>JACVYH010000005.1:0-1200000 GCA_014964245.1 Nannizziopsis barbatae
ATATACCCCTAACCCTAACCCTAACCCTAACCCTAACCTAACCCTAACCTAACCCTAACCCTAACCCTAACCTAACCCTAACCCTAACCCTAAACCCTAACCCTAACCCTAACCCTAACCCTAACCCTAACCCTAACCCTAACCCTAACCCTAACCCTAACCCTAACCCTAACCCTAACCCCTAACCCTAACCCTAACCCTAACCTCCGGGGCTCCACTGCCCGGAGAAAACACCCCCCACAACCTGTCTCAAAAATGGTTTTGGGACACTTTTCAATCTGGGTGCTGCTCCGGGCATGAAGTGCCCGGAGTAGCTCCTAAAAAATCTTGCTCCGGGCTTCAAAGATCTCACTCCGGGGCCTAGCTCTGGGGCCTCTATGCCTGGAGATAAAAAAGTTGTATTTTTCATTTCTGAGGAGGGGAGACATTTCATTTGCCTAGTTTATTTATATTTTTCTTATATTTAAATGTATGTAATAATTAGTAAATCCTGTTTAGACAAGTAGTCTTCTTAGTTACAGACTGCATAAGACTATAATGAATAAAAAAAAAAAAAAAAAAAAAAAAAAAAAAAAAATGTTTTAATAATTAATAACTGTTATTTATTCTGATGCTCTAGTTTTTCAAGAATTTTTAATTTAAAACTATTATAACAGTTAATAAAAATCAAGTATATGAGCTTTATTATTCTTACTGCTATGAGCTGTTTCTTTTTTAAGATTCTGAATATTAATTTTTTATTTTCATGCTATTCTAGTATTTAATACTAATATTCTTTAATATAAATTTTATGCTAACTTATAAACTTTACTGTATTAAAAAGATTTTCAAGCTTTATAAGTATAGAATTATTATTAAATATTAATTATTCTTTATATATCTAAGTAATTCATTCTATAACTTAGAATTACTTCTAATTTACTATTTACTTAATTAGATATTTATTAATACCAGAGCTTTCTTTTCTATATTTTATAATTTCTATTATTATTTAGTAATTATTTTTCAGTTATATAAAGTTATTTTAGAAGTTTTTTACTTAACATGTCATATATAATATAATTCATTCTCTTTATGTATTATATATTCAGATTTAATATTAGATTTTAAAATAAATACTTGTACTAATTATTTCTTTTTTAGCTAAATTACTTATAATAAGTATTCTAGTTTCTTATTTTATTCTATCTGTATTTATTATAATTTATTCTAATTAATTTTCTTATTTAGATGCTACATGCTTTTCTTTATGCTTAGTATTTTTTTACTATCTTACTTTTTAGAATTTTTATAATTTTCTTGATTTTTCAGAATATTCTTATACTGTTATGAAGATTAATTCTGAAATTTCTGAGAATAGCATATTTATCATTACTACACAGAACTTTACATTAATCTAATTTAAAAATCTTTTTATTATTATAAATGAAATCAGATGCTTATATGATATTCTGCTTTATTATTTAATTAGATTTAATTATTTAGATACTCATACTTATTCTTCTTAACTTCTTTTATAATTCCTACTTATTTTTTCTTTTTATCTTAATTTTATTATTTTTATATTAAGCTTTTTAATTTCTTTAGATAGTTTCTAAAAATAAAATGTTTTAACTTAATTTTTAATTATATTAATTTTGTATATTAAATTATAATATTATTATTATCATATTCTAATTAGAAGAAACTTATTTTAAAAGATTTTTCTCATTTTTATCTTATTCTGAATTATTTTTATCATTTTTAACATATTTATTATTTAAGTTATTATTTAAATTTTCATTTTTAATTTTCTTAATTATTTTAGTAGTCTTGATATTTCACATAATTTTAGTAGTAATACTATCTTAATTTTTCTTAGAAATATTTTCTTTCATTTTCTCATTCTTATTAGATATATCATTATTATTATTAAAATTATCTAAATTATTTTTAGAATAATATTTCTTAAGTTTATTATTTATAATTATTCTTATAATTTATGTATTATTTAATTTCTTAATCTGATAATAAGCATGTTATTCATTAACATCTGTTATTTTATATAATCTTAATTAATAAAATTAAAACATCTGAATTCTTAATATATTCTTATCATTTTTTATATGATATAATAAAATAAAGTCTTTAATGCTTAAGAATTTATCACATGTGTTATAATTATTATTAAATTATTTTTTATTTTTTTTTTTAATTCATTTTACATAACTAACAGCTTCTTATATATTTTAATTACATTTTTTAATTTAACATGCTTACATGATAATAAGATCTTATGTTAAGTGAATTTTATTTTAAAATAATGTTTTTCAAGTTCTAATTTTATATTTTATTAGTAAAACTGCATCTTGATTTATTAGAATTTAATAAAGTAACATATCTGTTAATTATCTTATAGTAACACAGTCAGTCATTAATACTGCAAGTAAATGTGTGATTTAATCTTTTTTAAAATCATCTGTTATTTTTAAAAGCATGTTTTTAATTAAATAATAATTTTATTTAATCATATCATTTGCATGAGAATTATAAAGAAAAATCTAAATATGTTTAATTTTATATTATTATAATAATTCTTTAATAACATTCTTATTTTCTAATTTATTATTAATAATAATAATTTTAAGTATCTCTTATTATATGATTATATTCTGATAAATAAACTAAGTAATTTTTATAATAATGATATATAATAAAAATTATATTTTAACTTATTTAAATAAATTATTTTAAGTAGTAATAATATATTTTTTTTTATTATTCTTGAACATATACATAATATTAACTCTAATTTTTTCTCAAGCTGTTAAAACTTATATTAAATGAAGTGTTTCTTTTTATTAATTTAAATTTCTTATTTAACATGCATGATAAATTTAAACATATTTCTTGATATTTTTATATATTTTATATTAATAATAATAATTTATTAGTAGAACATGTATGTTTTCTTAATTTTTATAACTAAATTTATCATGTAATATTTTAATTATAAAATATTATTATTCTTTATTATTAATAACTTTTCTCAAGAAAATATTTTTATTAGCTTATTTAAATAATAAATTACTTTTTATTACATGTTATAAGATCTTCTGATAAAACTTAGCATAATTATTAATAAAATTTTTTAATTTTTAAAATATGATTAGATAACATGTGATTTATTCAGATTTATTATTATAAGAATTATTAAAAATATATGAGAGATTTTTATTATTATTATTATTTTTTAAAATACTAATAAAACTAATATAAGCTTGATATGTGCTGAGTTTTATATTAATATAATTATTAATGTCTTATTCTTTAAATTTAGACTTATTATTAGAAATATCAGATTTTTAAAAATGTATATTAGTAATAATATATTTCATATCAGAACTATGCTTTATATTAAAATTAAACAGTTTAATTTAAGTAATTTAATTCATAATAAGAACATCTGAAAGATTAATAGCAGTTTCATTTAATTATATTATAAGTATTCAAGCATTAACTTCTAACTGAAAATGAATATTATAGATTTAATAATAAAATTTTTTAAAAATTTTTAAAATTATGTAACATTCTTACTTATCAGTATCATATTTATTTTTAGTATTAAATCATACTTCAGAATTAAATCATACAAAATGTTAAGTATTTCTTTAAATTTACATAAACATAACATCTTATTCTTTCTTATTTATATTAATAATAATAATAATAATTAATAACTTTAGAGTATAATCTAACAGCAGAATATATAAAAATATACTTAGTTTTTTTTTAAGCTTGTTAAATATATTATTTTCATTATTTTTTTATTTTTATTACATTTTTAATTACAGTAAGTAATAAAAAGATTCTATAATTTAATAATACTTAATGATACATATTTAATAATATTTTATAAAATTAAGAAATTTATAAATTTCAGAAATATTCTATAAGATGTGTTATTTTAAGATTTTCTTAACTTTCTTTTTATTAGACTTATAATTATTATAATTACAAACTCATTTAATAATTTTTATTTCAGACATGATAAAATGTGTATGAAAAATCAAGTATATAAGTAATCTAGTATAATCTAACTCTATAAGAAAATATAATGAAAAAATAGATATATTATTATCACTTACATTGCTACTGATTTTCTATCTACTTAGTTAATTAGTAATTTATATACTACTAATTTCTTATAATCTGATCTCAGCTTATAAAATCTGATAAAATCTTATAAGACTGTTAAATTAGTAAATAAAATTTCTGTAAAGTCTCATGAGAATTCTGCAAAAGTTTTACTAAGATAAATTAGATAAGAAAGACTTAGCAGAGCTACTTATAAAGCTAGATCTTATATTTTTTTCTTTCTAAGATAATTTTATTTTTAGAGTTAATTATTATTTAAATTCTTATAAAAATTAGAATATAAAACTAGTAGCATGTGTTATTCATGATATTTTTATAATTATGTAAAATCTCTTCATGAGAATAAAATCATGTATAAGAAATATCTGATTTACAGTTATAATCTAATTATGAAAAATTTATTACTCTTTTAAAAAATCTAGTAAGAAAAAGTACTAGATATGAGAAAATAACTAGAACTGACTAATAGTGAAGTTTGTAATTAAATTTTCTAAGCTGGAATCTTCTTATAAAGAATTTTTCTATTTTATGAATGATTACAGTAATTACTTATAAATATCTAATTTTTTCAGTAAAGTAATTCAGTTATTCTAGCTTCTAATTAGCTGAAGTAAGTAATGATAACTTTAGTAATAGCTTGTAAATTCATTATAATAAAAGTTTCTACTTTATAAATAAGTTTTTTAGTCTTATAATATCATGCTTACTTATTCTAATAATATTATTCATTCTTTCTTATTACTTACAAGCTTCTAGTTAGTAAGTAAGAATTTTAATTTATGAAAAATATATAATTTTCTTTCTTCTTCTTTTTTTTTTCTTTCTTTTCTTAAGTTTTATTTTCTTTTTAATTATACTTAAGTTTTTAATTATGCTTTATAATAATTTCAGTTAAATAAGTATAATTTCAGTCTATAAGTATCTTATAATTCTTCTTTTATTTATTATTATATTCTATTTACATGCTAGTAATTTATGAATATCTTATAAACTGTAAAAAATTCAGAATTATTATTTATAAGCATTTTATGATAAAATTTATTCTTTTCTTAAATTATGCTAATAATTTTATAACATTCTTAATTTTTAAATCTTAAGTTTTTAAGATATTTATATAATTATACACTAGCTGTAGCTGTTATCAGTATAATATTAATTTATTAAATTTATAAGAATATTAAGTTTCATGCTAAAGTAATTATAGTATTTTTTAGTAGTTATTAATGCATATATTTTAGATAATTACTTTAAAGCTTATTAGTCTAAATCTTATAACTGTTTTTATAAATAATATTCTAAATATTAAGCTTTTCTAAAAAAAGAAAATATTATATCACATAAATTTATTTCTTATGAATTTTTAAATCTGAGTACTAGTTTTTTAATTATCTTCAGATTTATAAAAATAACTTTTTTAGCTAGTTATTAAAGAATTTTAAGCATCTTATTTACTTATAATAAAGTAATGAGTTACTCTTTTAATTTAAATATTTTCTGATAAAGATTTTCTAGCTCATGAGCTAATTATTTTTTAGGGTATTAACTTAATCAGTTATTAATTACATTTATAAATTTTCTTATTTAATATAAGTATTATTACTGGGAATTTGCTTATCTTATCTGTCTTATAAATAGCTATTCTGATTTTAAAAATATATTATCTTTAAATTCAGTTCTTCTGAAATTATAATATTCTAACTCTTTTTATTTCTTGTAATGCAGCTTGAAATACTTTATTCAAGATTCTAAAACCTATTATTAATTTACTTATGAATCATATATTAGATTTTCTGATTATTATTTATAGTATTATTCAAGTATTTCTGAATTTTAGTATCTTTAACTATAAACTCACATGAGTAACTTATTCTCTTCTTTAATCTGCTGCATTAATTAGTAAACATAATATTAATCATATTCAGATTTATAAGAATTTAATTATTACTTAACATGATTAAATATTACTATTAGATTAGATATGTTTATAATATTATAATCTTATTTCTTATTATGCTAAAATCTTATAATTTATCTCATATGTATCTAAAAATCTTAAATAATGCTGTAATAATTATATTATAATTATTATCATTTGCTTATTTAAAAGTATCTGAATAAATTAATTTTTTACAGAATTTTCATTTTATTTTTACTAGATTTCTTTTCTTATAAGATAATTATGAGATTTTAATTTATATTTTTAAGAAAAATGAAATTAATTCTTTTATAAAAGAAGTTCTAATTATAACTAATTTTTTTTTATAAAGATTTTCAGATCTGATATACTTGAATTAGTCTGATGATACTAATATAATAACTTTTATAAATGCTTTAATATGCTCATGAGCTTTTAAATAAACTCATCTTTATTTAAGTAATCTTTTTATTAAATCTGGTACTTTAGTCAGTATTCTTTCTTATGAGAATTAATAATTATCTTAATTATATATTTTTTCTTAGATTTTTCTACTTTATGAACAGAATAATAAGACTTTATAAGAACTTTATTTATTTCTTAATAATTTAAAAATAAGAAAACATAAAAAATATTATGTATTCTTTACAAATCTGCTGATAATTTTAGCTAATAAACTTACTTATTTATTTTCTCTATAATTTAACATGAGTCTGTTTATAGAAGATTCAGTTTCTTATTAAAATAATTAGTTTTAATATTATAAAGAAATAATCACATCTTATTTTTAATTATATATAATTTAAGTGTGTATTTTTTATCATAATAAGTTTTCTAATAAACTTGTATTTTTATGAGAAATTTCTTTATCTTATTATAAAAATTATAAATAATGTTAATTTTATTATAAGTATTTAAAATTCTAATAATATATTCATAAGAATCTGTAAGTGTTATTCTCAGATTTAGTTCATATATCAGATAAAAAAATGATTAACTAATTAATGCTTGAATAAAATTATTATATGTAAATTTAGCTAGAAATAATCAGCTAATTTAATTATCTTATTTATAAGAAATGAAACTTTATAAATACTATTTCAGAATGCTATTTAATCATTTAATTTAATTATCTAATTATAAATAAAAGATTATGCTAAGTAATTATTTAATTTAAAAAATTTAAAGTAAATTTTTTTAAAAATTACTTGTAAAAAGTAATTTGTAATTTGAGATAATTTTCTTAGATAACTCATGAAGACAGATTATCTTATAAAGAAAAATCTAAGCTAACTAATCTGCTATAAGCTTTTTAGAAATTAATATGAAATAAGATATTTTTATAAGATAATTTATTATTATTAGAATATAATTATATTTTATATTTTTAAAGCTTTTACTTACAGAAAGATTAGTAATAGCATTCATGCTAATTTTCTTTCAAGAATTTTATAAGATAAGAAGTAGTTAAAGTTTATCATAAAGTTTTCTGTGAATAACTTTACAGTTATAATATATATTACATGAATAGCAATATTCATTTATTATTTTTTACATTTTAGATTAAAAGTATTTTTATGAAAGCAGTTCATATATTTATTTAGAAATAAAATAATTTATAAGAAATAAATCATGATATTTTCTAATAAGTTCTAGATAAAAAAACTTATTAATAGAAATGTAAAGATTATTATTATGAAAAAGCATTTTATTTTATTTAATTTAGTATTTTATGAACTGATCTGCTGGATAGTTACAGATTAGAATTACAAATTCATCAACTTATAATAAGTCAGAAATAGCTGATAAAAAACTACAAAAATGAGATATTCTAAATGAATTTCCAGATTTAAAGAATGATTTTCTCTCAGCTAGAGCAGTAATACTTACTTTTTCTAACTGAGATTATTCATCATAAATACTATTATTTATCAGAATCTTTATAAGAATCTTATATGAATATTCTCTTACTTACATAAGCTTAGAAAAATAATTATAAAATATATTTTCTTTTTTTTCTTTTTTTAGAAAATCTGTAATTAATTACTTAGATTTCATGATAAAATCTGTAATAATTATTTATTATATAAAAAGCATGAATTATAATTTGCTTATAATTTTTTAATTTTTTAAGTTCTTATAAGCTGTTTTTTTCTGATAATTAGCTTTTTATAAAAATGCATTTGCAGAATTCTTAACTTTTATAACATGCTTAATAATAAATTAGTAAATTATAAGTTTTTATGCTTATTAAACTTATTATTATAAGAGTTTTTTTATTATTATAAAGTATTATAAATTATTATAATTAGTTTTTATAATAATAAATTTACAGAATTCTTTTAATTAGTATTACTAATAATGAAAGAATTTAATTATAATAAGTAATTTCTAATTATAAATATCATAATTAAGCTTCATAAGCTTCATCTTATAAGAATAAAAGATAATAAAAACTTATTATTAAATTCTTAAATTAAATTAGATAATAGTTTTTAGACTGTGAACAAGTCTGAGTTAAACTTGAACTCAAACTTGACTTGACTTGAACCAAGTTGAGTTGAGCTCTAGTATGGAGATCCCACTGAGTTTCGAGTTGAGTTGGACTCGACTCGGTCCGAGTCGAGTTTTCAACTTGAAAAACTCGAAATCTATAGAAATATATAATGTTTTTCATTATAGCAGGGTGAATATTAGTCGTAATTAAATAAAAATAGGCTCATTTGAAAGCTCTTTTAAAGACCTTTTTAATGAACCCATTCTCATATTTTTAGCATTTTTCCCTGATTTTCTATTGGCTCCCAAAGTTCAATATCAAAAGTCAGGAAAAGTAAAAATCTATTTTTAGTACTAAATGTTTGAAATTCAACATAAAATTAACAAAAAAATGCTAAAAATATGGAAATAGGCTAGTTTTATAGGAAATTAAAAGATCTTTCTAATGTACTCACTTGTATTAGATTTGGATCAATAATAATTAAGATAACTTCTTGTCAATCCCATGTCTCATTTGCAAGTTGAAAACTTAACTTGACTTAACTTGAAATGAACAAGTTTCAAGTTAATTTGAGTGTAAATCATATAAATGCAAGTCAAGTTTAAGTCAAGTTCAGAAAGGTTAAAACTTAACTTAACTTGGACTTGTTCACAGTCTAATAATTTTAGACATTATAAATTCAGAAATATTAGTTTATAATCTAATTTAATATTCTCAGTTAAAATGATAAAGTATAACTATGTTCATAAAAGAATTCTTTAATTTATTAAAGAATTTATAAGCTTTATTCTTGAGAAAATTACTGTTTTTAATCTTATTTAGTTCTTTTTTTATTTATTATTATTTCTGATAACTTGATTTATAATTCTTTAGCATATTTATAAGTTTTAAAGCTAGTTATAAGAATGCATTAATGAACTAATAATAAAAATTATAAAAGTTAAGAGAAATCTGAATATTTTAAATTATATTAGATTTAGATTAAGTCAGAATAATTTAAACATAAACTTAGTTCATAAAAACATTATTCATAAAAATTATATATTTTAGAAAGTTAATCTTATAAATATTAAAAAAGCATTTTCAAAGCTTATAATAAAGTTTTACATTTATCAAGATAATCAGAATTTATCTAACATAATTAACATGATTTTTCTTATATTAAAAGTAAATCATTACATTATTCAAGTAAATAATTATAAAAACATCTGTAAATTCTTATAGAATTTTTATAATATAAAACTAAAAAATTATAAGAGTATTTATTAATTTAAAAAATATTATATAATATTTAAAATAATTAAATAATGTACATAATGCAGTTTTTCATTTATTATTTTTTCTGATTTATAAATAATAATAAGCATTTTTGATATTTAAATGAATAAAAATAACTATGCTTGTGAGATAACTAATTAGATTCTTAATAAAAGATAAGAAATATTAATTCTTAACTATCTTATTATTAAGATCTTTATAATTTATATAAAGTTATAATTTATTATCTTTCTTTAATATGAATATAATAAGAGCTTTTATAAAAAATTTAAAAAAATAAATAAAATTTATAAAAATTATTTTCATAAGATACTCTATAAGTATTTTTTTTTTATTTTTTAATAGATAATATACTAGCATATAACTTGATTTCATTCTGAAAAGAAGTTCTATAACTAAATTTTCTTTATAATAAGAAGCTAGCTATCAGACTTTTTCTTTACTAAAAACATTAAGTATGTTATAATATTTTATAGAAATCTTAAATTCTTATAAATTAATTTCAGAATTTTTTTAAGAATGTGCTAAATATATTAGCATGAGAAAAATAGATTTTTTTCTTATTATGAAATTTTCAAGATTTACTACTTCTGTATCTGTAAGAGTATCATTTAGTATTTTTACAGAAAAAATAAGTTTATAAGAAATCTAATTAATAGCTGAATTAAATCTAATTAGTTATAACATGTTTAGTAACATGTTATCCTTAATATTAGTTATATAAACTAATTTATAAAAAATTTATTAGCAGTTTTTACTATTCATATATTTAAAGATTATGTTTATAATATCTGTGAAATTCAGAAAATTCTGAATTCTGCTTGTAATTTTAAATCTGATTCTCTTATCTTTTAATTTTAGATCTAATTACTTAGCTAGATTAAGGCTAATAACTGTAATGTTTGTATAGCTATTTATTCAGATTATTCAAGAATACTTTACAAACTTCTTGCTAGCTTAATAATGTAATTAAATTAAGAGAAGATTTAATAATGAGTTATTAGAAATTTGCATTAATCTTATCATATGTATAAATTTTCTCTTCTTATTTTATTTAACATTTTCAGTTTTCTTGAATTTTATATATTTAGATGTGATATAATCATATTCTTTATAAGTATAATATTTAAATTCTTATAAATTCTCAGATTTCTTATTTTTTAAGTTTTATAAAGAATTATTATTATCTGAATTCTTATTTTTTAGCTTAAAAGATTTTGTATTTTATTATTTATTCTTATTATCTTTTTAATTCTTTACAGAATAGTTAAATTTGAGTTTTTTCTTTCAGAAACTTGATTTTACAATTTACTTATAATAACTGCAATTTCATGAAGATTATCTGAAAGCTTTTTTTATTTATCAAGCTTATTCTACATAAATAAATTATAAATTCAGAAAAAACATATTCTTATGCTATGTAATAACTGAGTTATATTTATTACTAATTTTCTAAATTTTAATAAGATATTTATAAAGATGATCTTAATTTATCTTATCTTTTTTCTTATAAAAATATAAAATTTCTCTTCAGTTATTACAAATCAGATTCATGAGATCTTTAAAATCTTTAAATAAAAAAATAATAAATGAATTTTAGTTCTTCTTATCTGAATGTTCTATAATATAATTATCCCATTTCTCAGTTATAATATAATGAAGATCTGTTTTTATGTATGTAATTTAATTTTCAGAAGAAATATTAAAAAAATTAAAGTTATTATTTATTAGAATGAGAAATTTCTTATATTTAATAAAATCTGAAATCTTATAAATTAATTTCAGAGCTTATAATTTAAATCATTTATAATTTTTCTTTATAAATAATTTAGAATTTATAATTTTAAGAAATTCTAAGTATTAATACTTTATAAAATTATAAAGTTTTTTTAATTTCTTTCTAATCTTTTTAAAATAAATGATTAAATTAATTTAATTAATTATAATCTAAAGTTATATCAGATTAAGAGTTTAAATATTACTTATAACTATTACAGAGAAGAAATTATATTCTATAAGTTAATTTAAATATCTTGATTAACTTATAAATAGCTCATTTGCAAATGTTAATTAATCTGATATAAAGTTAAAATTTAGAAAAAATTTATAAGCATGATCTGATGTCTCATAAGTTAGTTCAGATAACTTATGAGATTTAAGTTCAGTAATTTTTTAAATTTTAAAAATTATAATTAATTCATGAAAGAAAAATGCTTGTACTTTTTTATATTTAAAAGCAGAAATTATTTATAAATTTTATTAAAAAGCTATTATCAGATATATTACTAAAAATAAGTAATAAAATATAAGAAATTAAGTATATAAGTAATCTAGTATAATCTAGCTTTATAAAAAAATATAATAAAAAGATAAATATATTATTATTACTTGCATTATTACTGATTTTCTATTTACTCAGTTAATCAGTAGTTTATATACTACTAATTTCTTATAATCTGATTTCAGCTTGTAAGATTTAATAAAATTTCACAGGATTATTAAGTTAGCAAACAGAATTTCTGTGAAATCTCATGAGAATCTCATGAGAGTTCTACTAAGATAAATTAGATAAGAAAGACTTAGCAGAGCTGCCTGCAAGGTCAGATTTTATAATGTGATTTTTTAGCAGAAACTACTTCTTCAGATATCTTATTAAGCTAAAATATCTTATTAATATTTTATAAGTATTTTATAATATATTTCAGATTTAATTTCTTTTTTTTTATGATTAATTTTAAGCTTTTTAAATTTAATATTATCTAGAAACATGTAATAAATATATGATATAATATTTTTAAGAATTTTTATAAGTATATGTATGAATTATTTTATCAAGTTTATCAAGTTTATAAATATTAAAATCTGATATAATAATTTTAGTAAAGTTATTATAATAATTATATTACAGTTTTCAGAATGCAATAAAAGTTAATTATAATTAGAAAATTAATTAATAATCATAATAATAATCATTCTCATGAATTCTTTAGTAAATTTATTAATATTTAAAAATAAGTTCACATCTCATATTATGTGCTTGTTAACATGAATTATAAAATTAATAATTTAATAATCAAATATTTTCTTTTTAATAAGAAATTAAGAATTTCAATATGAATTGTAGTAGTATTTAAAAATACTAGTCTTAATTTACTTTTATAATATGTTAATAATCTTAACTTTTAATATTCATAAAATATAATAACTAGAAATTTGTTATACTTCATGAGAAATCATTTATATTTTTTATAATAAAATAACTTCAGAATAAATCTTTTTAATATTTAAGAAATTTTAAGCAAGATCTTCTTTATAATGTATTAATATAATTATAATAACTTTTTTTTCTTTAGATGTAAATTTTTATTCACATGTAATTTTTTAAGTTATTCTTACATAAGTTTTTCATTAAAAGAAAATTTAGTTAAATATAATTAAAAGTATTTTAAATACTTGTTAAAAAGTATTTTATTAAACTCTTTTCTACTATACTCATTACTATAGTACTTATTAATGCAAGACTAAATTTAATTAATTAAATTTTCTGATATGCTTTTATTACTAACTTCTAATATAACTAGCTTTATTTTTCATTTTTTACATTTTCATATTATTTTTATACTAAATGAATATTTTAATATTTCTTCATACTTTTATTTATATAATTACATGTTTTTATCTTAAAGTTTTTTTATTATCTTATATTTAAAGTTATATTTATCTAATATTTTTATTAAGAACTTTACATGTGTGTGAGAATATTATAATATTATAATAAGCTTAACTCATTTTAATTTATTAAAATTATAACATGTTAATAAGTTTACTGCTATATATGCTGTCTTTACAGATAATTTTTTTAATATATATATTTTTATAAAGTTTTTCTTATTATTAGTAAATGAATATTCTTAATTATATTTGTTTTTTAATTTAAAGTACTGTACTACTAAACATTATTACAGTAATAATATGAATTTTTTAATATGTAATATATCTTAAATTAAATAATATAAGAATTATCAGCTAAATAAATATATGTAATAATATTTTCTGTTATATTTATCTTATAATCTCATCAGGCTTTTTACTGCTAGAATTTATTAAGAATAAAATCTTAATTATCATCTTTAATAATCATTAATATAATATAAGTTAAGATATTTCTAGACTGTAAATAAGTCTGAGTTAAGTCAAGTTTTAACTTCTCTGAACTTAACTTAGATTTAACTCATATTATTTAATTAATAACTCAACTCAGCTTGAAACTTAATCTAAATAAGTTAAGTTAAGTTAAGTTTTAAACTTGCTATTAAGATATCAGATTAATAAATTAACAGTAAAATGAATATTAGTTATATAAAAACAAGAATAAAACTGTTTAAAAAATCTTGAATCAAGCTTTAAAACATGCTTACTCTCATATTTTTAGCTATTTTCCTTAAATTTTTATGAGTATCTAAAAATTTATTGCTAAATTAAAATTTTTACTCTTAATAATAATGAGATAATATCTTTAATAAGTGATATAAAATCAAGAAAAATAACTAAAAAAATGAGAGTGGGCATGTTTTGAAACTTGATTCAAGATTTTTTAAATGATTCTACTCTCATTCTCATATGTTTAATATTCATCTCACCATCATTACTTTTATTAGGCTGTGCATGAAAAGTGTAAGTTTTTCAAGTTAAAAACTCAACTTGGATCAAGTTAAGTTTAACTTGACTTAAAACTTGATGAAATCTCCATACTAGAGCTTAACTCAACTTGGTTCAAGTTAAGTTAAGTTCAAGTTCAAGTTTAACTCAGACTTGTTTGCAGTCTAGATATTTCTGATTTTAACTAACATATTATTATAAATTTCTACACATTTTATAATATTCTTTATTTATCTAATAAGAATAATACTATAATTATAACTAATATTAAGTTTAAGCTTTTTTATAAAATTAAGATTAATGTAATTAACTTCTGATATATTATTAATAATAATATTTATTAACTTATCATTAATATTAATATATATTTTTAGAATACTAATAATAAGAATTAGATTTTCTTTTTTCATAAAAATTAATTATAGATATTCTACTTATACTGTCTTCTGATATAAAATTTATACTTTAGCTAATTCAGACTTTTTAGTATTATAATTATTTTTAATAAGTAAGAGTATTTTAAACATGCATTAGTAAATAATATGTAATAAATCTAGAACTTCTTAAATAATAAGATTAATAATAAAAATATTAAGAATTTTATTAATAATTTTTTTTATATTTATTACTTTTCTGAGCTTCTTTAACATTTTTACTAGCTAATAATAATTTTTATACTAAAATTTAAGTTTTAGAATATTTATTATTTCTGCATTATTTATAATTATTTCATTATTTATAATTTTATTATTTTTTTTAACTTTCTTAATTCTTAGCTAAAAATCATGTAATTTTTCTTCTTGAAATTTAATAAGTATTTAAAATTCATTTTTTAAAATCTGATAATTAGTAATCTAATTTTCTTTTAAGTAATTCTTAACTTTAGCTAACTTAAGCTTTTTAACATGTGTTTTCTTATTTTTTAAGAGAATGATAATTGCTTTCATGTGTGTTTTATACTTATTATTACTATTATTAGATTTTTTAAAACTGTTACTTTCTGTTATATTTATTCTGATTCTAATTAATTATACATATATTTAATAATTTTATATAGCTTTAGTATTTTAAAATTAGATAATTTATTCTAGTATTAAAATGTAATCTTCTTTATCAGCAGTAGACTGTGAATGAGTCTGAGTCAAGTCAAGTTTTGACCCCTGCGAGTTGAACTCGAAACTCGACTCGAAAACTCGCATTTTGGATTGAAATTGAAATAGCAGAATGAGTTTTGGAGTTATGATTATGTAATTCATACCATGTGAAAGAGCTTGAAAAGCAATATATTTTTCATATTTTTTCACATTTTTAACTAATTTATCTGAATTTATAAAAGCTCCCAAAGATAAACATTTTTTCAAAAGTTAGATTTTTCAAAAAAATGCTTTAGAAAGCCATAGAAAATCAGAAAAAAAAGCTAAAAATGTGGGGAAAATTACATAATATGCAGAATTGAATAAGGTTTCATAAACATTTTACCAAACTTTATTTGGACCAATGGTTATGGAGATATTTCAAGAAAACTGAAAAACTTTATTTAAATTCTAAAAAGTTCTTGCAATTCTTGGCAAACTCATTTGCAGTCTAATCAGCAGTAAGAGATTAATTAATTCAGTATTTTTAAATAATATAGTATTATAATTTATCTTAAGTAAATTATAAAATTAATTCATTTTTATTTAATGCATCTGCTTAGAGCTTTTAAATTTTTATATTAAAGTAATATTTTTTCTGTATAATATTATTTTAATATATTGGATAGTTTACTTTATTATAATTATTTTCATTATAATAAAAACATGCAGTATTAAAATTATAAGATGTGTATTAATCTTAATTTTCATAATTTCTAATTATTACTTAATTATATACAAGCATTAATAAAATAATAATAGAAGTAAACATAAATGCAAGCTTAGCTGGAGCTAATACTTAAGCTATTATGATATAAAAATCAGTTCTAGTAGCAAGTATTTATAAAAATAAAGTAAGAACTTTCATAATTTAAGTAAGACTTTTTATTTAATTTTTTATTTTATTATTTATCTTACTTAAAATTTAATCAGCATGTGAAAAAAAAGAGTAATTATATGTAAAAGTAATAAGATTCTGAAAAAATTAAATTATTTTCTTCTTAGTTTTTATATTTATTTTCTTTATTTCTTTTCAGAAACTTTTAAGAGATTCTTTAATAATAATATTATTAATTATTTTAATTACAGCTATAATCATGTGAGAATTCATAATCTTCTCATAATTTTAGAAAAGAATTTCAAGTTCTTTATTATTAGAATCTTATGTGTGTATATGAATGCTTTTTTCTTTTTTATTAATAAGATTTTTAATTATATTCTTAAGTATGTTTCATTTTATGCTTTAAGAATTATTTTAATTAAGATATTTTTCTTAGTATATTTTATTTATAAGTTTTTCAGATAAGTCTTAAATAAATATTTAATAATATATGAATTCATTAATTTTATCTTTCTTATATATTTTTTTAAATGCAGAAATATATTAGTAAATATATAATTTAACTATTTTCATATTATATTTTTAGAATTTCTTAATAAGAGTTTTAAGATATTTGTAATTATAAATAAGCTACTTAATATTTTAATAAAAGAATTCTTTCTTTAGTTTCTTCTTTATTCTAAGTTAGTTTTTATTTTATACTTTAGAAAAACTTTAAATTCATACTTCATTATTCAGCTGGTAATAGTTTGCAATGTGTAATATTATATAGTAATTATTTAAAATTATTTTATGATTTTTACACATCTGCTTATACATGTGAAAAAAATAAGTGATATTATTATTATTAAATATTAATATTTTAATTTATTCAGAATATAAAAGAATCTTAAAATATAAAGTAATTACTAAATTTATAATTAGTAAGAATATAATGCTTTTAATTACTGAAGTTTTAATTAATAATTTTAGTTTTAAGAATGCAATAATTATAAAGCTTAAATTCTTGCTTGCATTAATTTCTAGATTATAAATAAGTTTAAGTTAAGTTAAGTTTTAACTCTTTTGAACTTAACTGAACTTGACTTAAACTTAACTTGCATTATTTAATTTACTACTTGACTTAACTTAAAACTTGATTTAATTAAGTTAAATTAAGTTAAGTTTTGAACTTGTTATCAAGATATCAGATTAATAAATTAACAGTAGAATAAAGATTAATCATATGAGAATGAGAATAGAATCATTTAAAAGATCTTGAATCAAGTTTCAAAACATGCTTACTCTCATATTTTTAGCTATGTTTCTTAAATTTATATAAGTGTTTAAAAATTTATTATTAAATTGAAATTTTTATTCTTGATAATAATAACATGACATCTTTAGCAGATGATATAAAATCAAGAAAAATAGCTAAAAATATGAGAGTAGGCATGTTTTGAAGCTTGATTCAAGACCTTTTAAACAGTTCTATTCTTGTCTTTGTATGATTAATATTCATCTCACTGTCATTGCTTTTGTTAGACCATGCATGAAAAGTGTGAGTTAGATCAAGTTAAGACTTGACTTATTACAGATTTGTCCAACTTGACTTAAAAACTCAGTGCATTCCTCTTATCTCAGCATTTCAGATAATCTAGCTGTTAGATGAATTAGCTTATCTTAACTAACTCATTTCTTTTTTATTTAATTAAATTCTTTTTTATTTAATTATTTTTAGCTGAAATATTTGAGAACATTATGCAGAATTTATATAAGCTAGGCAAGATAATTTAACATTATCATATAAAAAAAAAAATAAAAAATCTCATTACTTAATTAATTAAATCTTAATCATATTTAAAATATCATTAATTATTTAAATAAACTGTGCAAATCTTCTTATATAATTATTTTCATGATGCTACTTCTCAAGCAGAAGTTTTGTAACTTGAGTTTATCATTTTTCTTAAATTTTAAAAACCTGCTCTAGAAAATCATCTCATAAAATTTCAATTCTAATTATTTTAGAAAATAATAACTTCTCAGACATAAAAAATTAGCAAGCCATTCAGGTTACTAAGTTTTAGATCTGATAAATAAAAATTAAAATTTAATGTTTTTTTACATGTCAGGTAAGATTTTAATTTCAATTCTTAATATCTTAAAATAAAGTAACTTTTCAGACATAGAAAATTAATAACACATTCAGATTACTAAGTTTCAGAATTATTAAGAACTGAAAAGTAATATTTTTTCAAGAATTTCTTTATATCAGAAAAAGAGATTAGACTAAATCTAGTCATGTGATCAGATCATGTGACTAAATTTAATCTGATTTTTTACCCAAATCTGGATTTCTGAGAAATGAGTATTTCATTAATTTTCATCTGAATTTTAAGCTTTTTGAAAGAAAAGAGTATTATAAATAGCATTATTAAGTATTAGCTTCATTTCAAAATCAAATTTTTATGAAAAACAAGTAAAGAATGAACTTATTCTTAAAATATACTGAAATTTATAAGTAAAGATAAAAAGAAAATTTTTCACTAAATCAGATTTTCTTACTTAGCTTATATAAATTCTGCATAATGTTCTCAGACTAACTATGAGATAAAAAAGCAGCTAATCTGTTTAGAATTTACTAATTTGTTTAAATAAGAATTTATCTGAGCAAATCTTGAGTTAAATCTTCATCTTATTAATTAATCTAAGATTCTGAGACTAGTATTTCTCATACTAGAGCTTGACTTGAACTTAACTAAGTTAAGTTAAGTTCAAGTTTAAGTTTAATTCAGACTTATTTGCAGTTTATTAATTTCTTTAATAATACTATAATTTAAAGAAAAACTTGATATTCTAGATAATAGAATAAATATTAATAATTTTTATTAATAAGAATAAAACATAAAACTTTTTTTAATATTTTAATAAATTTATTTCATAATACTGGAAATAAATTAACTATGCAATTCATTTAATTATACTAATTAATTATATAATTATAATAATAATAATTTTAATTTTTCTTATTTAATTAAGAATAATACTAATACTATTGTTTTCTTTATATAAAGTAATATTATAATTTTAAAATATTTTTTTTTATAATAACAGTATAATTCATTCTTGCAACAGTAAGTGTTTTTATTAAGTAGAATAAACTTTTCTTTTTATTAATTAGAAGGTCTAATTAAATCTCTCATTCTTAATAGTTTCTAACTTTAATAATTTTTTTAATAATTTAATTTAATTCTTATCTTGACTTTCTGTTTTTAATTAATAAGATTTAATGCCTTAATAAATGTGTGAATATTTTTTTATTTCTTTAATTAAATACTTCTGCTCTGCTAAGATTATTAAGATAAGATAGAAAAAATAAAATGTTTAGTTAAAATAAGTAATAACAAAATAGAAATATATCTGTTAATAATTATGAAATTTAAAACATGTGATTAATAAATATAAAACATATAATTCATAATTAATATATATGAAATGAAATAAAAATGTATAATAATAGTTAAATAATATGAGATTAATAATATTAAATAGTAACAGATGATATAAAAGCATCTAAATCAGAAAAAAAAAATAAGAAAAAATAATTTATATAATTATATTAATCTAGAAACTATGTATAATATTAAAACATGCATGAAGTAATAGAATAAAATAATTTAATAATCTAAAGAATAATAAGAAAATAATAATAACAAGTATCTAATTTCTATATGCTAGAGATATTAAGAATAATAATAATAATATTAATTAATTAATAATCATGACTAGTTTCTGATAATGAGATGAATTTATAGAATAACTTAATTAATGAGTTATATATAAAATGATTATTAAACATGTATATTCAGATTAATTACCAGTCTTTATATATTTCTTAATATATTTAAATAATATAAATTCTTTCTTCTTTAAATATCATATCTTTCTAATATTCTCTAATCTTATCTTACATGTTATTGCCTGTGATTACTGCATGTAAAACATTTAATTAATATCTAAATTATTTTATTAATATCATGATAATAGTAACTGCATCTTCTTATTATAATATCTAGATTATTTTATTAGTATTATGATAATAGTAAATGCATTTTTTTATTATAATATAAATTTTTTTAAAAAGTATTTTAATATAGAAAATTTATTTTTATAATATAATTTTAGAAAAATTAACAAGCTAATATATTTCATAAATGATAGCTTATTAAATTATTAATTTTTATTAATTTATTAAATGTAATTTTAATATCTTTTATATTATATTTTATATAATATATGATATTAATATTTATATAATTTAATTAATAATATTATATTTTTATATTAATTTTTAACTTTTTTAATAAATAACTATTATATATATTATACTAGTTTAATTTATTAATATTATTTAATTAATAAATAAATTTATATTTTATAACATATATGCTTAGAACTTTTTTAAGCTTTATTAATATATTAGAATTTTCTTATATTTTATAATAAATATTATTTATAAATAAGTATTATTATATTTTTCTTTTAGTTACTTGTAATTTTAAGATTAGATTAGTTTAATAATTTAGTATAAATATTACTTAATTAAGAATTATTTCTTTTTTTGTATTTTTTATTTTAAGCTTAATTAATTTATAATTTATTATAAATATAAAGTTAATACTTATTATAATTTCTTTTCTTATAAATATTAATAAAATAAATTAATCTTATTAATTATATATATAATTAGATACATTAGAATTAAATAAAAAATTATTATAAAGAAAATAAATTTAATTTATATTATAATTAGTATTATAAGCAGATAAAAAACTAGTAATTAAAAAAAAATTAATTTTCTTATTAGCTAATAGCTACTTCATGCATTCTATCAGGTTAAAAGAAATTAAAAAAGTAATTTTATTCTTATTCTTTGTTTTTTTTTTTTTTTTTTATTATTTTTTAATATCTGCTTTTTTTCTTAATTAATTTTCTTAATATAATTTTCATATTTTATAACTATTATAACATTTTTAGAATTCTTTAATATTTTATTAATTAGTTTAATAATTTTCTTATTATTTTCATGCTATTAATTTAAATAAGAAGTAGAATTAAAATAATAATAATTTTTTATAAAAATATTTTAGCTTTCTATAATGTTTTTTATCTTATTCTACTAATATTTCTATTCTTAATTATAAGTTTATTAGCTTTATATTTTTACTATTATTTAATTTATTTAAATTAAAATTATAAAAAATTAAATTTAATTTTCTATTTTTTATATTTTTTATATAATAAGTATTTTAAAAAAGTATTATAAAATATTATAGCATGTATAATTTTAATAATTTTTCATTTCTAGTAGTTTTTATTATTTACATGATTATAATATAAATTTATATTCATATTTTAATAAATTAATATATTAATATGAGAAATTATAAGCTGCTTATTTACTTATTACTTATATTTATATTTTTTTTCTTTCTTTATTCTACTAATTAATTTAGTATATAAATTATGTAATCTTATTTTTTTTTATTAGAAATTACTTTAATTTTATAAGAATTTTTAATAATTTTTGTAATTTTATAAAACATATAAAATTATGAATTATATATAAATAATCTAATATCTTATATATATTTATTTTATCATGAAAACTAATTCTAATTTTAAATTTTATATCTTTAAGAATAATCACATATATTTTTATTAGTACATGATTAATCTTAGTATACAGACTGTATACTTGATCTTATTCTCTTTATAATGCTTTCATCTCTTCATATATTTCCAGAATTTCAAATTCATCATCTTAGCAGTGTCTTCCTGTGCAGGTTTTACAGGCTCTTTAGGGATTGTAGGCCTCTTATCTGCTGGAATAGTTGGATATATCCATTTCCAAGCGTTTAATACTCGCACATGCTGCTTAACCTGCCTGATCTCAGGCTTCACGCCTTCAAGGATAATCGCGTACATCTTCGTCAGTACACGGTTAACCTCAATGTACTCGGCCTTATCCTCTTCGTAGTGCTTCTGTTTCTCCGTATATTTCCGGAATTCCAAATCCGTCATCTCAGCGGTGTCTTCCCGTGCAGGTTTTACGGGCTCTTCGGGGATTGTAGGCCTCTTATCTGCTGGAATAGTTGGATCTATCCATTTCCAAGCGTTTAATACTCGCGCATGCTGATGTCGATCCAATTGGACCGTTAAAAGAGGGTTATAATGGCGACAGATGGGCGTTGCACATGCTAGACGACTATACTCGTTTTGAACTTATCCTTACGTCGAATACGAAGGCCATATTTAGTCCTGGAATGAAGCGACTAATCGTGCATATCGGCGCCAAATACGGACTACCCGTTAAGGTCATTCATATGGACGTTGAACAAGCGCTTTCGAATAACTTCGTTAAATGGTTCGCGATGAACGGAGCCACGTGGAGCGCAACGTGGAAGGTGTTGAAATCACGCCTGGCGGACCAATAGGAATCGATAATTTGACGAGCTGCGAAGTATGCCGGCTCGCTAATTCCTCTAGGATTATATCACGAAGACAAATTCCCCGTGCCGAAACGCCTTTTGAAAGGGTCCTGGAATAGTTGGATCTATCCATTTCCAAGCGTTTAATACTCGCGCATGCTGCTTAACCTGCGCGATCCAGTCGCTCCAACCTCCTTTTGCGGAGAGTTGCGGCGTAATCTTGACCTTCGTGCTCGAGTCATCCATCTTCAGTATCGGCCAACGAGCGATTTATTTCGTTTTGGCCGATACTGAAGATGGATGACTCGAGCACGAAGGTCAAGATTACGCCGTATGCCCTGCATCCAAAAGCACGTAAATGACCAAGGTTAATTGGCCGTTTAACGCCGATAAATTGGTTAAGCGCCTGGATTGGCGATCTCCATCCTAGGAGCTTTATCGGGATGTAATTCTTGAGATATACGGCAGTTTCCATACACTCAGGCCATAGATTTTCGGGTAATCGCGCGTCTAATCGCAAAGCACGAGCCCGTAGGATTAAGGTGCCGCCAGACCGTTCAATCGGTCCATTCTGCTCAGGAGAGTAAGGAGCAGTCTGGTCAATGACGCCTCCGTTCATCGCGAACCATTTAACGAAGTTATTTATCAGTTACTGAGTGGAAACGAGATCATCGAGGTACAATACAAAGGAGACTATAACATAATCTATAATCTATGGAATAATAACTATTCTACGAGAAAAGCATACAAATATAATGACAGTCAGTTAGCGTGTTGTGTGCTTAATAAGCACTCGCTTGTATCCTTCGAGGTAGTGTCGTATTTCCCTATTGACACCATACTAGGGCTTGACTCAGACTTGACTAAGTTGAGTCAAGTTTGAGTCTGAGTTAAACTCGGACTTGTTCACAGTCTACTTGCAAGAGAAATCATTGCTATAAAGAGTAAGAATCTGAAGTCATTCATCTCTAGAAAGATGCCTTATCTTATAGAGAAAGAGTTTTGATGAGTTGACTGATCTAGAGAATCAGCTTTTGTCAGTAAAGGGACTTTTCTTCTTATAGTACTCCGTATTGTATGGTAAATCAGTTAATCTTGGGGACACTTGCCAGTCAGGATCACAATCTCCAAGATCATAATTGCTTTTTTGAGCAATGGCCTTAATTAGAGTTATTCACAATTCAGACCCCTGACACCCTGTACGGAGTACGGAGTACTGTGCTGCAAAAGTCCGATGGGGACGCTACGCGCGTCTAGTAAGTCGGCTGGTCTTTCCCATAACTAAATTGCTTAGTCATGGCGCCGCGCTTACGCTTCACCGCGCGCACGCTACTGACTCTGAACTGATTTGACCATTCGACTGAACGGCGGATTGAATGACACAATGTTACAGCAGATTGAACAGTGTATTAATTGAGGGCCACGCGAAGCGTGGTGTTATGAACAGTCTTGTGTACTGTACATACACAGTTGCATTCAATATATGAGCAGCACCCTGAAAATGCCAGATCCAAGTAATCTGTCTACCGGATTCGATGTGGTGAATCCACTCCAATGCCATCACCGCCATCAGGCATCTCTCGAGGGCATTATCAACTTCGATGGTCCGAAGCCATTGCCCACAGATCAGCAAGAAGCTGCTGAGAACAGGTTTCATCGGATTCTCAGCCTGTATCAGGATAACTCAAGGCCTGGATACAACCGCGGGGCGCTTCTACGCCATACATATCAATATTCACTATCCCGTCTCTCAAAAGATACTTTCCTTCAAGCATTCTTCGGATCTTTGGCGCTGGATGTTGCTGATGATGGAGCAGCTGACTTTGACAACAAGCGTCTGCTTGATGAAAACATAACTGCATTTGCAGACCTTCTTCTTGATAATTTCTATCTTCCACGTATGTTCTAACCGTACCCTATCTTTTAAACCCCCGTTTGTCCTTCTCGCCTTGCTTATCTACTAGACAGTCAAAGCTAGTGGTCTTAGTACCCCACAGCCTTCTCCTGCACACCTGTCAGCAATCCAGAGTGCACAAGGAATGCCTCATGATTTCATAGCAACCGAAGATCGACTATCATACCTTCGCGGTTATTGCCTTGAACGAGACCGCCATCGATGTGTTGTTTCACGTATATTCAATGAGAAGGAGGCTCTCATTCGTATAGGCAAGGATGGCCAAAATGCCAAAGACGTTGATGGAAACCCACTTCAGCCACCGTACGAGTTTCTCGAAGTGGCACACATACTTCCCCACTCCTTGATGCAGGCGGCAGGGGCAGATCTACAGCTAGTGAGATGCTTTCATGAAACCCAAACTCCAGTCTGCTCATTAACTAACTCGGGGGGTATAGAGCCAGTCCAAAAAGACAGCACTGATTATTCTCAATATGTTTGATGCCAACATATCGCATCTCATAGATGGCAGGAACATCGATCGACCACTTAATGCTTTAACTCTCACTCAAAGACTACATAAATACTTTGGCAATTTCGAACTTTACTTTACCCCCGTCCAGGACCGAGAGCACACGTACAGGATTGATGCCTTCACCCCTCCAGGGTTTTTATTTAATATCCCTGTTGTTCGCTCACTTCATCTTGCTGAAGATCGAGCTATCGATGCTCCATCACCGCGGCTTCTTGCAATTCATCGCGCCATTGCACATGTGCTTCACCTTTCGGGCGCTGGCGAATATATTGATAGGATATTACGAGATATGGAGGAAAGAGCTGTACATAGCGATGGGTCCTCGGAATTAGGTCGGATGGTTGGGTTGCGGTTTGGTGGATGGGTGGATGGTGCAACGGCCTGTTAAGCGGCGTATGGAGTTGAGGCACACAAAAAACAGAGCACCAGCTAGGCATCTTCCTGACAGCTACAGATGTTGATCTTGAGAGTGTGTTTTGCCTTATTTCTGATTATATCTGTTGGGCTACATCTATGGTACAACCACACCTCCCCTAGTCTCCAGATACCCCTTAAGCTAAAGAGTATTCTTGAGCTTCAAGAAGGCAGTCTTGAGGATTGTCCTTAAGATCTGTTAAGGATTAACAACAGGAATCATTAAGGGTTGTGGAAATTTTGGATGAGGTACGGAGTACTCCGCACTGTAAAACTGCTTCGTCAAAAGCTTCCACAACCCTTCAGTATCCCTCTTATTATCAATCCTCGTTCCAATGTTCATCGTCCCCCGTTCCGGTAGTTATTAATGGAAGGTTGCAACTTTTGACCAAGTTCGGATTAGCAGCCTTTCTATGATTAGCCATCACTCGAGTGGTTGGTCGCCGTCGAGTTACTTGTTGGTTAAGTTAACTAACTTGGCAACTAGTGCGGCTCACTACTCCGGATTAGCATATTACTTAGCATTTCGTTCCCGATCTGGTTAAACGATAAACGAGATAACGACTCATCAGCAAAAATCCCGACAGAGTGCCAATTGGTCTTGTTGTCCGTACGTACAGAGCACTCCTATAGCCTTCAATCAGAGCTTCGTGCTTGCATATTCTACCCTTTCCCGCAGGTATAAGAAAGACCAAAGCCCGTCATGGCACTCACAATCCGTTCATACCACCGCGTCTTTTTAATTCCGAACCAAAATGATACACACCACCGTCCCATACAATAAAGAGAATACATTCTCTCCGAACGACTTCAATCGTTTAGATGTCGATGTCACGCTCTCTGGCGGCTCACAGTATATCTGTAACCACCCGACCCTAGAACACCCCATCGTTATCCCACAACGGCGCCCTGGCTCTAAAGAGCGCGGGTTCATCCTCGCCTACCCACCAGATTTGCAGCGCTTCAACATTAGTCGAGAAACGTTTCTCGATTTTATGCAGGCATGCAACAAGGCCGTCCAGGGTAACGGCGCGTTGATGGCTGTCAGTGTGGCCGGCTTTGGCGCTTCTCTTGCGCCCAATGCCATTGCTATGGTTGTCGGCGCTGCAGTTCAGTTTGGAGCTGTAGCGCTGAACACACAGGTCATTCGGTGGAAAACAAATACGTTTTTGGACAAGTACAATGAGGACCTGTTTGCCCCGAGAGGCCTAATGTGCTTCGTTAGCGTTCACGAGTCGTTCGCTGGCGAGAGATTGACCGGCGAGAAACAGCCAGGGACATCAGTTATAGGTCACTTTTCGGCAGGATCAGCTAGCACACCTCGAAGAAATCTACAAGATCCATTCCGACACCAAGGGACCCTGGACGATACACAAGGGTGTGCTCCACTTATCTATCTCCCAGACTCTGCAGAGCGCGATCCTCCTGCAAGTGATTCAAAACATGGCCGATCCTTTCGGAAGGCCTGGTCCGGACTCAACAATTATCTAGACAGAAGGGCACAAGTCACCTATGTAAGCGTCTTTTCTCTTTTATCTCGTTTCCACCGTCATCGAATCGCAATTCAGTACTCACATAGTATATATATAGGCGGCAGAGAATCCAACCGACAGGCTCACTTCAACCCAGGCGCCGACCGAACACATGTTTCGAAATCGCTACCTCGATCCCCGTCATCCTGCTGTCAACAATGGACTAGTAGGGCTCATATCCGGTGGCGCGATAACACGGGACCCTGAGAAGCGAAAGAATCGTAAGCGGGAGGAGTTGCGGGAACGAATCGAGCGGGAGCGAGGCGAATACACTCGTCGCTTGGAGGATGTGAGCCGACAGAGCTGCTCCAGCCACGAGCGAGAGCGTCAGATGCGACAATATGAGGAGGAATTCCAGTCGCGGACAAAACATGAACGGCAGGCTCTTGAGGATCTTGAGAGCGGCGTCACGAATCGCAAGATAAAAAAGGTGGGTGGTTCGATTTACGAATAAGAAGAGACATGCAACAGACAGATGCTCACATTTCATAGGACATACTATATTTGACAATTGTCCCCCTCCCGGATTCAGCCCAACTTCACGACACTCAAGTCAACGCTAGCAAGTTGGATGATCTTCCGCCAGTGTATATGATGTGATATTTCTCAGCTTGGAAACCAGCCATGAATGGTCACTGTGATAAAACTGTTAGCGACAATTTTGGTATTTTCAAAATTCGTTTTCCTTTTTGAGCCTTCTACAACTACGTTGCTTTCTTTCCTTTGATTTCCCGATCGAGTTTGGGAGGAGTTTGGAGTTAGCTCAGAACAGACCATCTATGGATAATACATCAGCGAAATGGGATTTTATACTGAATTGGAATCGCATCGAAAATTGTATAATTAAGTAAGAATAACCAACGTGGGATGGAGAAATGAGAGAACTACTCCGTAAGTGGCTCAGCGCAGCACGGACCCGCTGAGTTGATAATTAAATGACTCACTTCGTTGTCACTGTCACGCTTAGCGAAGGCCCTCCGGTTCTCAATCACGCTGCCAATAGCCGGTATGGATATCGGCTACAGGCCCAGGCAGAACTACCTAGTTGTTTCCTTTTGAGCCGAGACAAAAGTAGCTACCGAGTTACACTAAACATCAACGGGTAGTTAATAACACCGGTGGGTGAGAAAGGGAACAGCTGCGGGACGCTACTGTAGAACCGGACCATCCAGAATTCCCAGGTACGCATGTAGTAAGTTGATGATATCTTCGGAGCAGGGTGACACTGTACAGTACGGAGGAAAAGGGGGAAGTTTGGAAGGTTACATCCGTAGCTAATTAGTTTAAATTAAGCATTGTGAGATTGGTATAGTTATATTGAGTGCTGCAGACGCCCAATCTGAGTATTTAGTTATGTATTTTGTTCTGACATTCATTTTTACCTTCAACAGTTATGGCACGACTGGTTGCGCTATTGGTTTTCCTCGGCGCCCTGGGCACAGTCCTAGCTGCAGGCGAATATGTAAATGAAGAATTGGAATGCGATGTGAGTACACGCTTTACATAGGTTGAGATTCCAAAAACTGATGTACCTGGTTGTTGGACTAGAAAAACTGCTTCTACAGCAGTTTTCCAGGTAATTCTTGCCTTGACAGTGTGTCGTGTGTGTGTATCCTGCGGAAACACCGTGAGAGATACTTTTGCTGTATGGGTAAAAATTGTAGCCGGTCTGTCTTGCCTGGTAAGTTACGGGCTTTATTCCCATTCTTTCCCATGTACGGAGTATGTACATACATATCATCCGAGGTTTGAACTAATAACTTACGCCCGTCCGCCGTTATCTCTGCATATAGATTCCATCAAACGCCATAATTCGAGGTGCGAACTCTTGGGCGTACCATTCACGTTTGACGCTGAAGCGGTCTGCGGTATCCAACTGACGAGTTCCTCCACTATCACGATCACACCCAGTTCTACTGGAACCAGTATCACCACTGGAGCACCCAAATCCTCGGCAGTTTCCTCAATGTTGATTTCCTCTCCTGCACCTTCTATACATACATCGTCTACCGAGTTGCCGACCAGCTCAGACTCGGCAGCGCCGCGTCCTACCACGAATAGTGCACCCGAGAAGAGAATTGCGTTGGAAGCTGCTGCGCTTCTAATTGCTGCTGCGATGATGGTGTGCTAATGTGGTTTGTAGACTAGTTACTCCGTACTTGAGATATTTTCTTTTTTAAGTAATTTTTCTTACTCCGCAGTCTTTCCGGAGACCCACGATTCCCGCACTGCTTGGTCAGCGAGCTTAGTCAACAGGTGTACTTAATCACGTGGAACTCTTTGTTTAGCTACCTACTCCGTATGTTCTCCCTTATCTAGGTACTCCTCAGTATGTACTCCGTATCCCTCGGGTACTCCATAACAAGCTCTTCGCCATTATTCACCATCCAACCATCAAAAGCTCTGCCAATGCAGGTTTCTCTGCTGTTTTGATGGTACAGTCTCAGCTAGATATCCGAATGTTGACTACCTTGTTTCCCATCGAACCTTCACTGTCGATACTCCATTGTTCGACTTGAATCCTACTCCCATTTCTTCTCCCAAGGGCCAAATCTCGCTAAACCCCCGCTCCGCACCCGGTAGCTATTCGTAAACAGGTCGATACCCTCCAGACTCTCTTATATCCTACTTCTGCTAACATTCTAACCAGATAAAGTATGTCTCAGGAATCGCCTTCAGAGGACCTAATACGTTTCGCCGAGCGCCCAAGCCATCTGATTGACGGCATGATCACAATACGTGAACCTACTCCGTCGATCATCACCGCCGTACCTCGATCCCGCCCTTCAGCATTGGGCACCCTAGGTATGCTGCCACTTGAGCTTTTACACCAGGTTATGGAAAATTTGGATTTCCTATCATTATTTCATCTTCGGCGCGTTTCCTTTTGCGGCAAGGACGTGGTCGAGTCTCTACCGGCATACCATGAGTTGGTCAAATACGCCTCGTACGCTTTAAAGGCGCTTAGCCTTACCAATCTCATTGGCTTTCATCCTGCAACCAAGCTTCGCGCGACTTTACGTTCCTCGGACTGTGTCTCCTGCCGCGAGTTCGGACCCTTTCTGTTTCTTCCAACCTGTGAGCGATGTTGTTACACCTGTCTGTCATATAACCCGTCTCTTTGGGTCATTTCCCGTACGCTAGCATGCAAATATTTCAGTCTCACACCCCGTGAATTGAAAGAAATTCCTGCCTTGACTAGCATCCCCGGATCTTATTACATCCGACATACGATTTCACGCCGACGAAAACTAAAGCTTGTCAGTGTAAAAATGGCAAAAGATTTGAAGATTAAGCTTCATGGCAACACATTTCATAGCCGTCCTCCTGGTTTCTACATTGGAGCTTCTGATAAGGAACTTACGCAGGCCTTTACTGTCGACTGGTGTCGGGAAGCATCAACTCAAATTCTGCTGAATAAAGATCCGCCACAGTACCCTTCAATGGGCGAAATCCCAAATGACGATTATTGCGGCATGGCATCCGTTCCCTTTCCATACCTCCTGGCAGATCACACTGCCGATGATGGCTTCTGGTGCTGTGGGTGTGCATGGGTTTTTCGTGAATCTTCCAAACTTCCACTTTGTATCCAAAACAAGATGGTACCACCCGGATACGATCCGTATTGGGTATTAAAAAGACACAGTTACCGTGCAAGGCTCAAGAAAGATTATCTTGTTCATGCTGCATCTTGTTATGGAGTTAAGAACTTACTGCTCACACCAAATGACTGGTAATACACTTTGTCAAATTTCTCCACAGCCCTTGATTATGCATCATACCTACTCTTAGATCAACTCCCCGGTCTAATTCTTGAGCAGCCTTTGGTAGTTCCCTCAAGGACAGTGGAAGACTGTGCTTAAGAACCCTTTCAGGCTAGGCAATTGGGACTTATGGGGGCGCCGCGCTCTCCTTACGCTTTGCCGCGGCGACGTGGCTCCATGACTGCGCATTTTGATGAGGTAGACCGACCGACCAATCAGAGAGCGTCCCTAAAGGAATTTCGTGCCAAAACATGTATATAATTGTTAATGATTCGAGCAACTAAGTTATGCGCATTGTCCAAAAAGTCAGGATAACAAAAAATGCATCATCCACCTCTTCATCCATGTATTCCTTTCTGCGTTCCGTGTCGTTCGAGATCATTTTTGATCTAGCCTTTGTGTTGTCCGTCCCCCTTTGTGCTGTTGGGTTGCTACGGCGTACATTTAACGACGGCCGTTTTCATTGTTTTGACGCTGGGTGAACTTCTCAATTGCCTTGTCTTCGCGGACCAGATGCTGCGCGCAGTCTGATGTTGTTTGGGAGCTGCGCGTTTCGACCAGATGATTCGCTTAAATGAACAAATCCCCGCCCGGGCGGTGTTTCAAATGCCACACTTGACTGTATCATTTAGCGCCTTGAGGACCAACCAGCGACAGGTCCATGCGACAACAAGCTATGACCACTGGTAGTTATTGGTGGCCGTGGGCACTAGGTAAGTAACGAGATGTGCCGCCCCCGGTTCTCCTTAGTTAACTAACTTAGCGGCTGCACTCACTGATCGAAACTGAAGTTAGTTACCCACATCTGTGTAACTAGTTAACTACGGAGGTGACAGGACTGCATGTTTGTTTCACCTGTGGCTCAAGCCAACGCAGAGCTGGCCTGTAGTTAATTGGCCGAGTAGGGCGCCAAATGTTGTGCATCCAGCTTGGCCTTCTGGGGCAAACACGAAAGTTGACGAGTTTGTTGCTGTGGCTGGCCTCATTGGTGAAGGATCTCTGGCGATAGCTTTGGCCCCCAACGATAGAGAGATTACGGAGTACGGAGTACGGGGTAGAGACCCCGTAGTTAGCTGACATCCTGCTCCGAATCAAGGAGATCTCATGTGGCATACGGAGTAGGGCTGCAGCATTATTTAAGAACTCAAGGAGTAATTCGACAGCTAACTACATATTTACTACACACACATGCAAAAACACGCGCACCTCTACGGAGTATTTCTACCCAAATCCCAAAACCAAAGGCTAAAGCCGGTATACCCTCTTTTGATCCAAGCAGATTGCATAGCTACCTACCCAAAATGACCCACGCCAGTGCTCCCCTAAATAAATACCAATCAACCACGCCCGAGACGGGACACGCCTCCAAATATATTTCGAAGGCCGAGATCAAGATCTTGTCTCAATTAATCGGTGATAAAGAAGGTCATTATCGCATTCGCGCAAACAGCAGAGTCTACTACTTGATCATTATGGTGGACGTATTCGACGAAGATACCATGCTACGCCCATACTTGCTCATTCCTGCACTTCCCAATCTTCCGAACACCTTATGGACAACAGCGAGCATTTCTCGTGCACCCAACGGAGAACTGGTATCTTGTTTTTCAAACAAGGAATTACGCGGAATCGAAGATGTTTGGCACCACGAAGAATTTGACATTCTTTCCTTGAAGCGTAAGGTGCTGTACCGACCAAACGTGTCCGAAGTCGAATTTAGGGGAGGTGTTGCAATTGCAAAAATCGCTTGTTGGGAATGGGAAATCCCTCGGATTGAAAACGAAACTCGGGCCTATTCCATTACCCATGGAACTCAAATCGCTGGCGCGAAGCCCATTGCACCGGAATTTCTGGGCCATATAACTGAAAATGGCCGAGTGATTGGGTTTTTGATGGAGAAAGTAGAGGGGCGTTCCGTCGGTATCAGTGACTTGTTGCAATGCGAGGACTTGGTCAAGCGAGTGCATCAAATTGGAATAGTTCATGGCGATGTCAATAGGTATAACTTCATTGCCCGCGAAAACTCACCGCATATGGTGCTTGTTGATTTTGAACATGCGGAGAATTTTAACGAGGAGGCGGCTAAGCGTGAGCTCGAGTCTCTGCCGCTAGAGTTAAAGGAGGAGACCGGAAGAGGAGGCACATCCAGATTATCGATTGACGATTCCAGACAAGGCATTATCCCGGGCTTGTCCAAGTTAACTTCTTAACTACTCGATTTCCCAGTAACTATAGTTATTTACCTTTCATTCAGTCAATTGAAGCCCATTTCCTTGTTAGTGACCTAGAATCTGAGAGATACTACAGGTCATATTCAAGCAAAGCGGATAGTCAAGAACATCTACCCAGTAATGCTAACGTTGCTTCGTAACTACGCATTGCTCAGTCTGTCATGAGTCTCTGTTGCCCCTTTAAAAAGAGCCAGTGCATCTTCCTTAAGCCTGCTCATCTGGTTTTCGAAATGGAGGCCGAGTCTCAATTCCAACTTGTAGGTCACTGGGTATCTTGTCCCCTCATAGATGGCGAATTGCGAGATTAATAATGAGAGAGTCATGGGCTGGAGAGGAGAAGGAAATGGATTAAAATATCCCTACTGATATAAGGCCATGAGGGCATTAAATAAGGGATCATGAAGAAGTTGAGTTGCGGTTAAACGCTCCTCTGGGACTAGGGAAAACCCTCGCTTGAAAACAGCCAAGGCAAGATTTTTTTCCGCAGAACTAATCTCGGGCCGGAGAGACATGATTCGGTCTTTTCTTGACAGCGGGCTTCCTTGTCGGATCATACCATTCGTCCTTACTATCCCCAACAGGAAGATATTTTCCTCTGAGATAAGGAGGCAAAGGCCCCATATAGTCCGTTACAGCATTCAAACCATAGAACGGGAACGTGCCTAGGTAAAGGAACGAAAAGATACACATATAAGCCCACATATCACAAGAAAAGTTGGGAGCGGCACCATGATCTCGCTCCGGAGAGCGGTATGGGGATGCTGGTAGTCCACTCGGAATATCCGAATCTCCAACTTTCATTGCTAAGCCAAAGTCCGCAAGATAGACTTCTCTTGTGTACAGTTGTTTTGGGAACTGCAGTCGGGAGCAATATTCCCCCGGTCTCCAAAGTGTGTTAGGGAGCGGTGTTCTGACAGGGCGGCCGTAGAGCTTATACTTGCTATCGATGCTGAGGTCTTTGGGGATAGCGATGCCTAGTAAAACATTGTTGAGGTTAAGGTCTAGTGTAAGGTTAGCTGCTATATACTATAATTTGGCGCGCAAATCCCTTACCGCGGTGAACAAAGCCAGCTTGATGTAGATGTGCCAATTGCTGTAATAGATCTCTGGCGACGGACATGCAAGTGGCGATGGGTAGTGGGTTTTGAATAAGTTCTAAGGAGCCGAGACTTGGTCCGAGAAAAGGATAGATAAATGCATAATGTTCAGCTGACTCGCCGCGAAGTAGAAAAACATCTCGATACAGAACCAGATGAGAGGAATCGGTCAAGGCGCGCCTTAAAATAGTCTGGATTTGGCCTTCTCGCTGACCCCAGGGACCTGACACAATGATCTTAATAGCAACATCTCTATGATCCTCGAGATCATAAGCAAGCCAGACTGTGGAAAAACCACCATGGCCAAGTTTATGGTCTATGAGGTATCTTTGGTTGAGGACCTCTCCAATCCGAATAGGATAATATTGGCGCACATCAGTAAAATAATAGCACTCATCTTCTTCGTGAATTTCCATCGCAGCATCGGATTCTGGATCGACGATGTCGCTCGAGTCGACGGAGGTGCTTGCTGGAAAATAGGGAAACGTAGGAGAGCCTAATACACGGCAATTTGGGTCGGGTATAGCTGCGGCGGTCATGGCACCTCGCTTCCAAGTATTGGGGGAGGGTATAGTGATACTTAGAAGTAAGTATTTGTTGGTGAAAACACGGCGGGTTGGTGCTTTTACATTACCTGTTCATGCTATCTCCATGTAGAGATGAATTTCCGACACTATCTGAAAACAGGGATTAAGTGAGCGCTAGGAGATATTGCTATTGAATAGTGAACAGCGTGAATAAGCCGTAGGCTGTAGGACGAAGATACCATGATGGCGCGGTGACAAGCGGTGAGTATGCAGCCCGACATTTTCAATGATCAAGAGCGCGCGAGTTGATTCCTTGTCGTTGAGCAGATGCCATTGGACAGTGCATGAGAAACATGGCTGAGCTCATGATCACTGCAGTATGGAGTACGGAGTAGTTATTCGATATTTACAATGTATATCCATCGATCCAGCTCTCAGCTTTTCAATGTCCGGAGAAGTACTCGATGCGACGATAGTCGGTATAACTACTCCGTAACTAATCATACGGAGATACTCTGTATGGTTTCAGCCGGTTTGAAGTTCGTGTGAGCCGGTGGGCGGGCCGAGTATTTTTCCGACCCCCTTTTCCTGCTGTTTGACGGATGTCTGTTTCTGTTCTGTTTTTTTTTAAACCAGGGAACTTGTAAGAGTCGCGATCTTCGTCTCGGTGGCTCCTTGAATGCTATGGCTGCGGTGAACATACTGTGCATGATTCCTGTCTTAAGAACAGGATAAGAGGTGGATTGCTGCATCTTCTTCCTTGAGCAGTTCACTACTGCCCAGCTAACCAATACCTTCCCACTCAAACTTCACGAGCAGATTTTATCTCAATGCTGATAATGTTATAAGATTTTTAAATGAACTACTAGACTTATCATATTTCATACCCAACAAAGGGAAAGTAAGGGCAGTTACTCAACTAAAGCCAGTATGATTTTATAGACCAGGAAAAGCTGCTGCTAAGCAAGAGTTTCACTGTGCGCGCAGGAGTCAGCTGCATGCGGAGTAAGATTACTTGTTGTCCTCTGGCTAATGGTTGACTGCGACAATTACCAGTGCAAATCAGCCCTATCGAATCCGCGAAGCTCGAAAAATCTGCATTCCAATAACCGAGGGCTTCGGGAAGCAGATAATGATTTCGCTTTCCAGGGATTCAGTCCTACGACGCACTTGTCGTACTCTACGGTCGTTCGTGACCGCCTCTAGTCTCAACTCAAGTAGCCGCCTAGCTTACGCAGAAGCATCGGCGGCTTCAGACCCGGGCAAAGGTATGTACATCCATTCCTTCCCCATCGTTTGGATAACTTCTAATCCTCAACAGATTGGAATGCCTGTGAAGACTTCTTCTCCTTCACTCGCGGTCGTTTCGTACTGGATGAAGCAGACCAGATCACGCGTCATCATACTAGATTCAATATGAATGAGCTCGCTCGAATTGCTGCCGACTCGGTTAGAGCGAAAGGCTGTGTTGCTGTTGAAAAATGCCCTGATGGCATGTATAACAAAAGTTTTGTCCTAACAATGGACGATGGGCAAGAGGTTATCGCCAAGGTGCCTAACCCGAATGCCGGTCTTCGCTACCTCACCACGGCGAGCGAGGTAGCTACCATGGACTTTGTAAGCACTTAAGCGGATTCTATCACTCCAAACAAAGCTAACATTTGCAATTGAGCTTGATGCTCAGAAGTTTGATAAACTTATTTTAAAAGTAGAAGATAAATTATGAATTGTAATCTGAGATAATGATTTCTGGCATGCTGTATAGTGCTGGTAATAGTTCTTACAGAATAGCATTACAAGCTCTCATGAGTTTATTCTCTTAATAATCATAACTGAGATGGTTTTCTTGCTAAGCTAGCATATAGTGTACCGAGTCTTGGATGATGCCACCGAACCTGGCCCTTGCTATAATACTTAGGATTTCTTGCGGTTTTCCAAGTCCAGCCGTGTCTGACGTAGACTGGGGCGCGCAAATAAATACTATTAAAACAGGGTCGCATCGGATCAATAACTACATATTCCTATATAACTAAGGCACGGAGCAGACGAAAGAAACATAGCTATACGGAGTAACATACTCCCATAACGAGCTACTTTGTACTCCGCAGTAAGTCGTTAGTTAACTAACTACGGAGTAGATGACAGCCGATACTCAGTAACTACTCCGTTTATTGATTGGCTTAGCTTTGATTATTAATAGTTAGTCATGCTAATCCCATTGCCTTTTGCTTTTATCCAGCGTTTTCCATTTGGAGGTTCACTTCAAGAGGATTAATGGTTCTCCCGGTCGAGAGTTTGGAGACTACCAGGTGGTTAACCACGGAGAGTACGGAGTAACGACTACGGAGTACCTAGGTACCTAGTTACTCCGACGGATATCATGATTTGGAACAGGCCAGGGATTCTACTCTCATACTGTGCCACTTTGCCACGGGTCTCAGCAACACATGCGTAAGAACAATCAGAAGGAACTACTTAGCATTAGGAGCATTCTCGATAAAATCGTAAGATTAAAAGTGTTCAATGCGACTTTCAAGGCTATCACATTTCAACACATTTAGGTAGAATTGACACCTAGTCTATACTGCATTAAAAAGTCATCAAAAACCAGCTCTTCCGCAGTCGGTCTCTCCTCCGGTAACCAACGGAAGACTTTTCTCAAAAACTGGAGAAAAAGCTCCTTCTCCTTCCCAGTTAACTGCAACTCTCTCATCTCAAAGGACTGCTCCGGGATTGGAACTGCGCCTTGCCAATTTCCTAAAACATAATGCATCAGAATGAACCTAGGGGGGGGAGATATTATGGAAGGGGCAATGGTATACCTTGTGCGTCCCAAAATCGGTTGCACTTCTCACTCCTGCTGAGGAATTCTGGGGGAGGAGGCCCCATGAGGGATACCATTTCGGCAATATGCTGTTCATCATCGAGAATGCGGTTTTTCTTTGCGTAGAACAAATGGCTACCTTCGAGCATGTCCCAAACCTATATTACCAATGGATTTTCAGTATTTGCGCCAGGACAAAATTGTGTCACGATTTCAAGGCTTACCATGGTACCGATCGACCAGATATCAACCTTACAATCCCATTCCATATCAAGAATAACCTCAGGCGATCGATATATGCCGGGCATTATATCACCCTTTTGCTTAGATTTCCCGACTCTCGCTTCTCCAAAATCGACAATAACGGGTAGGCCGGTGCAAACGGGCATAGGACGAGAGTAATATATAACCCGATCAGCGAGTATTTTTCTAGCAATGGGGCGTTTCATCTCATCGTCTTCTATTTTGTCGAGTACAGAGGAATCCTCGATACCGTAGAGAAGGTTATTAGATGAAATATCTAGCAGTAGAATTTGCAGACGTCAGTCCTCCATCCTCGGATTTTCAGCGGCATATTTACCGGTGTGTATTACATCATTCTGATGCATGAAAGATAATGAAATTAGGGAAAACTGGATGCTTCTCTGAATGAGCTCGGTAGGTAGCCGTTTATCTGGAAGCAGGTCTTGGAATTCGGTATAGCTCATTCCAAGTGGCTGATAGACCAAGCATGTATGTTTGCCATGAGGGCCATCAATTTCGAATGAATCTAAGACCAGGCGAACGAAACCTTTGCCAACATGGTCATGGGAGTTTTTCAAATGGTCTGAGACCGCGATTTCGTGTCTTGGGCGTTGACCTCTGACACAAATTTTAAGGGAATAGAAACCACCTTCTCTATATCCACGCGTTAGATTTACTGTTACATATGATTACTTGATATGCTAATCACTTAGTTACCTGAGATCTCGGCAAAGCCAAACGGTTGAAGACGTGCCATATCCGAGCTTTGACACTGCCTGGTATCTAGACCTAAAGACGTCGCCAATTTGAACCGGATAGTAATTTTCCGCCACATATAATGGAAGGTTCTCTTCTTCAATTTCCTCCCCCAAGTCTAGTTTCACAAAGCCTGTCGAAGGAAACCGGCGCGGAGGGAGAGCCGACATGGCCATAGTTCTTATGGAAAAGTGGTGCAGTTGAGGAACAAAAATGCGACGAAATAGATTATGAGATAGGAAAGGAAGTCGGATATTCAAACGGAATACTGACATTGCGATTATTAGTTGATAAGTATTGAGTGGTTTGATCAGAATGGAAGGCTTTTTAAAGGTACACTTTTAGTGGAACTACTTTGTAGTTACTCCGTGAGCTGCCCCATAACGAGGTAGTGATGTAGTTAACTCACTACCGTAAGTTTAAGTTAAGTTAGTTAACTCCATGTAGTTATGTCCTCCGTAACTAAGCTAGTTAACTACGTAAGATCAACTAAGGTACGAAGTACGGAGTATGGGGTACTCGCACCAGGCTTCCTATTCCGTCCAAGATCAACAAGCACTCCACCACATAGTTACACATAATAGGTCTTCGGGTGAAAATACTAACGAGCTTTATATCTATCCATTTTTTTCCTATATGTTTATCTGGAATTCCAGAATATTTGGGTCGAAAACAAAATGTGGACGTTGAAAATTTGTTGCTGGACCTGGATATCGTTGGATATCATTGGATCCATCTGGCATTATGTGGAAAGATATTGATATGCATGTCTTCCAACCCTTTGATTACAAGACAGCTCTCAAGTGCTAGTGATCCCAATTCCGTTATGCGCCCAAAAAGATATAAATACGCAGCTCGAGGCTCGTTGATGATTCCATGGCAAGAGTTACCGACTATTTCAACCCGATCGAAGCCCTACGGTCACTCTTTCACATTTTCTGGAAATTTTTAGTCGGCGCAGCGCATTGTTTAACCATGTTCCAAGCTACTCGGGCATTGAGTGTCGCTTACCGTGGCATCATCATTGAGCTTCTGTCTAAGGAAGCAGGCCCCGGTTTCGGCAGCACCGTAAAAACGGCAGGCGAGGCAATTGAGAAACGAGCGAGTAATCCTCCTGCAAAGTTTTCCACGTGTTCCAGAATGCTGATGGCCATTTTTCTCATTAGTACCCGGCCGTTGTTGAAGGAAGAATCCAGTATGTTCAGATAAGACGTTCGCGCTCTAGAGGCAACGGCCGCTTTCTCAATAGGAATCGAATCTTTTACACCAGACTCCGCATATGATGCTCTAATGGGTGCTGGATAATCCAGGTAGGAGCCCATAGGGAAATGGAAACTGTCCATAGAAAATCCAATTGCTCAACCAGGGAGAAACAGAGCTCTAATGACCAACTGCTGTGATTTTCAACAGGGAGAGGAGAGTCCACAGGGAAAGGGAGTCCATAGGGGAGTATTAGCCTTGTGGTGGACCCGCAGAGAGCCACTTGTTTAGAGGATAAACACCACAAATTCCACAAAAGGTGGCACCGGGGGGGTTAACTAGGTAAAAGGTTCGAGAACTGCGACGCGGTCCCTAATGAATTAAGTGTATAAATCTAGTACGGATATCTAGCAACCAAGAAAATCTTCAGACCGTTTTCTATGAGTGGAAATTCTCGACAGGCGGTTAACTAGAACGATCCACAGGGAGAGCAAATCCACAGGGAGAGCCAATCCACAGACAAGAGCAGAAGAGCAGGGATATCATAGGCAAAATGGATTCACTATAATCCACAGGGGATCTGGCTAAAAGCAGAATCCACAGGGATGATCCCCTCTTGTAATTCTGTAGATTTCCCTCTGGGTATCTTGGAAACTCTCTTTTCATGGATGTTGCCGCGAGTATTGTATATATACTTGGCAGCCTAATGAATATTGCAGTTGTATAAAGTCTAACTCTTAGCCCCACTGCCGCCAGCGCAAATTCGCACGGTTCAATTACTGAATTCCAGTGTAGAGTCAAAATTGAAAATTGTTTGATCCTAGCTCGTTGGTTTATGAACAGGAGTTTTCCTACAACGCGAACAAAGGCACTCGAGAAAGCAGCAGTTTGACTTTTACTCTAGTGGGATACCTTAAGTGTGGCTTTCTCTTTCCTTCCCATTGGTGTTGGTTCCCACCGAGCCAATACTCAGTGTGGTCTCTTCCCCTGGTCTTAGATCACATGACTAACAGGTCGACGACCACTTGATCATGTGACTCAGCACAAGCAACATTTCCGTGTCCGTCGCTGCATTGTAGACAATATTGGCGGGACAAACATCCCCATGAATCATTCCGTACTGGTCCAACTTCTTTTCTAATCATCTTTCAACCCGTCAGAAGTCAAGCTGCTGTGGGTCCACAGGATCTCCGGCCCACCTGTGATTTAATCAAAAGGGGAATTCTAACAGTCGTCAGAGATACCACCCACGCATACAAACGGGATGTCGGACCATGTTGATTACAAAGCACTTTTTTTGAGGGCGGAGGAAGAAAGAAGAGAGGCAGAAGAACGCGAGAGACAGGCAGAGAAACGCGAGAGACAGGCAGTGGAGGAAAAGAGACAGGCAGAGGAGGAAAAGAGACAGGCAGAGGAACGCGAGAGACAGGCAGTGGAGGAAAAGAGACAGGCAGAGGAACGCGAGAGACAGGCAGTGGAGGAAAAGAGACAAGAACAAGAGCAGAATCAACAAACCACCTTTAAAGAATTTGTCCAGAATTGTCATACTCTGCTCTCAGATCCATTGAGAGTTGGAGACCCCGGCGACTCTACAAAAGGCAAAATACCACCCCCGACTGGAAAGTATTGCCCGCTATATCTGAAAAAATGGACTGACTGCCCCACCGTTCAGCAAGACATCTACAACTCTGTCTGTCGCTACCTCCAGCCGGACCAGAGTGGTGCACCACGGCTGTTCACACCTATTCCTGACTTAACCCGACTTGCCCAGCGTCTTAAAACGCCCATCTGCAGCGAAAAAGACCTTGAATACTACGAGCGACTGGCCGTGGAGGACCATGTGCATATGATCATTTCTGAGCTCTGCAACATTCCTCGTGCCCGGGAGGAATTTCGACTTGGCGATGGGGTGCTGTTTGAAAGCCAGGCTCACATGCTCAATGAGGAGGGCACGATGCAACCCCGTACAATGCATGGCTATCCCGATCAGCACTGCATTCAACGATTTGAGGGAAACACAAAGACCTTGATCACCACGGTTGAATACAAGCCACCGCACAAACTGCCCTATGAGATCCTTAAATTGGCACTGAATCCAGAACCCGCTGAAGACTGTCCCATTGACTTCTATGATGACATCGTCAAGTTACATTCAACCCCTACTGAAGATCCAGAGAAATCCAGATTCAAAGCCATGCGGCTTGTCGGATCGGCGATTGTGCAGGAGTATCATGTGATGATACAGGAAGGGCTGGAATATTCATATTTGACTACAGGGCTTGGGCATGTGCAGCTGTGGATCCCCTTTCACGACCCAGGGACCCTGTATTATGATCTCAGTAAACCTGGCCTGGACGTTGGTTCGGGAGGCTCAATGGAACCGGAGACTGAAATTGAAAAGGTGCTGTGCCTTTGCCTGATGAGCTGTCGTTCTCACATCCGCAACCATACTTGGCGGAATGTTGCACGGAACCTGCTGCCAACCTGGGAGACCAGTTTCAGCCACACACGATCCCAGATTTCCTTAGATGAACCACATCGGAATCCTCCAGGTTCAGATTATACTAGCTCTGAAGCTGCTGAAGGGAGTACCTCTGAATTCCAGCCTTCATCTTCCCCAGCCCCAGCGACCCCAGATCGACAGATACGGACACGGTCCCGGTCGGGCTGTGCCCCACCCAGCATCCTTCACCGTGAATCGCCGGATGATCCGGATCCGGATCCAGATCCCGATCCTGCCACACGAAAACGGGGCTTCAGCCAGGTCACATCTTCCCCTCCGACCCGGCAGCCAACTTCAGGTCCCATAACAAGCCAGACCAGTAGCCATGGAGGCCAGTCTCGCCCTCATATCAACAGATTTTGCACGCAACATTGTCTCTTGGGTCTGCAGCAAGGTGGCATCCTCGACGGCTGCTGCCCCAATGTGGAGATCCACCGTGCCGGGATGAATAATGACAGACACCCGATCAGTGCAGAGGCATTGGTGCTGATGGTCAAACAACAGCTGGACAAGAACTTGGATGAGGATTGCACACCAATGGGAGGATGCGGTTCATATGGGGCGCCGTTCAAGGTCACTTGTACCCAATATGGATACACTATGGTCGGTAAAGGAACAACATCAAGGCTATGGAAAGAGGTGTCACAGGAGGCAGATGTCTACCGTGTTCTTCAGCCTCTGCAAGGATCAGCAGTTCCTGTGTTCCTAGGCAAGATCGATCTGGGCCAAGTATACTTTCTTCATGGTGCGGGAGACATTCGACACATGCTCCTCATGGGCTGGGGTGGTGAGAGTGTTCAGAATAAGCAAAATGAGACCGTCCGATCCGCTATTTCTCGGTCTGTAAGTGAAATCCAGTCACTTGGCGTCCGGCATGGGGATCTCCGGCCACAGAATATACTCTGGAGTGAGGAGCTGAACCGCGCTCTGATAATTGACTTCCACCGAAGCACTTTGGATAACAAACCAAAGAGATTGCGATCCCAGAAGAGAAAATATGACATTGAAGATCGGCCATCTAAACATGTCCGTCTACCCTGAGCTGCAGGCATGGAATTAATTTCTTTCTTCCACCTCGATCCCAAGTTTTTAAAATATTTTAAGAAATATTCCCAGTCTACCCACTATAAAATTAAGTTTCAATAAAGCAAACTGATGCGCCTGTTACTTTCAATCAAATCCAGCAGAATTATAACTTCATCTGAGGCTGAGGTTGCTTATGAAAGAGAAATTGACCATCGCGCCTGATTCACCAGCCTCAGATTAGGCTTTTTTTTTTTTTTTTTATTTTTTTTTTTTTTTATTCATTATAGTCTTATGCAGTCAGTGACTATGAAGACTACCTGTTTAAGCAGAATTTACTACATAATTAAATACATTTAAATAAGAAAAAACAATGCAAATATTTCTAGGCATATGAGATACCTCTTCTCCTCAGGAATAAAAATTTAAATATTAAAAATTTCACATAAAAAGCTGCCAGACAGAGCAAAAAACATTAATCTAGTAGGAGAATGTGAAAAATCCCAGCTAAACTCAATTTTGAACTCCAAACTTTAAATCACCCAATCACATTACTGAAACCAGTGGAGTGTTCCAAAGGCCTCAAAACTCAATAAGCCTACCACTCGTTTAAGATATAATTATGACTCCGTAAGCCTTATGGAATACACCTGGATTACTCAATCTTTGTTATGGAGTACTGGCATTTCATATGAATACTTTTGATGACTAGTTTTGATGAACGAACCAGTGTATGAATGGCATCAAACAAGGGTATCTTGAGAATCTTCCATTTCTTGACGCTTGACCAACGCTACAAAGACGACGATGCAGGCCCCGCACCAGCACATCCACAGAGCAGCCACCCGTCTAAGCCCTGACCTATCAAACAACTCCTCCTTTTCTGGTGTGTCAAGCTAAATACCGTTCTCGAGAACCCGATCGATGCAAAATCCCATCACCTACTCCGTAGTCTACATATCACTTGGGAACTTGGGAGACAAATACGGAGTACGCTTGTCGCAAATATGGGGACAGACGGTCTCTCAACAACTTTCAATTGCGGTCGTGAGGATCCCCCGGACCTCCGTCTCCTGCACTACAATGACGTTTACCACGTTGAGTACGGAAAGCCCACCGCATTTTCTTTTTTGTGATTGCTCGCTGATTCGTTTCGCTTCTTCTAGGACCGGTTCCGCGGATCCTGTCGGTGGAACACCACGATTCCAAACCCTCATCAACTATTACAGGAGTAGCCCAGAATTCGCTACGCTACCGCAGCTTCTGACATTCTTCTCCGGAGATGCGTACAATCCCAGTTTAGAGAGTACGGTCACAAAAGGCCGTCATATGGTTCCATTCCTGAACCATGCGGGAACGGATGTTGCGTGTGTGGGTGTGAGTAGGCGAACCCCTGCGATGCAGCGGATGACTTCGGAAATCATGACCGCTTAATATTTGAAGAGAGATCGATAGTTAATCCACTGCTAGAACCATGATCTCGATTTCGGCATCGCCCAGTTCCGACATCTAAGAAGCCAGTGCAAGTTCCCGTGGTTGCTTGCGAATGTGCTGGACCCGGCCCTTGGGGACGGTGTCTCGTTGGCCGGGTGCGAGAAAACATGCATGTTGACATCTTCCAATGGTATTAAAATTGGCGTCATCGGACTAGGCGAGCGGGAATGGTATACGAACGCACCCTTCGTGCAATTTTGAGTTGGAATATTACTGACTATCGGTTGTCCTACGGTTAGGCTTGCGACGATCAACTCCCTCCCACCAGATCTCATTTACAAATCCGCTACCGAAACGGCGAAAGAGTTAGTTCCTATACTACGAGAGCAAGGAGCGGAACTCGTTGTCGCCCTTACTCATCAGCGGGAACCTAACGATAATAAACTTGCGAGGCAACTCCCCGCTGGGCTAATCGATATCATTCTTGGCGGCCATGACCATTATTATCTGCACAGTATCATCAATGGGGTGCACGTCTTACGCTCGGGAACAGATTTCAAGCAATTGAGTTATATAGAGGCCTGGCGTAGGACAAGCGGGCCAGGCTGGGAGTTCTCTATTACACGTCGAGATGTGGTCCGATCGATCCCCGAAGACCCTACAACCGTCCAACTAGTTGAAAAATTGACCTCGTCACTCCAATCAAAACTTCAAAAACCGATTGGCTATACCGCTACTCCCCTTGATGGTCGATTCTCAACAGTTCGGAGCATGGAGTCGAACCTTGGTAATTTCGTTTGTGATCTTATGCGGTTTTACTACGGCACTGACTGTGCGATCATGGCGGCGGGGACTATTCGAGGGGACCAGGTTTATCCTCCTGGCGTGCTGAGGGTCAAAGATCTTCTGAATTGTTTTCCTTTCGAGGACCCGGTGGTTGTGTTAAAGTTGCCGGGGCTAGCATTACGAGAAGCTCTAGAAAACGGAGTGAGTCAGCTACCGGCAATGGAGGGCCGATTCTTGCAGGTCTCCAATATTTGGTTCGAATATTGCACAAGAAACCCGGCTGGTTCCCGGGTTCTATCCGCGAGAGTTGGAGACGACGAACTGGATGACACCAGGACGTATACAGTGGCAACCAGGGGCTACATGGCGCGAGGCAAGGACGGATTCTCATCTTTGCTCGTGGAAAGCGAGGGCGGGAGCGTTGAGGAAGTGGTGTCTGAAGAAGACGGGCTGTTAATCAGCACAATTTTGCGACAGTATTTTCTTAGCTTGAAAGTTCTCGGAAAGTGGCATCATTTTAGTCGAAGTCTTCACCGGCATTGGGAAACCGTCCACCAAGCACTACATCGGGATGGTTGGATCAGACCTTCTACCGCCATCGCGAAACAGCCAAACAATCGCAGAAGCTCCTCTCCCGCACCTGGGTTCGAATACTCGGCAAAACGACGCCTTACGGGCTTTGGGGAGACGTCAATGGGCGGTAAAGATGAGAACGAAACCAGCGCTATGGACACAGAGTCGGATTCAGAAACCGATGTTCTTTCGAGGCCGCGAACTTACGTGACCAAATCAGCCACCTCGCCAGATGACGCAGATCGTAAAGAACACTTGGCCAGACAGGTCTTACGCCGATGGCGGCGCAACATTGGATTTAAAGACGAGAAGGTGGGGACGGTTCAGGAAGCACAAGATGTAGCCTTTCCAACATGGACTAGAGTCATTGCGCCGAAGGTAGAGGGTCGCATTACACGTGTCAGCTAAATAAAAATAGACGACTTCCATAGCGGAGATTCGCTGTGTTCTTGCAACGACAGTTTTCGGAGAAATGCCTAAACGAGGGTTGATCCACCATTATCGGCCAGGGTGGATTTAGCCAGGCGGCCGTAGATGAGCTGGTGGCCAAGACTCGTAACAGATATTCTGGTGTAGAGGGTAGATAAGAAGCAAAATCTGGGAGACAAAGTAGACTGGCTTTGAAATGAATGGGTATTGGAACTTCGTTGTTGTTAGACAAGATATCAATGTAGAGCTTGAAAGATGGTGATGTGAAGCCCAAATTTATATCCCAAACGGGTCTATCTTGCTGGGCTAAGCACCCTGGCATTCAAACATCTCCTATTAAATAACTAGATTATTTTTGGCCATTCCGACCAGCACAGACTCACTGTGAGAGAATACTCCCCATTTCTCATAGCAAGTCTTGCAATTGATTTTGAAACCGTCATTACATCACATTCCTCAAGTACCGTCATTATGTTCAGTAAGGGAAGCCAACTTAGTGGCCAAAAGTTCACCTACACCTTGGTAGAGTGTCTCCATACAAACAAGACTGTTCAATCCACACTCTGGAAAGCTAAGATCCTAGAAAGCCCCAACTATCGAAGGCCTGCGCAATGGTGGGTATGAGGTCCGTTACTCCCAGTAGAGGCTAATATATCCCATCAACATAGGGCTATCATAAAGACTGCACCGGCAGAGAAGCAGAAGTGGTTAAATAGGGAGCACGAGGCTTATTGGGTCTCATCGATTAGCAACAGTCCCCATATTCGAGCTTTGTATGACGAGATAAATACCTATATCAAACAATCGGGGTTTATTGGGACCCCCGACGCCTATACAACAGCCGTGCAGGAGAAACCATACTGTCTGGTTCTTGAGCATCTTGACACAACGTTAAGTGACCTTGATCCAGCGGTATATGGGAAAAATCTTACCTTTATGGCCGCGCTGTTCAAGGGTCTACTAAATGGCATAAAGGCGATTGGAGACTCTAGGAATATCTGGACTGGTCAGTGTCTCTATCAAGCTGAGGCGCTCCGATTGCACTAATACTTGCTACAGATGGAAAACCGGGCAATGTCTTGTGCTCAAACGTTGATGGGCCTGAGCCGGTGGTCAAGCTTTCGGATCTCGGCCTTTGTAAGTATTCCGAAGCCCCGAGTAGTATATATATATATATATACGGGCTAATCTTGCCATGATTAACTAGGCCAACCGGACGGCTACAGCAAAGTAGCTCTACAATCACCCGCCCTTCGCGCTCCCGAAGTCTGGGCAGGATATGGCTGCTGGCATGTCTCAGACGTGTACTCCGCTGGCTCTACGGTGCTAGCATGGTTAAAACCCGATGTCCTAGGCCCGGGTGGAGCGAAATCGCCTCTTCCATGGGAAGCATGGTGTATTGCTAAGATGGTTCGACTGCTCGAAACGGACCAAGACCAGACCTTAGATCCGGGAGAAGAAACCGATCCTTTAACTCAGAGCATGTATAGATTAGGGCGGCTGCTACTTACACAACCGGATGATGGCACGCCCGAAAGTATGCATATTCCAGCACAAACTCTTACGGAAGTCCTGGAAACTCTTGACACCGTGCCCCAAGTGAAAGCTCTTCTCCCTATTCTTCTTGCACCTAACTTCCGAAAGCGGAAGTCGGCAAAGGAGGTGCTCTCAACTGACGAATACAAGGCACTTCAGCGGCAGAAATGACCAAGCTTAATCGACATTTGCTAATTCTCGGTCAAGTTCAGTCACACCCCCAGCAAAATATTAGCATCTTTCGAGAATCATTTTCAATCACCGCTGCTTAAAACCATCATGTCTAACGTACCTTTAAATTAATATTGAGCACTAGCATTCTCATGGTTCTTCATTACCACCATATTCAGCATTTAGGCAACCTCTTTTAATGTACCAGTGCTAGAACTTTTTACAAGGACCTGCACTATACCAGTCAGCATTGTCATACTACTGCACCACTCAGGTGATGGGTGAATTAGCGGGCTTGTGCAGGGGTAAAGGTGGCAATCTATCTTAGCCATAGAGCATGTTGACGTTATTACGATGCCATAGGCAGCTTCAGCCTAGGACGAGCCAATGGAAAGAGGTCCAAATAATCGTTTTAGCCAAGAGCATGTGGTTATGTATTGCAAGAGGTATCTGTAGAGTCATAGTGCTATGCCAAAACTTCTCATAATCTTTCGCGACCTACGTCCAATACCCGATTCCGAAGACCCTTTGGTATGGCCATCAGTATTCGCTTGTCAGCCACAGGGGCATTCCAAGACCAAAAGATTCATTTTAATACCGTTCAAGGGTTGTAACGGTTCGTTACCGTCCACCGTCTTTTACCGATGGTGTCCCGGTCTGCAGCGGGGTTAGGGCGACTCCACAAGCCATAATTTACCCTGGATGCGGCCGAAGTTGGTGGGTCACGAAATGGACCCTGGCCAACGTCGACAGCATTGGCACTGGGCTGAATAGTCTCCAGAGACGCCGTATCCCCGAAATTTGGAACAATATCTTCCGCGGGATCAATTGAGCTCCAGAGTCCAGAGGAAGACCGGTTTGTGGGCATCGGTCGTGAAGACGTATTGGACAAGGACTTGCGGTAGCTGGGCGACCGACTTGGAAGGTCACTAGAAGGGAACTCCCTTCGAGCGTTGAGTGGATTAGATAATGAGGCAAATCGGTGTCGTGGTGCATATTCCGGGTTTGAAAGGTGCCTAGGTGAAGCGGGTGTGGAATTTACGTTGCCAGCCGACGCTCGCAAATGATCAGTTGACGCGACGATATTCATGTCGTATTCTTCAGCGACATCTCCCTGACCAGTAGAGCCGTCTTGCTGTGGGATTGTGACCCGTCGTTGATCGAATTGCTTTTCTTTTCGGACTGCCATCGTTAATGAAGATATGCCGATATCGAGAAGAGCAGGGCGGTTGGTGAGGGTTCCAATGAGCGCGTTACACCCGGCTCCATGAGTTATCAAAACGAGTATTGTTTCAGTATCAGCAGCATCGGCGTGGTCTTCAACATCCAACGTATCTCGTGATTTGTACCATGTTAGCATTTTTTCCAAACCGCGACGGAATCGCGCATGCATAGAGCTCCATTCTTCACCATATTCACCCCCATCACCCCAATCCTGGGGTTCGCGCATACTGTCCCATTGATAGTCTACATCTACAGAAGCATCGCGAGCATGCGCAACGTAACCATGTGGGATAGGGTCCGACGGTTTCACGGCGTAAGTTGGGACTGGTGGAGAATAGCCAGCGCTAGAATCAACCAAGCTGGTTGTCAGTTTAGAGAGTAGCGGGCGTTTACTCGCTACTACACCCCCTGTGCCTTCATTGATGGTCCCAGAGCGTGATCGCATTGCAATATTTTGGGCAGGGACCGGGGCAGTACGACTTTTTGGGAGGGAGTCTGATGATGACCTATTCCAGCCACCTGGAAAGCATCCCGATGCCATCATTGTTTCCACCGGCGAAGTCAGTTCAATTGTTTCCGCCGGCCGTAGAAGATCGGCTTTCGCACTTGCTATCATCATCACGGAACCGGGTGGGGGCGAAATATGTTCGAAATAGTCTGGGGCAAGCCACTCCCCTAAAAAGGCATCTAATCGTAACTTACAGTTCCCTGTGCCTCTCTCGGGAATATTGATAAGCTCATTCCTTTCCGAATGCGTCGATATCGGCTCTACAGGGTGTTCACCAGCCGATTTCACATCGCCTCCATCGAAGGAGGGTATAGACCGATCTGCGGAGACTAGGGACAGTTGGGAGCCATGCGCTTGGCTTAGTCCAGCACTAACGGCGATCGCAGTCTGAACACAGCGAAGGAACGGAGAACAGTGAATAATAATATTCTTTTTTCGGGGTCGGCGCGGCGCCGTGAGATGGTTCAAAGCAGAGGACGTCTCTGACACTGCCTGCTCCGGCGACGCGGCGAAACCAGGTGTTGATCGTTGGTATTCATCGAGCAAATGGGCAATTCGCATTCCAAGAGCTCGAGATTGATTCCAGCCACCGTATGTGAGTGGAGGATCATAGGGAGTAGGGGAGGTAAGGTGCCAGTGCTTGTCCACAGCATCGAGGCGAGCGCCATGCCTATGAAAAGGGACCTGATTAGTCAATTATTTCCATTTAAAAAGTATTCAGAACGTACCTGAGGACAAAAATAGCCGCCGGTGCCTTTCCCATTATCTTGCGATAGCTACCGATCGTCAACGAGGGTTATAGAAATTGAAGGGCTTGCTGCAGGGAGCATAGACAAGCGACCAGCAAGTCAAAGGGTCAGCGAGACACGCCGGGCCGTGGAAGACACCTCATTGCCATTGATTGGGATTTATCCCTTTCTAGAGTTCCCCCATGGCCAATCTAGTTCCCACAATGACAACGATAGAAGGACAATGAGAAACCGCGTCGCCTCGAGTCGTCTAAAAGTTCATCAAAAGGAACTCTCGAAATGCGTCACGAGGAGGAAAAGACAGGCATGTGATCACGCCAGCGCCAAGACTACCAGTCAGCTTATGTAATTGATTAGTCATAATGTATTCTGGCGTCGGGTTCCCGCAGCGGATTCTCGACTTCCGCTTTCCGCAACTTCAACTTCAACCCCTCAGGTCATCCTTCATGGAATGCTCGTTGCTTCGTCCATGTATCATCTCGTTGTATGAAGACTCTGAACTTTTTCAATTGCAATGACCGATCCAGATCTATACTCGTCAGATATACCCTTCGCGTATGAGAATCCCGAAGATTATTCAGATACCGAATCAACATACAGCAAGGTCGAAGCCTCTGATGAGGGTCATGGCGTGGAGGAAACGCTTGCCATCACTCAAATTCTAGAGAGGAATAATATTCCTTGTTGCATTGTTGGTACATCCGCACTCAAATTTTATGGTGCTTGGAGAATTCGTCAAGTGGGTGCCTACTCTCGAAACACGTTAAAATCGAGTCTAAGTGTCATTCTTCAGTTCTGGGAAATTTGTGTCCCAACCCAACTTGTCAGCACGGCAATAAACCTCCTACTATTCGATTATGCGAAGTGCTACCGCGCCTTCAAGCGCCGACGCTTCTACCAGCCCTTGTCTTTGGTTCACTATTATCCGCGATTAAAAACCAGGGGCGTAGACCACTTTTTTTGTATTTTTCCCTCGAATGACGTTCATATATTTTGCCATCCATCAAATATTACTCGAAGTCTCAGGGGCTTACCATATCCCAAACTGGATGTCTTCATTCAGAGTTGTTTGGAGACGGGTGATGGAGTCCAGCTTACGGACGTAATAGATGGCTCCAATGTTTCGGAGGATTGGGGGAAAAAATATCTCAACCTCGAGGGTTCCAGTGATTTAGAATGGAAGAATGCCAAGAACAGGAGAGCGAAAATGTATGGAGGGCGATGGGCAGATTCTCTTTGTACTTGGCACTGGAACCCAAGTAAAAAAGAGTTCTGGCTCTCGCTTGTGCGCACAAAGAGGAGTAGGCTCGACTGGACCTCCCCCGAGGACATTCACGCCACTCAGTATCGGTTGAAAGGTGATCCGGATCCTTGGACCGTGGTGTCGAAGTTGGCCTAGGGCTCATCACCAGATGTAAGCCGTTTGAAAATCGGTCCTGCAACTTTCCTTGCTAGATCACATACTCAAGCGTCAAGAGTATGTTTTCCTTTCCACGGATCAATTTCTTACCCTAAGATTTTCAAATAGGTATTACCATTTTATGCGGGGCCCGGGAAGCTGAAAGGATTATTTCATGGATTTTAGGCAACGAAGGACTCATGGATCTTCCAGATTCTTGATAAACCATTGTACTAACGCTGAAATTTCCACATAGTAAAAGCTAAGCAATCCTCAATCCATCAATCCGCCACTTAAAGGATCCGAACAGGGTCAAGCTATAACGATATCCCACATGCAGGTGGCGTTGAGCCTCTGCTAAATTCCACGGTCATGTTAAAGTTGAGCCGGGACCGCTCATGGCCCGAGTCACAAAGAAAGGGCTCTTTTGAACCGTTCGCCTGCCTCCAAACCTTCTCCGGCTAGAAGAATTGCGAATATATCTTCGCGCTGCTTTTTATCCTCAAGTTTGCTCTGCTCGGCAACGATATTAGGATATCGGTCCATGAGGAATAACAAATCTAGGTAATCTTTGTGCTTCCCCCTACCCTTCCATGCAGCAAGCTTCCCAGAAAACTGATCTTTGATCAGAATGACCGACACCATGCCCCCTCGTGGTGTATCTATTTCGGGTCGAATAGATTCACAACGTCCTGGCTTGCTAATATCGGGTGTTTCGCGGTTACCTAAGAGTGCCCCTGAAAAGGTCAGTAAGTGATTCTCCATTATCTTGCAATTCTCGTCAAGGCACACAGCCCCCTAGCCAAGAGCCGATAATGCTGCCATTCGTCCTCTACAAGGAATTTCAGTCCAATCCAGCAGGTACTGATGTCTCTTGATAGGGGATGCGGGCCTTTCAACTTCTCTTTATTCTTTTATAATAATATCATAAAGTTACTTACCTGCGACGATGATATCCACACCAACAACCTGGCCACGCTCACCAATATCAACAAATATGCGAGCCTGAGGGCCTCCAAGATCCCAAACGTTCAGCAATGCCCTATCGCTTACTTGAGTTTTCACTATCGCTTAAAGTTGTGCAGAGGTGCATACCAGTTGTATGGCGCCAAGATTGGCCGGACGTCACTCGCAACTTTCACAGCAACTAGAAGGTCGAGGTCATTGGTCGTTCTATCCGATCCGCGCAAGTTGAGTGCGAACCCGCCGAACCAGGCAGTTTTCACTCCCTTGAAGGCATCCTCCAAGAGCGCGGCTGCTTTGGCCAGCTGGGGAAGAGTGGCTTCTGCGGCATTCCGCTGAAGATCTCGGAGGTTCTGCTCGACCTCGCCAAAATATCTGGCTCCAGATGGTTGCGACATGCTAACAAGAAGGCAGAAGATTTCAACTTTTTATTTCCGGTACGCTTTGGAGAATCTGTTCTACGAGGGGCCTTTCCCTACTTATACCCACCTTGTCAAAAGCTTCCACAATCCTTAGGGATCCATATTGTCTATCCTAAAGAAGCTCTCAGCCGCAGTCTTCACTTTCCTTTACCAGGAGCCTCCAGTAGCCCTAGGACTCAAAGATATCTCTTAAGAGACTATCGAAGTCTGCTTAAGGATTCAACCAAGGGTTTGATCCAAGGATAGTAATAAGAGATGATCGAGGGTTGCAGAGACTCTTGATGAAGCACTGTAGTCTTTTCGAGTCAGGAGGATTTTAACCGTGTAGAGCGCCTTTTTCTGAGATATCAAAAAATAATAGCAGTGTATGTAGAATCAGGTAAAAGCTTATTTAAGAAGCTTAACTAAAGGTGCCAATCTGGCTCCGCTCGGTAACTCCCCACTGCGGCCCGCTCGTCCCGAGCGCATCCACCCAATTCTAACCACTTAGACATTCCAGTTTCAATAACTGTCAGAAGTAACGTGGTGACACCTTCGTCCCATAGCTAGCTGGCGGAAGCCTAGATGTTTGCCCAAAAAAGCCCACAACCGAGCAGTAAATAGTTAATGGGGTTACTGGGTCCTTCGAATGGAAAAGCCCTGATGTCGAGAAAAAATTACAAGGATCAACGCCAGCATGGCAGTGCAGCCTTAGCGCCGCGTCTTGGGAGACAAGAGTCACTAACTATGTAACTAGTTAACTCCAAGTTGCGATAAAGTCCTACTCTGTCGCAACTTCAGGATTTGCTTCCATCCGCATTTTTTTCCGTCGCTTGTATTTAAAAGACACAACTTACTGTTTGCTCCAGTCATGCTTTCCAGTCCTACTATGGAAATACTGAAAGGGCTTTTGAACAATCTCGCACAGTTTTTAAGAGAGAATGAAGGCAGCATATCGATACAAGATTATAAGAATTGTTATGCGACACTCCCGAGCTCGCAAAGGATTTATCTAGGAAAATTTGCACGGAATTTGGGCTCACCCCAACAGAAGAATGGGACAGGCGGAAGTATAAGTAGAAATGCCCTGCCTCGGGGGGAGGAGAGTGAGAACGAAGAGACGGGCGGGGCCCGAAACGCAGACGGCGCAAACAACGCGGGGCTGGTAGATCCGAAAACGAGCGTCTTATGGAAAATACGCCGCAAGCTTCCCCGAATATCAAGCATCGAAATACCCCCAACGCTGCGCACTGTTCTGGAAGCATGCAAGGAAGAACGAACGGATACTTCTTTCTTTGCGGTAAAAACTCCTAAGCTTCCTACGAATGGAGGGCTAGTGGCGGCATATTCCGAGCTTCGCCAGTCCGAGAAAGCCGGCGATATATTGAAGATAAGGCGTCGGTTTGTTCTACGGAATTTTTACCTGCTGGTCATCGAATACGGATACTATTCTGCAAAAGTCTGGCGGCGCGGGGCAGCGTTGACCTTGACAAAGGAGATTAAAGAGCGGTATCCATCCTCTGGTACCGACACTGAGATAGAGAAAACCCTTCGCGAAGATGTCGAGTTGGGCCGCGGGTATGAAGCATGGGTTGCGGAGCTTGGACACCCAGGTTACCTATTTGCCCTTCCGTTGAAAATATCAGAGACTGAGTAAGATACTCCGGCCCCGTTATCTACCGTGCATTTCTAAGTCTATCCAGGTACACATGTCGAATGTTTCGAAGGTATATACCCGAGGAATGTAAAAGGCTTCGTCGCCTGGGCCTCGATCAATTCATCGACGAACTGGGATTAGAGCAACTTGGAAACAGTATTTCAAAGAAACTGAAGGAGAGCTTTCGGCCTCGAAAGCAGTACATCAGTAACAAGAGAAAGCGAGTCGTGGGGGGAAATGAGCAGCACTCGAGTAAGGCTGCCCCGGGGCTCCCTGGCTATCTTATATATGCGGAGGCTGAAACCCCTATAGATCGGAAGAGACTTCGACAAGAGCCGAATCGTGGCCTACAGACTACTCTAGTGAATAATGGCAGCGTAGACCACACGGGAGACGGTAAGCCTGTAGAGCCCGATTCTATCCAGCAATGTTGCTAAATCTGGCAGTGTCCGTCGTCGCCACGATTGACGTGGGAATACCAACAACCCAACAGCAATCTGAAGCAAATATCTCACAGATCTTGGAACTGGAGGCAATTTTCGGGGGCACAACTCCACACTCCATAGCCCAATCCAACCCCACCGAGAATCGACCTGAGAGCTTTCTTTGTGGAAATTTGGGAAGGACTGGTCAAAATGGACATCATCGTTGGGCAGACTCCAACGCATCGCCCATCACAGGTGAAAATATTATAGCGCAAGAAACATCTAACATGCTTCCCCGCGATAATATCGTGCGGCACAGCGGCGCAAGTGAGCGTACCCTTTCCGGAGATGGACTCCGGGCAGTGGCCCCGTTTTTGGATACGACCCGAATTGAAATCGATCAGCATTTTCGGATACCGCTTCCAGCTCAGGAAAGCTTGATACCGGAAAATGATGATCAGTCATTATTTGGCTCTAATAACGGACTCCAAAACAATCAAGTCCACGCATATACGAAGCCGTTGACCGCGAGGCCGAATCAAGAGACATCCGTGGAGTATCCACTTCTGGACGAGAGTCTGTTCGGCGGGACCACCAACGAGTGGTCATATAATTTTCATTTGCCGTATTTATTGCACCAAGTAGCGAAAGACGATTTCGGTAGAAGCTCCGAATCAACCGCTGCGCGTTATGCGACGGAACAAACAAGCCAGCTGGAAAGTGATTTGCAGGCGTTATTCACCGGAGAGCGAGTCATGTTCTGACAACGGGTAGATAAAGTGCCGGCTAGGTATTCGATAGAAGAATGTCTGGAAGCGTGTAAATCTTAATATTCGTTTATTGTTCAACCTCTGTGATCATCCATACCCCAATCCTGCCGTCAGTCGGAACATGTAGTGTGCATTTCCCGGAGACGTTATATATACGTTTTAGTTGCATCGCAGACTCTTCAATTGTAACGTTGCCGGAGAGAAAAAACGGTATGATTGCCAGGCGCTCAAGAGGCGTATTCCCAGGGGAGAATATCGTTGCAGCGTGTTTAACGGCTTTGATCGGCAAGGTGTCGTTCGTCAAAGGTGAGGCGGACTTCGTAGGTTGATTAGACTGGTTCAGAAAGTGTCATGGGGATATATGTGTGACCGACCTCCGGGTAGTTTTTGATGATATATTGTAGAAACATGCGGTCCTTCACGAAGAGAGTAAGAACTACATACTGCTCGTCAAGAGATTGAGGCATCGCCTCAGCTATACTGGCCACAGTTTTTGTAGCCTGTTCATAAAAACGCTCGATCTCGGAAGGGAGGGGATACTCTTTGAAAGTTTTCGCCATGATGGTTGGCATATAGCAACCAGTTTGGACATTGATCCTATGAGTAGGAAATATAGGTTTTACTATGCCGAACGAAGCTAGATAGAAGTGGGGTGAGTAGGAGCAGCAGAATAGTGGCGGGACTGCAGGAGTCAAGTCATGGATGCGCAGAGCCACATTCTATGCCAAAAGACAAGAGAAGGAATGGTCAGGGAGCAGAAGAAGACGGGGATGTCGAGTCATTTGGGATTTGGGGAGAAGGAACCTTGGCGAGGGGCCGCAAACTGATTAGTCATCATTTTTTAACGGCTGCGTAGCCTGCCAGCGAAGACAATTGACTAATATCAAATTTCTGAACTGCCAACGCAACGCTTGGGAGGTCGGGAGTAAAGCTGTTCCATGGCGCTTATAAAATTATACCACTGTATCTATTCATATAGAGTGCGTTTGCCACAGCAATCGCAATGATCTCCTTCTCGATGCCGCTCATGGATCTGGAACGCTCGGGTCTCTGATGCGCTGCTACCCCTTTTTTCATGAACCAACACAGGATTCCGATACACCGCTCCTTAACAATGCCGTGTGATGTATTTGTGAAAGGATGACTAGGCTAAAGCATCATCCCATCTGAAGTCACTGTCAGTTGCTGATGATTCAATTTACTTGGTTTAAGATTTGCGCCCTCAACCGAAAGCTGGTAGAAGGATTTAACTAGTTGACCAGAGTCGCAAGGCATGTCCATCAGGATGCTACCTTCAAGACCACATGCTATTGTGTGGCCGCCTCAAAGCGCCTATAATAAAGGCATTTATTATAGAGATGATTTCCAGCCCAGTCCCCCGCCCGCACTTGGACCTCTCTACCATCCAACACTTGACTCCTTTTCGTGGCGAATCTTCTCAGGTTCATACTAAGAAAAAAAGATATACATACAATATGAAGTTCCTCAGCGCAGTAATTGCCAGTGCGTTTGTCGCCTGCACTATTGCCTCGCCTCAGGGCGAACCACCGTCAAAATGTGGACCCGGAGCACAATGTGATACACCCGGTGGCCCTGCTCCTCCGGCTGATGCCGTAAAATGCACCGAGACCCTTGGAGAAAAGATACTAGCCAAGGCCGAGGACGCCGTGGGACTCCCGTATGCATGGGGCGGTGGAAACTGCACCGGTCCAACGCATGACCTTCCCCCATATCAATATGGTGAAATTGGATTCGACTGCTCAGGATTACTGTGCTGGGCAATTTGCCAGGTCACCGGTCGTGACCTGTTCAGCGAAGGATTGCGGGTTACTAGAGTCATGTACTGTGCGCCAGAGGAAAAATTGAAATACAAGTATGCTCCCTGGTTCGATCAATTGCATCGTGTGTAGTGTTGACTGTGCGGTTTTCCAGGAAAGTTCCCTATGACGACCGTAGGCCCGGCGATGCAGTTTTCTTTGGTGGTGAATGCGATTGCAAGCATCCAAAAACCATTCACCATGTGGGCTTGGTAATGTACGGTTCACCATGGGTAATGTCATGCATTGCGCTAATCACCATGTTCCCTAGGAATTCTCTCGAAGTCATGTGGAACTCTCCCAACCATAGGATTAACAGAGTGTCGGCGAGAAAAATCTCCAGCATGGGTGAAAAGCCCTGCCCTTATGTTATCAGGTTTTAGGGAGGCCTATATTCAATGGTGGACCCATGGACAAGCTGAAATAAAGCCGTGAGCGACCTTCGCTCTGACACATCATTGAGAAAAAGATTTGACGAATTTGTACTGCTACTTTGGAGTAACAGTGACCGGTAGCTACCTCGCGTGCATACTTAGATGCGAGATTTAGATACAACGTTGCTAGCGTTTGTGCTCGGGCAAACTCGTGGCCATTACTCGAAGAGCCCAAGCTGGGCGCCTATAATAGATATTTCCAATAGATTAGACATCCACCAAGTCACCCCAAGAGTAAGAATGTTGGGCCAAATGCTTATCAGAGATTTGATACGGTGTCCTTAGTCTTTACGGTTCAGTCTTCCACTTCAATCCCGCTAGCATTATTATCGCCTTGACCTCCACCCCTTATATGCATATAAATCCGGTGCTGTATATCGTAGTTGGCTGCTCTCCGCTTCTAAAACATCCCTAAATTGCTTGTGGTTTACTGTTCTCTGATTTAAAGGGGTGGATCAGTAATCTATACATAGCTCAGTCTCGATCATTGATCAATTAAGCGCGTACAATACGGTCTATATGCAGGCAGTGGTCAGTGAACGGTAAGAGTATATAATAAAGTATTACGTAAATATACAGCTTCCTTTTTATTGTAACAAAGCTAATCACTCCCTTTTCAGTCCATAAGTATGCGTAGGTAAACATGCAGAAAAAAAAAAGGCCCGCCTATAGAATTCCAATACCGGTGTGCCTGTTCAAGACAGGCGAATTGTAGTCGAACGGAACCATTAACATGTAGATCGCCAGGTGGTCAGGTCAGTAAGATCCATTCGCCGTCGAGAAAACGATATTCTCCGCATTGATATCTCAAAGGAAGGTGATCATGACTTCTCCTTTAATTTTCGCCCGAACCAAAACCTCTACTTCAAGGTTGAGGTCCAGTTTGATGCGCACTTCTCTATCAGTCGGCGGCCGTTCTTCGGTCACGGGTTTGCCGCTAGCTTCACCTTTAGTCTCATTTGGCTCACCTGGTGATACAGAAGCCTGCCCGTTGTCATCTTCAGCTACTTGTTGTTTGTTCTTCTGTTTTTCCTTCTTTTTAGATTTCTTGCTCTTTCTGGCAGAATCACCGTCCGCTGAAGGCTCAACAGCTTCAATCGAGATGGGTGGGTGAGGCTCCTGTGGCTGCGACGCTTTTCGAATACTGAAAGCCCTGACACCGGTGTCAAAGGGCTTCTTGATAGCAGGTTGAGTAGTCGTCAAATCAGATGCCTCAGCTGATTTCTCGTTTTGGGACTCCTTGCAATCGGGCTTCTGTTCAATTTGTGGTGCATCATCGACTCCATTCTCTTGTTCCGTTTCTGCTTGCCCATTGATTGACCAGTGTATTCCCTGCATCTCCTCAGCCCAATCACCGGTCCCGTACAACTCCTCGCCCACATCTTTCTGTTCGGCGTCTACTCCGTTGGTGAATTGTGGGCCCGGCATATGTGCATCTTCGCTGATGAATTCCTGATCACTTTTGATCAACGCCTTACTCCTTCTTTTCCTTCCACCGCGAGCACGCCGGCGCTTGGTGCCCGTTGAATTCGAAGTTTCGAAGGATACGCTTGAATCGGCGGTAGGAGAGACGGCTCTAGATCGCTGCTTTAAAACAAGCGATGCACCTGTCGTATCAGCAGGGGCGGGAGAGAGCATCGATGTGTAGGCTGGCGGTGCGGTCGAAGGGGTATCGAAGCTAGAATCACGGGTTCGGTCCCTCTTTTCGCCTGGAATATCGTTGCATTCGCCATTCAGGGTGTGGGGAGTATTATCCTGAGAGCCCTTGCCTTGTCCACCCCTTCTGCGATTTCTGTGCCTGCGAGCCCTTCTCGAAGGGCCCATGGTTTGGGTGGGTGCCTCGGAGGCGGGCATCCTGAGACAATTCCTAGACCAAAATGCGTAGAAGAAACTCAGGGGTATTGATATGGTCTTGAAGATGCAATGATGGGTGGAAGAAGAGTGGGAGTTGTTGAGACGAAATCTCGTCGTTTGCAACTCAAAAGTACAAGCTTCGCCTGCCGATTTTGGCTGGTGGATCAGGTCCACTCAAGGAACTGGGAAGGAACCAACGGGACAGAACCAGGCACGCGGATCAGCAGTTTATCCGCTCCGGAATGATTACATAATAAGGTATTCCCCTTTTCCGTATTTAGAATGAGCACTTGATTGTGGAGACGATAAGACATCCAGAGTACATGAACTTGTTCAGCTAGAATATAATTATTTTTATTTGTGAGAAAGAAATGTATGTCGAATACATATATGTACAAGAGAGTGAATGGCCTTATCTCAAGGAAATATGGTCAAAGAAATTCAAAGAATGATGTGTATCCACGCCGAGTCGCCGACCCAAGCCCATTTGTGATATTTGTTCAATTACTCCACTGACGAGACCAACTCCAGGTCTTTCTCCAGTTTCCCTTTCCGTCGTCGAAATTGTCACTCTGGTCCCAGTTGCCGTTGCCGGGGAACGGGTTTCCTGGCTGCTGTCCGTTGTTATCAGGGAATGGATTGTTAGGCTGTCCTCCGTTGCCGGGGTTTTCGGGCTGTTGTCCGTCGTCGGGGAACGGGTTATTGGGTTGTCCGCCGTTACCAGGGAACGGGTTATTGGGTTGTCCACCGTTGCCAGGGAATGGATTATTTGGCTGTCCGCCATTACCAGGGAATGGGTTTCCCGGCTGTTGACCGCCATTATCCGGGGGGTTGCTTGGCTGTCCGCCATTTCCAGGGAAGGGGTTGTTCGGCTGCTCTCCATTATCGGGGTTGCTGGGGTTGCCAGGCTGTCCTCCATTGCCTGGAGGGCCATTGTCACCAGGCTGGGTATTATTGCTAGGCTGTCCATCCGCACCGTTGTATGCCAGTAGTTGTGTAGAACCACGGCTATCCTTAACTTTGTTGTCTGCCATCTGCTTCAGACGGTCGCAGACTTCCTTTGCACTGACTTTTTGGGACGACATCAGAACAGCACCCATACCAGCGATGTGAGGGCTAGCCATAGAGGTTCCAGACATAACCTCGGTGCCACCTCCAGTCCGGTCAGAAGTGATTTGGACACCGGGGCCAAAGATATCGACTGTTGTTGGCGTTTGCGTCAGCAATGAGAACGGTGTCAATCACATGAAAAGAGTCACTCACGAACTGAGCCGTAGTTGGAGAAAGAAGCGCGAGTATCATTCTCATCAGTAGCACCAACAGTGCAAGCATTGGGGGCGGAAGCGGGAGAAACGTTGCTTGCGTCTTGCTAAAGTACCAAAGGAATTTTCAGTATATGCAAACAGTCGTTTTCCTTATCTAAAGTCTTGTAACTTACGTTTTCATTTCCAGCAGCCACTGCGACAAAAACACCCGCGGCAGCGGCCTGCTCGACAGCTCTGTTGACGGCTTGGGAGAAAGAGCCTCCCAAGCTGAGATTCATGACTGCCTTGCCGAGTATTCCCTTCTGCTTTGCGTCGTTGGTGGCCCAGTTGATTCCTTCGATGATGCCAGAGTTGGCGCCTTTTCCATCTGCGCCAAGAACCTTGACCGCAACGATGTTTGCCTTCTTAGCAACACCGTATTTTGTTCCGGCAAAGGTACCAGCAGTATGCGTTCCATGGCCATGCTGGTCCGAGTTAGAGTCACCAACGGCGTTGAAGCCCCAGGTTATGCGGCCCGCAAAATCTGGGAGGTTGATGTCAATCCCGCTATCGACACCATAAATTGTGATTCCTTCGCCGGCAGAGGAATCGTAGATATAGTCCCGGGAGCCAGGCTCGTGGTGTGATATTCTTGCAAGACCCCAAGAGGGGACATTTTGCTGTGTCTCAAAGCCAAGGGCATGGGATTTTCGATTTGGTTCAACAAAGTCAACCTACATATCGAATTAGCAAGATGGCAGGCATTGCATAAGGTTTCATGTCCCTACCTCATCGGCACCAAGAATCGAATCGAGGGTATCGTGGTCAAAGCTTCCAGAGTAACCACTGAAGAGGCCAATGCCAAACATCCTTTTGATGCCGTGAATACCAGAAGTGACATTTCGGCGAACGTTCCTAGCCTCAAAGGACCTTCGAACCATTGAGATATGGTTGTCCATGGCGGCGGCTTGGACACTCTTCTTCATAACAACAATATAGGAGTTGGGAATCACAGATTCCCCGTCCGTTACACTCAAAATCTGAGCGGCCTCAACGGCCGTCAGGGACGAAAGAAACAAAGAAAAAAGAGTGACGAAATGCATTTTGCTTTGAGAAGAAAGAAAAAAAAAGAATGACAAAGTATGGGCTGAATGAGGGATGGATAACCATGGTTGAGATGGAAATGTGCTCCTCTTTATAAGAACGAATAGTGCAGTACTCCGTATTCCCGAATCGCAGATGGAGCAGCTTGAAATTGCACTTTCCGTCTATGAAACGATCACGATAGCTCGATGATAGGGCTAAAGGTTTCATGTTTTGGTTCGCAAGGCAAGATTTGCGGATATGCACTGTAGCTCTTCCAGTCGGGACTGGAGGTTAAGCTGGGTCAACAAGGGGATCCCAGAAGAAGCTAAGCCGGGATTTGACGCTCAAGGGCCAAAGCCATCTTCATGTGGGTAGGTCCTCGAAACAAGCTAAACAAGACCAAATCAAGCATCGCATTTTTAAGGGAAGAAGAAAACCTATGGATCCTTCTGGATCGGCAGGAGATCATCAAAGCCAGCATAAGCTTCCCAAGGTCAGAACTCGAAACGTAGCCAAGTATCCGCAGTAGCAGTGCTAAGGGCTACAATCGCGACTGCCCCTCAGCCTTCATTAATGCATTATCAAGTTTCGGCAGATCCCGCCGCCAGAATTGAAATCAACAAGGAGACTTTGGATGTGACGGCCCGAATGTTTATAGCCATATACACCGTAAAGTAGGTATATATATACCTACTACATAAATATATATAATCAAGTCTTCATCAATGGAATGAAGTACTCCGCTGAGGGAGAGCGACTGTATAGCGGACATTTGTACGGTCGAAAGTGAAAAATTTGGCATTGCTCCGTGCCACATCCACAACGGTAAAGTGCAGACAGCCGAAAAACCTGCAGCGGTGGAGCCATGAAATCAGCAGTTCAGGAGTGCAGGTAGATACGAAGTGTGTGGAGCCATGGTTGCTCAACAAGCCAATGCCGAGCGCGGGACGGCCTTGTTTCATGGCGAACCCATCTTGCGTACTCCGTACTCCGTACTCTGTGGTCCATACTATACTTCCCGTTAAAATTCACAACGGCCGAGGCTCAGAACAATCATGGAAGTTTCGGAAGACTACACTACTAAACAGCAAAAATTGTTTTCAGTAAGTCAGGAACATTCCACGACCATTCTAACCCACCACGATATCGCCAACGCATTCAAATCTCAGCGGAATCCGCGACACGTTGTCGCACCACTGGTTCTAGATCCTTTCCAAGTCGCAACCGAGACCATGACCTGGACGAAGTACTCCGTACCGGCAGGAATGGGGAAATCATCAGGGTGTTCATGCACAGAACCAACGTTCTTGCTGCCGGCGTCGTGAGGTGTGATTGGACGGTTGGAGAACTGAAAACTTGGTGCATGAATCTCATTTAACACCGAAGCAAGGTGATCCTGGTCCCTGTGCCGGAAGAGAGAAAAGGGGAAAATAAAATACGAGTCCCGCAAGCGCGATCAGGTGGAAATACTCCGCAGCAATTATAGCGATACGGGCCGGAACAGTCTGTATACTCTGTACAGGGTTCATCATGGAGAATAATGACTGAGCTTGTGCACAATTGGCGAACCCGTGTGTGATCTTTGTCAAAATTGTTTAGTAACTGCTGGTTGAAGAAATCAAAGTGGAAGTTTCAAATCGAAACAAGCTCAGGTCCAAGAAATGAAACCATGAGCTTAGAGTCAAATAAGCGAGAGCGGCTAGGGAAAAAGTGGCTCCGAATCCTTTTTCAAGTTACATGTGAGAAGTGCAACGACTTGACTCGACGCGTTATTATTAGGGATCAAGGACTTTGAACGAGTAAATGGTAGAAATCAAGAGTGATACCGATTGAATAATGTATTCTTCTTTTGCACTCAGAGATGTGTGTCGGCAGCTGTCAATGGTAATAATGGATGGATGTTTCCAAACGTCAAGCCGAGAATCTCGCTCAAGGTGTTTGTTTCCTCTTTTGGAACACGTTTCAGGGGCTCGGCTGACTCAGCAGTGTATGGGCCCTTATTGCTGACTAATGAGAATGACTCAGCAAGCCTGAGCAAACACAGCAAACACCATGGCTACATGACGTCATGTGCCTGACACCTGATTAGTAATTTCCGCGAAAGTCACGCGACCGGCGGTTTCAAATCCCGAAATCGAAATTGGAAGTTCACGAATCGGGAAACTGGCGGGCAGCGAGGTTGTTTTGCTGGTGGGGAACGTCACGACGTTTGTTGACTTTTATTATGGAGTCCTTACTAACCACTGTACCTACTGTATGTATCAGGAGGTTCCAACAGCAATCTCCATCGTCCCGGCGATGATCAAGAGGAGTTACAGGTTACAAACACCGTCAATATTATTCACCGGTCCACCTGGTCCCAACAAGGTACGGGCGCGCGATGGAATCTTTCCCTTGCAAGTTGCAAATTTTCATCCTTCGATGTGCCAGTACCGCCTCAGCATGTTCCCAGTTTACTATTATTAGGACACGCCTCTGTGCTCCGGCGGTCCCATCGCGACTCAGGAACCTATTTGCCGCAATTCCAGGGTGTTTCTGGGCAAGGCTCTCAGACCTCGCATTCCGCTAGCTCCTCTTAACTCATAATTAACTCACCAGTGGCAGGTCAGAATCAGGTTTGACTAAACCTGACATCACGAAGATTCGATACCCCTCTATAATGATGTCAACGCGGCTTGACAAGTTAAGGAGACTTCATGCATGTCGTGGATGAATGTCGTCAAGTAATGGCAGCCAATACAGACCATTTCTCTCGGCCTTGGTTATGACAAGCATCATGACGAATCTCGGCTGGATCTATGAAGGCCAACTCGCATATATATTTGATCCATGGCACTGCCTCGAGCCGCGATAGTTCATTGATCATTCACCAGAACAAACTCCTCTGTTTCTGACATTGCAATCGAAACCTTGATCTTATATCCACTTGAGTTTCAGATCGTAATTTCTTCCCGAGAATCCGATCTATACAGCTTCCTTTTTTGAGCACACAATACTATATATCCGTTCTCCCCACATACCACATTCTCATAAATCATGTCAGGTCTACTCGGCGGCGGCGGCGGTCAACAGGGCCAGGGTCAACAAGGCCAGCAACAAGGCGGCCTCGGCGGCCTCGTGGGTGGTGTAACCGGTGCGGTCGGTCAAACAACACAGGGTCTAGGTCAAGGCCTAGGACAGACGCTTTCCGGCGTTGGCGGCATGGTGGGACAAACAACCCAGGGACTCGGTGACGTTGTGGGCGGAGCCACAAAAGGAGTCGGCGGTGCGTTGGGAGGTGGACAACAACAGGGTCAACAGGTTCCACAACAGATCCCACAGCAACAGGCACAGCAGCAAATTCCGCAGGGTCAGCCACAGCAGCAGCTCCAGCAGCAACCGCCACAACAGCAATAAATTATAAATTGTTCCAATTTGTTCACAGGCGAGGCGGAAACGATGTCTCAAACGGAAACGATGGCGACCAGCAACCGAAACAAATTCGACTCCAAATCGACTATTTCCACAGCTTGGGAGCCTTCTATAACATTCGCGGATCTTGCGCTGTTTGTAATAGTTAAATTTTAAGATAGTCCTTTCTATACGACCATGTTATGACGAATATACTCCGTATACGTGCATACTTTTCCTTTGTAATCCTACTCATGTTAAGCAAGGCCTGATCGAAATACTTCATACGATAACTGTCCATTGCTGCCGATAAATCAATTTGTTTTGCTAGTACTATGTATCACTTTTCATTTTTAATGCTTTCTTCATCGTCTTCTACTGTTACAGGGGGAATCCTCATTTCTCGCCTCACTAGCTCCACCTCCATCACCCTCCTATCCAGAGGTACCTTCTCTCTCAATCCGTCGTCGTCGTAGTCAAAATAAAGCCCCCAGCCGACAAGCCGTCCTTCTCGGTCTTTCTCTTCCGCTACAGAAAATCCCTCCCATCCATCAAAAGTGACACGTCGATCAACAGGAGTGCAGTCCCACGGTCCAAGCATATGCCCGGCGGACTCCGTCTTATTCCCATATTTCATTTCATAAGTATTCTCGTCCACATACACCCAGTTCAGCAGCGGCGGATCATTCATTATAGTGCTAACCAAGCCATCACCCCTGCGCCACTTGTGCTCCGGGTGCGGAAAGAAATATCCTTCAAAATGGTGTGCGGAGTGAAGGGAGGCCTTGAACTGCGCTGCCGGATCTGCCGTGTCGTCTTCAGGCTCATCGTCCGAGGGTCTAGTAGCTACCCATAACTATAAAACTGAAGTCAATAGGGAAGAACTTGGGGTCATTTCAACCGGCAAATCACCTTGTGATCCCTAAGCACGACAAAGCATCCATCCACGTCTTTGCTCTTCCTTGAAGGATCGGAGCAAGAGACGATTAAATTTGTCTTCCTGCCTCTGTGTTCTTGTCTCCGCTGACTCTTCTGGCTCGATCGGATGGCCTCAGTCGTGCCAACGATCGCTGGACAGGCTGCCACGGCCGTGAGAACTCCCAAGACCATTCTCGTGACGATTCCAATTGCTGTGTCTGAGGTTTCTTCGAGTCTGAGTACAATTTCAGTGCGAGTCGGTAACTAATAGAATAAACGTGTAAAGCATACGAATGAAGACAACAATGAAAGCGCACAGATCAAGCTGTTCTTTTTTCCAAAACTGTCGACTTGAGATCGAAAGGCGGTGGCTTGTGCCATGATGTCATCATGCTCTTTCTTCAACACACACTCCGTACAATTGCGAGGTCTTCGACATTCAAGCCCCCAGATCCACGGAGTACAGTGTACCTAGTAACAATACGCTTACATGTTCACGATTTCGCCGATTTTCTCCCACTTTTCTAATCCCTGTTGTCGCTCTATCATTGCCATTTCTTTGACTGTATTGCAGAACAACTTCTCCTCCAGTTTCAATCTACTTATTTACTGCGCCAACGTCATGTGGTCTTTTCAGGCCTTGGACAGGTTGTTCAGCAGCTTTTTGCCGCTTCTACTGCCAGGTGCACGTAGAGAATATCACGTTCTGCGAGGTTGGTTTTCATAAAAAACGCGTAGCCGGCTAAACGGCCTAATATTTCCGTGTGGGAATTCCATCGTTTCCGGGCAATTTGGTTATGGTACCTACTGGTGGTACCTTGTAGTAATATTTACCCAAGGAGGGACCATAAACAAAACCGAAAAGGGGTTGCAACCGGAGTTTGATGATTTCCGAACAATGGGATATGGGACGGCCCCAGATGACGCAACCACTCTTTCAAGTCTAGGTTAGCCAACGGTTGAGATCCAGACCACTTGTAATTGGAACATTTGCAGGAAGAAAAGCCTTGGGTCTCCCACTCTCCCACTCTTTTCTGGAATGAATACGAAGAGCCAAACTGCTCTTGGTTCATGGTTGTTGGTTGACGCAAATTGCCTCAACCACTTTTATGGTGCCGGGCCCACACTCCATGTGGCAGATGCATCATCGCCCAGCCGTTGACGTATGAAATATGCCAAACGAGAGCTGGGCGTCGCTGTTTTTGTATGCTGGATTGGAGGATAGAGGACCGGGTTTTGATGCTGATGAGGTGTTAATGAGGTAACAGGCGGCAGAGATCAAACCTGCTTTCTAAGATGGAGGGGGAGGTCTGCAGAGATGTGCTTCCGCGTGGGCGCTATATATAGACTGATTGACGGCGGCTAATAGCTTTACATTGTAGCACTGCAGATCAAATACAGTTACACAGATCACACCTACATACTAGATCAATACCTTTTGCATTTTATATCAACCCTAGGCATCAAGAAAAAGTATATCCGCTCATCATGGCTGAGGCAGCTCCAACACAGAAGCCTGAGGGCCTTCCCAAACAAGGAGAACAGCCGACCGAATCACAGGTGGACAAAACCACCGACAAGGACCAGAAAACCGAAGATGACAAGAAGAAAGCCGAAGATGACAAGAAACTGGCGATCAAGATGGCAGATTGTATCCAGCAGGTACTGGACAAGATCCAGCCGATCCTAAAAATGATCACAGAGGTATGACCCCGCCTACTTCTCTCTGATTTGCTTTCCCCAGGAGCGGTAGTAGTAACTGATTAAACTACAGGCCATCGATAATGAGGAACGCAAACCTGAAAAAGAACGGGATGAGCAGAAGCTCGTCGATGCCGTCAAGCCAAACCTGGAGCAAGGCGGGCAGATCCTTCAAGAGGGCAACGGGGCAATTCGCGCATTGGATCCCGATGGTCGCATTGCCGCTAATGCAAAGCACAAGACAGCCTCCAGAGAGGCGTCGCCAGAAGAGCATCGCTTGGCAGACTTGCTAAAGGAGCTCACCACCAACGTCACTCAAACCATCGAGGGTGCAAAGAAGAAGATCGCGGGTATGCCACATGCCCAAAAAGAGCTGAATCCCTTGTGGGGTTTGTTGGCCGGTAAGTTCACCTAGTAATCGCTGGTCTTATGATTGTGTCCAGTCTTTGTATCTGGCGAACAATCTGCTGATAATGTATACTTCCAGAACCACTTGGTCAGATTCTAGCTGCAGTAGGATTGTTGTTGAGTGGAGTCCTCGGTCTCGTTGGACGACTGGTAAGTCACCCATCAACTGCAGAAACTACTTCTTTCAGCCTTCAATAAGAAAAGGGGCTGACTTGTATTCCTCAGCTTAATGGCCTCGGGCTCGGGGGCATACTTGATAACCTTCTCGGCGGGTTGGGTCTTAAAAACGTGTTAGAGGGATTGGGACTCGGTTCACTCACCAATGCTTTGACTGGAAAATGAACGGGATAAGCCATTAGGCCGAGTTTTTAGATACTTTGATAGATTCATTCTTGCCTCCTGTGACAAATTTTGCCCTTTTTAATGATACTTGAATGTTGCTGCGGTCACTCAAATTGGGAAGTGTTTTCAGAACTGCTTGGAGGTTTTAATCAGCCATCATTTGATGTATGAAGTCATAGTTAACGATTCAATGTTTATAATTATTTCTCAAACAGCTGCCCACAGAGATCGCGCAGGAAGTGTTCCAGGCGATAACTGTGTCAGTCCGTTGATGCTTCTTTCTCGATTGCCTGTTGACCTCAATTCCGTGTGGGAAGAAAGTGAATGACTAATCTGGCCGGGTAGATTCGGATTAATATTGATCCGCAAGGCTGTGGCGCCAAGAAGAGAAATGACCAAAGCAGTTTAGTACCATGGTCACGCTTTTCACCAGAACCTTAATCATCAGACGAAACCTTCCACGTCATCCATCAGAACCTCCAGAAGCAACACGACATCACCAGAGACTAAATATTACAATCAATTTGAAAAAGTCCAGAGACCTGTCTGGCTCCTTTGAGACATTTCATCGAATCGTTTGGTACAGTCTGATGGACGAAGCTTCTTTACCAACGCTCCCCAGCTGTGAAGTAGAGGATCACTATCGGTTCGATCGCCGACCCAGGGTGCTCACTGCAACCGTTACCGTTGAAACGTTTCAGCTTTCAAACACACTTATCATCAGCCAACGAAATTGTCACTAGTCATCTATTAGTGGTCGGTTTGGTTGTTTTTGATTTTCTAGTCATGAAACCAAAACTGCCTCTCCCGGTCCAAATGCCTTCTCAAGGCACTTATACTCTCTAACTCACGCCGACAGACAAGTAGTTATTACTACAAATTGCAGAGACATCAGATCAAATTCCTCATAATACATACGGCTTAGCACTATTATTTACACGCATACAATATGCCTAAGCTTTGTCACTCCATCGAATATGCCAACCTATGATGCGAAAGCAGACCGCCAGGCCTGATCTGTGGCCGTCAAATCAGAAATTCGAAGGAAATTAGCGCGAGTGACGAAGTTCTTCTCGTCAAAAACTAAAATTACAAAAAGGTGGCCAAGATAGCCATTAATCCAAGTCCGACAGCCGCAGAAGCACCTTGCAAATGCGCGGCGCCATTGTCAGTCTGCTGTGGAGGCTGAGATGGAGTGGTCACAGTGGCATTAGTTCCAGAGGAGGTGCTGGGCCAGGAGCCAGTTCCAGTCGCGCTGCTTGGAATCACGGTATGCGATGTGGTAGTGGTGGTAGTATCGGGGGTGCTTTGGGAAGAGGGAGCTTCAGAGGAGCTTGGGACAACGGTCGAAGAAGGCACCTCCGTTGATGGCTCAGGAGACTCCCAGCTGGTCCATCTGGTTCTGGTGATGGTAGTCTGGCTGGTGACTCTGGTGCGGGTAGTGCTGGTGGTGGTAGGCTCTGGCTCCCGAGTCGAAACCGAGGGGTTGATGACCGTGCGAGTCGGATGAACAACCGTCCACGTCTTCCAGGTCTTGCAATCCTCGGGCGTCTTGTTCTTCGGGCAACAGCCGAGTTCAGTGCAGTAGGTTCCAGGTGGGCAGAATTCTATGAATCGCGCAAAGGTTAGCCCATTATGTTCTTCAAGCCATTTTCTGAACCATATCATGTTTGATCGCCATTGATTGTGCTGGTCAAGATCATGCCCGCTTGGCCAACTAATAGCTAGTCTGACACCGCAGTTCGTCAAGGGGAAACTCTCGACAGAATGACTCACTTCCGTTCGGGCAGCAGGATTCGCCTCTTCCGGGGTTGAAACACATGTCCGGGTGAACACATGTCTCGAAACCCTTTCCGCAGGAGGTTTCACAGGTCGGGTTTTCAATTTTCTTGCACTTATGCTTAGTGTTATGGCGGCGTACTAGACCGTCGACGCCGGTTTCTTCTTGGTGGGACGCGGCGCCAAACTCAAGCGCATGCGCGCCGGCGAGCAAGGCAGCAACAACGAGGGTGGGGTTGAAAAACATCGTGTTAACGAGCGACTTGTTGTAGAATAATAAAGAGAGTGGGTAGGTAACTAAAGATGCAAAGAACGAGCGACAGATTCTCTTCTCCCAATTCAAAGAACGGACGTAAATTCACGGAATTTACCACAGAGAATGAAACGAAACAGTTGGAGAAGAGAAATGAAACGAAAGAGACGGACGGGTCGAAGGTGATAAAAGTACTCTGTGCGCGGTTGGGGATTCTATATTAGTTAACCCTGGCTCTTTGTCCCGCGCTGCAAATTTAAACAAAATTATCAAGATTTAATTTTAAATCTCTTGGACCCCATTTCCAACCGCCCGAAATGGACCGTTACACCGGCCTATTATACGAAGAAAGCACTCTGTCGCGATCTCTTGGCCAGGCGTTTCCATGCCATTTGCGAGGATGCGATCCTTGGGGGACAAGCGCAATATAAATGAAACGGGTAGTAAGAGAGTGGTGAACGGCACCAGAAGCAGGTTGATCCTTGCGGAAGAGGCTGGATCTAGAGCCAGAGTGCCCCTTATTAAGTATTGGCGAATTATTTTGATTAACATAAAAGTACGGAATACTGGACAAATAGAGCAGTGTACTGCATCACGCTCGGAATTAGTAGCAGGCATCACCCATACCCGCTTCTATAGAGTGAGGGAACGACGATGGAGATGGGAGTGATCATGTCTCGACAAGTCCGGGTTTGACTAACTCATCATCCCATTTTCCATGATCGGAATGTACAGTATGTACTTACAGGCCTATAACTTCCATAGGAGCCTGCCATTTCAATAGGCGTACTCAGTAGTAACATTCCTTTGCTCCTTTTACACTTCTCTTATCTTAAAATCAAACATACGATTTGACTCTATGCTGTTCTCATCAAAGAGCTTCTGCGCAGCTTCAGCTCCGGTCACTGGAAGTCTATATTCGAATTTCTTTCCAGCAGCTGGCATTCTACCATCCGGCAACGGGTACGGGAATGGTAGATAATCAGGTAGTAAGCCCAATTGTTGCAGCAGACAAGCTTGATCCCACCAAATATGCTCATGATAGAGTCTGTCACCGCGAATATTCACCACAGAAACCATGGGAAGGCGCACGACTCGACCGGTCGGTGGAATTCCCGGCACCCTGCAGGTTTGTAGCGCAGTTAGTTATTAGCTAGAGTAAGCGGTTTCAAACACGAAGGGAAGGATGATCAATACAGCCAGTCAATTTGCTCTTCGTGAGTGAAGCAAAACACAAACTCATCTATCACCCGATCAACACCCACTGTCCGACTGGATAGCTCTAGTTTGGAATCCATGGGGTTGTTCCAAATAAAATGATAGCGGTAGAAATTTGCCAGTCGGTCGCGGCCGATTCCACCGGTCATCTTGTCCTTTGTTATTATTGATCACAGCGGGAGGAATGTTGGTGCTTGCCGTTGGGACATGGTTGACATAAGGCTCTTTAACCATGGTCGCCATTGTCTTTTCAAGAGACCGGTCCCCAAACTCAGAATAGGTATGTTCTTCCCAAATTGCTTCGAGATCGAAGATTGGGCCCTCCAATTTTGACTTTAAGAAGGCGAGCGAGCGGGAGTGCGCTACAGACGCTGAAGAAGGAATAAAAGCAGGGTGCCCGGGGACTACGAAGAAGTGAGAGCCAGCCTCTGAATATTCGTAGGTTTTTAGCCCGTCTTGCGAGACCGGCTGTTCTTCTTTGTCTTTGCCAGCGGTGTGTACAACCTGCGGAGCTACTGACGAGAGCGGAGAGCCATACGAAATTATGCCGCCAACAGGCAACCAGGAGAGAAATTGGGCTGGATAGCCCTGGAAAGGACTCGGATCGTATGCTGGGTCGTCAAAAATCAGCACCTTTCCACTCCGATGATGGGGTATAAGGGGCTTGAAGAGTGAGATACAGATTAGCCCTAGACTATCCTTGCGATCACATTCATCCAGCGCCAACAAGGCATCCCAGGCGATGCGCACGGCTTCATTTAAGAAAGGCGGGCCATGGTCCGACGGTACCTCAATTTGGACCACCGCGTAGCCCTCTTCTGCCCATTTCTGTCTTGGTGGTGGATCGAGCGTATCCAAATTCTCTGCGGGCGGTGATAAGCCAGCGGGGATGATGATAATGATGCCGGGTCCATGCCCGCAGAAAGTGGAGGCTGCAAGGTGACCGCGGGGGCAATTTCCTTAGCCTCCGAGTAAGTGGGTCGCGCGGTTGACTCGTTGGGATCTTTTGATTCCATAATTATTATTATATATGATTATTACTAGCGCTAGAGGTAGTCGCAGAGCTGCATAGGATGGAAGTGGGAGTTCGCAAGATGTTGGCTTTGTTCTATATTTTATTTGTCATGACCCCCGACGGGAACTCTAACCTTATTAGCAGGCCCGGAATCCGGATCTACATTAGACCGGTAGCTACGGCTTTGGGTCCTAAGCATCGTCATTTGCCGCAATAAGACCCACACCTCAATACCTCATTAAACCTCTCCATTCACCCAAATCATTGGTTTCTAGAGGTACTCCGTAGTCTTTATTTTATTTCAATAACATGTAAGCATGGCCTCTAATCTGGAGCCAGCAAAATGTCCCGTCGCTTCATCAAGCAATCCGACGCCCGGCCCAGTCGCTGTACCGGGCGACGATGCTACGCCTTCCCTCCCTATCCCAACAATGATATCGCGTATAGACGAAACGGTTCTCGGATATGCCAAGGATAAACCGGTGCGTGATACTGGCGTCACGGAAATGGCAAGTATAACACAGTTGCTCGAGAAAGCTGGAGTACCCTGCTGCATGGTCGCTGAAGCCGCGTTGATTTACTATGGCACTGGGCGTATAAAGACGGTTTTACTCCCCAAACCTCATGCGAACCATATCAATAGATTGCTGATTTCTTTGGCCTGCTTAGCAATGGGTCGTTTGTGTCCCGCAAGATAAATTCGAGCAGGCCCACCAACTTATGCTCTGTCAAAACGGCATACTCGAGCCCTTCCAAGCCTCTTCTCTCGTTAGTGTTGATGGACTAGAACATTTTTTCCCACGGTTCAAATTTGTCGGGATCCGATTATTCTTTGTTCTCATATCTTCGCAAGCAGTTCATATTACCTGCACGCCCGACAATATTGAATACAGTCACAGCGGAATTCCGTACCCAAAGCTACCAGTCTACGCTCAAAGCCTGCTGGAGACCCTCAACCTAGTAGATCTTGACGATCTCGTTGATGGAATGGACCTTACAACTGAATGGGGTGAAAGGAATCTGAAGCTTGATGGCCAGGCTGACGCAACATGGGGTCGCTGGCGTGCCGATTTCTTGAACAATGGCAAAAAAGCGGAAGATTGTGATATCCCGCAATGGTGTTTTGATCCCCCCGCTCTACTCAAAGTCTGGCAGGAATCAACATCACAAGACGCGAAGAAGGATCGCCAAGGTTGGAAGTATAGCCCCCATATGGCGACGAGGTTCAGAAGGCATGGTAAAAAAGATCCGAGGCTACATCCGCGCAGTTATTGTTGAATTTGAGTTGTGTCCTGAATTTTGAGATAGTGTGATACTTTTAATTTATACTTAGCATTTGTGAATTAAGAATTATGGTTTCACTAGTATGAAATCTTGATGAGACGGGAGACTATAGCTACATAACGCAATTTCTATAGAAGCAGGACTCGCCACTAAGATTATGTAGGCACTGAAGATAAGAGCTGCTAAGGGCTCTGCTCTTGTGAAGATCAACCTTTATTGTTTGAGAATCTCGCTGTATCGAGCGCGTTGATTCTCGGGCAGGCCCGCGATCTGGTTGGCCGCGAAAAATGAATCAACTTCGTCACCATCCAGATCCTTTGCAATCGCTGCGACATCATGTTCATACCTTTCCAGGAGGAATTGAACATCTTTTATATCTCGAGGCAACTTTCGAGTCGCGCAGTGTTTCAATTTTGTCTTCATAAGGTAAAGGATATCAAGAGTAGGAAAAGTTACGTGTCGGTCAAATACTTTCGTGGGAACACTCTTAATATGGTCCGTTACAGATAGAGGAGTCCCTTTAAACCCTATTTTCATAAGAGTTAGAAAGATTGGTGGGTAGTTAAGGGGTAGGAGTTTTGTGACACAAAGACAGTTACTCACCGGGCACGATCAAATCAACCTCAATATCCCTATCTAGCTGGCAATCAGCATCGCCTTTGACTTGGTCCGGTCTCCACGAAAATCTTGATTGCTCCGTCCAAAAGCTTTGTATTTGGGATCTTGAGGCTGCACTACCTAATCAGTACTGACGGCATAAATTAAGTACAGGGACTATCCAGAGCTTACCGTGTTTGAGGCTCTAGCATCTGCCACAAAGTATTCATCGAGGCAGCAGTCACAATGTCGATATCGCGGGTAGTCCGAGGAGACCCATGGCAAATCAAGGCAAAACCGCCCATGACAGCATATTTGATGTTGTACCTGGTGAGGAGGCGCTCGAGGTAGTCCGCGGCTGCAAAGAGATTCTCAAGAGGGGGACCGAGCGGATCTTTTGGGCGCTCTTCCTCCGGACGAATCATATTCTATCAAATTGTACTTGGATGCCATGGTAAAAAAGCGAGGTTAGAGAGATCGATGTAAGACTCTTGAGAGCGTTGGCGGCTAGGAAGTGAAGATATCTTTTTCGGGAAGAAACTAACCCAGCAAAGCGTTGTTTTTGTTCCTCTCTGTCAATTGGCACCCACCAATCAATGCTCGAGGTGAAGATGTGACACTTCCCGCCCGGGTGCTGGCCAGGGAATCGAACCCATGGTAAGTTACCATGTCGACCGCTCTCCGGTGCCCAAACTCCAGCGGTCACAATATCGATATCACGGGTTGTCCTGGTAGACCCATGGCAAATCAAAGCAAACCGCCCATGACAGCATACTTGATGTTGTGTTTTCTGAGTAGGCTGTCGAGATACATAATTTGCGGCTGCAAAGAGATTTTCAATTGGTCGACCGAGCAGATCTTTTTCACGCTCTTCCTCATCATATTCTATCAGATTCTACTTGGATGCCATATTGCTAGGCAGTGAAGATAATTCTTTTGATAACCGTGGGGTCGTGTACTCCGTATAAGATTCACTCCTTTCAATGATAACTAGTTCATGCCTAAAGGTTGATTGATCATTGGCATTGAAAGGTTTTTCAGCACAGGAGCCACGGAGAAAATCGTTTAGCCCGTCCGGAACCACGACACAACCTATAAACGGGCCATTGGCATTGCTACATTTGGAGCAAGTGACCGTAGAAACCATTCCGCGAGTTTGCAAAATGGACGCAGAGCTCTGGTGAAGATTGGAGAGGTTTCCGAAGTCGGCGCGCTCAGGCAGGCCATCTTTAGATCGCCAATGGAGCGGACGCTCCATTGGAAGTGATGCCAGCTCCGCGTAATTGCCGTTTATAGAATAGAGGCGAAACGGCAAGAGAAGCGGAGAAGCTGAGAATCGGGATAAGCGATCAGGAGCTATGCAAATTAGAAACAATCGAACGACAAAAGAGCGAGGAGATGAATACGCGAACAGATTTGGAGTCATCTGCAACCTTTATGCAGCTATTGGGCGTATGGAATGTTATCTTTCGAATCGAGAGTTGGATCGGGTAGTTATCTGGTGCTTCACTCCACTGCCGTTTCTTATTCAAAATTTGGTGTCGAGTACCGATATAACTAGCAACCAACAACCAAAAGATAATAGCAATTCTAGCCAAATGAATGACTAACTGAGATATCAGTCATTACAGTGGCGCAAATTGGTCAGAAGGCAACTGATGCCTTTGAAAGCCTGTTTGATAATCTGCGGGAAGCTCTTTTAGTTGAATGATCAGAGATATGTCAGATGTAGGAGAAGCTTCAATTCAGCTTCATTTGGCAGCCAACTCTTTTCAATGTCAGCTGTATTGGGATGTCTTATTCTCTTGCGCCTCTTTTATCTCTTTCTCATGCTTAGCTATTTCACTTTGCTCTTGAGCCTGTATGTACAGCTTTCCTCTGACTCTGACTCTGCTTGAGATTCAAGCCGATTGATAATAGGTAGAGTAATCCTTCTATAAATGATTGTAGGGTGAGGATGTAGGAGAAATAGGAAAAAGGAAAGAAAAAAAGTGAGGCAGAAAGATCCTTATATACTCCTCCTCCTGTACAGTGACATGTGACTTCTTCTTCACAGATTCATGTAAGCATAAAGAAAGAGTGAAGGAAGTTATTAAATTAGACAAGTATGCCTTTAAATACCGGGAAAAGTTGGCTGCTAAGTTAAGTCCTCGTAATCCCTTGATCCAATCCTTAACCTATCCTAAAGACCCTGCTAGAGATACCCTTAAGCTAAAGAGTATTCATGAGCTTCAAGAAGGTAGTCTCGAGGACTTTCCTCTAAGGATCAACAACAGGATTTGCTAAGGGTTGTGGGAACTTTTGACCAGGTACTGCATAGGCTGAAATCTAACTTCACTACCCCATACGGGAGTCACCTGCATGCAGAAAACCTCATGCCCTCTGGCCAGTTCGGGCTGGGGTGCTGCATGGCTGTTTACAAAAAAGTAGGAGTCTTGACGCCGAAAAAATTGACAACACTCTCTCCCATCACCTTTTGCTTTTGATAGTTTCAAGAATTGTTCTTTTTCGATTCCTCTTTTCTTTTAGATATCTGTATCCTCTAACTCCATACGCACAGCAATGGGAGTTGGCTTGTTTGTAATATTTCTAGCTGGAAAGTCTTGATCCGGTGTAGGCATGGAAATTTCGAGGACTGTTGATCGATGGAAGTGGGATCTAGGGCTCTTTGAATCACTAGCCTTGATGTTAGTGGTGTCACTCGTGAAATTTTGTGGTGGTATCGCTTTGAAGGGCTCCTCAAACGAGAACTGAAGCAATACAAGATGGTATAGGACGTCACTCCAGAGGCTGTGTTTTTGTGCTAATTAAGGAAGGGATTGAGATTGGTCATAGAGGAAAACAGCAATGCGTTCATGATAGAGTGGTAGAAGATAGAGTGTATATACTAGGATGCCCACTACCTGTGTGCTAATGGAGTGTTTTTCCTTGTAAACAATGTATAGATAGATAGGTCGAAGACAACCATCAATGTCTGGAACTTGATCTACCGCGAAGTATGCCGGTGATGAACAATAAGCCGTTGGCCTGAAGAAAGGCGAGAGATCATAAAGGCAGGCATATGGTGACCGATGTAGACGAAAAGAGGACTTATGTTTCGCGTTCGACCGCCGGCTCCATTTATAGATCAAAGCATTTCTCATTGTGTTAGCAACAAAGATTAGGTTATAAGTTTAAACGTTGTATCAAATGACAAATTCGAGAACATCACTTCATTTCCTTTTCAGAGCATGATACCCAATCGTTCACCGTTTGTAGCGGCCCATGAGGGACTGCCTATCTCGGCGCCCGCCATTTCCCGCACCAATATCAATTCGCTTCATTTCCTCACTCAAAGCATCGAAGCTACCATTTCCTGCCATATTCGGATAGTTCTGGGAGCCTGGATGAATCGGTATCTTGGAGGGCACGGGAGGGGCGGAGGAAGGATATTGAGATCCCGAATATCGATTTGTCGGTGACCTTGAACCATCGCTATACGGCGGAGGTGCAGAGGTATTATAGTGTGCTACAGCATTAGGGCTGGTGGAAAATGGGGGATAGCCGCCGAAATTCTCACGCTGCCGGGGTAAGCTGCTTGATTGTGGAGATGTTCCCCTGATGCTTGATGGTGCATACGATTGCGGACGCGTGGATCCCTTTTGCAATCGATTAGGACCGGGCTGGATCTTTGATCCAGAGGCTTGATACACAATAGAAGGTGCAGCGATGGACTGAGGTCTATTTTGCTTCCCTCTATCCGCGCGGGAAACCAAGGCATTCGATGAGGGTGCATGCTTAAATCGTACTACAACTTCAGGTTTCCTGGATTTCCTTGCCGGTTCGGGAGCCCACGTATCTGCAGGAAGGTGATCAGATGGGTCTATAGTCCGCCCATCATTTCCGATTATTGGACCCAAAGCACGCAATTTTTCAACTTCATGTTGACGAGCTGCTTCCATAGCCTGGTCAGCGCTTTCATATGAAGGCGCGGGTTGTTCGACAGCAACACGGGACACGTTGGGATTGATTGAATCGTAGCTATCAGGTGAGAACGGTATCCCGGACAGGGAATCCGGATCGGCTGCGGGCAGAGGATGAGGGCTAACGGATTTTCTAGGAAGTATTTGACGCGGGGCAGCACTGGCTCTTGGGGATCGTCTTTCGGGTAGCTCGATGGGCGAGGATCGGGTCGCCTGCGCTGTGGCGAGGGAGGTGTCGTTTTGCCAATGGCCGTGATTTTGATCCAGAACAGGGCGGTCAAAGTTTCTTGGGGTTGCCGAGTCATATCCTGCGACTAGTGACGATGGAATAGTGTCTGTTCCAGAGGTCCTTGGTCTTGATAAAGCGCCAGAGTCGTCCATCACTGAATGATAAGATGGCACTGGGGACGTGGAGTACGCTAGATTAGAGTCTGGAGTAGGAATCGGATTAATGTGATTTGGAGAGTACGCAATGTACTCAGGGCGCTTTTCGATTGGACGGGGTGATGTTTTTGGAGTGACAGTCAAAGGCTCGGGTATGGTTGCGATCTGGGGTTGGTTTGGAAACGTGTCGATGTGAGTTGGGGTTCCTAGTCCTTGCCGGTGGGCAGGAGGTGGGGGAGGAGGTCCTTCTTCGTCTTCTTCCTGAACCTGGGGCTGCATATAGTGGCGGTGCTGGTAGTCGGATTGGCTCACAGACTTTCGCAACGGGCTGTCCCGGTAACCATCGGCTTTGGACGAGACACTGTAACGATGGTGATGGCCGTTGCGACTCTCTGGAGAATAAAGCGAAAGCTGTTGCGGCTGATCAGATGCTCCATAATTTGGGTCATCGGAGTTTCCGTGGGGTGAATTTCTGGGTACTGGTGAATGAGAACCATGGCTGCTGTCCGGATTTCTACTGTAGCGGCTATTGGGACGAGGGGGATTTTCATGTGCTCTTCGGCTGTTTTGGTGGTACTGGTCAGGGCTTTGGCTGGGTACCTCCTGGTATAGAGTGTTGCGATTTTGATATCCTTGTTGATAGTCTATCGGCAACGGATGAGTATTGTCAGCTATGGCAACTGAGGATGAGTGATGTTGCGTTTCTTGCCGGTGATATAAGTCTTTTGGAGTAGGCTCGATATTTTGAGGGTCATTAGAATAATGTTGTTCAGGGGAGGGGGCATGGCGAAAATTCTGCGGGTCAGGTGAATTGATATTGGGGTCGCTGTAATATTGCCGACAGGCGATAGAATGGTTTTGCAGCTCAAGCGAGCTTTCAGGGGTGTAATGGTGCGCCTGGCGGTCGGACTGATAGGTAAGTTGAGGATGATTAGGATGATTGTGGGCCTGGAGAGGTTGAGCGCTGGTTTGAACTAGAGCATATGGCTCCTGGGGTATGCGGTGGCGGCGATGATCATCAAGCATTTCATTTGACCGGTGAATCCTTGGCTGCGGAGCCGAATGAAGCTGCTCAGGAGGTGGAGGGCGAGGGTAGTCTAAAGCGGGCAATTCCTTTCTTCTGCTCGCTGTTGTATCTACGGATGAGTGTTTTGGGGGGCTGGCGCCTGTTGGGTCTGCGGGTAGTGGTCTCCGTTTGGGCGGTCTAGATTGGCGAGGACCCAGAACAGATGAGTTCGTTTGGGGCTTAGTATCCGTTCTCTTCGCTTCTTTTCGTCTTTCCACGACGGAATCATCTTTTGGTCGGGTGTCGTAGTACGTCAATTCAAATCTGATTTCGCCGGCGTATTTGCCCTTGCAGTTGAGAGTGTGCCATGAATCACTCTGACCACCGCCTGGAATGATCACATTCTTGAGATCAACCCATGTTTCACCAATGAGGTCTGTTCTCTTATCATCGTTGAACACTGATACTTTTAATTGATAGTAATCCGGAGATCCATGCACGGTAAAGCGAAGTTCTTGGTCCCTATCAAATCTACTGTCAGCTCTTTGATTCATTATTTATGCCCAAGAAAATCCAACATACCATTTTGGTGTCTGCCCGCCTCTCATATCCGTATCGGTTTTTTTTGCTTCCTTTGCTAACCGACAGGCACAATATGGATTTTGCTTACCCATCGTTTTCCGGTTGGGTAAATTTTTTGCACGGTCAATAATGGCGACCAGGGTTCCAATCACAGGCCCATCAATCGACATATCAGCGTAGATGCCAGCCGTATGGGCACCGAGTGCCAATTGAGCCGACTTGCTCAACATGTTTCCTTAATTATAGTGGTATAGTTGAATGTGAATCGAAAGGATCTCAATAAGAGCAACGATAACAAGTCCGTGTTGCACAAAGACCCCCAGCTGTCGAACAGGGAATAGTTGGGCACAGCCCCGTGAGGAGAAGAGAAGGAGTGAAATGACAGGCCGGAGTGACGTACGTCGAAGATGTATTCGCAAGCATGCTCTGTTGATCAATAGGCAGCCGGATAAATAAACAAGGCCCGGGAATGGCTTTGTTCAAAGGAGCGTAAGAAGGTATAGGTCTCTTTGTAAGGGACAAAATGCTTGCGCTGAATGAGAGACGAGAAAGAATTGGTGTGCAGGGTTTGAACAATGGATGACGCTACAGCACAGCAGTGGACGACTTTTTGTTACACGCGAGACGAGGAGGCTGGTGAGCAGGTTGGTCCGTAAATAGGGCTTGTGTGAGCGCTGAAGAGGGTCTGGCCAATTGAATGACGTCGGGGCATTTCGCTATCTCTGGTGGCTGGCGATAATGGCGCTTGGCACAGCTGATCCTTGCAACGCGGGTTCCGTCGTGACGGATACTTTTCAGCCTGAAAGGGAGTCAGCGAGGCATGAACTAGGTGCTGGGATCTCAAGTTCTCATACCTGTCCAGCCTCGAGAAAAGAAGAAAAGGATAGATCGAGTGCCCGCGCGCGATAGAGAGAAACTCGTCGTCAAGTCAAAAGATGGACGTTAATCTGTCCCATTGCGGAAGTTTGTTGTTGTTTCAACACTTTGGGTCCGGCTGCATGTTGACTAAGCAACGATAAGAGATGCCAAGACCGCTCGGATGAATAATATTCCGGGAAATCCTCGGAACCGGGACCTTTATTAGTCCGCACAAATTTCCAGTCGTTTAGCAGCTCAACGCAATTCGATATCGCGAATCCGTTCATTCAAAAGTTTTGCGGCGATTAAGAGACGAGGTGGCTAGACATTATCTATTTAGGTGCGAAGAACTATGACTGAATCCCTCTAAACCTACCACCTGTTTTCGACTGCGACTATGGCTGCCCCAGTCCTTCCATTGCCGCAGGTTAAACTCCCTTCTATACCTACCACTCGTCCTACGGCAGAACAGCTATATTGGCGGTCATTCAAAACTCCTCTGCTCATCTCCTCGCCTTCTAATACGCCCATCAATCATATATCACAACCCCCAGCGTCGGCCTCCACTTCTTCCGCCTCACTTCAACCTCCAGATGTATTCACCGTCACGACTGGCGCTCGCGTCCAGATCTTCTCTATCCGTACCCGAAAGCTCTTGAAAACAATCACTCGATTCGACGATACGGCACGCTGTTCAGAAGTGCGCCAGGATGGGAGGATTCTCGTTGCCGGAGATGAGACGGGAATGATCCAAGTTTTCGATGTCAATTCCCGATCAATTTTAAAGACATGGCGGGAGCACAAGCAACCAGTCTGGACCACCAGATTTTGCCCAAGTGATCCGACATCACTTCTCAGCGCGAGTGACGATACAACGGTGCGATTATGGGACTTGCCCAGCGAAAGTAGCGTTAAAACGTTCACTGGCCATTCGGACTATGTTCGCAGTGGCTGCTTCATGCCTGGTGCGCAGTCCGCCAATCTAGTTGTGTCTGGCAGTTATGATCAAACGGTGCGGTTATGGGACTCGAGAGTGGAAGGACGCCAGGTCATGACCTTCAAAATGGCCGCTCCAATTGAAACTGTGCTCGCCATGCCCTCCGGTACAACGGTTTTAGCGGCCGCAGGAAATCAAATCGCAGTTCTTGATGTTGTGGCGGGAAGGCCACTCAATTTGATAAAGAGTCACCAGAAAACCGTTACATCTCTGTCCCTAGCATCACAGGGTAATAGAATTGTTAGCGGTGCTCTGGATGGCCACATGAAGGTGTTCGAAACCTCAGGGTGGAATGTTGTCGGCGGATCCAAATATCCTTCTCCTATATTATCCCTAGGTATTATAAACTCCGGTCCTCAGCGTGAAGACAAGCACATTGCTGTCGGAATGCAGTCTGGCGTCCTCTCCATCCGCACCCGCCTTTCGAGCGAGCAGAAGATACGAGAGCGGGAACGTCAACGAGAGATGCAGGCTCTTCTAGAGGGAAAGGTGGAAGAACACGATAGAAAAATGGCCAAATCGAAGAAGCAACGAGGTCGTGGATGGGACAATCGTTTCCGTGGAATGGATTTTGTTGGTGAAGGCATCGATATTGTTATCGATTCACAAGACGCGAAAAAGAAGAAGAAGGAACGCCCCTGGGAATATGATCTTCGCAAGGGCCGTTACGCCTCCGCTCTCGACCAGGTTCTATCCGGCCACGATAGGCTCACCATTCTGACCCTCCTAACCGCTCTACGACACCGAGCGGCCCTTCGTACGGCTCTTTCAGGACGGGACGAGGTCACCCTAGAACCGATTTTAAAATGGGTACATAAGTCCATAACGGACCCCAGGCTTGTGGATATCTGTGTTGAAGTGTCGATGAATATATTGGATTTATATTCCGCCCATTTAGGGCAATCAGCGCAAATTGACCGCCTGGTGGAAAAGCTCCATCGGCGAGTTCGCGAAGAAGTCGACCGGGCACAGCACGCATGGGAAACGAAAGGGATGCTAGATATGCTAAAAGTTTCGTAAACCCGGCGTTTTGGTGACTTTCGCTTTCTTTACTTTCTTGTATGGACCCACTATCATCTGCACATTTGAGGCGCTTGGAGTTATACAGTTTCAGTCATTCGACGGGAGAGATACTAAGATAGAAAAGTCATTGATAGATAAGAGAGAACTAGCAACCATAATCCAAAAGTAGTATTACTTAGTACTAAATGACAATATTACTCCAACCATCAGTTCAAATCTTTACCAGCATAGAGATGTACGAAGCCTTCATCCTCAGGCGGTTGCAACCAATTGCGATCATCGTAAGTCCAACCTTGCGCACCTTCGATAACATGAAAGGTATACGCGATCCTGCTTCTATCGCTCGTGTTCTTCTCACTCTTATGAAGCGCATTACCGTGGATAAGCACCAAGGAGCCCGCAGGAATATCCAGCACCTCATAATCCTCATCCGACGGCACATAATCCTCACCAGAATCATCCTCTAATTCCCTCGATAAACCTGGGCCGGACCAATCAATGAATTCGGTCCCACCCTTGACATCTCCGGGGACAGAGCGCACAAATCGTCGACGAACTCTTCCTCGCTTATGACTCCCTTTCCAGAAACCCAAGCCACCATTGCCAGGACCAGCATCCTGTAGAGCGAACCAAAATCCTACCGCGCTAGGCGGGTCTGTGTACAGGAACTCCGAGTCTTTATGCGGAGGAACTGCTGCCCCAATGCTCGGTTGCTTGCAGATGATCATGCTTTGCAAGACGAGCGGGTCGCGGAAGCCTAAAGATTGAGCCACAGTAGCATTTCGGAATCCAATCGGATCCGTATGGGTTATGTCTGAGAAGGGACGCGATAAAGTATGGATTGAATGACCGATTTTATTGACGGCAAGCTCTTTGGGCCGCGAGAGTTCGGAGGAAGATGAGGAGGAAGCGGTGGCGGTGGCAGGCGAAAAGGCTTCGGGTTCGAAAAAGAAGCGTATTTTGTTCCCGGAGGTCAGAAAATATTCATCACCGACATGCTCGGGGGTATCTCCATTACATAGGCGACCCTCTCCGGTGGTAAAGCGGGTGAGATTGCGGGTGGGTAGGGGGAAGGAATTCAAGAGATCGTGGGTGGTAGAAAGCAGACAATGGATGTTTTCGGCAGAAAGATAGTTAGGGATGACGAGATATCCATTTTCCCGGAAGAAGGAGAGCTGATCTGGCGTGAGACCAGGTTGAGAAGGCATTGTTGCTGGCTGTGATGTTGAGTTGTAGCCGCGAAGATGGGATGCAGGTGGTGGTTGATGAGGGGAAAGAGAAGTGGATGCGGGACTTCAGACGAAAAGTTATGACTTGACTTGACTTGACAGCCTTTTGACAGGGTTGGGGCTTGGCATCATCGGATAACTAGTTGGTGCCACCAGAAAGTATGGGACGCTTGACTTCAAGAGCCCACAAGCTCGTATTTACTTATTGGTTTTGTTTTATGGAAGAGGATGAAATTTAAGCTACAAGTAAGTATCGGTGTGGATGGTCATTCCCTGGGTAGTCGAATTCTTCCTTCTCTCCAGCGCCGCTTGATGCGTTCAGCAACCAGAGGCAGGGAGTAACTCCAATGGCACAACATGCCCGCCACAAAGCCGATTCCATCGTTTTTGAATGCAACCAACAAGCCGACAGTTACGATCATCACAGTCCATCTCTGCTTCCTTTCTGCTTCGTTGAGAGTAACTTCAGCGGACCTGGCTACCGGAAGAACGTTTGATCGATCATGTTTTCCTAGGTCCCAAGCACCCGCGGTATTGAGGCTCTCGCCAACGCTGGCAAGCTCAAGACCTGCAGCAATTACCATAACACCAAGTATGGCGGTCGGGAATGCTTTCAGGAGGTCAATCAGTGATTTTCCCAGAAACACACCAACGATCAGTTTCACGAGTCCCAGGAATATGATGCTCGCGCCGGACCGGGAACCGAAACGGTACTGAGCCGCGAGGCCGCCGGATCCGTGACATACGGGCATACAGCCAAACCATATGCCCAGAAGATTCATAGCAGACACACTAAGGCCAATAGAAGTGATGGATGGAGTATCAATGTTGGGCAGAAGATCTGCGGCCAAATGCACAACGGCGATAATGGAGTTGAGGGTAGTCAGCGGGATCTGGCCGATTCCGGCCTGAACAATTCCCCTTTCCCACTCATGCGGGAGAGGAACAACAGTCGAGGGCCTCCAGAATCCCCAGTGAGGAAGATGTCCATGTTCTGAGGTTGCTAGCACACAGAAGCCGAGGACCAAACCCAGTAAGAAAAGAATGAGCCCAAACGGCACACGACGATATATACTAGTCACCAGTAGCCCGATGAACGTTGCGATAGTCCATATGTAATTATTCGCCCAGCCAGGCCCCACCCATCCTAGTTCGCTTTTTATTTTTGTTCCTGCAGATATCACCAATGACAAGCCTGCGCCGACCTGGATGCCTTTCACTACTGGAATCGGCACAACGCCGGCAAACCACCTCAAGACCCCAGTAACACTAAACAGTAGTATAACAGCGCCAACAAAAAGGCCTGCAGCCGCGATCTCTCCGCTGGTGAAGTTTCTGGCGATGGCAACGGCGGCAATGGCTTTCATGGGCTGGACGGGAAGTGGAATGCCAAAGAAGAGACCCGTGAGGATGTTGTACAAGCCAGAAAATACCAGAGTAGCCGGTAAGGGGATGGAGCCATTGATTGTGAGGACGATGAGGATAGGTAGGAAAGTCCCAAGGTCACCGAGAGCGCCGGAGATCTCGGCCAGCGGTTGCCGTCGAAAAGTCGCCCAGTTGTGGGCAGCGAACTGGGAGAGCGGCATCGCGGGGAGATAGATGGGAGAATCAGTCAAGGGAGGAGAGATGCAGTTCAAGACGCATTATTGATTCAAAAGCAGAGTGGTCCGTCACTCATTGCTTGTTCTTTCTTTGGTGTACAACTGTTGGACAAACACATCACCAGATCACCAGCTGATCTTCGTCCTTCTGACCTTCTTCTAATCGGGAATGAATTCCGGGCCGCTCGGAGGTTGCTCCCCGGAACCAAGTTCTTCCAGGGCCGAACACCCCTAAACTCCTGGTTAAAGCGGGCATGCAGGGCGTGCAGCCTCCTTCCCAAACGGCCCCTTGGCATTAGGACGCAGGGGCACGTTCTTGGCCCGCCGGCCCTTAAAGGTTAGTTAAGAGTGATTTTGTTGCTGATTTGCAATTTTCCTTCTTTTTTGTCTCAAACCAAACACTTTCAAACAGTCAGGGATTCAACGCATGATATCCGGGACAGGCCGGCCAGGTGGTTCACTGAGCCATTTTCACTGGAGAGAAACCCCTGCAACACACACAAAACAGCACACGGCCCGCCTGCCGCCAAGGGCAATTGCAAACAATGGAATATTCACTCACCTGCCCGTCATTGCAACCTCGTCATCTCTTCTTTCCTGCCAATTCGTGCTACCCGCTTGCATTTCGTCCTGCTCTTCTGGCAGCTCTGCAGCATGAGGCTTTCACCCATCTGAGCAAATCTCATCCATACCTCAATATGGATCCAGATACCCCTCTGCCAGAGCCCGCGCCAGGTGCTTTCAACTATGTGCTTAGCTTCCTTCTGGTCGGAATGGCCTGGGGATTTACTACGCCCTTCATTCGCCGAGCAGCTGTGGATTTCAACGCGAGAAACGAGCAAAGCCAGCATACAACAATAGCTGCGGACAACCGGCACCCCGAAACAGCAGCGTTGTGGATCAAGCAGAAGATTCTCTCACTCTTCTGGACGGTCCTAAACCTCTTAAGAACTCCAGCCTATTCCGTCCCACTATTGTTGAATCTCTCGGGGAGCATTTGGTTCTTTCTGCTGGTTGGCAAACACGGTAAAGCTCCATAGGTACAGATCATAAACTTGAGCTTGAACTGAGTTCCATTATCTCCACAGAACTAAGCTTGACCGTCCCGATTATCAACTCAATGGCATTTCTCTTCACCGTGCTTGGAGAGTGGTATGTGGAAAGGAAAGTGATATCTAAACGTAAGTTTCTAAGAAGATTTGTCGTATTCGAAAGCTGACTGGCCGGTGCAATATAGAGACGTGGCTTGGAATGTCTCTTGTTCTAAGTGGAATCGCCTTATGTGTACATTCAAAGAATACCTAGCTCTGCAGTACAAATGATACCCTTGTCCGAACTTCTCCCGTGTGTCTCGGTACTTGAAACTAGGCGTACACCTAAAGAAAAGGGATATTTCCAGATGAGACCAATGAAAATACTCATGGGTCGCAATTGATCAAGAAAATTCGAAGCGGATAACAAAAATACTCACAACTAGCGGTATCGATACTATACTCAACGCTGTTGTGACTTGTTGACTGCTTCCCAGTCTCATTAGCCCTCCCACTTCGTCCAGACAGACCCACAGCGAATGACGCCGACTTTGAAAGGGACCCAGAACTCGCCGCTCTTCGATACCTGATGGACTTCAAAGGCGGCTCGGAACATATGCGTATAAATTGATCCATAGTGTCTATGTCTCTAAACTTTATCTCCAAGGATTTTGCCTTTACATTTAACTTGGAGTTAAACCGGTTCGACCCAAACGACCCAGTGCAATTACGTCAATGTGTATCCCATGAATTTATATCACTACATATCGCCCCATCCTAATAGGAAACTCGATCAACTAAGGAGACCACTATCAGTCGTATCCGTGTTCTACTATCTAACAATTGGAGATCTTCTTAACCATGGCCGATCCGCGTGTTCCCCATATCCCACCGACCGACCCAGCTAGAACGAATGTCACTAGCAGTTCTACTGTTGAAAGTCAAACGACTGCTCCTGGCGCCACATCCACGAATACGATGAGCGAAACCACAAGGACGGCGGGTGCGCATCCCGGGATTGACCAGCCGGCCGCAGCTCCTACTGCCGCCGGTGGATCGAGCGTCGGGGCTGCAGGGGCACAGCCAGTAGGCCAGGCCGTCCCAACCCAGGAGAAGAAAGGAGGAGTCTCGGGACTTATGGCGAAAGTTCATGTATGACCGCGTTTTCCTTCGATCATTAAACCGAAGCAATGCTGATGACTGTGTATCAAGGGCGCCGGGGAAGAGCTCCGTGGAAAGGCTGGGAAAGTAGCTGACCGTGCGGCGAATGATCCTGAAGGTGTAGCTAGGGACGAGGCAGTTGAGCAAACTGGGCGCCAGGAGATTCACAGTGGCCGGTTCAGTCAGGCAACCAAAGAAAGGGAGCTCAGCAAGGAAGCCGCCGAAAAGCATAGGCATGTTTAATTCTCTATGGCCAACATTGCTTGCGTAGTAGTCTGCCTGAATCTCTACATTCCCGCTTGTTTTTTTCTATAAATTGGATCACTATTTCGGATTGGATGTTTGAATATGTGTAAGGAGTGTATTATGGCCGATGAATCACGTTTGCGATATCCGTTTTCGCTTTCAAAATCATTATCCGCTACGAAACTCGTCAATTTTCACTTTTGGAATTATTGACAGTATCGGTCTCTAGCCGGACACTGAACGTCAAACAGGTATAGCCAAATGTTGCGGTCAATCCTCATATGAGACTATAAATTGAATCAAGTGTTAAATTCGTTATTGCGTGTTATACAAATATATATATTGGTATATTCTTTCGACATTGGGTATCAGACACAAAGGCGCGTGTCGACTTCTAAGCCCAGTTGCGATAAGCTTCGATGATCTTTCTTTTTTTCTATCCATTCTTTTTATCAGACATGCGCCCACCCATTTTCGACCAAAACTTGCATTTCATTGATCAAACAATTGGTTCCATGTTCACCCTTTTCGAGCCCATTTTCCGCCCTCCAGGTTCGGACCTTCCACGCAACGGCTATACGTTCGGAGATCCTGCGAGGCCAATTCGTCCAGCGGACGATTCTATTTTGCCAAACACCAAGAAGCCGCTCTTTCTTAGGAGGCCATGTGTCCAACTGCAGCGGGTGCACGTCCCAGTAAGCTTTTTCAGTGTATCCAACACGAACACCAGGGTTAAGCCACACGCCTTTCTTCGGCGTCAGGTAGTTGTCGGCGTGGATGAGGCAGCACTCGGATCCTTCAAGGTGACGTTTAGCTAGACTATCTGGTATTCCTCGAAATAGGAGACCCGGGCGCTTGTAAAAAGGGGCAGTATCGAAAGCAACAATTCCATTCCAACACGATTGGACAGGCGTCGGCCGTCCGGCCATAATTGCACGGCGGGATTTAGACGAGAGGAAGTATGGCCACATCGGCGTGATTGCCTTGTCTCCGGAGGAATCTCGAAGTGCGAATGTGTCATAATAGGTCGGTGGCTTGGAAAAATCGAGCGAACAGGCGGCGGCATAGTCTCCGCCGCGGGTATCGAGAAGAGCCAAAACATCAGGGGTCTAAGTAAGAATCATTGTCAGTGAGCAGGTAGGAGCAGGACAACGCGGGCCAACAATGGGAAACTAACGGTAAAAACAACATCGTTCAGCCAAAGGACCTTATCAAAAACCCTTTTGTGATGTGATCGCGACGACAAAACCGCGAGTTCTTCCATGACCTGATTCCTTAGCCGGGAAAGGTAAGGGATTCGTCTCAATTCTTTCCTTCCTCTGGCTGTCCAAACCCAGCCTGGCTCGTCGGGCGCCGGTATCCGTTCCATTTCATCGGCATGAGTCGTATTATCCAACACCACCTTCGTCTCCGCTCCTAACTTCTGAAGCTCTTCATCCAGAGCCCTGAGGGCAGCTTTACTCCCATCCCAACTGCCACTTTCCAAAATGGACACGTAGACATTCTCCGCGCCTAAAGTCCGCACGAGATCCAGGACCGCATTATTCCAATGGGACCGCAGAATATCCTCATTGTTCCAATGGATGCTAGCAATAAACACTCTGCTGCTGCGATGTTTGTCTGCAGGGAGAGGATCGAGGTCGAGGATGGCGGGAGAGCCCGAATGCGAAATACGCGCGAGATCGAAGAGAAAGAGAACGAGAAAGGCCAAGACCACCAGACGCCGGCATCCTTGTCGTCGTAAACGTGTGCGTGAAAGCGGCCAGAAGCAACAACCCAATGGCATGGTCAACGGTTGACTACCATGAGTACCATTGGGCAGGCGATCATTTATTTTATATTATGATTATTATTAGTCCACGATCCAGAAAAGAAACACATTATGGGCAAAAGAAGGATTTTCCACGCGCAGCCGTGCTTTTCATCCTGATGGAGCAGAAAGTTGCTGCCACGCAAGCGTCAAGCCTTTGGGACTCTCGAGGAACTTAAGCTGGCGATATTTAACTAGAGCAATGGGGAAGTTCCACAGGCAACTGACTTGGCTCTCCGGATTAATAGTTATGCGGCCGCCGGCCGGTAACTAGGGCGTCGCTTCTCGGCTCCAAAGATTTTGATATTTATTTTCTTGATCTATATTTATTCTACGGAGTACTCCGTACTGAGTATATTAATAGTTATTGAAGTCTCGGCTTACTACTCCGTACTCTCCTGGCTTCTCAAGATGGAGTGCTTCTTGTTTACGGAGTGGTTAACTAACTACTCCGTAGTGATTCCGGGTAGTTACAGCTCACAATCCCAGTTGGATGATACCCACATTCCGGATTTATGTTTGAGGTTCTGGGTATTAAGAATATGATAAATTCGGTTCAGCGCCTCCAGTGATCCACCGGCTTATCCTTGCAGCATGAAAGGGGCTATGGGCGATGGTACAGCGCACTGGAGCAGTACTCCGTAAACCCTCCGAATTTCCCGATTAGGGAATATCTACCCTCCGAACTAAATCGCTTCAACCAGAACCCCCCGAATTCACGGCTGTCCGAAATGCTTCCGATGGCACTGACATCGCCATTGCTTTCTCGCTTTTATTTAATGAAATCTGCTACAATTAACCAAATGAAAGATTTCGACTCCTTACTAGAAGGGCAGGACAGCACACCATACAAGCGGTAGCACTGCGAATTTTTATCGGAAAGTCATGACTCTAGACACTTCAGAACCTCCAGAGAAGCTCGCCAGCTCGCGTGTGCCTCCTGTTAGAAGAGATTGGAAATTCTGGGCTCTCCTAGCTTCTATCAGCCTCGCTGGCCTACTCACGGCTCTAGAAGCAACGGTCACGTCAACAGCCTTGCCCTCGATTGTCGCTGGCCTCGGTGGAGGTCATCTCTATATATGGATCGTCAACGGGTATATGTTTGCCATGTGAGTGGTGCTGGCTTTATCGCATCTCTGGAACTTACTAACTGGACTTCCACCAGGACTGCCACGCAGCCCCTATATGGGCAGCTAGCCAACGTCTTCGGTCGTCGCTGGCCCATGCTCATCGCAACCGCCCTGTTCGTGCTTGGCAGCGGCATCTGCGGTGGCGCAACCAGTGTAGGAATGATGATCGTCGGCCGAATCATCCAGGGTATCGGAGCAAGCGGCACTACCGTGCTCACCGAGACCATCATCTGTGACGTGGTGCCCTTAAGGGAACGCGGCAAATTTCTGGCCATTGTCATGGGCATGATTTTCCTGGGCACCGCACTTGGTCCCTTCTTCGCCGGCCTCATCGTGCAGTACTCGACTTGGCGATGGACTTTCTATCTAGCACTGCCCGTGGGTGGCGCTGCCCTTGTCTCTATATTCTTCTTTTTAAACGTCGGGTACAATAAAGAAACGAACCTGGCTTCGAAACTAACGACGATTGACTGGATGGGCAACGTCATCTTCATTGGGGCCGTCACCTCGGTCCTGTTAGGTTTATCATGGGCTGGAGTATTGTACCCTTGGTCGTCCTACAATGTCCTAATGCCGCTGCTCGTGGGTGTGGCTGGCCTGGCTGGATTCATCGCCTTCGAGAGATCTCGTTTTGCCCCAAATCCCACCGTTCCGTTGCACTTATTTTCCAATCGAACTTCGGTCGGCGTCCTTATCCAGACCTTCTTGCTCGGCATAATCACAATATGGCAGCTCTACTTTATGCCTGTCTACTTCCAGGGCGTTCTCGGCTCGTCACCCAGTCGTTCGGGGCTCCAAATTCTTGCCACGGTCCTCTCAATCCTTCCTGCGGCCGGAATTGGGGGAGGCATCATGACCAAATTTGGCTTCTACAAGCCCATCCATTACATATCCTGGGCCATTACTCTCATCGGTCTTGGCCTGTTCACCCTTCTGAATAAGGACTCGAGCACTGGGGCCTGGATTGCCTTTCAGATCGTCTACTCCCTGGGTGCCGGCATGCTGGTTCCCACTCTTCTCCCAGCACTCTTAGCCCCGCTGAGCGAATCTGATACTGCGCTAGCAACAGCAACGTGGTCTTTCATCCGCAGCTTCGGCATGGTGTGGGGGTCGGCCATTCCAGCTGCCATCTTCAACACGCGTTCCGACCAACTTGCACCCAAACTCATCCATGATGTCGCGCTCACAGCTAAAATCTCCGGCGGGCAGGCGTATGAGCACGCCACTGCCGCGTTTCTTGGGGTGCTACCTCCGGCCTCACGCATCGCGGTCATTCAAGTGTTTACTCAGAGTCTGCGGATGACTTGGCTGGTGTCACTCGCCTTTGCTGCTATCGGATTCCTCTCTGTGAACATTGTAAAGGAGGTGCCAATGCGAGAAGATTTAGAAACCGATTACGGAATAGAACAAAAGCCGAAAGTAGAAGCTTCTGGAGCCTGAGAATCAGGTCGCGAGAGAAGCTGCATCATTTGCCGTAAGCTTTAGACTCCCCTGGCCATCTACACTATCTAATCAGATGTTTCCACAACCTTCAGCTGTTCCTGTTGCCGATAGTTAAAAGAGCTTAACAATAGTCCTTAATTACTCTCAAGCTTAATGGGTACCCTCAGGAGGTTTTTTCAAGCTAAGTAAAGGCTTGGATTAGGGACCTAGCACAAGGATAGGTAATAGGGATTGTGAATGGCTGTAGGGGTCTCTGACGAAGCACTTTAGGTGGAGGAAGATGTGGAAGAGATGTCGCATCCATCTTTCCATACAGACGATTTCGCGAATGGTTCGACTCGAGACGGCGTGATACCCTATTTAGGCTCCCATCATAATTTCAGGCACAAGGCCAAACTTCTAAATTTTTCCAATTCGTGTCATAATGGATGGTTCGTGGTACACAATTGCGGAGATTTGTTGGGTCGTTCTACAGAGTGTTCTTGCGATATTTATAGGCACTAATCGTTGTTGCTCTTAATATCTCCAGCATATAGAGACTAGATACTCGTTAGCTGTTTGTTTATAGCTATTTATCGGCATATCGTTCTGTCTTATCATTCACTCGAATAACGAGGCACTTGTATGTATGTACATAGTATCTGGATTACTACAATCATATAGACACCATTTCATTCCCTACATATCCTGATTCGCACCCCTGTTCCTTGTCTGTCGCTGCTCGTTCGACCGATCGCGTCTTGCCGTCATCCATTCCGACACACCTATCGCGCACATCGATCCCATTGAATTGGAACCCCATTTGATTATCGCCAATTTTCTCCACCTTATTAAATCCAATGTTTGATAATCCTGGCTGACATAAGATATAACCAGGTTCGATAATCCTGTGTTGGATAATTCTGCGTTAAATAATCTGGTCTAGTGTCAATAATCTGGTGTCAAATAATCCGGTGTCAAATAATCTGGTGTCAAATAATTTGGTGTCAAATAATTTGGTGTCAAATAATTTGGTGTTGAATAATCTGGTGTTGGAAAATCTGGTGTTGAATAATCTGGTGTCAAATAATCTGATGTCGAATAATCTGGTGTCAAATAATCCAGTGTTGAATAATCTGGTGTCAAATAATCCGGTGTCGGATAATCCAGATGTGATAATCCTAGGTGACATAAGCATGTTTGATAATCCTGTGTATTGATTGAGGTACCGCGTGGAAGCATGATGCTCGGAACAATATTGTTTATGTAGTTCTGTATGAAGTTGCAGACATTCATTTGCTTGGTAGTTTCCCAAATTTAAATGGCCAATTAGCTATCATTTCTCAGAATATCAAGCACACTGCCAATGTTTGTTCGTAAGGATGCGACAAGAGCTCGTCCTGATTCCTCGGAGGAATTGCAAGTCTGGTCCATGATCAGCTGGAATACATCGGGTGAGTCTAAGCAGCCGAATAGACTCTTTGGCAACGTTCGCTGAGCCGAGAGACACAAGTCTGTTGGGAGCCCTATGGCTTTTTCGAGGTTGCCAATGTTGTGCTGGGCTACTTGAACAACGATCTTGATGTACAAGTCGCCTTTGATGGGCGGTAGGCCACCGATATGAGTGAAGCTTGGCAAATCCTCGAAAAAGCGAGAAATATCGTGTAGGCCGCTCAAGAACCGTTGGACGTGAAGGAAGATAGAATTGTATATCTGTAGAAGTTGTATATGGCCAGACAAGCACATGAGCATGACTGGTGTGATTAAAGACGTCGAGCGCTGGTCTCGGATCGGCGAGATAATTTCTTTTACAATGGCGGTCAATTCAGAGGTACTCTCCAATGCCCACAGAATGGGATTGACCCGCAAATCCGAGGCCTTATCGACACACGAATGAATGAGATTCGGAGAGGTGCTACCTAAGACGAAGGTTTCCATGTGTAAAAGTTGATAGGCGATACCATCGTTGAGACGAGCAAGTCGGGAGAGTACGCCACTCGAGCCAATAGACGGCTCAGTCGATCTATTGGCGATGTCAAGGGTGCCTGCTGGTAGAGATTGAAGCTCAAAATCTGGCGTGCTAGTAGTAGGCAGATAGGGTAACGATTCCGGTGCCGGCTGCTCTTTTTCATGAACATTATCCACATCTACTTCCCTGGTGAGGGCGGATAGGTTGTAATTATTAACATGGTCTGAGGGTATAATAGCGTCGTTGACGAACCCGAGATCCAGAGCTTCGGCGAGAGCGTCCGGGGCCTCATTTCCAGATATTGCCTCACCGATAGGCATGCTCCAATCCACGTGAAAAGGTCATCGAGGTTCTCAAGCCGTCCGCCATTACGAGTGGGCGGTGAAGTAAGTTCCTGTGCAAATGGGGTGACGGTCTCCCTCTCTAGTTCTAAATTGGATTCGGCTGGCGCTTGAGGCGCAGGCCTGGATACCTCCAGCGCTACAAATACGGAATGCCGCTGTCTTCGGGAGGCCTGCTGTTGATGAGAGACGGGAGGACGCCCCAGGGGTCTCGGAGCACCCATTACGCACGCCGCACTGGCTCGGGCACAGCGGACACAGGGCCCCTCTGACTGGCTTTGTGATCGTAAACATCGCAGCTTGTGCTCTCGACATCGGTCGCATGCCGATCGCTTTGCAACCGACCGCCGCTGGGGTGGCGGCATGGGTAACTAAATGAGGTCGACATTTAAGAGGGTTAGGGTTGAGGTTGAGGTTGAGGTTGACGTTAAGTTCATAAAGGGCGTGTACGAAGTATTAAGAATAAGGTTTGCTGGCGGAGTCACTCAGCCACAGTTGAGCCTCTTGAACAACTCTTATTAGTCATCAGGGGCTTGCCAAGGAACCTGCAGCCCTTCGCGCGAACGCGCGGTTTCTGTCTGCCAATACGGAGTACAAACAACGAAAAGGCTATAAAGTGAGAGACGAGCAGGAGCTGCTTCTACTTAAGTGGTGTTCGACTTGAAAACCCGCCCAGAAATTCCTCGCAGACGAAGTGCGCATTATCAAGTCCCGCAATTTCCAGAAAGCACCCAAGTAGGCAAGGGAAAATATTGCGTGCGAGAGCCTTCCTGGTTTATGATCAGGTTTATAGTGGTGTATCTATATCTTCTTCATAGTCTATGAAATTCAGCACTATTGTTCCGAAGTTTGGAGAATATGTAATCACACTATCTCATACATCTCCATGAGGGCTTTGAAATGAGGATCTTGTAGCAATTGGGTTGCAGTTGAGCGCTGTGCAGGGATAAGAGCAAATCCCCGGTACAAAACTGCAAGTACATGTTTTTGTTCATCAACACTTGCCTCTGGCCGACCATATTTAAAGAGGCTTTCAAAAGTAGTCTCGGGATTAGCCTTGCCATCATACCAGCGATCAGCCGCTTTTTCCGGCGGACTAAAAAGGCCATTTAATTGTTTAGGTAATGGACCTAAGTAATCGACTATACAGTCTAGTATCCCCTTCCCACCGGCTGTAAAAGGTGGAAAGCCAATCCACAGGTGTGCAAAGAGGCATGTATAGCTCCAGATGTCACAAGAAAAGGTTGGTTCAACACCATGCAGTCGCTCTGGGGAGCAATAAGCAAGAGGCGGTTGACCTTCGGGGATTGACTTGTCACGGACTTTCATTGCCAAGCCGAAATCCCCGAGATAGAAAGTTTCTGTTCGCCATTCCTTAGGAGCACTGGTTGGAACGACAAGGTCTCCTTTTCTCCATGTATCCATTATGGGCATCTTGCAAGGTCGGCTGAAATCCTTGTATCTCTCGCTCTCACTAAAAGTCCGAGGAAGCGATACCCCCCACATAACGTTTCTGTCGTTTAAATTTATTATGCAGGTTAGAACACAGATAAAAGAGCGCAATAAACATTGTTATTAGTAAAAGGGAAGTGTGAATTCGGGGTCCACCCACCGCGGTGTACAAAGCCAGCTTTGTGTAGACCTTCCAGAGTTTGAAGTAACTGTTTTGCTGCAGACATCCTAGTGGCCATTGGCGGCAGCAATCCTATAAGAGATCCTAATGTTGGGCCGCACATCGGATAAACAAAAACATAGTGACTGGAGGAGCCTTTCCCCTGAATCAAGAACGTATCTTTAAGCAAGACAAGATGGGAGGTATCTTTCACATCGCGGAGAATCCCCGTTTGGACGGCGAGTTCATGTTCTCCAGACGCTTGCAAACCCAGAACCTTGAGAGCAGCGTATTTTCCAGTCCGTAGGTCAGAGGCCATCCAGACTGTGGAAAACCCGCCATGGCTGAGCTTGTGATCTATCCGATAAGTCTGGTTAAGCACGTCTCCGATTCGAATCGGATAAAAGGAGGCCGGGCTGTCGTATCGATCGGTTCGTTCAGCATACTCAACAAAATCCGAATACACGTCATCATCGTCATTGTAGTCACCGTAATCTGCGTCGTCTTCGGGATGCTGGGGAAGGGTAGGATGAGCCTGGCTCGTCGAGGTCATCGTTGATGAGGCCTCGGGAAGGTTTGCCCCTGGAGGTTTATGTCTCTTACTAAGAAGGAACAAGGTCTATTTTAGCTGAGTGACTCAGCCACAGTTGAGCTGGAGGGGGGCTGGAGAAGGCTTGTTAGTCATCAGGGGCTTGCCAAGGAACCGGCCGCCAAGCCCCGCGCCTCAGTCTCAGCCTGATCCAGTGACCGGCGATTTGCTTGACGACGAAACAAGAAAAAAGAGCGAGTGAGAGGAGAAGAAGAAGCGGACAGAGGAAGATGGAGACACGAACGGGAAAAAAGAAGAAAAAATACAGTCATCTATCTGTCTTTTTTCTAATAATTTCTCTTCCTTCGCTTTTTCTCTGTTTTGTTTGATCGATTTCATCATCCACTTCACTCGTTGCCTCGATGTTGGCCTGGTGATCAGCTCCTCGTTCCCACTCGTAACAATTAACCACAGCTCCCTGCGTTCACTATAAATAATAAACTGGAGCTCTCTCGCGCGCGACCTCGACAATCTTTCGAAACAGACTGTGATTCAATCTCTACCTAGCGCTCGCATTGCCTCATTTCACACCTTCTTTGTGAAAAAGTGATCGAGCGAGCTTGCAGGATGTCGTACAACAGATTACCGAGTAAGTCGCCTCTTCTCCTCGTCTCCTTGACCTTTCCGCGTCACCACTCCAGGCATCCATATTATAGCCCTTTTCTTGTGCTTGCAGCGGGATCCCACTCTGCAATGAAAATCCCGGCATTGGTGCCGAGTGGGACAGGGTTGCCGACACTTGGGGAATTGGTCCTGAAACATGGCCTTGGCCCGCAACGCGGCCGCTTTTGTCCTTTAACTCGGGGGATCTGCAAACGTCATTACCATAACAAATGAGCTTGACATTGAGGATCGCCCGCTGCGCCTGAAATGAATTCGTCTTTTCTCCTGGCTTTGCACTTGGTCTTGATTTCCTGACGCTCGGAATTGGGACAGCGCGCAAGTCTGCGGCTGTCAAGATCCTTCGCCGACCAAGACCAGTTACCCACATAGTTATATGCACATTTTCCAATATTGTTAACATTGCATTGCCCTGCTCCTCATTCGGGCGCAACCCCTGACTATCCATCATTGAGAGAAAGCTGACGAGCTTCTGACCCTTTGTCAGATCCTGCGCCTGAGGAACCGCACACCCCCATGGACTCGCAAGGCCTCCACCCTCATGGAAGGGCTTCTCCGGGACGGCCGCTCCAGGGTTATCAAGATGATCCTTACCAGCAATACGGTCATATCCCAATGCCATCCACAGATCGATTACTGGATCAACCGACGGTATACATATCTTCGTGGATTTGCAATTCTATCTGTATCTTGATAGCTAACGGAATTGCAAATTCTAGTACTCTGTCGAAAACATCCAAAATTCCTACGGCCACAACGAGAACTATGAGCAAAACCACCCCTATCGACCGTCTCCGGGTCCTCAGCGTGACTACACCATCTCTCCCGAAGCGCACCACGATGCATACTTCAATCCTCCTTATCAACCTACGCCATCAGACGAATATGACCTGACAAACTATCCCCAGAGATACCAAGATGATCAGGTTCCTATACTGCACGCCGGTACTCCATTTCAGGCAAATCCACAAGGCGACGACGGAACATACAACGACGGGACAGTCCCAATTCTCCCAACACCAAGTCCGGCTCCGATTAGGCGGTGGAAGACCGTGAAGGAAGTTCAATTGTTCAATGGAAACTTGGTTCTTGACTGCCCAATTCCACCAAGACTACTGAGTCAGATCAATCACGCAGCGCCGCCCGAGCGTGACGAATTCACACACATGCGGTATTCGGCGGCCACGTGTGACCCAGGCGATTTCTATAACGAGCGCTTTACGCTACGTCAAAGACTCTTTGCGAAACCGAGACACACGGAGTTGTTTATCGTTGTCACAATGTACAACGAAGATGACTTTCTGTTCGCCAGAACCATGATTGGTGTTTTCAAGAACATTGACTACATGTGTAATAGGTCGAACAGCAAAACGTGGGGCAAAGAGGCATGGAAAAAGATTGTGGTCTGCATTGTGAGTGATGGTCGTGCAAAAATAAACCCTCGAACCCGGGCTGTCTTGGCAGGTTTGGGTGTATACCAAGATGGAATCGCCAAACAGCAAGTCAACGGAAAGGATGTTACTGCCCATATTTATGAGTATACGACGCAAATGGGCATGGAGCTGAAGGGTGGCCAAGTGGTCCTCAAGCCACGCCGGGGTATGCCTGTGCAGATATTGTTCTGCTTGAAAGAAAAGAATCAGAAGAAGATCAATTCTCACAGATGGTTTTTCCAAGCCTTTGGCCGAGTCTTGGATCCAAACATTTGCGTGCTTATTGATGCTGGTACTAAACCTGGAAAGGATTCTATCTACCAGCTGTGGCGCGCTTTCGACCTTGAACCCATGTGTGGTGGTGCCTGTGGTGAAATCAAGGTCATGTTGGAACATGGAAAGAAACTGATCAATCCGCTCGTTGCGACACAGAATTTTGAGTATAAAATGAGCAACATTCTCGACAAGCCCCTCGAATCCGCGTTTGGCTTCATTTCAGTCCTTCCAGGTGCCTTCTCCGCATACCGATATGTTGCCCTTCAAAACGACAAGAATGGCCAAGGCCCCCTAGAGAAATATTTTGCCGGTGAGAAAATGCATGGCGCTAATGCTGGAATCTTCACAGCGAATATGTATTTGGCCGAAGATCGGATTCTCTGCTTCGAGCTAGTCTCGAAACGCAATTGCCGATGGATCCTCCAATATGTAAAGTCGGCAAGCGGTGAAACCGATGTGCCTGACCGAATGGCCGAATTTATTCTACAGCGGCGACGCTGGCTGAACGGCAGTTTCTTCGCGGCAGTTTACGCAATTACCCATTTTTACCAGATCTGGCGAAGTTCTCATAGTTTTTCAAGGAAGTTTATGCTTCTGATAGAGTTTATCTATCAAACGATTAACATGATGTTCGCGTGGTTCGCTATCGTAAGTTGACACCCACAACGCTCTGGACTTTCTTTCCTCTAATAGCTCATAGGGAAATTTCTTCCTGGTTTTCCGGATCCTAACTAGTTCTCTCGGCGCAAAAGATCTTCTAGGTCGAGTTGGAGGCATTCTCGGGGTTGTCTTTGAATGGCTCTATCTCGCAACCCTTGTAACATGTTTCGTTCTGGCACTGGGAAATCGCCCTCAGGGGTCCAATAAACTCTACATGACCATGACTGCCTTCTGGGTCATAATCATGATATATTTAACATTCGCAGCTATATTTGTCACGGTAAAATCCATACAGCATGAAGTGGCCGATGGGAAGTTCAGCTTCTCCAAAATCTTCAAAAACCTGCAGTTCTTCTCGATGATCGTTTCGCTGATGTCGACATACGTTCTCTGGTTCCTTGCATCTATTCTTTTCTTTGACCCATGGCATATGCTTACGTCGGTGAGTTCTCTACTTGATTTCGCTATCGACTCAAATTATCCCGGCTGATTAACAATACAGTTTGTGCAATACATCCTTTTAACTCCGACCTATATCAACGTTCTTAATATTTACGCCTTCTGCAACACCCATGACATCACTTGGGGAACAAAGGGCGACGACAAGGCCGAAAAGTTGCCATCTGCGAACCTCAAACCTGGCGGCAAGGTTGATGTTGAGATACCTCAGGATGATGGGGATCTCAATGCCCAGTACGAGACAGAGCTAACCAAATTTGCTTCCAAACCGCCCAAAGAGGTTCGAAAGGTCACCGAGGAAGAAAAACAAGAAGACTATTACAAAGGCTTCCGAAGTGCTGTGGTCTTGGTGTGGATCTTCTGCAACTTTGCCCTTGGTGCAATTGTACTAAATGCTGTCGGTCTGAACCGAGTCGACGAAAACGAACAGAGTGAAGCCAAGCGAAGTGCGATTTACATGGCTGTTGTACTATGGAGTGTCGCTGGACTCTCGCTGTTTAGGTTTGTTGGGGCAATGTGGTTCCTAGTTGTCAGAATGGTGAGTCTAAGCCCAAGCGTTCTCCGTGTGGCTCCTCTCTAATGGCCTTTTTTAGTTCCGTGGCGTATGATCGCCGTTATTCTTTATCAATTGCGAGTTTCGCCGGCTGATCGGCCCGACCGGGATTATCGGCTGCTTCATATATTTCTTCCATCCTAATACCAGCTTTCTTCTGCTTGATAATGATTCACGAGTGTTCTTTTTCACCCACTACATACCCCAAGATGTCTTTACAATCTTTACGGAGTACTGTCAAGCGATTTCTAAAGTTTCACTGCCAGCATACATGAGTACATGGTATCTCTATGTAAGGGTTTGCGGAGTTACAATGGTATATTTGTATGATATTAAGAGGCAGACAACTGATGGTGCATTTGGAGGTCTGCTTGAATTATTGCACAATAGAAAATGAAGTGGACAATCAACATGCTAATAGTACTCCGTATTAGGTAACTTAACTCTTTGGTCATACATACAGTATGTACCTTGTCAAAGCTTCCACGACCCTCAGCAACTCGTGGTTCTAATTCTTAACAGAGCTTAAGGATAATGCTCAAGATTGCTTCTTACACAAAAGAGGTATTTTGAGGTTTTCTGAGGGCAGATTGAGGATTGATTTAAGGCTTAACACGAGGGAAATAAACCATTGCGCCTCTAATAGTCTCCCAACCGATATATCCCGATCCTAAGACCAATGATGGGCAGTGGATTAAAAAGAGAAAAGACTATTCCCAAGAGCCTCAGACGATAGTTTTACGATCCTCTGGAGACTTATATCAATCCTTGTTCGGCCCAAATCCTCTCTGCAATTCTGATCAGGGTAGCGGAGCTGATCAAAATATCCCTTTCGTTTTCACTTTTACTTCTGCCGATGAGCCTTTCAAATGCAATTGCGATATCCCCCGTCGCGACGCTCTGGTCAGTAGTAGTACGGGAAACTTCAACAAGCTGCGTCGCTTCTGCTACGAGCCTAGAGGGTCTCCCAGCTCGTGGTCGCAGTGGTACAGGTGCCCTGTCCCAAAGGTGCAATCTTATATGGGGCGCTTGTGGGTCGATCTTCACGGTAAGGACCATAATAGACGAGTCCTTAGTCTCAATCCACGATCTCGCATCCATTGCAAGCTTTTTTTCGGACTCTAATACTCCGACTTCGATAACCACTGAAGGCCATGACACAGGTTGATTGGGTTTCCATGAAGCATCTGGGCACTTGATGATGCCCCCGTATGCGTATGCCGCCCGCCCTGTTGAGAACAGCTCGCGCATGCAGCCCATTGTGTGCACTTGTAGGCTAATCACTAACTGCAGCTCGCTGGTCATCATTCCATGTGAGGAGGTAGCATAAGTTTGAAACACGGCTGTTTTCGATATATTGTCAAAGGAGAAATGTGTCCAGTCCAGCCCGGCAAGTTTTCTAGCATTCGAAAGAGAGAGGTTTGTTACGATCAAAAATGGGCTTTCTTCCTCTAGGAAAACGTCTTGTATGTCTGCTTAAAGGGACTCAACGCCCGCAAAGTCTATCTGCGGCGTGTTCTCCGGTAGTCCCTCTAGGAGAGATAGATGTTCTCGGCCCATAATGATAGACTTATTCGGTTGAAAAGATAACACACAATAGTAAGTCTTTTGAATTGCTATTCAAGCTTATTTCAATAAACTTCTTGATCGGCTGTCCTCAAAGTCCCAGATCTACGGAGTGCATTTGATATATCATTCATTTGGCACATCGCCACACGCTACATCCAATGACGCAGAGGTGGCAAGGCTTTTGTATGCATTACAGTGCATGTAACTGACTGTAGAGTATGTGGTTACATACGGTGACTTGTCTAAGGCGCATTTCTGACTTGGCCGTGGGCTCAGGACGGTCATCGATTCATCCGTAGGTTCACACCCGTGGACGGGCCGGGAACCCCGCAGCGGCTGCCGTTGCTGCCTAACTATGCAGCCCCTAACTTCTTGCCAATAAATATGGCTGATGTATTTGTTTAGACTGCCCAGGCATATCAAAATGCTCCCGTGGGTTCGAGAGAATTCAAGCTTCGCTTATTGGAAATGACCGCTGTTGCCTTTCATAAAGTCGCGACATACGTCTCAATCAACTATGGAAAAAGCCATGATAAAACCACTAGCGAACAGGTTGCCCCTCGTCGCGCTACTCCACCGCCCCCAACTGATCTGTACCACACGGAATACTGTCAATACAAACAACTGCCCAATGGAGTTGCAGACGTGGTGGCTTACTGGGCTGAACTTCAATTCTTCGGCGGAGTGGTCCTATTTAATCGTGGGAGTTCCGGAGGTGAAGTAGGTGCTGCACCCCTTCAATAAGGACTCATAAACTTACTTAGTATTCTAGGCTAATACGGCGCATATTCACCGAGACTGGCCATTGAAGATTTTTGAGCTGTCGGATGCCCAGATCAACTCTTTTGTTGATTATGCACTATCATCCTCGGGCCATCACTCAAACTCGGTTCTCCCCATACCTTTCGTCGTGGAGAAGTATGCCCCACGTGTAGACCCAGACTATGCCATGGAGCAGCATATCTATCGTGATGGGTATGAACGTATACCTTTACGAGTGCTACACTCCCAGACCTTCCACTCGACATACCAGCGTCCAATGATCTTGGAGGATGAACCAGATCTGGTTGATCTCAGGGAGTCTTTGATATCGCGGAGGGAACAGCAAGGTCGGAGGTAAGATGGCCGTTGGATCTGGTTTGGAATAAGCCAAAGAAGGCGGATCTTGGGTTTCACTTGTTTCCGCCTTGCTTCTCGCGGTAAATGACGGCTTTTGGAATGTATGTATGTTGGAGCGCTGGATTTAGCTGATATGTACTCCGTTCTCCCTAGTTTTTTCAATGGATTGTCAAGTTTCTCCATCTTCTTTCTTCGTTGTGATCCGGGTTCGGTCTTTCTTTCTTCCGCTTTCCGATGCCCGATGATGACATAAGCATACCCGAGAATTGCCGCCAATGACCGACGCCCCAAGGCCGAAAAAGCGACTTTCCCCAATCGGGAAACAAAATTAAATGGAGCTCAAACTCGAAGTTTATCATCATCATCGTCGGGATAACACCAGCATCTGCACTCATTCTTCCAATACACATCCGGGGACACATCGGAACCCGATTGAATTGTTCTTGACGGCATTCTCTCTTTTATTTTCCTTTTCCTTGCCCTCTCGCAATGTTTCGTCCCATCGTACCGCGATTCGCAGCGCGGACAGCGCAGAAGGCTACTCCTCAGATTGCCTTTCAACATTCTTTTCCAGTCTCCAGTCTCTATGTCTTCGGACGATCGAAAAGAGGATATGCAACCGAATCAGGTAGGCGCACTGCTCCAAATCCGACGTACCTCGCTGACCGCGAAATTAGAGGAACATGATTTGGTTGTAATAGGCGGTGGAGTTGCCGGATATGTCGCTGCAATCAAGGCTGGACAAGAAGGATTAAAAGTACCGACCACAGAACCCCTTCGGATGCCATACGTATTCTCTAGCCCCTAGGTTCTAATGATCAATTGATTATAGACTGCATGTATCGAAAAGCGAGGCGCACTAGGTGGAACATGTCTGAACGTTGGATGTATCCCCTCGAAATCGCTTTTGAACAACTCCCACCTCTACCACCAGATTCTCCATGACACCAAAAAGCGCGGAATTGATGTCGGCGATGTGAAGCTCAATCTAAAACAAATGATGAAAGCCAAAGACACCTCCGTAGACTCTCTTACCAAAGGTATCGAGTTTCTTTTCAAGAAGAACAAGGTCGACTACGTTAAAGGAACCGGATCTTTCATCGATCAAAACTCTGTCAAGGTTGATTTACTGGATGGCGGAGAACGAACGTTACGCGCGAAGAATATCCTCATCGCAACCGGAAGTGAAGCCACCCCATTCCCCGGCCTTACAATTGACGAAAAACGAATCATTACCAGTACTGGTGCCCTCGCTCTAGAAGAAGTACCCAAAAAGATGATTGTCATTGGAGGTGGTATCATTGGTCTTGAGATGGTAGGTAGATTCTGCGCTGAAAATTACCAGACCCCTCGTGCTTACTTTTCTTACCCATTAAGGCTTCAGTCTGGTCACGATTGGGCGCCGATGTCACCGTGGTCGAGTTCTTGAATCAGATCGGCGGACCTGGTATGGATGCGGAGATCGCCAAACAGACCCAGAAAATCCTTTCAAGGCAAGGCTTGAAGTTCATGGTCGGCACGAAAGTCACAAAGGGAGACGACAGTGGTGAAACAGTTAAACTTGAAGTAGAGGCTGCTAAAGGCGGCAAAGAACAAACCTTGGAGGCTGATGTCGTTCTCGTTGCAATTGGTCGTCGACCCTACACCGCAGGACTTGGTCTTGATAAGGTTGGCCTCGAAGTCGATGATAAGGGCCGAATCATCATTGATCAACAATATCGCACAAAAGAGCCACATATTCGAGTGGTCGGAGACTGCACATTTGGACCCATGCTGGCGCACAAAGCAGAGGAGGAAGCCGTCGCCGCCGTTGAATATATTAAAAAGGGCCACGGCCACGTCAACTACGCTGCTATCCCAAGTGTCATGTATACCCATCCAGAAGTTGCCTGGGTTGGCCAGAACGAGGCCGATTTAAAAGCCGCCGGCATTAAATACCGAGTCGGAACATTCCCCTTCAGCGCTAACTCCCGTGCTAAGACCAATCTCGATACCGAGGGCCAAGTCAAGTTCCTTGCGGATCAAGAGACAGACCGGATCCTTGGCGTTCACATCATCGGTGCGAATGCCGGCGAGATGATTGCCGAAGCTACTCTTGCCGTTGAATATGGCGCCAGCTGTGAGGATGTTGCTCGCACTTGTCACGCTCACCCAACTCTTGCAGAGGCGTTTAAAGAAGCTGCCATGGCTACATACTCGAAAGCCATCCACTTCTAGATTTCTGTTTTCGCCATCTTTCTACTCTAGGTATCTATGCCTACCTATAGATCTGATACATGTATTTGTATCCGTCATATTGTCCGAGTTACGTCTTGTTTTTTTAGCAGTTGGGTACTTTGTAAACCAACCTATCTTGCATTTGTTCACGATTCAGGCTCGAGTTCTAATGTAAAAAGGCAAAAAAGAAATATTCAATGATATCAATTCATGCATTCTTACACATCTTACTTTCTATTTTCCGCTATATTCTTGGACCCGATCACTTTCCCGCCTACACTCTGACGCTACTACAACTATCAAATTACTAACATCGCAAGCTATGCCTTGAGCCAGGTTTCGGGGTTCTCAGCTATTTGTAGCACTTATGCCTTTGTCTAAGGCATTTGTTCTTTGCCGGGCACCCGTTCGTCTCAATCTGCCAATCATTCAAATGGCTTCGAGTACATTGACAGAAAACGATTCTCTCCGCGCTATAAATCATGCAGTCAATCCAGTTTGTAGGCTCTCGACTGCTTCCAAAACTTCTTTCATTGTACCTTCATTTTTCAGGTGACTTAGTTGGGCCCGGCGATGGCATCTCGGACTTCTGAGCCGATTTCTCCTTGAGAAGTTTCAAGCGTAAGCTCCTTCGGGGGTATTGAGGCTGTGGTGCAGGGGATTTTGCAATTTTACGGCTCCACTTTGCAACTCGCGGCGAGCCGCGGGACTTGAGAACGTGGATACTGGTTTTTGAACGTGCTCAGAATTCCCAGAGCGACGTGACCGGACTAATGCCGGCCTCGTCTCGTCTGAGTGCGACGAACTGGGCTGTTGAGTCACCGGTTCCTCGGATACTTCGGCCCTTTCGGAGTCGGGCATTGGCCTTCTATCCTCAGTCTCTGTGCATGTCGACTCTGCCGGTGGACCTTCGGTTTGGCATTCTTTAGCAACCTGTGGTATCTGATTTTCCACCCAGCGTACGTAAGACATACGGTCCCGCCAATCAATGCTAGAAGGCAAAGTACGACCATTCGAATCCCTTCCGTCGTATGTCCGCGAGTGTTCAAAATGGTGATACTCCTTCCATTCATCCAACCTAGTTTGTTTTGTGGCATCAAAACAAGGATTAAGATCACCCTGAATCCCTTCCTTTTGACGATACTCACGTAATTCTTTCAAATATAGGGCAAATCTCTCAGGTGACACGCGTCTTCTCTGCTGCCATGCCCGAAATTCTTTCCAGTACTTTATGAAAACTGTATAATCTGGGTCATTCTGGAAGTATGTAATCATTCTCACAACTTCAGGTGTACGAACCCCTGCCTGTCCCCACCCAGAACAGGCATAGTCCCAATACTCATTCACAGCTTCGACGGGCCAAGGCGGTCTGCCGCCAATGGCCATCAATTCGCGATATGATGGTATTGCCCGAATTCGGTCCCTCGCTTTCCGGTTCTCACAGAGAATCCGTAAATCAATCCCTGTGGGAGTGGGAGTACGGCGAACGGGTGGAGTCCCGAAACTTCTGCGTCTTTCAGGGGATTTGGGAATCTCCCTGGTCTATTAAATAAGATTGATTCTGGCGAAGTGAATGGGATCTGGGATCTGAGGGAAGTCATACGCAAGTTTCTCCGCCAAAAGCTGCGGATCAGGAGGGTTCGGTATGCCTCTACGATTGTTGAAAATATCTCTGGCGGATCGACATCAGTCAAAAACAAACGAAAATACTGCGGACAATGTAATCACCTACCTTAGCTTGAGAATATGCTTCCTTTCCCAATGTTCACCTTCTACCGAGGCGGTACCGCTTCCTCCTATCTTAGTATACCAGAATCGAGAACTGGGGGTTGGTATCCATACGTCACACCGTCCAGCTGTGCTGGATCCAAAGTGTCCAGATCTTCAAGCGAAATCACGAGCACAATTTCATTCTTGAGGGGAGTATTCATAGTCAACTCCACGGCACTTTTGGCGGATGGTACGTAGAAAACAAAATGGAGGCCGTGAAAATTTGGGCACCAGCAAACTTGATAATAAGAACAGTCTCCGAGTAGCGGTATTCTCCAGGTAAGTTGTTTTCCGTTGAGGCGGAGATGCTTCGCTGTGGTATCCCTTTATACCAATTTAACAAAGCAAGCCGCGAACTACGGAGTAGTTGCTGCTAGCAATGAAAGAGGCGTAGAACAAGTAGCAGCAAACATAAGTTCCAAAGAACCACTGGATGATAATCACCAACAAAAGCAATAGCCTTATGTATCACTCAAGAAAGACACCATTTCCTTTGGTATCAATGGAGATAAATGTCAACGCTGCTCTATTCGCTCATGCATTGCTAGTGAATCAAAACATCTTCAGGCAGCTACCAAGTGTTCCTTCAGATGATAATGAGATGGTCTGAGTCTCCTCCACTGAGGCAACATTTTCGAGAATTCCCGGGGTCTTGGTAATTTCGTGAAATTGGTTATTAGGTGGGTTATTAGGGTAGTTACCTAGCAAAAGAAATGAAAAAAAAAAAGAACAAAAAGATGTTGACAAGGGTGAGATTCGAACTCACGCCCCATTTCTGAGAACAGGACCTTAACCTGTCGCCTTAGACCGCTCGGCCACCTTGCCTGTTTGGATGAAAGGAGTGTGCAGAAAAGGCTACTTATCCACTTTGATATTGTGGATTCTTAATGAACCAACTCACATACTTGTTCTTCTGACATTTAATGCCTTCTTCTACCCCGCAGAAACATTCGAGAAGCGTTTTCTCCGTAAATCGCACATCTCAATCCACGAGTCACCTGGTGATGGCGCGCTGTTACTTGAGGTCTGCAGGTGGCGACAGACCGGATGACTAATTGGATATTACATAAGCTCCGGTATACGGAGATACTATTAATGCGAACAGCTACAAAGTTCGGCTGGAGCCTGGCTGTCGTCATCGCTGAGCAGTGAGAGGATTCGCCGAGAGCTCCAGAAAGGCACAAATAAATAACAACAACCAACCAACCAGCAACGGCAATTGCATTTGCAACAAAACACCAGAGATGCGGTTGTATACCATTCAATGAATGGCACTTATATCCTTACAATTGCCTCGTCCCATTCGGAAGACATAACTTTACTGCTGTCCACCCGAGCTCTCCGGATATAACCATGTCCAACTTCGAGCCAAATGCTATCCTGCGAGGCGCGCAGCTTACGCTTGTGGGAGGTGCGTGCCACTGCAGATCTTTTCACCTTAGAATCTCTCTACTAATACACTATCCAGCCCACAGAGCCCTTCAGAATCCTGCATTGTTTAAATCAGAGCACTACAGACAGGCTGCTCTTGCTGTTGTTGCTGGCATTGCAATTCGGATGATTGTTTCCATTCCAGTAAGACCATGTTGACATTGAAAGTTACTGGGACTTCAAGCGCAGTCTTTCGTCAAAAATATTAGTCGCAAGACCCTTAGCCACTCTGATTGCGCCCAATTTCTGGGTCCTATGGGTCTATATGCTAGCAATGCTTTTGACGAGGGACAGTTGCCTCTAACACCCGCGTACAGATTATCCTAGTCAAATTCACAATATGGATGCTCTCATGGGTCATGGACCTTCAGGCAGCCACATGGGACGACAAGCTGATCAACGGACTTGATTTTACCGCAAATTACATTCTTCAAGTACCTTTTCTGCTTATGACCTTGATGCGATATATCACCCCGACACTTGACAACGTGTAAGTACTAACCGGTCTGAATCCACAACTAAAAACTAAGAGAAATGCGATAGCTTTATGGAATCCGTGAAATGGGTAGATTCGACGTATATTCAAAAACACAAATCCGACAACCCAGATAATTTACGGGCGATGTACTACCCGAACTTGGTCATGTACTCAACTAAGCGCGAAAGACAAGTCGGGGATGTCGCAGCCTCGCTTCGTTCTTTTTTTACCCGCTACTGGAGGAGAACCGCTATCTCACTCGGAGTATATCTACTCTCATTGCTCCCGGTAGTCGGACGATTTGTGTTCCCCGTGGCCAGTTTCTATACTTTCAACAAGGCCGTAGGTCCGATTCCCGCAACCATCATCTTTGGGTCAGGCCTTGTTCTTCCCAAGCGGTATCTTGTGGTATTCTTGCAGAGCTATTTTGCATCCCGCAGCCTGATGCGAGAATTGGTATTCGCCCATATTAAATGCCGTTTGTGAATTTCTAGCTGACGCGCAATCATAGCTTGAACCATACTTCTCTCGAGTGAAATTCACCAAACAACAGCGACGAAAATGGTTTCTAGACCGTGAGGGTGTCCTATTCGGGTTTGCACTCGGCTTTTATACCATGATCAAAATTCCTCTGGTTGGGGTCCTTCTCTACGGAATTGCTGAGGCTTCGACCGCCTATTTAATTACCAAAATCACCGATCCACCCCCTCCTCCAGCGCAGTCGACGGAGTTTGCGGAAAGCCAAGTGCGATGGACCAACAAACACAAATTCTTGACACTCCCAATCGACGCTCTGGATCATTACAATGTTCAAATGAATCAGCCCGGACATAACAAGGGGGAACTCCCACAGAAGAAATTCAGCTAGATCAATGAAGATATATCGGCTGTATTGGATCCACAGTACCATGACAGTCGCCTTGGCTAATCTCGGCCGGCCATGCATTTCCCGGCGCCTACATATCGTTTTACGGGTAGAATCTTTCGCTCTGCGGCTAGCTTGCGTATCATTGAACGGATTTTCTCAACGTTGGGTTCCATGCAAGGCTTTGCTATACAATTAACACATTTTTCTCTAGGGTCTAGTGCAATCGAATTTCGGCTATGTTATTTTGTCTTCTTCTGCTTCCAAAACTTCCAGGCTACGTTTAATCTGTACCACGAACTTCGACTGCACCTTTCGTGACTCAAGTGTAAATCGGTCTCGATTCCTAAGCAAAGCAGAAGAAGACAAGATAATCCCGCCAAAACTAGATTACACTATAGTCTAGTGAAAAACGGGTGAATCTTGTGGCAGCCCATCTCGACAACGAATAAGTAGCGAGCTCTCAGGGGTTCAGGCTCAGGTCGTATATACATCCGCATTAATCAAATCCAACTGCTCTAAAGCCCTTTCGTCAGACTTTCCCGCAACCAAGGTTTTCCTCTCAAAGGCCGTAGAGTCTGGGATACAGGCTATTATCGAGGCTCGGACGACATCGGCGCCACTCCAACCCGTCGGATTAGCACCCGGTGGCTAGGGTGGAGTTGGATGTAGGGTAGGACGAACTCCCTGTGATGGGTAGGCGACATATGGCTACACATGCCGACAGGCTTTGTAAGATGAAGCACTGAATGGTTCTCATACGACATAAATCAAGTAACAATCAATCTCGCGATTCAGGATGCATGCATATTGTATGTAGTGTCAAGTCCGCTGAAACAAATTGCGATACCCTTATACCCAACAAATAGGAGTAACATCACGCCAGACAGACCGCCGGTTTGTTTAGAAGCTCGCTAACAGATTTCTTGTCAAAATATCACACTTTTGAGAACGACGAAGATAACCAACTAAGCTTTCTTTATGACTTCAAAAACTTAAATTCAAAGAAAGACATGCATGAAAGCCGCTACTACATATGTATCTGAGAATAAACGTGTTTGTGCAGATCTTTCAGTCGGTTGGCTGCTCAAGACTCAAGGTTCACGGGCGTTGGGTGGGATTTTCTCGGGCTGGGATCCCGCCGATTCATGCCGCAATCCAGCTGCAACATCCCTGCAGTTCCAGAACGTATCATGGCCCAAGCTACAGACCATGACAAATAATTATCCCGGCGGATCGGGTTACGATCGAAATCCTTGCATCTCGTCGAATTGCGCCAAGGACTGTACTTCACCAGCTGCGACCCGGTTGCTCGACAGCAAAAAAAGCCCATACAATTGGCCTCCGATTGGAACCACAGCGTGCATCTCATTGTCGCTTTATACTTACTCTCTGCACTCAATTGACGTCACGAACTGCAGGAGACAAACGTACGGGGCGTTTCTACTCCTTACATGGCGCAACCGAGTTCTGTAGTGCATGGCTTGGGTATGCATATGCATGTATGCAAGTGTGCTCCGTATGCATGTGAGCTAATATTGAGTGACACTTGGACGGCCACCCACACCACGCCGCGTAAGGTTACCTTCCCCGGAAAGCGGTTTTCACACCGAAACTGATAGACGTGATAGGTACATAATGCCTCGTATCCTGTTATGCAAGACAATTTCAAATCATTGCCAGCTGGGAACAACCAGTTGCGGAGTTTCCCTCGGTACTTCCTCCTGAATCTCCGATTGAGCCAGGATCATTGCTCGCGACAATTCCGCTGCTTCCCAGGATACAGATCATTCCTAAACAGGCTTCATACATTCCGAGATACTCTGGCAATTCCAGCCGCGAAGTTTGACCGTAAAAAGGGCCTCTATGATGCACCCAACGTTGATGATCATCCTTCTCTCCAAGGATTCCGGGCTTGGTGTCGGGAGACTTCGTGCCAATAGAATTGGAAACGGAAGTGGACCGGCTAAATTTTTACTGGCTACCATCTATTACTAGATCCGGAAACCTTAAGAAGAAGAAGACTTCGGGGTAATTTAGCCCCCCATGCAATGGCAATTTTGCTGTGGGTAACCGCTGGTGTTGTTGGGCAGAAGACCAGTATAAAGAGTGCCGTTGGGGTCGCTTTATTGCAATCCGCTCAACTGCAGGCCTTTCTGTGCTCAAAAAACCTATTCTCGGTATTCAGCTCTAACCTCGTTGAACGCATATCAATTGGTTACTCCTATTTACATTGAAGCAGCGCGATGGCAATGTCTTTAGTGTCTGGTATAGCCAGTCAGGCAGTGAAGGCGTGTTTACCGACATTCAATTGTCCTCCCGGTACCAAAATGCATATATTGAATCTAGGAACACTGGAATGCGATGCCGGTTGGTTCGTGGATACTTGCAAAGGCTAAAGCAGGGTAATATGCTGACTTAAATCCACAGGATTATTCGTGGCGCTAACGCCAGCTCCACGACGAACCCGCAACCGGAACACCAACGGCGAGAGCTAATCATATTGTCTGTGTTGATTGAGCATCCACACGAGGGATTGATCTTGTATGAAACTGGTTGTGCGGAGGACCTTAATATCGTAAGTCTTGAGACGTGTTCATGGTTGATACGTCCAACTGATTGGCATTGGTTCCAAAGCACTGGGGTGCACCACTTACAGATATCTTTCCTCGAACAATCTATAAAGAGGAGCATAAGCTTCCAGCAGCTATCAAGGCCACCGGAAATGACATCAAAGACGTCAAGGCAATTCTCTTTGGCCATTTACACCTCGATCATGCCGGCGGCCTGGAGCATTTCGTTGGCAGCAATGTACCAATCTATGTCCATGAGGAAGAATTCAAGCACGCCTGCTGGGCCGTTGGTACCGGTGCCGACCGCGGAGTCTACCTTTCGACCTATTTGTCTCTCGACAAGCTGAACTGGCAAACCTTCACTGAACCACATCTCGATATTTTCCAGGGTATCTCGCTTCACCATTCACCAGGACACACTCCGGGTCTCTGCATCATGCAAGTAAATCTAGAAAAGGATGGAACTTTCATATTCACCTCGGACCAATTTCATGTTACTGAGAACTACGAAGTGGGACAACCACAAGGATGGCTGGCTCGGGACCACTCGGCGTGGTTTAAAAGCTCGCAGATGATCAAGAGATTACAGAGGATGTTCAATGCGGAGATGGTATTTGGCCACGATAAAGAAGTTGCAGAGCGTTTGATTGCGAAAAAGTCATTTTTTGAATAGTTTACCACTTGTAGAGAGCATATTTGTTGTCATCAATACCATCAGGCACCTCTATCGGACTCGAGAAATAAAATTGCTGCTCATTTTTGACTGCTCCAGTATCAATCCGCAATCGCATTGACCTCAACTTCAACAAGCATATCATCACTCACAAACCCATCCTTTACCACTATCAAAGTCGCCGCTGCGCCAACTTCATCACCCTCTGCTCCAGCTCCCTCCCTTCCAGTACCCAACATCTCTCTAAACACCTCCATCACCCCCTGCGCATCTTCCTTCCGACTAACAAACATTCTGACACGCACCACGCTCTCTTTTGCTCGTTCTTTGTCGCCAGTCAACTCAGCCACAACGCGGATACATTCTCCAAGTGCGACGCGCATTTGCGCCGATGCATCGCCGGGATACAGGATCTGCGGGGCGGATGGAGGCGAGGAGGGGTCGACGGCGGTGATTCCGGATATAAAGATGTGGTTTCCATGGCGTACACCACGGTAGTAGCCGATCCGTTGTTCATAAGGAGATGAGGTTTGGTAGAATGTCTTGGGACTTGTAGAGGAGACTTTGATGAGGCTTCCTTGCGACATGGTGACTTGTAGAAGGTATTTCGAGCACAACAATAAAGCTCATATAAAGTGCGGATAGCTAGTTATGTCTTTGGAGGTACACAGAGCGCGTTTACCAAGATTTCACCGTCTTAAGGAATTGTTGAAGGGCTGCTCTTATTATAGTTATCATTTTGACAGTTCCCGATCACTACTCAATTGACTCAGAATTGACTCTCGAACCCACCACCGGAGTTCGTATCTGGAGTTTGTAGGACGCTAATAGTTAACTAAATAAACAAAGAACTATGATTTTCTCTTACTCCGTAATAACTCCACTGGCTACGGAGTAGGGCGGATATTGCAATCACACTAGGTGGAGCAAGCTCCAGCTTACCAAACATACATAGCAAGAAGTAGTATGTACTGAACAGTGTCTTAAATGCCGCCATCAGCCGGCATATCAAATATATTGCTTCTTCATTGATGAAGATACTATACTTTCACTGGTTTTGAGCTACTGAACATATCCACCACGTCCGTTAACAAAACCTCGACTCCCGGCAATGTAAACGAAGGTCCGATATCAAAGATATCAGCTAGACTCTTTGCATTCCCGTGTCTAATCAACGCAGTCTCGCCCTCTGCATCAGGCTGGTCCTGCTGTGGCATGAGTCGTCTAGTACCGAAGATGTCTTGCAATCCACCGTTTGGAGGGAGATCAATTGTCTCTTCGTCAAGAGGGACCGCAGCTTGCCCACCCCGTGAAATTGATATTATTCGGGCTCTGGAGTCGATAATAGTATAATCTTCGGATTTGACGTTTGCTAGAAGAGCACGGGGTGCACTACTAAGCTCATGTTCAAATAATGGATTCGGCGTGGTGGGTTCAAACAAAGCTACCCTATAATTGGGTATTTTCGAGTTTGGCAACTTGCCATCGGCGAAAGCCACGGCGAAAGTTTGACTTTTGTGATTAAAAGCAAGCAACGGGGCGAAGTGAACAGTGTGGGAGGCCGATAATTTCTGTGCGAACGAAAGAGTGAACATCGTCTGGTCCATGACCATTTGCCAGGATACAAGATGATCTGATAGCACAATCAGGTACCGATCGAGGAAACCACACCCATGCGGGATGCCGGAGAAGAGGCCTCCTCTGGTTTGACATATTTCGCCGCTGTATGGATCAATGATGTATACCAGGCCAGAATTGGGGTCGGATTGGCCGCGCCAGCAGACTGCAAGAGCCGATCCGTCTTCAGAAAATGCCAAACATGATCCAACTGGTTTGTTGGGGGTATTTGACAGTTCTAGCGCGATGGTTTTGGAGCATCGCCAGGTTTTAACTTGGCGAGGTTGGCTAGAGTCTTTAGAGGAACGCGGTTTATATTCGGGAGCCCAAAGCCGCACCACCCCGTCGTCACCAATACTTGCAAACCGTAAACCAGTTGGGCTCACTGCGATATCACGTAGCGGCATTGATCCCCCACAAGGTGAGGTATGGGGACCATCAATCCGCGAGACTAGCTCCCACTCGTCAGTGTCCTGGTTCCGATGCCAGAATTTTAAACAAATTTCTTTGTTCTTCTCGCTGAGCTCATTGATAGGGGACAGAACACGTATCGATTCTGCATACGGTTCCCATTCGTCAACTGTTGCCAGCCAGTCCCCGTCCGGTGATATCTGAATAAATTTGATATCGGGCGTGGATAGCTCAGTGCCTTCGGGGCCAGTGCTGAGAATAGATACGTTGGTTCGGGCAAGCGCTTGCCGGGAAACATGCTGGTTTGATCGCATGTCGAACGTCTGCAGGAATGAAGCGCTGCGCGACCTGTGTGGCGAGAGAATGGACAAGGAGGATGGTACGGCTATAAGTAAATACTCCGGGAGAAGAGGATGTGCAATTGCCGGAAGCTTATCATGGCTGCGACGGTGTTGCTTTTTACGTTTCTTTAGCTTCGGCTCTACCGCCGTAATCTCATCTGACGGTGGCAGTTGCAAACCGCTCACACTGGTAGTTGGGCGCAATTCCGAGGTAGACAGAACCATAAAAGAATTGTCCGCGAGTTTAATAAGATAACTCGTTCCAGAAGGAGAAACGGTCAGGTTGCAAATTGGCGAGGTAAGATGCGGTAGAAATTGTTTTCTGCCAGTGTCGAGTTGCCACAAAACTAGAACTGTTTCCAAACCACCAGAAATGATATAGTTCCCTAAAACTGGTGAGCGAAGCAGGACTTTCAGGGGTGATTAGGAACATACCGTCTTTGGACCATTTTACGGTCATGACTCTGTCTCTATGCCAATGGAGGCGTCGAGATACCAATCCAGAGCCAAGTTCGCCCTCCTTCTCGGTCCGGGAAATTATATTGATCAAGTCATGGTATATTAATATAGCACCTTCAGAGTCTCCGACTACCAAATCCAGCACCACAGATTCAGGCGGCCCACGGTCACGTTTCGAAGGCTTTTGGCTTTGCGTTAATGACACCCGTAAGTCGAAACTTGTGATAGGTGATGGTAAGGATACTTCGCGCCAGATTGTGTTATTGTCATCCGAGTTCTTTGGCGTTCTACTCCTCTCACCGACGACAACAAAAGAGCCGCCAACCGCGAGTATGCAATGGCTGCCTGCCGCAACCCGGATTGCGGTGAGGCGCGTCGACGTTTTGTACAGAACAGATTGCTCCCAATCTTGGGTTTCCGTGTCAGTTTCCACTTTGACACTCATACAAATTTCGAATGTATTGCTGTCTGCTTTGCATATGGTATATATGGCGAGGGTTTCAAAACCATTCCGAGTGACAGCAGTAGCGTCGATGGCGACGATTTGTCTAGCAAGGCCCCAAGAATGTATCCATTCGTCAGTCGTCCAATCCCACTCTATCAGACTGCCTGAATGTGTCGCAACGAAAAGATGGTTGGGGTCGGCTGGAGAGAGTCGGTATCCAACAATATGGTCTGTCCCGGGTCGTTGAAGAATACGAACGAGCGACGATGTAGCCATTGAAAAGACTTGGATCAAATCATCTTTCGCAAGAATGAGATACCTATGAACAACGATTATCAGCTTTTAATCCCCAAGAGTACCTGAGTTGTAAATGTTCATACTTTTCGTCCGAGGAGCAGACAGGATCTAGATCCAAGAAGCGGCCACCGGTACGACACGACAGGCTCCAAGAGTCTCCATCTTTGGAGAGGTCATGAATTGAATCTTCGGCGGTACTTGGTACTAGTGAACGCTCTTCCAAACCTGGCGCCGTCCTCGATTTCGATTTAGTCTTTGGGGTGCTATCCGGTGTTTTGGCGTGCTTGGATGGGCTCTTTTTTGAGCTGCTTTTGGGACTCGATACTGATGAGACGTCCGCATGCTTGCTATGCTTCATCCGCTTAGCTTCATGGGCTGTTTTTCCTTCCGGAGAGCCATCAAGGCGGAATGCTCTTTTTTCCTTCATGGCGATGCCTTAGTGGACGAGATATTGTTCCGGTAGGTAGACTCCAGTGATATTCGTAAAACAAGAACAATTGATCCTCCAGACCACAGTTCTCCCGGTCTTTAGTCAGTTGAGCCCAACTCCGCGAAAGTGTCGACTTTCTCTTGGAATCGCAACTTTTGCAGCTCGACATCGTTCTTTCCTTTTTCTCGCGAGCCAGAATTTTTGATTGAGTTTGCGCTAGTATTAATCAAGTTAGACCATATCGCAATGGAACGCTAGCCGTAATAGTACTAGACGATCCGATTCACTCCTTACATAATCAACCATGGACCAACAAAGTTCGCCGCCAAAAAAAAGAATCTCATCAATCAATCAAAAGCTCCTTCTTTGATATCTCGTCACTATCCACGGTTGTTACACCCGCATCAAAGATTTATCTATTAGATAACATCTCTTTTACATCCGCTGCCCCATTGATATCGATTGAACATGATCATTCCTGTGCGGTGTTTTTCATGTGGCAAGGTAGAGTCAACCTTCTCAAATCATGTTTGGTCAAATCGCTTACTGCTCGCAGGTTGTTGGAGATCTGTGGGAGCGTTACCTGCGTTTGCTAGATGACGGTGTTCCCGATGGGTAAGTCGAGTCAGCTGGTCAAATGCTCACAGCGCAGTGACTCATTTTGAATAGTGATGCAATGGATCAACTTGGCTGCAAGCGCTATTGCTGTCGTCGTATGCTCATGACACACGTCGATTTGATTGAGAAGCTCCTCAAGTTAGTTGATGCTGTTCCTTTTTCAAGAATTATGCGCCTAACATGGAACCACTGTTTAGGTATAACCCTGCTGAGCGAGACAGGGCTAAGATTCCCCTTTGAAAGAAAGAAAACAATCTTTTCTTTCCTCTTTTTCTCACTCTTGCTCGGTAAACCGATTATTCTGATGGCGTTAAGGCGCGGTATCTGTTGAGCTCGGCGTATATAGGGGACTTTTCTTCCCTCAAAAATTCATTGATGTTCAAATTAATCCTCTTTCTAACAACAGTTTCCTACCTAAGCAAGATGATACCTTTCCCCTTCCCAACCCCAAAGTTCAGTTACTATGGCCCTCAAGTAACTATTGCTTTCTCCTACAAATGGTATCAATATCCAATTCTTTCTTTTCAACGCCAGCGTATGGCTTTGGTTTGTTCACAAAACTTTACGCTCGGGAAACCGACGGTCTTATTGAGAATTTCGAGCCGCATTCAAAACTCGATCAGCGCGAAACATGCCCCTTCCCGAAAGACGGGATATTCCATCAAATATCTTACTATCTTACATACTTCAATGAACTCTATGCAGAGAGAGGATATTCTTACCTGCTCAAAATGCCATCGGACGAGACCCTACTTTTTGGCCCAATTCAACCACTACGACTCCCCCAGAATGCCGGCTCCTTGCATACTGGTAAATGCTGCCGCTATTGGCGCCATCTTCTATCGGCTAGAGCTAGTTACAACTCAAAGTGAAAGATTATCTAGCCAACTTTTCCAAGTTTATAAAGTCATCTTTACCTAATTAGGTAACTCCTTTCACTCTCTTTTGTTCTCCTGATCCTGAGTGAATAGGAAGTCACATGTCCTCATGCAGAAGGAAGAATATATAAGATACCTCCCCCCCCCTCCCTCTTCTTCTTTTTCTTTTCTTAATAGCAATATTTCCTTGTTAAGCTATCAGCACATTCGATGAGGTTCTCTTGTGCTTTGTCAAAAGCTTTCTGCAACCCTTCAGTATCCGAAGCTTTCACTCTAACACGCTCGATACAATTACAATATATGATATTACAATTTCAATTGGGTCAGAGGCTCAGATATAAAAATAAATGAACTGCTCACCTGCCTAATACTCCCTTCCGAAAGAGTTTTCACTTTGGTTCTCATTTTATAAATCCCACTCTGATTATCGCCTCCAGTCGCTCTTCTATTCACTGGTAAGTAGTTCATACCGAAAAGCATATTGGATATCAACTAATTTTCATTGCAGGAACCTTCCCGAATCACAAACAGCATGCCGCGTGGAGTCAGGGGATCCAGTCTCGCGCGCACACTTTACCAACGTTCCAGAATGAGAATTTTTGCCGAGCCCGTACAGCTGAAAAGGTTAAAGAAGGTGAACGACTTCCGAATTGGAGATCTCGTTGTCTTTGATTCACCCGATACGGGTTGCATAGACGGAATCTTGAGGCATACCTCATTTCAACGCGTCCCAAGCGACGATCTTGGTTCTCCGCAGCAGCAGTGGATCTTTACGATGTGGTACTACATGGGACAAGAATCTGCGCGTAGTTCTTCTGATGGGATGTGTGGCAGCGCTATTTGGACCGAGGAAGGCGATGTACTTGGGTTTTTCAGGTGCGCTCCGAGGGACGGAGCGATGACAGACTTGCTTCTGATGAGCTTATCAAACGTGGCTTTACACTTGTCGACGCGACCACTTAACTCGAAAAAGGCCTTTAACTCCGGCGCTAAAGATTGCGGCCAGTGAGTATCGTCAAAAGGAAGGGATTCAGGGTGATCTTAATCCTTGTTTTGATGCCTGACAACAAATCAAGTTGCATGAATGGAAGGAGGATCATTATTTGAACACTCACAGACATATGATGGAAGGAATTCAAATGATTATACTTTATTCTTTAATATTAATTAGCAGGATGTATCATTCATCTCGCTTCGGTGTAAGTTTATCGAGTTATCGCTGCTGCTGCAAGAAACATATGGCTGACGGTTTGAATATAGGATGTCGCTCTATCTCATCTCAGTCAGTCCTCCTAGAGGCGCCACCGAGGTAGCTCATGATGTTCATGGAATCAACAGATCTTTGAGCAGTCTTGTATCTAACTGGTTACCAGAGTCTTCTCGAATGCTGAAATGGCTCCCGTTGAAAATCTGTAGGTTTTGTTCCACCTGTATAAACAGAGGTACTCACATTCTGTGATAGATCCTCCGACGAGCCACCACACCGCGCTCTTTGGCTTTCTTCACCGGAGCTACAGAATTTCTCCCACCATTGTTTTTTACCCAATGGCTGGCAAAGTGCAGTAAAAGAAAGTGAGATGAGCTTTGCAAAACTCCACTTCGAACAACCAGTGAAATCAAATTAGGTCTGGCCCGTGATAACCCGAATGTCTCGGTGGCACCCGGGCAAGCAGTCGCTGTGACTGTTTATATCTCTGCGGGTGGCAACGGCGAATTCTCATTCGCTTTTTCCGAGTCTACTCCGGTATGTAGCAGCGTGGTATCCCGATTAGGAAACGAGGGCTGATTAATTGGCGTAGATTCGAATCTTCACCGTCTCGCCAATTCCGGCTGGTGCAAGTGGCTCCCAAGCCAACCCAATTTCTGTAAGACATCACTCCCAGGAAAATATGAGAGAATACAAGTGCTAATGTTGGATAGTTGTCCGAGACTGATGTCTCGTCCGATGAATCCGAAGATACTTTGGTTTAGGCGCCCTTCGGGGCTGTTATTACCTCCTGCCTTCGGGCACAAATAAGAAGACTTTATAACAATGAGCGCCTGGTTCATACTTCAGGCAATTCTTATATTTACTTCAGATGCTTTTCTAAAGCACTGAAAGCAATGATAAAGGCTTTGTGATAAGAAACAGTATGGATATCAAAACCACAGCCTTCTTTATATTCTCACATGAATTCTAGGATGCCGATATGCAAAGGTAAAAGGCTGATATTACTTGAATCAACTTCTGAGAAACGAAGCAAACAAACTTCTTTAATGCTGCCTGAGGCACCTCGTGAGGAGGGTGGACGATTCATAAAACCTCCACACGTGAACAACGCTTTGATATCCCTTCAAGAAGGCAAAATGGTTCCGTGATTTCGAAGAAGCATCTGCAAAAAACGGAGAAGTACGAAAAAGCGATTGAAGCTTTGAAGAATACCCAGACTGAATCTAATGATGGTGACAACGTAAAGATCCCCACAAGTGGTCTTGAGGAGGCCATTAAAAATATCATCCCAAACCGTGCCACTTTTACGTATTCTCGAATTCTCTTCGAAGCAGCTTAACTTCAAAGAGTTCTGGGAACCGATGGCCCATCGCAAGAAGCCGACATGGGCCGTCATTGATACAAATTGGATCAAGAAATATCAAAACAACCTTTCTCATTCTTTTCTCACTTCATTTTCAATTATCACTCACTGTTCTATCACCTTCTTCGACAACCTATTTAACACGAATCATTATTTACAGCTAAAACACTCTGAAAACAGTCTGATATTATCATTCCATTAATATTTTATTGGAAGCCTCCTCTGAACATCTATGCTGCTAGCCACTACAAGTCCAACGGATGGCCGACACCTATATCCTATCGAAACGCACTCGGATTACGGTTACACTTCAAGTCTCACTCTCGTTTCCAAGATTGAGGTCGCTAGTATTACCACGACCGACACGGCCCTGGTGATTACGTGCCTTGAACAAAATCCTGCCGATAATGCCAACTTCGAATGGAAATGTCAGCACTGGGTCTTCAATCCAAGTTATATCCATGGCCAGCATGATGGCACAAAATGTTGCTACCGGGCTCTATCAGGGGAACTTGAAAATAACATAGATCGTGTCATTGACATTGGCAATGGCGATACAATTCCATATTCATTCAAATGCCTACAGCCCCGTTAGGTATTGCTACCGCTGTGGTCTCAGTATATCGTCTCTATGGATCCCCAACTTTCCAAGCCTTTGTGGGAAGGGCCCGGGAAAGTCAGAGCGCCGCTGAAACCGAACTTTGTACGAAAAGGGGCACTTTAGTCATATGTAATTAACGCTCGAATCTCTAGAGGGTGAGATTGTCAGAATAGCCGGGTAGGCCAAAGGAGAAGAATACGTGGTTAGATAATCCTATCAATCCTTTATAAAAGAGTTGGTCAAAGATCCCTGGTTAGAAGTGCAGTTTAAATAGATTGTGATAGCGGTATCTAGTATGGGTTCTCAGAATAAGGATCATTATTCCTCCTGATCTCGATGACTCTTACCCATGTTTCAATGCCCCTCCGCTCTAGTCACTGTAGATGGGTTTTTGATCGAACGGCGTCTGTCTAGGGTTCGAGAAGAAACTTGAGTTTGTCAAAGAACCATCTTTGCGTATAGAAACATATAGAATTCTCAAGAGTTAGGAATTCAATCAGATGTTATGTCAAGGTGACTGTAACCTCTGGCTGGACCCAACTGGTGTTCCTAATCCCAATTCATCGCTGAAGCGTTCATCCTGTCTCACTCCGGCGCTAAAGATGGCGGTGAAGGGAAACGATTCCTCAACGTTCTAGGCATGCCCCTAGAGTCGATCCGGTGCACGGATATGAGTAAAACTAACCCGTGCGAGGTGCCGACTCCGTATAAACTCGAGGTTTTGGGGTCGAAACCAGTTCGCTGGGACTTCTTCTGTTGGCGAAACGAGAAAAGGCCCCCAAAGCTGTGCCGCTTCGCCTTGTAATTGCAATCAATACCACCGGTTGGGCATTCAGTCTTTCAAAGCGATCAAAATGAATGGCGAAAGCGTTCACTTTTCGTCTCTAAAGATCCATTATTGCCCCCATCCCCGTAACTAGTGCGACGTCGTTCGGCGAACGTTTAGATTTTTTCTAGATTTTTCAAGTCCCACAACCCGGGATAAAAGATCACAGCACAGCTCTGACCTCAATGTTCTAGTCGCACCAACTGCGACGGGCGTGGAGAGGCTTTTATTTTAACCCTTTCTCCGTAGCGGGCGCTGGGGATTGGACGAGAGCGAGTCCGTTGGATGCAAAGGCGTCCAAAAATGCCAGCCAAGTCGTGATATTCCAGCCAACCACAAGTCGGCATCCAGGAGTCAAGCCGTCAAACACGATGGAATCGCGAATTTAACCGTTCTCAATGGCTCCGGGAAATTCGACCTGGGCCATCAGACCGGCGCCTACGGAGAACATCCCTGTTGACGTGATCCTTGCCCTGGAAATTTCTTTGAATGGCCCATGCCGGCGCTCCCGCATCAGCCCTCAGTCAGACCGAGACCAACAGGTGTTGGAGTCATTTCTCTTCTAGTCATTCCATCTGGTTTGTTTGGATATTGCTTTCATATTTTCCCTTTCTCTTCGAGGCGACGGCATAGAGGGAGAGAAATTAAAAAAATAAAAATAAAAATAAAAGAAGAAACCCAGGAGAGACAGCAGGGCCTCCATCGCTGTTTGAACAGGCGCCTCTAGTCGGTCTTGGCCCGTCGTTGCGCTCGCTCGGATGCTGTTGCTTCGCTCGAGAGCCTTGGGAGAAACATCTTTCTCTGCTCACTTCCTGAAATATTCGAAACCCGGTCCTATTTTGGAACTTGTTGAAACGAGCGGAGCCACGTCTGGTCTCCAGTATCTCGTTAGTTAGTTAAGCCTGGCATCGGTCTGGTAAGTCCTCCAGCTGTTTTGAAACCACCGCCCTGCCCACACCTATCTGGCATAGTTATAAAGTCGAGCTGACCCTCCACATCTACAGCCTAGACGTTTCCGGCCGACATAATGATTGCCATAGACCCTCCCTGCTCTTCCTCTCGCTCTCCTGTGGACCGTGTTTTCTCGTCGGTCTCAAGCTCTCCAATACCCATGAGCCCCGGAAAATCATCAAAGTCTACATTGTTCGCTAGACGCTCAATATCTTCCATACCTCCGGCTCTAACTCTCCGCCATAGGTCCACCGAGATATCCTCAGAACCTGATGTACCCGATCGTCATATCGAAGACATAGATGAAAGGTTGACTACCTCAAATGCACCATCTACCTCCACGTACGATGTGGGGCCTCCAAATCAACAAGAGAATCATCTACAAGTCAACGGAACTGCTACAACCAGCGAGTCGAGGCGATCCACTCCGCCTCTCTCGCAAGAGCTTACTGTATTAATCTGAATGTTCGTTGGTTCCTTTTCGGCCGGCTGACTCATGACCACAGCTCCAAACCTCCGATATAGATAATCGTCGGGCAGACGACGAAGATCCGCAGTCAGTTATACTCGCGCCTTCTGGGTTTTCCGAGTTCGTATGTTCCCATAAGATTATACGAGACTTCAGATGACAGTTAAGCTCACGGTGATATAGTCGGTGGCCGACTCTCCTCGGGAGTCTACTTCATCCTCCGCACATGATTCGGATATTACCGTCCAGGCTTTAAGAATCAACAATAACAAGGTTCGAATTATCCAATAACAGGCTGTTGCACTAAACTTATTATCCATATCAGTCTGCAAGTCCAGTGTCCCCGCCTCCTCTCACGACCAAAGTCGCTCCTTGGTCGGATCGTGCAACCCCTCGCGCCCAGACGAGACAAGAGATTGACGCTTTTGGCCGGAAACCACGGCCTAATAGCTTAGAAGGTACAGGAGATATGTATATGCGCATGTTGTTTTCGTCAACTAATGCGACCTGATAGATATACCCGAGAGTATTGATCATGAGTCCACGCAAGACGAAACTACTGATGATGAATCGCAAATAGTGGAGCAATATGCTAAAGTCTCCGGCCCTCCCAATCGCGAGGCTAAAGCACTGAAGACAGCTCTGTCTGAATGTTGGACTCTCTGCAATACCCTGGCAAACCTAAGCTCGATCCACAGAGACCGGCTCTTCCAAGATTCTGGGAGAGGTAGCATGCAAGAACAGGCGTGGAAATCCTGCTGGAAGCTCTGCCAGAACCTATATGATAATCGGGACAATGACTTTGAATTCCACGTTCGACCGACACTAGATCTCTGCCGGGAGTTTTGCCAGGCACTGTTCGAAATCCGAATCAAGGATAATGAAATCGGAGATTCCATCCTTCGAGTCAGCTTTGAGCTCAATAACCACCTTTACAACACACATGATCGCAATCTGCCTGAAGCATTCCGGGAGAGAACGCTCGATTTCTACATCACTCTCTGTCATCGGTTGATGAAACAGCGAACTCAACTAGCAGAGGAAACGGACTCGCTCTTAAGGGCATGCTGGAGTCTTGCTGAGATGCTATTCAACCTCCGACAAAGCAGGCGGGAAGGCAAGCTCGCTGACGAAGAGCTTCTGGGCTCAGCAGTGCAAGCTTGTTGGGATCTGTGCGATCTCTTCCGGGAAGGCTGGACACAAGTGCGTCCGGATCGTCGCACTCCAAGGCCCAGTCAAGCATCTTTCACACAGGCATTTTACCAAGCCCGAGAAATCCCTTTTCCTCCACCCTCCGACTCAATTCCTACACCGAACCCAGAAACACCGACCACGATATTCGACGATACCGCTACGATGCTCTCCCCCGACCAGGCCCAGGTCCCTAACATCCTCGTGCTTGGGGCCGGGAATGCACAAGCCTTACACCCAAGCTGGAATTCATCCACCACATCCACTCTAGCCGGCTACTCTCGCCCCGCCTCACGCTCTTCGACGACCTCATCAACGCACACAGTAAAATCCCCCGCCGATGATCCGAATCTCGTTTGTCTCAAACTCCTCATCGTGCGAACGGCCATGAACAATGGCTTTCAGCGCGGCGGGACTCACTCTCTTCCATCCTTTGCCAAAACTCTATCATCCGACGCCTTCGGCTCTCTCCCGTGGCAAACTTCTCTGTTGAATCATTACAAAAAGCTAGTCACGCTAGATCCAGCATTTAGTAGCGAACCTCCGCCGGCGCGAGCTACCGCAATGGATATAGCCAGAGCGGTGCAAGTGATGGTTCAGCATAGCGGGCAGTATTCATGGTTGCTCGACCTATATCGATTAGTGTTTGGGTTCCGGACGGATGAAGCGATACATGGAAGTAGCGTAGCAATCCAGACCTGAGGTAGAGAATCGATTGCTCCTCAAAAATATGACGACAAATTTCCAAGAGCGTGTTTTGATACCCTTGTGTGTTTTTTTCTTCCTTTTCTTGTGAAATGATAAATGTTTACCATATGGTTTCCTTTCTTGAATCATGTGCAGTGGGCAGGTGTATATCTTAGGAATCCCCTAATAACTACTCTGTACGGAGTACTCCGTAGTCAGACAAAGGTTCTCCTTTATTATCTTCAGCTTCGGATGTTAGGTGTCCTTTGCGGCCGGCCCGGCGAGCAATTCGGGCCAGAAGTGGCCACCGAAGTACTCCATAGTTACTCCGTAGTGAGACAGCCTTTCAGCCCCATTGGGCCACGAGCCGGTGACATTGGAAGGCCCACAAGCCACCAGTCCGGGAGTCCCCCAGGAACCCATATAATTTATTAAGCATTTTTTAGGACCGAGAGTCTTGACTTTCTTGACTCAGGTCCTGCCGTCTGTACTCTGTAGTGTGGACTGATGATATACCATTTTTAGCGAGGCTGTGTCTCTTATTAAGGGCCACTTATCAGTAGTAGTAGCTATAAAGTAGAGCACTCCGTACCAAATGCAAAGCATATGCGGGGCCATTGCACCTGATTGAGCGGAAAAGCGTCAATTGAGCGCGATTCAACGCATGATCCGCGGTCGATGAATTGGGAGTGATGAATTGTTTCTTGCCCCTCGCACATTGAAATCACAGCCGCGATATTCAGGAACGCGCAGGCTAAGCGTGTAGTTAGTTAACTATGTATTGTTCACTTGCTGCAGGATTCGGGCGTGAAAGAATTGAGATCGATCTCCACGAACCCGAGGGAGTTCGGGATGAAAGGTTCGGAGTTGCTCCTCCAGCCCTTGACACTTGTTGCCTCCACTGATCGATTCCCATGAAAATCTTCGCAAAGCTTGTGATTTGCCGCATTGCGAGTCGAGTGGAGCTCGTTTATCTCTTAGAGTCTTATTTAGACTGCTGATTAGCTTAGTGAAGGTGGGCCAAATCAACGGCGTTGAAGAGACTTCACACTGCGCTTCGCTCGTATTCTCGTGTTCTGTTTCACCGGATTGAAGATCGAAAGGGGAAAAGGTCTGTGAAGAAACAATCGATAGCTAATTGTTCCTGGAGATCAAAGGGATTAGTATCATCCTCCAAAGCTGCTGCGTACTTATGAAGTGGCTGTTGTGTATAAAGTGCGAGTGTTTCTGGTCCCAACGTTCCCTTCCATCGCCTCCCGCCTGCTCCACTTGATGTCAGGCTTCCCGAACCCAATGATCCTTCGTGCGAGTTCCAAGAAGCGGGTATTTGGGGAGAGATATATACAAAAACAAGATATACAAGTACAGAGTACAGAGTAGTTATTCAGATATACAGATATCAAAAAAGGTACAAATATGCCCAAAAGGGAAGCGGGACGAAATGCAAACGCCAATCAACGCGTGGAGACGCCGCGGATCAACGAGACTTTTGCGTAACTTCACAAAGCAAAAAAGCATTAATTAGTTTGTTAATTCGGTTTGATTCTAAATATTTTTATTAGTCGGCTGAAAGAAAGCCATTAAATTGGAATTTCCGGGGTTCGTTTCTTCTGTGCCCTTTTTAAAGTCCAGCCCCAATTCACTAGTTCATCATCTCGACCGTTTCGCTTTTGCTCCTGATCAGCTCGTATAAACTACTTAGTTAATCTCTATTTTTCTGTCCTTCTCTTCTCTTTTCTTCTTGCTTCTCCTACTTGCCTCTTCATCTATCTTCTCCTCCCTCTCTCTCTCTCTGCCGATGCGAGTGTACTCCCACAGTTAACTCCGTCTTGCTCTTCCACTGAGCCTGACCTCAATATCTGCCAACCCATACTCATCACCGGCTGCTGTGACAGTCCTTCAGCCTTGACCCTGAGAACAACTACCAGACATGCTGTCCTCACGAGGTTCAAAGCGGACGGTCGTCACCTCGCTGGCCGTCTTTGCTCTGTTCTCGTTCCTCTTCCTCGGCCACTCGATATGGAAGTCAACATCGTCAATCCACCTCAAGAACCCCCTACACCCCTCCCAAGGGAATCACCCTCCTCCTCAGCAAGAGAACCCTTCTTCCGATGCCTCTTCGGCCGTTTCACACACCCCGGAGTTGGTCAAGCCTGAGAATCTCACCATCAGTGCAATGATCTTCTTTGGCCGCCGTGATCGGGTCAAATCGCTACACTGCTATCTTGAGGTATGTCCACTCTCTCTCCTTCCCCTCACCCTCCAGAAACACGGCGCACCATCTAACAAGTAACAAACAATCAGCGTAATCTTGTCGAAAACGGTGGTTGGCTCGATGAAGTCCGATTCTTCGCCAACACAAATGACAAAGACGACCTGGCCTTCCTTGACGAGATCTTGAAGCGCTCTCCTCGCTACAAAAAAATTACCCTGGCGAAGCCCGTCTGGTGGCCCGAGCATACAAAGCTATGGAGGCAAGTTGAGCGTGGGACTCTGTATATCAAGCTAGACGATGATATTGTAAGTAGTTCACCTAACCAAAACCGCCCGTCACTCCGGGCTAAGAGAATCAACCGCAGATGTGGCTGGCCGACGATGCTATTCCCCGAATGGTCCTCACAAAACTAAGGAACCCTTCCTTCCTTGCTGTCTCCGCAAACGTTATCAACGGACCTCCCTTGAGCTTCCTGCACTATCATCAAGATGCTCTTCACCCTTACTTCCCCGAGATACCTCGACCCAAGAACGAATCCGAGCCCGCCGAAAAAGAGCACTCCCTCCCCAACTGGCGACCCTCCGAACATCCCTTCTGGGAAGGCCCTGCCGATTTCGTATTCCCTCCTGACCGAGAACCTCCCAGTGATCCCCACCGCTGGCTCCGCGTCAAGGAAGACCGCGAGCTATTCCGCACGCCCGTCGCTAATCTGACTTATGACTTCTGGGGACCCACGTACGAGAGTTGGGCAATGGCCGCACAGCAGCATTACTCGCTGCTGGAAAACATCGAGAAGAACACCCTTGACAATTACAAGTTCTCTCCTCCCTGGAACATGCGTGGCGAACGTATTCGAATCAACGCTCTCGCGATTCTCGGCGACGACGTGCTCGATACGGACGTGAACAATTGGCCGAATAACCGTGGTGACGAGGACATGATTGCTTTAGACTTGCCCAAACAGCTTCAAAGACGTAGGTCCCCCCTCTTCGTCCCACTTTTTTTTTCGCCGCCGCGACTCCAATTTTTTTTTTCTGCATCTGGGCATCCCCATCCTTCTCAAGCTAGTTTCACTCTCGCTAATAGGTCTTGGCAATCAGATATCCTCATCGAAGGCCAGGCTCTCGCCGCGCATTTCAACTTCCAGCATCAGGGTAGACTCACGAAAACGGACCTTTTGGATCGATGGTTTTCCTACGCTTTGGATCAAGTCTGTACGAAACCATTCGTCATTCCACCAAAATGATGAGACTGCATACGGTGTATTAATCATGCTTGGCTCGGCGTTCTTTTGGAGAAAAAACATGTGGGATTTGTGATCTTTTTATGCCGTTATCAGTGATTTGGCACCATTTCCGATGCATCTACTTCTACTTCTAATTTCGGACTTCGACTTCTTCTTTTCTATCAAATCAGGCCATTTAATCAAACGGCGACAGATTTTGATTTTTGACATTCTACATTCAGGGCGCAAAACCTTTGCGAGACTGGGGCCGTGGGTTTTCACTTCTATGTATAAATATGATTGTGTATCTTGGGTGTTGGAGAAGAAAGGTACCGATGAAGCAGTTTAGGTCAGGCGTTATTCTTTTGAACTAACAACTTCTGCCTTCGCTTTGGAAGCATGTCCTTGGTATGGTTAAACTACGAAATACGGAGTACGTCCAGTTTGAAAGATCATGAAGAAAACCTAAGTTTTGAACTCCGGTCTGGATATTTCGAATTCGAGATTAAACTATCGTGAAACCGTCAAGGAAACAATTCGAAACCATGAAAATGACTGCAGCAAGATCTACGTGATCATAAACCTTCCGAGGCTGAAACGATTGTCATATCTCCCATCCCTTCGTGAGATCTTCAAGCCGATGCGGGATATTTAGTATCGGGCCGTCTTGTATCGATCTCATTCTCACTGACTTGACCTCAATTCCGTGGTCCACGAACCAGCACTTCCGAAACTTTTACCGAAACTTGCAGTTGACGGCCAAGTTTATCAACAAGGACCTTTGTCTTGTCGTATAACTCTTCGTTCTCTTCAAGTCCGTGCAAATAGTGGTTTTCTTTGATATCCATGTCTCCAGTAAGACTCAAGTCGAACCTCTTATCCTCTGGCAGATGGCTGACTATATAAGCCATCATCTCCCGACTTGCTTGTTTGTTCGCATGCTTACGAACAACGAATACCTCCTTACCGGTGACGTAGCGAGGAAATGTTTTGTCATCTGTCATATCTACCGATATGGGCGAACTCAATAAAGTCACCATTTCAGTGACAAGATAAACCTTCGTTGGAAGGCATTGCAATTTCTGTTTGATGGGCTTTTCCGGCAAGTCTTCCTTCTCGATTAGTTCCCGCTCAATACGGAGCTGGACACTACGGCCCGTCTCAAATTCGATGACTTGGCCCAGCACGGCTCCATTTTGCAGAATGCATCGGATCTCAACCCCAGTGAGGTCTTCGAGCTTGCTGTTGGTATATGATTGGGCTATTTCTGCGCGGACACGCGCTTCTGCCTTGCTCCTGCTCGTGTAAGTACCCATGATTTGGTTTTCCTCGGGAAGCTCGCTGTCGACGCGGCAGACATGATACCGCCAAAATGGTTTCGGTGCGTTCAGTTGGTCTTCGGTGTCAGTATCGGGGCTCGAATCCGGCTCGGTTACGGCGGGCTCTTTCTCTTCTACTTGCACTTTTTGTGCTGGCACCGGCGGAGGCGGATTCAGGGGAGCAGGTTTTAGGGGTTCTTGTAACGGGCGGGTCAGCGGCAATTGCGCTTTCTCCCTACCTAGGTTATATGCCCGCCGCTCGTTGTTGCGCGAGATCTGCCTCAATCTCTCCCTTTCAAAGGTGGAAAGGGTATGGTCCCGACCAAATTTTGCCTCTAGGTTTTTGCATTCTTCGAATTCCTCTCGGGCACGGCCATGGTTCGGGTGACTTGTTAAAAAACTTATCAATGACTCTTTTGCTTTCTCGATAGCGGTCTGGTTGCGCAGATAGACAGAGCCTTTGGCAGGACTACTGGTAGACCAAGACTCAATTTGGGCATAAGGGTTAGGCAGGCTGCGCGGCTGGTGGCTCGGGCCAATGCCACCCAACGCAAGGTCTAGATCTCTGAGGGCTTGGGGCTTTTGGGACTGGGTGGTGTACGGCCTTGTGGGCGAGACCTCGAAGCTTGTGAAGGGGGATTCAGAAGGGCTATTTATAGGGGGGGTTAAGGACAAATCTTCGTCCGTATCCGAACTTGAGTTTTCTTCTTCTTGTGTCTCCTTAGGAAAGAGCACGTTGAAGGCACTTGGGGGCTTAAAAAGGTCCCTTTCTGGAGCCCCGTGGGCATTTTGCTGCGGCATCACCCGACGCTTGGCGATGTATGGGAAGCCTCTGGCCCAAGGCGTTGTTGTTTTGCGAACCGGCCCAACCATGTTGATAAAGGTAGTATCTTTGATTATCAAGGTTGTGATATGGTGCTGGTTTAAGGCTGTCGTGAAATTGGTGTTTGGTCTGGAATCTTGAGTGTGCGAAATTGATGAGATGAGAAGATAGTGATAGTTGGCAGGAAAATGGCAATTGCGAGAAATGGTTAGGGGCGGTTTGTGTAAGAGCCAGTAGTCTCACTTTGGTTTGATTCTCGATGGCTAAATACCAGCGAAGAGAATTGAAATCAGGTCAGTCTGGTCTAGAATGCGCTGGTTGTACGAAGTACATAGTTAACTTAGATATTGGGTTGATATCCGCAGGTATATTGTCGAAGAATTGCTGCTCGTTAGCGAGTTCACAGGTTTGGAAACGATGTTGAAACTACAGCTGAAAACTATTGATAGGTGGTGAGAAAGATGAGAGTAGGCACGAGACGAGGTCGATGCACTAAGTGTGTTGTATTGTTCAAGATGCGAAGTTTTTCTACATACGGAGCAGTCTCGGTGGTTACCTAGTTAGTCGTCGTCTCCTGAATCGTGAGATCAATGTTCGGTCCGGCCTCGGCTCGGAGTTTGCCCTCGTTCTCACTCAGACCACCGCAAAGCTCCCCGCATTTCTACATCCCTCACTTAAAGCACTTGGAGACCGCAGCAATCATGCTCGAATTTCAATTTCATAGTCCATTCCGTCCTATGTAGAATTACCATGTCTTTTGATTCCATTCCCATTCTCGACCTTTCATTAGCTCGGAACCCAAGCACGAAGCCGGCATTCCTGCTTGATCTCCGCCATGCGCTACTCGAAGTGGGGTTTCTATACATCAAGAACACAGGAATTGATAATGACTTGATACAAAATGTCATTAGCGAAGGCAAAAGATTCTTTGATTTGCCCGTGGAGAAGAAACTCGAGATAGAAATGAAGAATGCTCCAAGTTTCCTCGGTACTCCATACTCCTGACCTGTCACCGCTTGAACGATTCAAATTGACTATATTCTTCTACAAGGATACAGCAAACTGGGCAACGAAATAACCCGCTTTAAAACGGATTGGAGAGAGCAAATAGATCTCTCCACTAACCATCCTGTTCCTTCTCCCTCCGACCCGTTATACCATAATCTCCTTGCCCCCAACCAATGGCCCGAGTCAGCGAGCATTCCAAACTTCCGCCCCGTCTACGAGGAGTATATGAAACGGATGAGTGCAATAAGCATGGAATTTATCTCCCTTGTTGCTGAAGCCATCGGTCTCCCCGCCGACGCATTTGACCGCTTCTTCGATGCCGACCAACAACACAAGCTCAAGATCGTGAAATACCCTGACCTTGAAGAACTGGGCGTGGCTGGGGATGTGGATCAGCAAGGTGTCGGGCCGCATAAGGATAGTATGCTTACGAGCTACCTCTTACAAGCAAGCCATCACCGGGGATTGCAAGTTCAGAACCACTTAGGAGACTGGATAGATTGCCCGCCCATTGATGGAACACTTGTTGTGGCTATTGGACAGGGATTAGAAGCCATTACGCAGGGCGTGTGTCAGAGGTAGGTATTCCGCTCTGGAGAAATTTCCGTATACTAAAAATTTCAAAAAAACAGTACTACTCACCGTGTTCTCTCCCCAGCCCGCGGATCTGGTGCCCGATACAGTGTTCCATTCTTTCAAGGCGTTAGCTATGATGCAACTTTTGAAAGTATGGATGTGCCAGCACATGTTAAAGCCCTCAGAGAAGAACTCATCAAACGGAACGGAATCCGTCAAGATGATATTGAATTTACTTTCTCGAAAGGTAAATGGGGGCATTTGGGTGAAGCTACTCTGATGAACAGGGTTAAAAGCCACCCGGATGTTGGAGAAAGATGGGTAAGAGTTGTCTATGTATATCATATGCCCAACTGAAGATATATACTGACCCGGTATAACAGTATCCGGATTTGCTGCAGAAAATTCGAGAGGAGCAAGCTCGCAATAATCAAGTAGCAGAGACGCCGCAAGGTTCATTAAAGAGCGAAGTCAATCAAACTCAACCAGTTCCAGCGCATTGAGGACTAGGAGGTTTTCTAAGCCGCGGGAAGTGTCTTTTACCCACTTATGAGTGGGAGGGTCGGGAGATCATGCAGGGGTACGGAGTAGCAAAACGGGCATTGACCCGTAAAGGGCCAGATAAAGCTGGTGGTGCAATCTGATCCACAATTTTTATAGCCATCGATGAATGAGCTGTATAATTTTGTATATTTTAGGGCATTGATCTTGCGAAATACCCTAGTGTCAGATGATCTATCCATAAATACTGAAATCTATAACTTTTTTTCTGCTCATGGACTAAGGTCCTATCGCGTGTATGGAACACTCTGTTTTTTCAATCCTTCTTGAGACCAATCTTACCAATCCTCTGCAATCCCCACCAGCTCAACCCCACGATTACTGCCCCTGCCGCAAAACTCATCCAGTACGCAGCTCGATACCCCTTGAGCACTGCCTCCTTGGACGTTGAATCGCCTGTCACAGCGTTCGCAACGACGGCTGACACTGCCAATCCTACGGACATGCCGATTTGAGAGGTGGTGTTAAACACTCCACCCGCGAGCCCGTGCATCTTTGGCGGAAACGCTGATGTAATAACCAAATTAGAGATTGTGAACAAGGTATCCGCGCATATGGGGATCAGCGCGATTGCGAGGAATGGCGCAGTCCAGTAGCTCCATTCGGGTTTGGCAACGGCCATAAGTAGCGGCGCAACGGCTGTGACTATTGCTGTGACAATGCACAGAACGTTAGCTTTAACCCGGGGAACTAGTAAGCCTGTGGCGATGTTCATCAAGGCTCCGGTGATAACCATTGGGATAAATCGGACGGAAGCCTGAAGGGCGGAAAGCATCTGGATGCGTTGAAAGTAGAGAGAGGTGAAATATTGAACGGCATTGAAAACGGCCCAGGTGAGGAAGACGGAAACACAGATTGCGGTGAAATTGCGAGTGCGGTGAGGAGCGGATGTTGCATCGGATTTGAAGAGGGATGGGGGTATCATGGCCACGCGGCCGAGTCTCTCTTGGCGGAGAAGCCAGAAAATAAAGGCGGCGAAGATGAGGACTGAGAGTATCAAGAGGACAAGATTGACAGGTTTGATGAGTTCGTTGATGGAGACAGTCATAGTCCTAGTGCGAGTTATTAGCCTTGTTTAGAAGAATTGCGATACTCCAGGGCCAACATACGACAGGGTATAGGAAAACATCCCTAAAGACGTGCTTACGAGCCCCGTACCAACCCAGTCAATTTCATCGCGGAGCCGTCTCCATGTGATGGGAACAACCATCCTGGGGTCCTTTGGAATCTGCCAAATCGCCACGAGCAAAACAAGAGCACAGAGCACCGACACGATATAATATCCGTATCTCCAGCCGATCCCCGCAATCAAAACGCCTCCCAGCACGATCCCAAGAGAAAAACCAACTGGCTGAGCTGCACCAAGGCATGCAAATGCGATGTTACGGCGTTTTCCAGTCTGAAATGTGGTGGTAATGATGCTCACTGCACTAGGAAGGCTCAGCGATAGCGCAACGCCGGAAAAGGCGCGGAATACAATGAGCTGGATTCCTGTTGTGGCAAGCCCACAGCCTAACGTAAAAGCTGAGAGCAGAGCGCAACCGGCGAGATATAATGGTCGACTTCCGACGACGTCTCCAACCGAACCTGAGAGCAGGAGAGTACATCCACATGATAGTCCATAAACGGAGGCTGGCCTGTATTTCGAGAATATGTCAATTGACATAAGAATAGCTTTTTGACGGAACGTCGCGTTATAGAACTTACCATAAAAGCAAGTTGTCTGCCAATTTGACGTCTGCTGCAATCACAGGCAGTCCCACTGTCAATATACCGGAGAGCAGCGAGTTTATCAGCGTAACGCTCGAAGCTGTTGCGATAATAATTGAGGCTTTGAAGGCCGAGATCTGCTCAGCCTGCGTCGGATGGACGAAGGATTCATTGGCAAGAGATTCTTGGGACGGATTACCAGCATTTCCACGCTCACTCTCCGGGCAGGCAGAAAGAGTGATCCCTAGATTGCCAGCAGCTGGTTTAGAAGTGTGATGGACGGTGGAAACATGGTGTAGCTCCGTGATGGTTTGGGACATCACGACTATCACTAGTTAATGGTATGGTATCTTCTTCACAGCAGTGTCTTTGACAGCAAATCTCAAAGAGCAGTCCGTGTTTTTAACATCACGTCCACAAGGTGGGCCATGACATGTTATAAGGCGCGAGGGCCAGAGTCCAACATAATTTTTTAGCTCAATGACATTTTGCTTTCGGAGTTCGCAAGTGCCTGGGCGCTGCTCCGGGAGTCCGGATGATGTTCACTTTACGGAGTACGCCTTCGGCGTTGAGTTTAGCTGTCTTCTGTGGAGACTCCATCAGTAGCTTCAATTCTCCGAGGGTCTAGTTCCACTGTTCCAGCAGTCAATGCCCGTCACTGGCCGAGACTATAATAGTACCTCAGGACGCTGAGGAATTTTCGACATTATTTGAGTACCACCGCGATGGGCAACATGACCGAGTTGGTCTGGGACTCATGGTTCCTGATTGCCTAAATGGGCGTGGATTCCACCCCTGTCCTGATTTTTGAATCTCTCTCCACCAGTATTAATAAAAAGTTTCGATTGATTTTGCAAAACATGCACTTCTTTTTAATACACAATCAATTATAAATAGAATTTCAAGGTGAGGAAGCTGCCTACTAGAGGATAGGAAAGCGACCGGTGCAGGAGAGATGAATACACTCGTGATGTGGTGTGAACCTGCGCTATGGAGTAACTTAGTTAGTTAGTGTGACAGAGAGAAAATCGATCAGCAAAAAAAAAAAAAAACAAGAGCAAAAAAATGGACACTGCCGGAATCGAACCGGCGACCCTGTCAATGCAAATGACATGTTATACCACTAAACCAAGCGCCCTGATTTCTACTGCTGAACGCTATTTTGAGCTACATATTGGCATGGCCAGAGTACTTGTTTCTCCTCCTGCATCGCGACTACCATCTGTATGGATTTTTTATCGACTGTATGGGAAGGAACGCCGTCTTCGGCTCCGGTTGCCGACGTGAATTTTGTTAATTCGGACGGCAGGCGAAATGAACTGCCGAACTCTATGGCGGCTAGCGAGCGCCTGCCGTCGCGCTTAATTTTCTCATTTAACTAATTAGTCGCTAAGGCGCTAAGAAAAGTCGCGTCGCGCGTCGAAGCGCGTCTTCCCACAGACTCCATGAATCCAGACACTTACAGGAATACCATCCTCACAATAGTTCCGCCCTCAAGCTTAACTTAAGACTCACATATGAACCACTTGCAATATGTCCGACGATGAAATACTCCCCGATGCCCCTTCTCCTTCCAATGGGGTGAAAAGCGACCCGGCCGACAAGCCATCTGCAGATTCGAACGAAACAGCAAAAGTGCCTAATGTTAGCGATGTGAAACTGGAAGATATGTTTGATGATGATGACGACGATGAATTTCCTCTTTCTAGCCCACCTGAGATTGATGCACAAGTGCCTGAGACGGAAAAGGCGGAGTATGTTTCTCTGAACTTAACATCTATGGATATGTCTTGTGCTAATACCACCTCTGCGACCTTAGTGCAGGGCCTCCTCCGGTGAAGATTGACTCTGCGACAATGTATGCCTTTTATCAACGCCTATTTCCGTTCAAATACCATTTCCAATGGCTCAACCATGGTGTGAAACCATCCGTTGATTTTGCCAATCGGGAATTTGCATTCACTCTCGAAAACGATGCCTACTTGCGATACCAGTCCTTTCAAACCGCCGAAGCGTAAGATGTTTGATTCCTTCCTGGGCGCTTTTGAATGCTTATAAGTGCTGCCCTAGACTCCGTAAGGAAATCCTGCGTCTGAACCCCTCGCGCTTCGAAATCGGCCCGGTATATAGTACAAATCCTCGCGACCGGAAAAGTCTGCGGAAATCTAGCGCTTTCAAACCTGTTTCCAAAGAATTGGTATTTGATATAGATTTAACAGACTATGACGATATCCGAACGTGTTGTATAAAGGCGAACATCTGCCTGAAATGTTGGTCTTTCGTGACCATGTCCATCAAAGTCATTGATGCTGCTCTCCGCGAGGATTTTGGATTTGAACATATTCTTTGGGTTTACTCCGGTCGTCGAGGTGCCCACGCTTGGGTTTGCGATCAGAGGGCACGAAATCTCCCAGATGATAGAAGAAGGGCTCTCGCAGGCTATCTAGAACTCGTTCGCGGCGGTGCACAGAGCGGGAAACGAGTCAACGTAAAAAGACCTCTGCACCCACACATCACCCGAAGCCTCGACCTTCTCCGTCCGTACTTCGGCTCCACTATTTTAGGGGACCAAGACGCATTCGCCTCATTAGAACAAGCCAGCCACCTCCTCGAACTCATTCCCGACAAATCCCTCAAGGCTTCATTGCAAAAGAAATGGGAATCCGCTCCTTCCCGTGACAGCTCGCTAAAATGGTCGGACATTGATGCAGTCGCCAAAGCCTCCGGGGGCAAAAATCTAGATACTAAAGCCCTTCTCGAGGCGAAACAAGACATCGTTTTAGAATATACCTACCCCCGGCTCGATGCAGAGGTCAGCAAGAAATTGATACATTTACTAAAGTCGCCATTCGTCGTGCATCCAGGCACCGGGAGGGTTTGTGTGCCTATCGATATTCGGAAAGTTGAGCAATTCAATCCTTTGGAAGTGCCTACGGTGACGAAGCTACTGGACGAAATCAACTCCTGGGATGTTGAAAATCCAGAGGCGGAAGATGCCAATGGTAAAGAAGCGACACCAGAGAATGGGACAGAAGGAGGCAGTCTACAATCAGAAGCTGATGTTAAAGGCAAACGCTTACAAGACTATGAGAAAACAAGCTTGAAGCCTTATATAGATTATTTTAGGGCGTTTGTAGCAAACTTGAACCGGGATGAAAGGGCGTCTGAAAAACGGGAGCGAGAAGAGGATGATGGAATGGAGTTTTGAGTGCTTTTCGTCCTTTCATTTTTGATACACTGTGGCTCTGGAATTGAGCATTTATGATAATTATAACGATCTTTCAACACGTGAACAATTTTGTTCTTTTATCTACAGCGGTCTAGGTTGAAGATTTGGCCCTGGACTATCTATGGATCCTACGCCGCAGGCAGTCATGGGCTATCGCTATGAATTCTCTTCTAACGTGATACTATAGTACCTTGTCAAAAGTTTCCACAACCTTAGCAAACCGTAGTTAATCCGTAACAGACCTTAGCAATAGTCCTCAAGATCACTTGATTAAAGCCGAAGAATATTCCTACGCCTAAGAGATATTTTCTTAGGAGGCTCTAGGACAGGTCAAGGATCGGTTCAGGGGCTCAGCACAAGGGAGGTAGTCAATAAGGGATACTTAAAGGGTTGGGGAAACTGGGAAGGTTCGGGTTTAGAGGATAGGGTAACTACTGTAGTCAGCTGATCGAGCTTGTTACATAATCAACTTATTCATCTCGGCAAAAGGAAATCCCGAATTCCGATAGTTGAGTTACCGACCAACCTTGGAAGATGGATTGCAATCCTAACCAACTGCACCACAAGAGACCTACGTCCTCTCTTGCGAGAGGCTACCCACTCTATCACGATCTGGTCTGGCAGACTCCCTAAATTCCCTACGCTACCTCTACTGTGAATGGTCAATTTCGGATTAACCATTTCACCAGCTTCTGTCTTCAAGCTGGTACAATGGATGGGGTCAAAGCCGATCGTATCATTTTACGAATGTGGGAAATCGGCTATATATCGAGGAAGTCGCGGAATACTTACGGGTTACGGATGAACTAGCCAAGAGGGCTCCTTCGTAATACAGGTGGCCGCTTGCAACAGCCCAGAAAGCCCCTTGACGTCGTCTCTGGCTCCCCGAGGCTCCCACGTCAAGTTTTGTGCGAAGAAAAGCAGAAGGACGGGAGGGGGGGAAGACGAGCAAGCAAGAGCAACAATGCTGGAACGCAGGGACAGGGAGTCTCAATCCTACCCTTTGATCCACCTGAGAGCCTTTTCGGCTGTAGGACTTGCAAGGTGCTGCGACCTGCCTCTGCCCTAGTCTCACTTACACCTAATCACTTTCAACCTCTAGGATCTGTCGGTTATGGAGACTGTTGTCCTGTCAACTTATACCAAGCTGACCCCTGCCTGCCGAGGCCAAGTCGGGCACCAACGCTTTAACAGGGATGAATGAAAGTCTCCGCCAGCCCACTGTCGACACGTCTGTCACTCTATATGCACTCCGTATAGTGTTCAAGTTTCTGCAAGACTCCATGCATCGTCACCGCATGGTGTAGCACAGTCTCAGGCCAGTCAGGCTGCTGCCCGCTTTTACCGCCACTTGTCTGAATTTTATCTGTTCATGAAGAACTTATCTTGAACTGGCTCCTAAACAAATTGGACATTGGACTTTCGAGTGTCTTCCATATATCCCAAGCTTTGTTCTTTGCAAACTTATACCTCATGGCGCTCTCAATGCATCTTTTTTTGCTTTGCGTCTGTCCTGTGCTTGCTGGCGATTCCTGGGATGATTTTTACAACAATTTTGCAACCGACCTGACACCTCTCTTAGCCTTATTCGGAGAACAAGTCACAAAACAGTTTCTTAGCGAGTCGATTTCAATTTGGGACAGTATAATATTCGCTACAGCCCCATTAGGTATTGTTACCGCTGTGATCTCAGTGTTTCGTCTCTATGGATCCGCAACTTTCCGAGCCTTTGTGGGAAGGGCCCAGGAAAGCCAGGGCGCCGCTAAAACCGAACTCTGTTCTTCTACCAGTCATGATGTTTGCGAAATGTGGCACAGAGGGGGCATTGCCCGAATTTTTGGGAAACCAACACTTCTAGAAATAGTATATACTATTGATAAAAAGAACCCGTCTTCCCGATCAGACAACAGTCAGCGATACCCTTCTAGCGACCACCTTTTCTCTCTAGAAGAAATCTCCCCTGAACGTGAGTACAAAAAGTACCCCAATACCCAGATTCAAACCAATGCAGAAACGCAGAAAAACAAAATACCGGAGAGCCACCATCCTATGTCGATACGGAAAAACGCGATAGCCGCTTTGCTCCGAACCCGAACTTGTCATTGAACATAGGAATAAAAAAAGTCTCTACCTTTCGACTTTACATGGCGGCCTTCCTCGGGATTGTGGTCCAGTTGAGTGTTTTTGGATTCGCAGCTTGGGTCACCTTTGTTAAAAAAGCGAAGAAGGAAGGGAAAGATATACCCAGGTGGGCTTTTCCAATTTTCATGGTTGGAACACTTGTCCTCGCGTTTGGCATGTTTACCTGCGCGTGGCTTGTGGAGAGGACTACCGAAGAGTACCAACTTAACCTCGGAGGAACTTACAGTATTTTGTGGCTCCAAAAGGGAGGCCAAAAGGTTGCAGACCAGACCTTTAACCCCTTTGCCTGCTCGGCACGTTTGAACGGCTACATGATCTCTAAGAAAGTCAATGTTGAGAGAAATACGCTTGCTTCTATAGACGTTGGCTCTACCTGTACTGGTTTTGTACTCCAATTCATAGGGCTGCGTAGCCTTCACGGATGGATTGCTTTATACCAACTGGGCGCCACCGCTTTGATGTCTTTTGTTCGAGCCAGTCTGAGATCACAACGCTCCGGGCCAGAGAAAAACGAGCTTAGAAGGGATAATCAAACCATCGAGGGGAACGAACTTGCCTGGTTTTCACATCGGATCCTGTTGGAACGGAGACTTCAAGAATTCGATAAACTCGTGCGATTCGACCGCCTTCAGCTCTCTGGGCTTCGGCCACGGGGGCGCCTGCCGCTGGGATGTTAGCCGCTGGGGCGTTGTGAAGTACGCGTAATTGTACCTGTGAAAGGCGCGACTTGCTGTCAAGAAATTCCAAGCCCGCAATATGCGCGAATTGGAAGACTTTATGACAGCAAGTCGCGCCTTTCACAGGTACAATTACGCGTACTTCACAACGCCCCAGCGGCTAACATCCCAGCGGCAGGCGCCCCCGTGGCCGAAGCCCAGAGAGCTGAAGGCGGTCGAACCAATGACCTGAGGGGTAAAGTTAATGAGCCTCCTGCTGGGCGCCTAAATCAAATTGCAGAGAGACTTTTTGGTTTTGGACCAAAAAAAGATGCATTCTCTGATCTGGTTAGAAAATTTTACCTAGAGGCTTTCTGTAAAGCAGAACCGCTGTTAGACATACCTAAAAGGGATGTAAGGAACCGATTTCATGAAATATGGAATGCATGCAAACCCTTTCAAATCAACCGACTGAATAGGCTGTTGTTCCAACTCAGAAACGCACCGAAAAAACGGCAGGTGTGTACTGAGCAAAATGATCCGGCCCTCTTGCATCTGCCATTGCACTCATTCCTCTGGGAAATTGAACCATATCAATGTGGCGAATCGGTGCAGGTTGACCAAGCAAGCATTGGTGATCTACTAGGAGATGACACAGAAGCAGTCCAGGATACACCGCCATCCTCAGTTTTCACTATTATTAACGAGGCGGGTGTATCTTACAGAACTCGATTACGTGTCTTAACGTCTGAAGAACTATCTAGAGTCACAGCTAGATTACTTGCTTCATTCACACGCATAGCCTTCTTGAAGGACTTTACAATTAAAATCGAACTTCAGAAACGTCCAATTAGATTTGGACATGACTTACCGGTTGTTGTTGCATGAGATCGAATTCTCTATCGAAAACCCCGATAATGAGTCCGACAATCAATTGAGGGTGGATATTCCCGAGCTGGAAGCTGCGATCAGTCTCTGGGTCTGGTCACTCCGCAAAGAATCCGAATTCCCAGCAAATGCCTGCATCGATAGGGTTTGAGTTCCAGAGACAAAATATTCAAAGGCAAGAGACTGCCAAAGCCTTACAAAAATACCAGTCGTCTCGAAAATCGAAACATTCTTTCAGTACCGGTGGCTGTTCTGGAGCGCACTTGGAGCCTCAACACAGGACACTTTTCGAATGATGTTGCAGTCACCGGGCGTCCGTACTGGACCCCGACTCCAGACTGGGGTCACCAGTCGGGTTTGTCTCCAGAGAACTCGACGTTTGGCCTTTTCGTTTCGACCGCCCACGAATTGCCGTTGATGAGTGCACAAGATATTTTTGCCGGTTTCCTGACCCATCTTGTTAAAATTTCTTCGAGGGTCGATATCTCCCTAGGAGATTCAATGATGGAGGCGTTGAGGTTGACTAGTGAAATTGTTAAATCAATAATCGACGTTTTCGTTGCCGCTGGACTTGGTGACACGGATGATGCAGTATCATGTATCATTCCTATCTTGAACGAATGTTCTTGCTTGGACATTGAGACACCAATGATAGAGAGCGCTCTGAAGGTCGGACAATTTCAGAAGCAGCATAAGTCGTTTGAGCACGCTGAAGATACCCTGTTGTGGCTGTATTTCAGCAAGTATCGGGATATGGGGGATGAGGAAGTGATAAGAACCAAGAAGCGGGTTTTGAAAGAGTTAGTGGAAGTATATCGTTGGGCAGTGAAAGATTGGAAGTCTTTTGACGAGCGCATGTTTGGGTATAATGGAATTCTCAGACTACATCACGAGATATTCCAAGTCGACAATGCCGCCAAAGAGATCATAGAGCCTTACACCTGGGCAGCTGCGGAGATATCAAGACGAGTAGGAAATGGATGCGATCTGGAAGACAGATATTATGAGCGGCATCTAATAGGGAGATTTGATGAAAATTTATTCCGGGATCTTGCTAGAATGAGTTTCCAAGATCTCCTCCAGCCTAAAAATTTCTACCCTGGCTGTTTACTCGTTGGAGTTAGATGGAGATATGATGATGACAAAACGGAGCAATATCATAATAAGAGTGGATGTGGAAATGAGTGTGTATTTTCCGTCGCCGCGAAAACGGGTCACCTTTATGTAAGTTAATCGAAGAACTTTACGAGGATCTACACAAAAATGACCAAGACAAATGGCCAAACGACTGTCCAGCAGCGTATCATGCAGCCGCTGCAGGGTATCTTGAAATTGTGAAGTTCTTTTCTGACATGGACCTCGTGAAAGTCAATGACCTAAACCGGCAATTTATCCAAAGGGCAGCCGCTGCCTGCTGGCTGTCGCTGCAGAATATGGCCATACTCATATAGTGGAGCGTCTTCTCAAACGAAAAGGCATTGATGTCAACAAGCGCGATGAGACTGATGAGGGTCGCACTGCATTGAACTGGGCAGCTAAGAGAGCTGATCGGGATATGATCAACATCCTTCTTGAAGCCGGTGCAGATCCTAACGTCGCGCTTAAAACTAATGGCAACACACCGCTGTTGGAACTCATTTTCAATGGAAAGTGGAATCTAGCAAATGAACTTCTGACTGAAAAACTGGGACGGCTAGATGTTAACAAAGCAAACCACTCAGGCCTTACTCCAGTGGACGCAGCTTCGAGGACACCAGAGGATTCGGATTCGGATTCGGATTCGGATTCGGTGGACGCTGTTTCGGCCATGCCAGAGCTTTCGGACAGGGACCAGCTTTTGAAAGTGTTACGAAGAACAAGAGAACCCCAAACACTACTTTCTGCCTATGGATTCGTGTCGCAGAGTTAGCCTAAGTGACTCGAATTTAGAAAATACTCCTTATTAAGAATTGTATACTAAGATACCTCTATAATCAAGAAGATGCTTTCTAAACCTGTCACTTTCAGGGTGAAACGCACCCAACAATATGCAAAGCACAGCGTCATAGCCAATAATAACAGAACAATAGAGTACGAAGTATTCACTAAAAGGGTAAAACAGTGCGTAGTTGGGCCGTGGGTCCCAGGCGGATGCCACCTGTAATAGTACATAAAGATAAAATACATTAAAGTCCACCACCGCCGCGCTGAACTCCAGGGGATCCGAACACGACAGAAGTAGTACCGTATACATCATATGCTTTGTTCCTGAATGCAAAAACGTAGAGTGAAATGGTGTAAAAACGCATCATGATCAAAGAAAGAGCAGAGTTGATTTCGATTCGAGAAAAAGATTTTAGCCTTATACGTCAACAAACTTTTTCAGATCTGTGATAAATCATGTTAGTTCAGGTAAGGTCCATGAATCGGAGCCAGGTAACTTACTTCCGAGCCAGCGAACATATTCCCTTTGTTCTTTGAAATCAATGTAGTCTGGGACGAAGGTAGCCAGCGCAGCATCAATGCCTCGCTCCTCCAAATATCTCTCGACAAGGATTTGCAAATCTTCATCCAAGTTGCCAAATGGAGGACCAGCATAGAGACTGCCTTTAGTCCAGGTTTGATCGGCGGATTGAGGATTGGCAATATCAGCTTTGTCATAGTACTGAAGCTCCAAGACCTGAGTGACACCATCTTCAACCAAGCACTCGGCATACATGCAGCCTTTGCCGGGCTTCTCAATCGTAACATTAAGGTGAATGGGATATCCGGGTTCCGCAGTGTCTTCATCTAGACCGAGATCTTCTTCCTCGCTCGCTGACGAACCCTTGTTATCCGCAGCTGAACCTTCAGCGTCCTGTTTGTTGCCTTGCCCTTTGAGGGGCTGTTCCTCGATTTCGTCGGCAAGAGCAGTGTCGAAATCGTTCTCTGCGCCGAGGTTTTGGAGGTCGGAAATTGAGAAAGTAATTTGAATCCTAATATATTAGCGTTCTGAATGCGGGAGGAGGAAGCTGGGGGATTTACTGTTCATCTCCAAATTTGCGAGTCAAGACCACCTCTTCTTCTCCCGGCGTATCTTTGATCTAGTTCCGTGGTTAGTATGATCTGTGTAATATAGTCAGAGTTTACCATACTTCAAAAGGTCCCTTCTCCAGGAAAAATTGGAGAGATTCTGGGAGCTTTTCGATTTCGCCGCTCTCCGACTCTAGGGCGAGCTCGTCCTGGAACTTAGCAGCAAGCTCAACATCAACTACAGTCACAGCAGGGTTAGAAGTGCAACTTCAAACAAAATCCCAAGCAAAGTCAGCCATACCTTGTCCAGGAGATTCCCATCGCGCCCTTGTTGTCGAGAATGCAGCATAGACTGGACGAGAAGCTAAGCTACTCGTCCATGTTGATGGCGAGAATACGGGTTTTGGAACTGTGCTTCGGAGAGGTCTGGCAATGGATCTAGAAAAGGTTCTAGGAACCGAGCGAGAAAGCGCCCTTAAAGAGAACATTGTGAAATCGTTTTCTTGGTATTATGTAAATCAAAATGAGCTCTGATGTTTGATGTCAAAGTCGTTCGAGAACCTTGAAGAGCAAAAAGTTGCAATGGAGCTAAATAGGGTTTATTAATCCGCCGTTCCGCAAACCTTTATTAGTCATCTCGATTCGAATTCCGCAAAACTTTCGATGATCCGCAAAGAAGGTCGTTGAAGACGATAACCATCACCGCTCACGTTCTATTCTGTCTTTGTACCCGCTGATACTCCTACAACTTGTTGGCTTTAGCCTGTCTCTCTTCTGCCATTATGGATCACTCTCGAGACCCTTGCCCTTGGTATGGATCCCTTTCCCCTTCCGGCGATTTCTCATCCACTTGCTAACTTGTATGTAAAGGGTTGCCCTCTCTGATTTCGGAGGAGCGTTTTGTATGGGGGTAAGTTACGCTCGCTGTTTCCTATATGAGCCTCCGGGTGCTTATTTTCCTTTCTCGTTCTGCAGGCCATCGGAGGTGCTGTTTGGCATGGTGTGAAAGGCTTCAGAAACAGTCCTTACGGAGAACGACGGATAGGTGCGATAACGGCGATTAAAGCGCGAGCACCCGTTTTGGGCGGAAATTTCGGCGTGTGGGGTGGATTATTTTCAACATTCGATTGCGCGGTGAAAGGAATCAGAAAGAAGGAGGATCCGTATAATGCCAGTATGTTCCTCCGGTCAGATTATTTTGGATACTACTCCGTACAGGTTGCTAAACTGTTCGCCCTTACCTAGTTATCGCCGGTTTTTTTACAGGTGGCGCTCTAGCAATTCGAGGAGGATACAAGGCTGCTCGAAATTCCGCGATTATGTGTGGTGTGTTCCTTGCGGTCATCGAGGGTGTAGGCATTGGTTTCCAGCGGATGATGGCCGATAACACAAGACTGGATGTAGGTTGAGATCTGACAAATTCGAGCTCCAGGCTATGCAATGCTAATCAGCGTGCGAAATCAGCTCCCTCCTCCACCTCCTTCCGACAAAGCAATTGCCTAAACCTTCTCCGTCCTATCGTTCGCGATTGTTGTTATATGATAATCATCCCGGAAAAGCTCCACAGCTCCTGTATTATAATCGAAGATTTTTGGTTGGTTCAGTCTCGGCGTTTGGGTAACGGGTCATGAATCCAAAAATGGCATGGCAAGGTGTTTTCGTCGTTCTATACACTTCTATCTCAGAGTCTCTGAATGCAGATTGTTCTCCAACTACCCTCCACCTTACGTGTAGGTCGCATGCCAGTTCGAAACTTTGATGACTGCGAATTTCAGAAACATTTGGGTCCTCTTCCTCCAACGACCCTGCGCTACGATACTTGTTCTTCGAAAGCTGGGCCCCTAGACTTAGCCCGGCCAATTTCAAATTCAACCTGCACTTCCCGCCATCAAATCGGTCTTACTCCTTAGAATGTTACGCGAACAACTCCCGTCTCTAATCGTTGAGCGATAACACTCGCAAATGGTATATAAATTCGAAATATATGTATTCAAAAATATGGTATCTTCAAGTGCCTTCTGTCCGGCCAACCACTAATTTGGTGACTATGAACCATCCAACTCACTCGGTGTCGAATCAATAGAAATATGCCCAAACATGTTTCTACCACGTCGACGGACCGAATTTGCTACCTTTAGGGACGATTTTTCGTATCGCTTTATATTTGAAATCCTGCCAGAAGTTAGCCCGGACCGTCACTTATACACCGTCAGTCCCATCATTGAACTCACAAGTGTCTGGTATGGTATGGTATTCCCCCACCATTGCGGTATGGTGACATTGGGAAGAGTGATTGCAAAGAAGATGACAATTGTAGATATTACGAGTCCCGCGTCGAGTGCAGCGGATGTAATATAATTGTAGTGGTGCCACCATCCTCCCCACCTGCGTCGGATCCAGTAGTTGAATATCAAACCAACGATCGCCCAAGACGCAAAGCTCAGCGGTACAGCACTATTCAGATATTTAGCTTCAAAATAGCCCAAAATTAGTCGGGCTATGGACTTACGGTGGCAGCCAGGCCATGGCACCGAGCATGCTAGGGGGCTGAGATTAATAACTTTGCTCGATAAGTAAGAGTCGGGATCACTTACACAGGAGCGTTAAGAAGTCTGACTGGGCCCCGAGGATAGAGTCGAATGAGCACATAAAAGATGATCGGCAACACCGCTCCAACGAGCCAATAGTAATTGATTGAGGAGTATATTGACCCTGGGCCGAACATGCGCTTTGGCCCAATCACACCTATATCAACACTATTAGCTGAATCCAATGGTCAGAATGTATATAGAACTCGGCTTACCCCATACTATGGCGGAAGAGAAAAACGTTTTGCCGTTAGGGCAGGTGAAGTTGGACTTTTGGTCCCTGATCTCAACAATATTAGATATCCCGTCATTTTTCACTGCAATGGGTGACTGGGCTGAACCTACGGAGTGCAGACGTTTTCGATATTTCCGAGGGTCCAATTCATAACAGCAATTTGAACAAAGACTGCCCAGATACTGGCCCCTACCTGGCAGGTGAAAGTGATCCTCGGAGGGATTTTCATGTAGTGCGCCAACTGAATTTGTCAGAAGTAATTCAAGAAAGTCAGGGGGTTTCAAGAGGAAGCCTAGATAGATCTCACCTTTAAGTCTCGACTATATGTTTGCCTACAATATGAATTCAGTAAGAATGGTTTTGTATTGCATGTCGTTAGGGGACTTACGCTCTTCCAAGCCCAATAGTCGCATACACTTTGAAAAGCATCACACCGATGGCTTTCCCGGGCAAGATAAAACCGCCGATGAAGGGTGAAAGGACGTTCAACGCTATAATTTGAGTCAGCCGGTCCTTGCTTCGGGGTTTGGAATTCCCTACAAAGCAGTATATTCGCCATAGCCAACAACATCGAGGTTGGAATCTATCGAACTTCAGCATAGTGTTGAATAATGATACTGATAATACATACAACAAAAACCAAGCTCAGTATATTTGAGACAAAAAAAGCCCACCCTAAGCTAGTGATTAGCAAAATTCGGTTGGGTACAAGTATCACTTACATGGAAGCTGGGAAGGATAGGCTTCGCAAGTTGCTATGCCTAGAGCGAGAGAGATGAGCAATAAAGCTCCATACCACCATTCTGGACATTCTTTGTATTTGGACATCAATTTCATATAGATATCGGGCTCCTGATTTTTTGCCGCCTTCGCTCGATAAACAAGTTCTTTGCCATGATAGAGCGCAATGTGAACGAGAATGGCGGTCAGGGCAGCAAAGGATAGTCCATAATTGAGGGCGAAAGTCGGTGCTAAAAACAGCGGGGAGTATGCTCGATACTTCTCAAGATCAAACGTAAAATTTGGTCCAAGGATTTTTGCTACGTTATAGGTCTTTTGCATATTATCAAATGTTGTGGAGGTGTTGATCGGGAGATAGTCGGAATACCTGAAGTGCCAACGTGAGATTGAGGATCAAAGTTAGGATACATAGAGACACTTACATGGCGCCTGAAAAGGATATGCCAATAGTTGTTATGATAACGAAAACTATCAGACCAATCAAAGTATTGAGATGCGCATGGGTCGGCGCGAGCATCGGACTCTGTAAATAACTCGATATATACCTATCACAAGGTTTAGGTATAGGGGAGAGAATAGAAGCAGGTGACCTACGTCCAGTCGAATGTCAATGGTATCAAAGAAAGTCCTGTAAACCCGCCGAATAACTGATTGAGGACAGCGTTTTTTGGTTTAATCCCTGAGTAATTGTAAACAGCTAGCCGTTTGTCTCTTGAGAACAACTTACAAGTTACAAAGCAGAACACGGAAAGTCCTTGCCATAGAACTCCAGGTATCCTGTTTGGACTTAGCCTGGTTTATACTAGTGGGCTAAGGGCAAATACCAGTAATAGGCGAAAGATGCTGCCATTAAATATATGAACCAACGATATCGTGAGATTCGCCAGCCATTAGTTTGAGACGGATCGGAGCCACTCTGATCATGAAGGGCGTAAAAAAGGGATGTATTCGAAAACACAGCCGGCCATATCATTGCAGATGGCCTAATAGATCCGTGAGTATTGCATTCGCGAATGGACATGCGGATTTTGCACGAACCAAACGAGGAAACGGCGGAAGATGCCAGAGAGCGACATTCCTATCAGTTGACTACTCAACGTGAAAAGTAAGGCGAAGCCCCATCCCAAGTCGACATTGAAGAAAGCTAGAGCATGTCAGCCGTCTCAGACCGAAAACAGTCCGTGGCGCTTGAGCATACGTTTTCCCTGCATTGCTAATAGAGCATCGGTGCTGTAGGCGTAGTCGATGGAGATGCTAGTATATCATAAGTATACCTAAATCGCATGATGTGCGTGGAATCTGGTCGACGTACTTGGACATAATCTAAGGCATTATATCAGTACGGTTCCGTATTTCGATTCGCAGGCTTCTCTTACCGTAATGACAGCATGTTCCTTGATCGAGAATGGTCCAGTATTGAGGGTCCAGCGAATTCCAAACGTGTTGAATACCTTTCGTGGAACAACCTTCGCCCAAAAGCAACCGATGGGATATACCATCCTTTACACTCTTGTTAGCCAAATCGCCACGCAGATGTAATATAGTGAGAGCATACAGTTGCACGACAATCGAAGGAATGGTAATCGCGGGAAATCTAGGACCTTTATCAGTTACTGTAGAGTTGAAATACTTCTTTGGCAAGCAACCTCATGCTCAAAAACATGTTCAAAGCACTACCAATAGTGACAAAAAACATTCCCAGGACCCAAGCACGAACGGTGTTTGCCGGTTCCTCATCGTCCACATTTCGCACAGCTGCCCGAACCTCTTCGTAGGGCGAGTCTTCGAGAAAGATTTTGTCAACTTGAACAATTGTCTCAAGGTCTCCAGTCTTTCTCGCATCTTCAATGGCCTCGATCTTTTCCGCCGGCAGATTTGGATCAAAACGATGCGATTTCGTGACTTTTTCCAAATCTTCAGCCGCAATTTCTCGCTGTATTGGATTTATTTCATCCTTGGTTCCTCCAATTTGGGCGGACGTCGTCTGGGCCTCATCCTGGAGCTGATCGTCGGCGCCTCCCGCCCGGCGGAGGAGTTTGGACTTCCAAGCCATGAGCGTCAAACAGCTCGACAAAAAACGAATACAATCAAAAGTATCCCAAAGGAGCGAGCATTGCCTGGATCAAATTCAAAGATCCGTGGCATGGCGTGTAAATATAACTAGATGGTGCCGCGTGCGCCACGCTGTGCGACCATGGCGGACCACCCATGATATCTCATAAGATAAAGCAATAATGGAACTCCATTATCGAAATCTCCGCATGGAATCCAACTTCTTTTTTGCTGCGATTGGAGCTTCTCAGATCCTGGAGACGTTACATTGGAAGGAAGCGGGGGTTTCCTGTTCCCCGGTTTTCCCTGAAATTGGGGCATGGGATGATTGGAGATTGAGAGGCAAACGTACCGCAACCAACAGTCGATCACAAAAGCGGGAACAAATTATGGACTCATGGACACTAGGCGGTCAACTTCACTCAGGATAAAGATGTTTCATTATTGTTATGAGGAGCTACAGGGCAATAATTGGAAGTTGAGTGGGGAATGAAAAGCTTGTCTAGCAGTGGATACATTCATCACAGCTTGCTTTCATCTCAGGCAATGATTCAAGAAGCGCCGCAGATTGCAGGTCCTGATGTGTAGTTGATGGTAGCTGTTTCGGAAAAGGAGTGGAAGCCTCCGACTTGAGTACCCCGTAGACATCGTACGGAAGCGGTTTCGGTCTGGTTGGTGCTTGGGACCCCTGGACTGTGGCTGATCATGCTTGTTTGCATCGAGAGAAGAAAATGATCCCCGACTGTGGCCGCGGTCTTGGTCGTCCACTTGGACCTTAAACACAGTTGGAGTGATTCGTTAATGTGTGGGAATAGAAATTCGTCCCAAAAACGGGTGCATCATCATTCTGATTTAGTAGTTGTACATAGGAGTTCCACACATTTTCATGGGCTTTTCTTCCGTGCTCAAGAAACTTAACAATAATGGGAACACAAACCGGATTTTGGGTTGAAATCGATTGTTCAATTCCAACAAAAGAGGACAGGAGATCCCTCGACGGGCATATCAAAGAAGTTAAGTTAGGTTACCTTCCCGATGTCCGTGTGATTGCTTGATCGCGATAAACACGAGTGGAGGAGTGCTTCTCCGCGCACGGCCCGCTTGGCCCGGAAAGTCCGGGTATCAATGGGGCAGAAAAAAAAGTCTCAGGCCGGCCCTTAATTTCCTTGCTTTTCCGCTGAATGGGCTTCAACTATGAAGAAAAGCCAATCAGATTCGCTGCGCCGCTGCCCCCAGTAAATGCGAAGCAACCGACTAAGCGGTTTTAAGCATTTCGGTTCCGTCTCGGAAGTATATCAGAAGTGGTTCACAGTAAGACCACTGTGGCTCCGACAATCATTTTGATGGGCTCTTTCGGGAGCAGTTTGTCGACCTTCAGATGTGCGACAACACAAGAGAATCATAAACCATCTTGTGCTAGACAGGTCACTCAAGAAAATCCTCTTGGAGGAAAGGTCGATTTCGTCCTGGTTCCATCGTTCTTCAGCCGAATAAATTCAACACTACTCAGAGCGGACCAGTCTCCATTCCATCCCTTCAGCCTCCGCAAGTTATCATCCGAGCCTAAATCCGGAAGCCAGAATCCCAACGAAAACTCTTTCTCCTCGAGTTTCTCCCGCTCACTTAATGTTTCTTCCCGTTTGGTTGGAGGTCGGCCTTTTCGTTTTTCCTGGCGAAGCTGCGCAAGTTCGGGAGAATAGCGGGATATATATCTACCATTGCAGGTTTTAGCAGGTCGAAGTATAAGTCTCCAAGATAATCGCACTTACTTTTGAACCAGCTGGAGCATGTCCTCATCCGAGACATTGGTCGTCGATTCCTCTATTGAACTTTTAAAGAAGCCAACTCTATCCACTGCGATCCAGGGCACGCGAGTCAGTAAGAGCAGTAACCCTAAACTACCCTGGTGGTATTACTCACAATATACTTGTCTGCCTTTTACATGTTCGGCAGCGGCTCGGGCGAGTTTTCCTTCCCTCGCGCTCGCCCGTCGGAGCCGCTTGGAGTCTCGGCTGTTTGCGTGCAGCGTATCCAGGCCACCGCGCTTCTTGGAGATTTGTTTTTGAACTTTTTGTAAATTTTTCGCCATTTTCAGAGCCCTAAATCGGTTCCCACGGCAGTTTCAGTCTCTCATCAAGGCCTGGGGCAGCCAATTGCTCGATGGAATTTGTCCAGCAAAAAGTTTTGGTGGAAAAAAACAATCGAGGCAGAAAACAGCGGTGTAGAACCAGGGTCAGGGCGAGATGACATAATCGTAAAACCACGTGACTAATGAAACATGATTGGCTGGCGCGTCTTGCGGGCTTTCCAACGCGTTGAAATCCGGCAGGAGCGACCGAAGTACCAAGTCCGTCCCGCTTTCCTCAGTTAGAACGCAGCGATTCCCGCCGCTCTTGCTTCTTTCGAGCGATCAGAAACCATTATTTGTTTACTTCCAAGCAGCTTTCTTTACTATGTTTAGCATATCTTAGTATAACTCGTGATATCCCTGGCTACACGGCCGAGGAGGGCTACATTGGGGAGTAAACAGTGCAGACGTGAAGTACCGAAGCTATGGGTATCACAGGTAGGCTGCACATTGGCCCCAGAATATTATTTCCCTATTGAATTCGTATTGCAGGTCTTCATACGCTTCTGAAATCTATTCAGAAGCCATGCAATATTAAAAAATTCAAGGGCCAGACCCTTGGGGTGGATGCGTATGGATGGCTTCATCGAGGAAGCGTAGCTTTTGCTCTTGATATAGCACTCGAGCGCCATACAACCAAGTATGTTGGACTCGATTTGAAGAAGTTCCGCTCTCAAGCTCGATTATCCTAACTCATTCGCTTTTAGGTTCATCGATTTTGCCTTGCACCGGGTCCGTATGCTGCTTTACTATGGTATCACGCCGTACATTGTATTCGATGGAGGACCATTGCCGAGTAAAGACTCTACCGAAGAGACGCGGTTGACGCGGCGAGAAGAGAGCCGGAAACTTGGGCTAGAACTTTATCGAGCGGGCCGCACTGCTCAAGCACAGCAAGAATTGCAAAAGGCGATTGATGTGACACCTTACATGGCTCGTGTGCTGATCGAAGAATTGAAGAAGCTGAACGTACAATACGTCGTTGCGCCATATGAAGCCGATGCGCAGCTCGTTTATCTCGAAAAGGAGGGCATAATTAATGGTATAATCTCGGAGGATTCGGACATGTTGGTATTCGGCGCGAAAGTGCTTATCTCTAAACTCGACAAGTATGGAGAGTGTATTGAGATCAATCGAGCAAATTTTTCGGCCTGTCGGGACGTTAGCCTTGTCGGATGGACGGATGAAAGCTTTCGTCAGATGTGCATTCTGAGCGGTTGTGATTATTTGCCTAACATTCCGAAATTGGGGTTGAAAACTGCATATCGCAACCTCGGGAAGTTCAAAAGTGTTGAGAGGGTCGTTAAAATGGCGCAATTCAACGGACGGAGCCGCGTGCCTCCCAATTATCTCGAGGAGTTCAAACGGGCTGAGCTTACTTTTCTTCATCAACGCGTCTTTTGTCCAAATTCTCGAAAACTTGTTCCGCTCAACCCTATCCCACCTCATATCCATGAAGATTGGCCCTTCATCGGCGATGATATACCGGCAGATGTAGCGATCAGTATTGCGTGCGGCGACCTAGATCCTATCACCAAACAACTCATCCACATACAGCCCAGCTACCCGGAAAGAGCAAGATTGGTGCAACGGCGGCAGACGCTTCCATCAACTGCTGAGAAACGACCCAAAAAACCAATTAATACCTTTTTCACTCCGAAGCGAATTCCATTAGGGGAACTGGACCCTAATAGTCTGACTCCCTCTCCTAGTCAGCAGGCTCTGCTTACCCGTAATAGTCGCCGCTCTTGGCCAGTCCGCTTGGCTTCACCCTCGCAACAAAGCTTTTTGCCAACTCCCCCATCGTCTTTACGATCCACTGTTGACCGGGACACTTTTTTGTCTCGTGCCGGGGTGCGAGCTCAACCCATCCCCGGAAAAAGGCAGCGCCTGTGCTCCGATGCGGCTGAAGATGCAACAGGAATACTGGTGGGGCAAAGTAGCCGATATTTCCAAGCAGCGCATACCACCGGCTCACCACAAGATGACCCCAAGAACGCGCGCCATAAAAAGGCAAAGAAAGCGGACTTTGGAATTTTCTCAGATGACAGTGTTGAAAATGCCATGCGTGAAATCCATGATGGCATGGAAGCAGCAGAACCCAAGTGTGACCTCAAGGGCAAAGATTGCTTTCAGAACACGAGCTCCAGCCAGGGACAATCCGACTTAGGCCTCCGGGAACAGTTTGCCTATCTTGAAGATAGTGCAGAGAGTAGCAAATCCTCTCGATCAGCTGGGACAAGGCGGGGATTGCCCGGCATCGCAGCGCTCACTCCATCAGCAACACCTCGTGACGGTTCTCGACTTACCCCGCTTCAAAGATTGCAGCAAAGTGCGATTAGTAGGTCCAAATCTATGAACATTCTAAAAGTACGAACCAGTGTTCAACACTTCGAGCAACGGGGGTACGAATCCGACCAGGGTAATTCTAGCTCGAATCGCCGGAAGCCATCTCAATCGATCGGAAGCGAAGATCTGATCGTTCCCTGTACCGATGATAGCAGTGACACCGGGCCGTTATCAAGCGAGGAGAAATCTCCCCGATTTGGCTCCCTGGATTTAGCGCAGTTTAAGTTCTCTCCAAATTAATGTGCAGAACAGATTCGGGAATTGTTGGGTATATTATTTGGTCACCGTAATACCCATATTAGTTATTCCTGTCGTCGGCGTTTGGTATTCGTCTTTCGATGAAGTTCAGGCTGGGTGAGGATTGTATATTGCATTGAAGGCGTTGGAAAGATGGTATGAAGCATTTGGTTGGAGAAAGGACATGAGCATCTGAAGTTGTTCGTCAAATAATTCTTAAAGATACAATATTAGAATCATATGTGTTTGAAAGTATCGTCATGCGGCCCTCAGTTTCGCTTCTACTCGATAAGGACAAAGTCATCGTATGCCAGGTTGATGAAAGAACGGATGCAGGTCGTTAATGGGATGAGGTCGACTTTAACTCTTTCCGAGTACCAAAAGAGGCAAGCACGTCATCCGCATTAAGCGCCAAAGGGCCCCACCAAGCCCAGATGGGACCGCGCTAAATCTTAACGCGCGCCAGTTTCTGCCAGGGCGGTCAGTGGCTGGTTGCTGTGGTGATAAGCAAATCCCAGTCGGCGTAAACAGAACAACCAGCCGTTGGCCCAGCCACCCATCCAGGTCTGTTACGTCTGGCAGCAACCGCTGGACCAGAACATCCAGCCACCTAAAATTGAATACTGCAGCCATATTTTCAAATCTGAGTCTCGTGAAACCTTTCTCTTCCTTTCGTCTCTCAGGTCCCCTTCGCGTGAGATTGGTCGTTCGTTTTTGGTACCTCGAGTGACGCTACCGGTCTTTCTGCCTCGAAACGACGAATCTGAAGATATCTGGATTGAGTCTTATCTTTATCTTGGCCCCATTTCATTCTTTTCTCCTTTGCTCCGTACATCACGGATATCCCATCTTACCTTCACTCCACTCCACAATACAAAACTCTTTCAACCTCGTCATTGTTCACTCCTCTGACTCCCAATCGCATTTCACAGGTCTACCTGCATTCGTTTACTCGGTGAAGTCTCGTCGTCGATACCAGGGACTTAGAGCATTTGTCTCCTATCGTGGTCTGTTCTTCGAATACCTTCACCGTGTGTTCCGACTCAATCTTGCGGCCGGTCCAACGGAAGTGGATTAGGGGTGGATAGGGCCTTCTGAGACGACACTGGTGGGCTGGAACGATTTGACACTCCTTCTCGGAGGCCCGAGAAGTGAGTACGGACAAATACTGGGGCCAAAGTCGGCTTGAAAGGCGGGAGCCGTTTGGATCGCTAAAATGGCGGAGATGAGGTTTTTGACTGGGTTCACAAGTAGGTTTTTTCTTGGTCTATTGATATTTGGGAATGGTTCAAAACTAATGCTTTTATCAAAGGGTTTATATCTCTTATTGGATATCACCATGTGTTGATGATATTTATCGCTCTCGCTATAATACTCCTCTGTAAGATCTAACACCATCTAATAGCTTGTTCTTCGCTGACGGACTATTCTTCTCTTATAGCACTCTTGTTAGCTGGATGTTCGTCATCATCGCCCCAGATACCAACTATTTTCTTAATATCCATGTTTTACGAGAGATATCAGGCCGTACAGTCTACCGCTCAGTCCAACCCAATGGTTGCAAATAGCATAGCAGGCATTGTTAACAGGGCACAACTGGAGGTTCGTGTAGGATACTTCGGAATTTGCATTCAAAAAGGTGGTGGGTCGTTTATCTGCAATGCAAACGCGACGGCATTGGCGAGTATTACAAGCAGCGATGAGGACCCCTTGAATCTTATCTGGGTTGCGTCGACGTTTAAAGATGCAGTCGTCTTCCCATATTTGATGTAAGCATGAGTTTCTCGCAATTCTTGCCCCTGTAATGAAACTAACGCATGGTTTATCTTAGAATTGTTGCGGTAATATTCGCATTTCTCTGCTTTCTTATCGTTGTCACGTTCCCTGGATGGAGTGAAACCCTGGGAGACGATGGTACAGAAGAACACATTCGGCCAATTCCCTCCCGCGCGGTTTCGCAAGTTGCCATGGCGCTCTCTTTTATTTCGGCCGTCTTCGTTCTAGTGTCCGTGTTGTGGCAGCACACGGCATCCGTGGCCGCGAGTACAATAGCCCAAGATCTAGGAAACGGAAGCGTCAAAAGCGGAGTCGGTACATCAGCAATGGTACTGGGCTGGTTCGCATTCGGCATGCTGGTGATCGTTGTGGTCGGGTTACTGGTGATGATTCTCAGTATAACCCTGATGATGAAGTTGACAGATGATTGATGATATCTGAATTCTTTTTGATGCCTGATTTTGAGGATTTATTACTGTTCATGTCCATGTTTATGGTTTATGTTTATGGGTTGGGTGGGATTTATCTGCTACATGGGAGCTTCTCTTACGGCTTCTCCATTAGTGGTTTCTTATAATACACACATGGGTTGATGCATCTGGATGGAAGTTGGTCAATATTTTATGTCTTCGACCAGGCTGGGTTTGCTACTTCGCCTGGTAGCCTTATTAAATGAGTATTTACTTTTTAGAATTTGTTAGAAAAATGTAAAACATCCCTTCTGAATAAAGCATCTGAACCGAAGACGAGTTGATTGCGTTTACTACACATTCCATGTTTCTAGTCACTTGTGTACGCAGTCCCACGATGGAAATGTGAGTGACTTGGAAAGGTTCAAATAATGAGCAATACCAATCGCTGACTCCCAAAGAACCACGCTCTCAGCGCCGCGACATTGCAAACTGCTAGGCATCTCAAGGCAGATAATAAGACATAACAAGAATGATAACCCGAGGCCTGAAAAGAAGCCATTTGAAGCCTTGAATGCCCTGTACAACGCCACAATCACCTTCCGCACCTTTTTGCCGATTCGGTGCGATAAAAACCCTCAAAGGGAGGTATCAAAATTAATGAAAAGTTGTAGTAAAAAAGAAAGCTGCAAGAATGTAGACTGGTTAATAATTCATGACTGGGTTGCCACCTCCGAACCCTCCCCTATCTTCGTTATGGGTATCATGTCTACCAGTGGGATAATCGTCGAGCGAGCGATAGCTGCTATATGCACCGCCTTCACGGCCACCAGACGGACGAGGACCCCGCCCTCGGCCTCCGCCTCTGCCGCCACGGCCGGCACGTCGACCGCCCCCGCGATAAGACGGTGGTGGAGGACCGCGACGCGGCTCATCATCATGGTATCGCGGCGGTCCATCGTCTCCATAGCCTCTGTCATGTCGTGGCCTAGAATAATCACCATATCCACCGCGGGAGCGTCCAGAATCTCGACCACGACCCCTTTGAGAGTAATGATCGTCGTTTTCACGGGTATCATTTCTATGCCGACGTTTGAACTGTCTACCTGGACCTGGGCCATCTGGCTCTCCATCCTCTAAGTCTTCACCTACCTTCAGTACCATCTTTTCTCCAACGGCTGCGTCAAAAACAAGCGCGTTTTCCCCGGGGACGGCCGCCCAATTACGAATCTTTCCGACATCAATGGGCCTTGCGCCTTTCCTTAAAGCGAGGACAATGACTGGATCTGGGTTATCGGTATAAATTTCATCTGATTGTGAGATTGGAGTTACTCTCGCAGCCCAAATTTTGGCTTCGAAAACGGCTGTTCCTGTAACTCGCCAGCGTACTGTTTTACCAATCCCACCAACTCTGCCGAGAACAGATTTTGGTGCGGCACGAGCCGTGATCAAAATGGTGTTTGCCATCAATCTAACATCTCCGGACTCAAGGAGGCCGTTTGGGAGCATTGGAAGCGTGAGATACTTCAGAAGACGCTCCGAATCTGCATTTGAAAGCATATAACCGGTATAGAATACTTGGCGGGTTAATTTGAGTTTTCCGTACGGCGACTTGGTATTATTTGGCCCGGCCACCAATGCATTGTGAGAGTTAATCATGCGCTGGATTTCAGCCGCTTCGGCAACGGGAGAAAGATATCTAGTACCTTCTGCGACATGAATGACTTCGGCTTGTATCGACTTTCTAATAGGATGCGGATTTGGCGAAAGGAACTGAAGATTAAATTCTTCGAAGAAATCCCGGAAACCTTTCACGCTATAAAGACGTTAGAAATTCTTCTACAGGCTTTCGAAGTATCACTTACTGCCGAATCCGATCCTCGTATATTCTAATCTCATCAGCGATCTTGTAAGTGAAAATCATATCCTCGAGGAAGCATTGTTTAAAGTTTATGGTGCTCGCAAAGCGCTGACTGTTGGGCCCCACTTCCGGTTTTAAGCAAATCAGGTCGAAGTCCAATGATCTACTCTTGACAATTCGATTAACAATTTCCGAGAACGAGGTCTCTGCGCGCCCGGTAAGGAGGACCGTGAGAACATCTTTTTGCCGTGAACTGAGCTCAACAAGTTCGACCTTTGCAGCATTAGCTGGGAGAAGAACGCGTTTTCCCCATAGTAGACATACTATTTGCTCATTCCACCACCCTTTCCACGCCCGGGATTCTTCGACTTCAATGCCCTCACCAGTTGCAGCCAGAATATTTGGGTCATGCCACCAACCGCCGTTGGCAAAGGATTCTTGACTCTGAAGGAAGCCAACAGTAGGGCCGTTCCATAGCTGTGGGTTCGGAAGCGGACTATTGAATACTGTAGTGATCACACAATCAGAGCCGACCAGGCAAGGGAGGTGAAGGGGACTGACAAGTGTTGTCAAAGTCATAGACGTGGATGGCTTTAATCTCAGGGACAGCTGTAATACCAAAATTAGTGGTCAAACAGATATCCCGACAGCTACAAGCGCACCTGGAAGGTCTCTGCCGTTGTTTAGACAGGACCACCTTTTCAGCGCTGTAGTGCTGTACATCATTGGCTGTTTCCCATTGAGAGACAGGGGGGGAGCCATCTTGGAATACAGGGCTGAACGCGCGGAAACGAGTTTCATGCCAGATCTCAGCATCAGTTACGGGGCATTTTCGTTGATAACCATCTTCTATTTCTCAGGTTCTCACAGGCAGTCTGGGTCAATGCCTGAGATAATTTCACTCGAGGTCGTCGTCGTCTCGTCGGCGTCGTCGTCGCGGGTCATCTGGAATCGAGTTTTTGGCTGTTCAGGTTTAGGTTAGGTTGGGGTTTCGGGTTCGGGTTCGGGCTAATAGTTCTTGCGAGTGATTACATAAGCGGATTAGAACATCGGATAAACTAAATTTCCATAGACCTGATCACCTGACCTGATTACATCACTCAAACTTTCGTCTTTTTGACCTCCTCGAGTCTGCTCCAACCTTGGACTCGATCTTGATAGCGTTTGATAGTAGCGAGCGATCTCCTTCAGCTTGTGAGGTTCTTTGTGATGTGACCCAATGGAACGCGATGTAGTGCGGAAAGAAGTTCTTCAAAGGACCCTTGACCAGGCCACTAGTGAAGCATCAAACAGCCATTCCGATTTGTGTGTTATCTGCTTAGACCACGTCCATGATCTTGCCGTTGCGATTCCTTGCAAGCATCGTAACTTCGATTTTATCTGCCTCACCAGCTGGCTGAAGCAGCGAAATGTGTGTCCGCTATGTGAGCCGTCAATAAGTTCTAACAACATCTATGCCACAGCTCTACTGATTTTCTTTGTAGGCAACTCTGAGGTGACTTCCGTGGAACATAAACCCCGCCTTAGAAGCGCGGACATAACTCATTTGCATTCTAATGCGGTGAACGAGCGGCTGTACGCGACATTTCTGGAGATCCACTGCAGCATAACCCTTGAGCGCCTGCGACCGCCGCAGCCACCCCCAATTCCTGTCGATCGACTTGCTCGACGTCGGGTCATCTACCGAAAGCAGCTGTACTCTCTGCGAGTCGGAACAAATCGATTGTCACAATATCGTGAACTTACCCCACAAATTTTCAGATGCGATGAGAATATGGTCTCTCGTGCAAGGATGTGGATACGGAGAGAGCTACAGGTATTTGCTTTTCTTGATCCAGATAGCACCGAACCCCAGGACCGAGTCCTAAACCTTGACGAAAAGACCGCGCCCACACGCCCTCGCCGTGCACGCAATTCAGAGTTTCTACTCGAGTATATCATCGCAATTTTACAGACGGTGGATATCAAAGGGAGCTCGGGCCAGGCAGAAGAGCTCTTGCAAGAGTACATTGGAAGAGACTATGCCTGCTTGTTTTTGCACGAACTGCAAGCATGGCTACGCAGCCCATACCAGTCGCTTCAAGACTGGGATACAGCGGTTCAATACGCTGAAACTCCAGCTCGTTTTTCCTCCATTAGCCGAAGTCGACATCGGCATTCACGGCGATTCGGAGATAGAAAGCTGTCTTCTGCTGCTAGGCGAGGCAGTGAAAGATTGCAGAATTCAAAGAACAACCTGGCACACCATGGGAGGGAAATTCCCCGAACGAACAGGTTCCAGCGTGCGAGGCGCATGTACTCGCCCTCTTGAGCAGCTTTTCGGTAAGAGTACGGTTATCTATTGAAATCGTTTCCCCCCAATCTCAGTGAGGATATAGATTCTTCCTCCTTCCATATTGGACTGGGATGGCCCGATTAAACGGGTCAGTGGGAGTTTTCCCCCGGAGAGACTCCAGCTTCTTTGGTGACGCGCTCTATACCTGGAGATACTTGTGGGTTGATATCGGACAGATAAATCTAATTACCTCGAATTTATATATACCAATACTTCCTTATGCTATCATAGTCTCGTTATAATCGTTCCATTGGCTTCCTGCAACCATGTATTCTATTATCTCCTCCTACCAAACCGTCCACCGAATCGCCCCTTACCACCATTATTTTTGCTTCGAATTTTCAAAGCTCTATAGTTGGCATGGGCCGAAGCCTTGATCTTGCGTGCCTTTTGGACCAGTTTATTCCCGCTCTTCTTGTCTCCAGTCTCTCCGTTGCTCCTCTTCGAGCAATAGTCACCTTTATCCTCAGTAGTTTCGCCGGCTGGGACTGGTAATTGCGTCTCCTCAACCGCATCCACATCATCGTCACTGTTATCTTCAAAGATTTTCAGCTGCGGAGCCTCTATAGGCTTCGCACGAACAGGGCGCATGTTTACCAATCTCGTCGTCCTCTTCTGTCCCTTTTTCTTCCACTGTCTTTGCGTCTTCGAAGGCGTGCCCGCTTGGCTGTCCTGCACGAGAATTCCGTCGGCGTCAGCTTCAGCCTCTTCGGCATCATGGAGCGCATCCCAATCATCTTTCGACCCTTCCTCCTCCATGTCCCGTAACCCTTGCACAAGCTGACTCAAAGTTCGCCCAAACGTTTTTCGCGGCATTCGAACCGCAACAGGACTCGTACAGTTCTTGTTTGCACCCGTCGCCCGGGGGAACAGCACGTTTGTCCGCCTCAGGAACGAGGGTGTTTCATGTTCCGCCTCATTATTCTCTCTTATCGGACTTAGCGCGCTGAGAGAGGGTTTTGTTTCTGCATCATTCCCCCTTGGCACTCCTATAATATTAGCATATCGCATCGTCGTTGGCGTAGCGAAGTAGTTCGATAAGTAAAACTTTTTAGCGGATGATGCGGGCGTTAAGGAGTGTTTTCGTACGCGGCAGGCTGATTCACTACCTTTAATTGGAGTCACCAGCCCTTTAGTGCGGGATGGGGTGCGTGAAACATCTACGGCGGAAGATGATTTCCGTTTGGAAGCGGGAGTGGCAACATTCGATGTGGACGGCGAGAGCAGATCAAACAGCCCAAGCACCTTGCCATCTCGCTGAGGCGTTGGTCCAATTGCTGTCCGGAGAGTAAACGGTGATGTCTCCGGGCCGTTCGGACTCAGTATTTTTTTAATCCGGGAAGGAGAATCATACGGGTCTAGCTGAGAAGGATGTTCGGGAAGAAAGGTGGAATATTTCGAGACTTTTCGGGGCGTAACAAATATATTGTCTTCAATCTTGGTCGGGTTCTCGCTGAATGGGTAGGCCCGTTTCCTTTGGGATTGTTCTTGGGAGTGTAAGGCATTCCCTGAGGCATTCTTGTTACTCGGGGAGGTTGGAGCTTGGGATCGAAGTCGCGAGTAAGTTTTGTATTTCGCAGCTATCAGGGCAGAGGTAAGTCTAATGGGGTAACAAGGAGAAAGAGCCGGCGAACCTATATCTGGGTTCCTTTTGATATCTTCACGAGAAGCTTTGCGACCTCCGTTTGCTTCTGAGAAAGCCCACTCCCATTCTTTCAATTCTAGGCGAAGCGCCGATACTTTAGAATCCAGAGAGGAAGAATCCAATGTAGCCATGACTAGCTTATATATTAGGGGAGTTGTTCATTAATCATCTGAATGATGGGCTCCAGGATACAAGGGAAATACCCTGGTGAGAGGCCGGAACTTGACGTTGAGAGTGATGTGTTGAAGAAATTCAATCTTCGCGTTGAGCTCGAAACGCGTCGACGCGTCGCGAGAGCCTGATGACGTCAGCAGCAATAAGGGGTCGTTTTACGGATGATATACAGAGTACTCCTATGCTAAACATGATCAAAGAGATAGAATGAGGTAAACAATTTTACGGTCAGCTTTCATTCATCGGTACATAAGTCTGCACTCCGTACCTGAGTCCGAGATCCCATAAAGTTCCAGAAGATACGGCACCGCTTGACCCGGCCGGGACCACTGACCAAAGTTTGGCTTACTACGAATGCCCTTTTCGAACTCATTGGCGGTGGGAATGGTGACTACAATGAACTTCACTACGGCTTAAAAGCTCTATCTAGTAGGGCATTAGAGAGACTGTAGATAGCCTGAATCACGTAGAGTCCTTCGTAGCCTTTCAATTGTTTATACATATACTCCGTAAGTCATGTGTCGATCTTCTTTCTCTCAGCAGTTTTTCCCAGGGGGCTATTAACAAGGAGTCTCTCCAGTTGAATAAAATTCGGTCGACAACGAGACCAACATTAACCAGCTACCAGCTTGTTAAACTTCGTTTGTGATCGAATCCTCCCCTAAGCTGGAAGTCTGGGTGGACCACCTTGCCCTTCAAGATCGTGAAATTAACAATCCCTTCGCAATGTTCTGGCCGGACCCGCGCAAGCCAGATCAGTTGCTCTGCTTCCCTTCGATATATCAGAACGTTTGCGGAGAATTTGTGGCCGCCCACGTGTGAAACAAAGTAGATACCCACTCCGCCGGGACGTTCATCACTCTCGTCTCGGAGAAGGCCTGCCGGCCGCAGATGGCGCTCGAGTTCGCGTTTAATGATTGGTGCTGAAATCCCACACCGCGCATCGCGACTTTTATGGGAACAGAGCAGGACTATGTAGTCGCGCTCGCAAGGCCGGCCCATCAAACGACCACCTGCATTCGCCTCGGCAATATGTTCGCTTTTAATTACCCCATTTTTCTCAGACACAGGGTTAATGAATTGATTCCTTAACTCTGGGATATCCCTCGCTCTCACTCTATCGACGAATTCAAAAGCTGGTAACAGCAAAACGGTTGTCTCCTCGTCGCTGGAGATATCGGCCTTTCCTTCGGCATGGAGAATTGGTAAATTGGATGCCGAAATCATCAGTCGCTGCAATTTTGGCCCCATCAGCTGTTGGTGTCAACCATAATTATCAAGAAATCAATCACACACGTTTTGCTCTGAGAAAGGAGAAGAGGACTTGGCAAGCGCCTCCATCAAACTCCCTTGAATATTCTCAACCTTTGGCTGCCAGTCCGACTTCCCCGTCGCCACGAGGACATGCGTTGTAAAAGGTTTGACATTTCCATACAACTGTCGTTGGGTTTCAACCTTGAATCGTGAAGGATATTGTGCCGTGCAGTTTGTGCAGTCGTGTTTACAGTTCTCTCCGTCAAGGGCGGGGTCCACTGTCGGAAAAATATACGGCCCTCCATCTGCCGTCTGGCCTCCCTTCGCCGTCAGCACCGATTTCGCCCGCGAAACAAACGAACTGAACATTCTTTAGATGGAAAAGCGAATTTTTTAATTACTTAAAGATGTCCAGCCCCCTTCCAGACATATTAATATATATATTCATTGATTCATTTCCCTGACAATCCTTCTGCCTTCGGACATCCCTACATAAAACCGAGCGTTTTCGGTGTTAACCAGCAATGACCGAGCACTCGTGAGCCACCCAACAGCCCACGCCGATCCGAGGACCAGGGTGCAGAATGGACTTGATGCATTGCTTCAACAGGTCGAGACACCGGTCATTACGAATTAAACAGCTGAGCGACAGTTCCTAAGCATCGAGAGTTGGAAAATCAACTGGTAAAATCGACCAGTGAGTGTCTTCACACTGGGCAACCTTTGTCTCAGGGGTCGCCGTCACATGATGCTATTAGGTAATCAATAGCTGAGTCATCGGTCCATGAACGAGCCTATTTCAGACTAGCTCCAAATCTCTTATCGCCGAATCTCCATCGGAGACTTCGGAGATGCTTGACTGGCGCCTAATAAATTCGCTCGCATACCCCGAGTACCTCCGTATGTATGTAGTGTACTCCGTACCTACATTGTACGTTGAAAAAACCGAATCTTTCTTCAATTTCTAACCCTACGGATGAAAAATTTACGAACCGCATCAGTCTGAGTCGATACGATGAGCGACACCCACAATGCCGTTCCGGAAGATTCCTCTGAACCCGTTTTAGAACAACCTCCTAAGAAAAGAAAGCGCAAGACTTTGGCTTGTCTTCAATGCCGCGCTCGAAAAGTCAAGTGTGACTTCGATTACCCATCTTGTGGGAGATGTAAAAAGTCTTCCTGGCCAGAAAGCTGTGTGTACGAATATCGCCCACCCCCTGTCCGTGCCTCGAGTGAACGGACTGGTGATTCGCACCAGCAGCAAACCTCCTCAAACAAGACAGCAACGGATTCAAGCGAGGATCAAACCTTGAAAAAACTGGATTATCTTGTGCAGTGTCTGGCACAGCAAGCAGTAAAGGTGAAAGCGGACAATGATACCCTGCTACAAACGAGACCAGCTCCCCAGGTTCCAGAAAGCTATTCTACCTCAGATTTTGATGAAAATGGTCGAACCAAGAAAATTCCAGAACCGCAGACAGCAGGCCTTCGAGGTATAGAGAACCGAACCCGTTTTTATGGCTGCAGTAATGCCTATAACCTATTGTCCGAGGTAATTCTAACCTTTTGACCACATATGTCCATTCGTTAACCCACGAAATAGTTTAAAAACCTGATGCAGTATATGCATTGCCTGAAGCAAGAGAGCCCGGTTCTTGCAGGGCTGATTCCCGAGTTGGCGCAGTTGAAGGAAGGACGCGCACCAAAATCGACCTTCCCTGGAGAGCTTTCGCTCGATAGCTCATATCTAAGTAGCCTTCTCCCGCAGTGGACGGTTATTGAGAAGTGTGTCAGCACTTACTTCAGTACTGTTGGGAGTGTGCACCGACTTTTCCACAGACCAAGTTTTAATCAGCAGATTCAAGCCATAAGGGATCGACCGCAGTCGGTCCCGCCTTACGTCCTAATACAACTCTTTCTCATTCTTGCTACTGTTTGGAGCACACAACCTGATGGATGCATCAGTCCGAGCAACGTCTCAAACTGGATATGGTGGGGCGATACTTGGCTTCACAACTGTGGAATAAAGCGCCCGAACATTACAATTCTCCAAGTGCGCTGCCTCTTGACTATAGCTAAAGATGCCAATCTTTCACAGAAAAATCAAGCATGGGCCGCTGTTGGAACAACAGTCAAACTCGCAATGTCTGCTGGCTTTCACCGGGAAACACCACAAAATGCCCCGGTATCCATTTTCAACCGAGAAATGCGTCGAAGGGTTTGGCTAACGATTCTTGAGTTGGATCTGCAAGCTTCATTTGACCGAGGAATGCCACCAACTTTACGTTCATCAGATTATAATACACTGCCCCCATCTAATATTGACGACGATGATATCCTAGAAACAACCTCCGTGTTACCAGAACCAAAACCCTTGAATATACCCACAGACTCTTCTTATCAAACTCTATCAGCTAAATCTTTGAACCTCCGGATACGCATATGCTCGATTGTCAACTCTCCGGATACTATACTTATACCTTCCCAGCTTCTAGAGCTTGACGAATCAGTGTCTCAACATCTCTCAGAAATTACTGACTGGAAGCCTTCAGGTAGCACAGAGTTCAGTACTAATCACATTCTTGATTTGTGGCGAACGCTGCTCCGGGTTATCATCCAGAGAAGTCAGCTCTCATTACATACATGCTGCATTTCCGAAGTCTCATTGAAAGGCATATTTTCATATTCGTCTCGAACTAGATTGGATTCTGCGATGGCGATCCTTTGCCAACAACTGGCTCTGCTAGACAAACTTGGAAGGAAGGCCTGGTTTTCATTGGGTGAGGTAACCATGCAAGCAGTTTTAAATATTTGTCACCATATATATACATCCGATAGAAATTCCGGTACGTGCGTTCTTTAGCACGCTTTGAACGAAGTTAATGCTCGAATTTTCCAGATTCTGCCGTGATTCGGCAAGTTCTTCCAGATTTACCGCGTGTTTTGGTGTCTCTCACTGAGCGAGTCTTGCCATGGTGGGAAGAAAAGTTTTCTATAGTCCAAAAAGGGTTACGAGAGTACGCCATTTTTTGCACCACCCTTGCCATAATGAAAAGCAAACTCTGGCCAGAGGCCACCGATATATACCGCAAAGAAGCGGTGGACAGGATAACCAATATCTGTTGCAATACCTTATCCAAAAACATGAGTATCTCGAAGCCGGAGCTTTGCGAACAAAATCTGGTATAGTCTCCGCATTTCCCCATTCACAACTAGAAACTAACCCAAAGTCCTACAGTCGAACTCTAGCTTTGGTGACATCGCAAATACCATACCCCAGGCAGTGGCGAATTTCCCCACATCGTATTCAGCAGCAGATCTCACTGTGCGTACTCCGTAGCATCTATGCCATTGGCTGCGTACTTAGCTAACTGGACTTTCCAACCTTCTGTACAGAGTTTTGGAGATTGGGATTTCTTCTTTGGCGACTTCATTGGCGGGTCAACGGACATCGGATCCATATGATTTCCGTTCCATCTATCCCAATAATGGATCCCCGATCCAACATGGAAAGGATTGTGTTTTACTCAATCATTAAATATAAGAGTTTGGTAATCTGCATAATGCAAAGGCGTGGGTGTGAAGATCACTTTGAATTCATCAGCCAGCCTGCAAGCCCTGTAAATTTGCTCTCAATCCATCTCTAATATGAAGATTATACAAGCGAGGAAAGAGGGGCAACTATACCGAGAATGATATACTCCGTATAGAGATATCCTTGTGTATTGTTTTTGTTGAACAGGCTTTCATGATGCCTTTGCCGTACTGAGAGGCATGGAGCCAGCGTAGCGACGTGGACGCCTTCAAGTCTCGGAGATTATTTCCGTACCTGAGCGCTTTACGAAAAGCGTACGGAGTACATACGTTTTCAAATCAGGCCAAGATGTTGGGGCACTTATGGCACCAGCCAAAAGATTTCTCGGGTCGGATATCTCTCACTTCAAACTCTTGGCAGACGGAGTTCGTCCCACATCATCCGGCTTGGCATTTCTAAATCAACGACTCCGTTTTGGTTCATCACAATTTTCACATCGGTGGCGTTTTTTACGAATCACCTTCTCATATCTTGGTCCATTGAGAGAGAGCCTTTACTGTCGCATCATGAGATTTGGCGAATGTATGCTGTGGAATAGCTGTCACTTTCGTCGTACCAAGCTACCAATACGGGCATTCCTCAGCATTTGATGACCTGTCAAGTTCTATGCATGCGGGGTGAAGATCCGAAGACAAGGTTCAATTGCAGAGTCTAAAGATAGAGAAGCCAGCTAGCCACAGCTAATGGCCGAGATCATTGACTCAAACATTGCAAGAGAAGCAGAAAAAGCACGCCTTTAGCCAAGTTTTCTTCCTGCCAGTTTGCAGCTTTCATGTTAGCCGGGTACGGAGTACTCAGTCATCAAATGATGTTGCATGGGCAGCATTGGACCTCCATGTGCTCTCTGTAACGCCTGGCAAAATTCACATGCAAGCTAGTTTTGAATTTAGACTAACTAATATTCAGGGATCCGGAACTTAAATGCACGTCCAGTATGGAGAACATCCATACTACTCCATGTATATGTATGTATTGTATGTACATACATACTTCTGGCTGTTCGAGTTCTGTGTTTGTGTGGCAATCTTATATCACTGGATTGACATCAAGTACTCTTTATGTATGCATGTGTGTATGTATGTACTATATGTACACACATACAGTAATCCTCCGGCCTCGCTCCTTCGTTCCCTCCATATTTTCATGAATGGTGCACCTTGAACTAATTGAGCCCATGATTGTCCGTTTTGTGGAACGATGGCCAGACTTGAACTTCAATCTTGAATATTCCTGGCTTGATGCCCAGTCGTAAGAACGATCTGCTTCCTTCGGACATCCAGTCGGAAGACCTGAAGTGGAGCTTTGCGTACCATGGTTGGGGTTACAGCTCCGCCCCCTCGAAATTTGGTTGATCGACAATTCGATATTCACATCACATCAATACGTCATAAGGCATGCTGCTAGAAATCTACTGGCCAATTTTCAGGAATTGTACAGGAAAAAATCATGTTTAGGACCACAAGTCTCGCAAGCACGGCTCGGTTGATTGTTCACAGAAACGGCGTGGCAAGAGGAAGGCCAAAGCAGGTCATGTTCTACACATATATAGGGAGTGAAATCATCTATCAATTGTTCGAACTTCGAGCTCATCCTGACATGAACTGGATTACCAAAACTCCGAAACATTTTATCTTCCATATTCTCAGTCAATATGGAGGGACTTGGGGAAGCAATCCACACCACTGACCGAATTCATTCTCGCATCCATGCGGAACTAGCGCGAACTGGCAACAAGGCTCAAAATGCCCAGGAAATAAATGAAAGCGAGGCTGCAAGAAAACTTGTAGTAAATACTGACTGTTTTAGGCTTTAAATGCCCCTGGTAACATGATTTCCTTTGTCAAGAGTTCCAGGGATATACTGCTGGCTGGTAAAGCAGCGCCCGCACATCAAAAAAAGGCAGAAAAGAATGTCTCGACGGAAGCTACCTGGAATAGCAGCTTGCTCACCCCGGGAGACTTGCCTCCTGTCGCAGAAGACTACTTGGAAGCAATATCAGGCGGTGATCAGGGCGGCTTTGGGAAACAAGCCAAGAGCATTGAAGAAATGGCTTCTTCTGCTGGGCCTATCATGTCTAATTTCGACAGTGTCCTGGTAAGTTTGCGAAGTTTATCACTTTTTGTACACGGCAGTTGACTCTGATAGAAAAAACCGTATCTCAATAACTACTCCTCAGTGCTGAACAGCGTTCCAATTTTGGGTCTCAAGGATAGCAACCAGATCATGTACCTCGCCATTGTGGCGGATACTGATTCGGGAGATGGTGTAAAGAGGTCTGGATGCCATTCGGGCCTCTCCCAGATGGAAGGTCTGCCAGCGATCCTAGCCAGGTCCATTTTTTCCCTTATCAAGGAAGCATATTTGTGTCGATTGGTACCGCAGTCTGGAAAAAGAGTCCCCGAGATCGTGATGACCCTGCACTGAAAGAGTCCAACAATGACTGGACTAAAATGTATGTCGACCAATGGGTCAAAATCGGGGATAATGTTCTTCCTGCTCCTGATCTTCCGTGTATCGTTCCATATGCGGAACTTCAGCAAGGAGGGGAAATCATGAAGTTCAAGCTTCTGATTCTCGAAAAAGGGGGGACGATAAAGATGTTGAAGACCGACACTCTCTATCCTTCCAACGAATGGGAGACTATGCGCCAAGAAGGGTCTGGGCCGAGTAAATTGACCAAAATTGCTTTTTCGGACCAAAAGATCATAGGATTAGACGATGCGAACAATACGTGGGAACTGACTATCGACATTGACAACCACACTTTCAAGTCCGATACTCAAACGGATTTGACATTCAAAGTCACCGAGTTTACCGCAAGCGATCTAGGGCTGGTGGTCACTAAGGAGGATGGCTATGTTTACCGGCGACAGGTCCAAGGTCCCCCCAGCGGAACAACCGAGCCAGTTGTTCGGTGGAGAAAGATCATTCATCGGGACGGCGCTGCGCGTTTTGGGCCTGCGGCCCCGGGTGTTATGCTCGATCTTAACGCGCTAACACGAGCTCTTAAGTCGCGGTATATTTCGGCCCAGGAAGTTGTGATTAGTCCAATGAACGACATCAAAGCATGCGCCAGGAGCTATGTGCTCCAGATGGAGAATCTTGAGAAAACGCGAAAGCGGTGGGAGGAGGCGGAAGGGGACGCAGAAAGAGGGGAAATTGAACTTGGTGTCGCTGAGGAGGAGTTGGATCAGGCCGCCATTTGGTCTCAGTTACTAAAAGAGACTCTTGAAGAGGCAGCGCCCGATGTTGCCGGCATGTCTCGTCAACTAAGCAGTGTTCGTACGGATCTTTACAACCAGCTGACGCTCCTTGGCACACAACTGGAGGGACTGGAAAAGACTTTAAGGGCCCAGGAGGCGGTTATGAGCAAACTGAAAGCTGCATTCTGGGGCGCGGTGGCGGGAGCTCTTCTCGGTAATTGTTTTTCTCGTTCCCTGATGACTATGGTAATATACTGACCATTCCGGCCCAGGTTTGGCCTCTTCTCAAAGCAGCGGGGGCTCTTTTCGTCGGCAGCGTGGTGACTGCCATCTCGCTAGGCAAACAAATAGCGGAGATGGCCAAAGCCAGAGCTGAGACGAACGCCCAGATCGATGTCACTAAGGAGGCTATGAAAGACCTTGGCGAAGTGGTGGTCAATTTTATAAACCTCGATGAAATGTTCAAGAGTATGACTGGTTTTTGGGGCAGCCTGGGGACGCTGGTCGGGGAGGTCGAAACTCTGGAGCGGGCAATTCGAACACAGATCGGTGCAAAGAGGCTACGCAACCCATCAAACATCGGGGCCGCTCATCAAGCCATGACTTCGGTCTTTAATGGCGTCGAGTTATACCTAGAGGTACTTATGGCGCAGGGAATAAGGATCCCCCCTCGGGGTCCAGCTGGTATATCGTTTACCGCCTTGCAGAAGTCTGGACCCATGGCATTGGCCGGACTCACTTGCGATGAGTTCAAGTCACTGCGTAATCAGGAAATCAATCTAGGAATCGAACAGCTACAAGCCTGCGATCGTCCGGAATACCTCCGGCGAATTGGCAATTCCAAAGTCATTCTCATGCTGGAGTTTGAAGCCAGGAATCGAGAGCGTCTCCGATCGGAAGGCTGGTATGACATTGATTCTCTTGTGGCGCATAGCAGGATGTTCACGATCCCGGCTACTGCGAGCTCAAATGACGAACACTCCCGCTTGGTTTCAAGAACAAGGGCAACCGCGTCTAAAACAGTTGAATATCTACATGCTGTCGCGGATATGTGTTTAAAAATCCAGGAACTTTTGGACAAATACTCGGACGATCGTTCAATGATCAGTGCAGATGATCCATTGCTTGACGCAATCTTGGAGTCCTGCACCGAGGCTAGGACTCACGCTGCGACTGCCCACAATGGTTTCGCGGAAATCAACGAGATTGCGCGCGAATATGAATCTAGATTAGAGGGTGAGATTGCCCTCTTCGAAATCGAGATTCAGAAGGAACGCGCCAAAGCCAATTCAGAGCTTGAACGGGCGAAGAGGTCAAACCCGCCTCCTTACAGCCCCTATACGCCAGAGGTCTGGCGTATGATCCTTGCATCCGGGATAGAGACCAAATTTAGTATCTACCAAGCCAAAGTTCATTACGACGACATCAATCCCCGCCGAAAGAAACAGGAAAGCGGTGCTATCTTCGAAGGCGACTCTTTGACCTGGTCGGAAATGGTTGGTAAGGTGAATGTGGCTACTGGAGGTATCGTTTCAAGCATTGAAATGATAAAAACATGGGCCAGAATTGATCCTGTCCGCATGAAAAGACTCTTGGACCAGGAATGGCTCGTAATAGAGAGACATACTAGAACAGTGATTGAGATCCTCGCCGGGTATCAGGCTGCCTGTACGGCCAGCCGTTCTGCCATTGCCCGCGGTCCGGACCATGACCGAATGGTAGATGCTTTATCTCTACCTCACGCGGTCACCAAAGCTTTTAATAATCAGAACCAGCAATTGAGAAAATCTATTGTTACTATCGATGCTTTGATGGCTATGAAAAATGTTTCTGGGCTCATTGGCCAATGGACTGGTGATGGTCATAAAAGATTATCACTTCTTGACACGCTGGCTATTATGCGGAACGCGATAACAGATATCACGGCCCTTCAACTCAATGGTGCTAGAGCAATCAAACTCATGGGCTCTCGACAGCGGTTTGCCGTCGGAGACACCATCCAGGGGAGGATGACGCTCAAAGAATTCGTTGAATATTGCGTCGATTCAGCTAAACCTATCCAGAACGCGGCCAAGAGAGCGGCGGATAGTTGGAATAAGCTTTCCGCGGAGTATAAGCTCTTCGATTATCATACTCGGTACAGTGTGGAGGCTTTCGGAAGGCGGTTGGATGAGATCAAATCCGATTTTGATAGCCTCGACCAAGATGGACGCACCCAGATAATCAAGGTCTTAGCTGATACGATTGCGATGGTATTCACGTACCCAGTTCCGCTACTCTCCGCAAGATGTGGCATCCACCTTTCCACCATCCTCGACCGGGCTGTGAAATCTAGCTGGAGTTTCTATCAAACTGCATACAGAATCAGAAAAACCTTAGAAGTTATGCCTCCGACAGATGTTAGCGACTTGATTGCCACCCTCAAACGCCTGAGACCCGAGCTTGATACCACTACCGAGCAATTAAAGACACTCACACCAGTAGTGGCGGATTTGTTTGATGCAGTCAGCCAAACATCCGAATTGTCTATGGGCATGGTTGACAACATGCGGGGACTATTGACGGATGGAAACATGATCCAACACATAAAGCTAAATGAAAATGATGCGCAAAAGATTGTTCAATCTTGGGCGGCTCTCGACTCGCTGGCGGTCTAATGCCCCTCGACGGTCTTGGACTAATTGGATTAGACACCAGTGTAAATGGGGCCAGTCCACTGTTTACCACCGGGGAGTAAATTGAACAACAATCAGGTTTGATGTGGGACCTTTTGACAGTTATTTCGGTTATATTCTTTCAGCTTAATGGTGAGCTCAGGGATTAGTTAGTTAATAGCCTCAACCCACAAATTGTGAACAAAATACCAATAATTGATGGCAGTTCAACTAGTTAGCTGTGCTAATCTGATGGTTTTTCAATACTTTGATTTTTTCCAAGAACTATATGTGTGTGATACGGAAATCAGTGCAATATCGATCCTTGGTTGATAGTAATTTCGTCTAGGGCACGAAAATCGTATAGAAAAGGCTAGGAAGGTGGAAATATGTATGTATGCGCATAGATTGGTTAGTCAACTGGTACTATTGGCCTAAAAAAGAAGAAGAAGAGATGAAAAATGTCGTATTCAAAATACTGGCAGGTTTTAGGAGCGGTTTTCTCCTCCTAGGTTCCCACCAAGGAGTAGAAAAGTAGAGATAGCTAAAGACGGCTAATCGGGGGGGGGGAGGGTGAGATCCGTAAGATCAAGGATGGTAGAAGTGCTTATCGAAGAAAGCTAGAAGCTAGGCACCTTCGGCCTTGCTAGGTCCGCCGCATTTCTGAGTATTACCTATTTCAATAAGAAAAGCACGCAGGAAAGTGGCCCCAAAATGTGAGAACGGTAATAGTGAACAAACCAGTTCGCCGGCAGTACCAACAAGCTCTCGAACCGCTACCTTTAGATGATCAAAGTGCAAAGGGCACGTACAATTACCTAGATCGGATGAAATTTCAATGCCAATTTCCATTTTATAGACTTTCCACTTGATAATGCAATCGAGAGGAATGGGATGTAAAGACAACCACCAACCCTGATCAATGGAGCATCATATGCCAGCAACGCTCGTTTCGCTAATACACAAGACACAAAAGAATCCAAAGCGACTCGAACTGCAAGCCTCAGGCTTTACCCATGATATAATCCTTGTTTTCCACAGTGACACTCTTAGTCATGTGGTTGACTTTGTACACACCAACTAGACGGGACGCAAGTTCAAACTATAGTGAAGCACCATTGATTAGTATGGAGTTCTGGGGTTATAGCAATCCGAAGCAGCTTACCATATTATTCCGAAGAGATATAACGATGAACTGTGCATTTTTGGTACGTTCTTTGATGTAAGATGCTACAATTGAGACCTATAAACAGCGTTAGTCGATCATGGTGGTCCGCGGTTGATACACGGTCAACTTGTACTTACATTTCGGAAATCCAGGGCGGCATCAATTTCGTCCATAACGTATAAAGGCGTAGGCTTATAATGATGTAATGCAAAAACTAAGGCCAAGCTGGAAAGCGTCTTTTCACCACCAGATAGATTACTGATGTTCTTCCAACTTTTCTTTGGTGGCATGACGGAGAACAGGATGCCCTCTGAAAATGGATCAAGAGAGTCAACGAGTTCAAGCTCTGCATTTCCTCCCATAGTAATCATCTGATACATTTCCTTAAGGCGCAACGAGATGGTGCTGAACCCTTCCATGAACCCTGTCAAGCGGAGAGAGCGGAGTGTATCAAGCCGGGATTTAGCATTGTCACGGTCTGTCAACGAAGTTGCAAGGTCTGCCGCCCGAGATTCGTGTTCGGCAACGCGGCGCCTGTATTCAGCCAGCACCGAAAGATCCACCTGAGCGTTCTGCGTTTTCTCCTCTAATGCAGCGATGACCGCTTTAAGGGACTCTTTATTCATGCCGGACAGTTCATCCTTGGTGTGTGTCGGTAATTGATCGGATTCCTGTTCTTCACCAAGATCACTGGTATTCTGAAGGGAGAGTTTTGATAGCTTCTCTTGCCAATATCGCTCCCTCTTCTGGTTTTCAGCTAAGGCCTTCTGATTTTCTTCCAGCTTGTTCCGCATCTCTATTTCAACCGCTCTTGTTTCATTCAGTTCGGCAGTCTTTTCGTCTAATTCGGCCTTGAGGGTGGCCAGTTCTTCCTTCTTGGAAACCAAAGCCTAGAATCGATCAGCAATGGTATACACTTGGGTTCGAGTTCAAAGAGACACTTACTTCTTGTGCAGCATCCGTTTTCTCTCGCACTTTCGCCACAATATTCGCTTGTTCCGTGCTTTGCTGGGTTAAGGCATCGAGGTCCTCAGCTACATGTTCTAGTTCGCCTTCAGAGTCAACGTGTGACTTTTCATGCTTAGCATGGAGCTTCTCGTTTTTGGACTTTGCAACTTCGGCAGTAGATACTTCGTCGGTGAGAAGCGAGATTTGTTCCTTGAGGCCATCCACCTTCGCCTTTTGGCTCCGTAATCTGACTCCACCAACTTCCATGATCTTGTCCTGCAAGGCCTGGATTTCTGCTTCAATACTCGCCTTTTCAGAACGCAATTGATCCACCTCTGCTTCTAGCGATGCAATACGTTTCTCGAGAGCACCTGCCCGACTATCGTCGTCTTTCGATGGTTTGTGCTCCGCCGCTAATTCCTTGACTCGCCTTTTTGCGTCCGTAAGGTTGCGTCCAGCGCTTTCAATCTCAAGCTGCAACTTTTGCATAGTCGTATTCAGTTTCGGAATCTCATCCTGCTTGGATTTCAGCGACGTTTCTAATTCACGCTGCTTTTCTTGGAACTGCTGAAATCTTTTCTCCATGTGGTCTCGGTCAGCATCAAGCTTCATTACTTGGTCTTTCGAGACTTCAGCACCTCTTTTAGACGACATTGCCCCTTTGGCGACTCGTGTACCGCCTCCACTCATTGTGCCTGATACATCAATCAATTGTCCATCAAGAGTGACAACTCTCCACCTTCGAGCGCCGTATGCAATCTTATTAGCTTGCTCTAAGTCTTTAGCCACCAGGGTATTCTGCATAACGCTGTAGAACGCTGGTTGAAACTTCGGGTCAACAGGTTTGACCAGATCAAATAGCCGTGGAACACTGTCTGGAGTGAATATCGATGACATATCCCTGCGAGGAAGCTTATCCAAAAGTATGAAATTAGCTCGCCCAAGATTATTTTTTCGGAGGTATTCGATACACTGTTGACCAACTTCGACCGAATCCACAACAAGGTTGTCCAACGCGGGACAGGCAGTGGAGATGGCCACATCATATTTTTCATCAATCGTTCCTAGATTTCCTAATCGACCGTAAAATCCTTCAATACGGCCGGATTCTTTCAACCTCATTAGGCCGGAAAGCACGTTGCCCTGAGTTTGAGTGTTTGCCAGACTTGATCGGGCTTCCTCAGCTTTTTGTCGAGCAGTTGATAATCGTGAACGGTATTCAGGTTCCTTTTCAGTGAATTTCCGCAGCTCGTTGGTGAGAGCCTGGACTTCATTTTCAAGCTCAGCCAACTCGGATTGGCACTGCTCCAAATTTTTGGTTTTGAGCGCCGCTCCCTCCTGAATAGCAAGGATCTTGGCCTGAGCCTCCTCCAAAGCAACAGCACCAGCGTTGCTCTTCTCGTGGATTATATCCAGCTCACTTTGAGCAACAGCCATAGCTGATTGCTTTTCATTAATCTTTTCATTCCAAGGCTCGAGTTTCTTTTGTTTCGCCGCTATCTGATCGGAAAGGCCTTGTGTCTTGCCTTTGAGGCTGTCCCGAATGCTTGCTAATTCTTTTTCTTCGGTCTTCATCTCTTTCTCAAGGGTTGCGATCTCAGCAGTTTTCTTTTCGACATCGTCGCTATGTTTTGCCACCGAGCTTGCACACTCGGATGCGGCTAGACGACTGGTTTGTGAGGCCTTCTCAAGCTTCTTGCGTTTGTTGATCAGGAATTTCCGCTTTTCTTCCAACTTCACTGACTCCTTGTCGTATTTTGACATCTCTTTTGCGGCTGCCTGGGTTTCCTTTTCCATGGCCTCATATTCCTTCGTACTTCGCTTGAATTGACGTTGAAGTTCCTTGATACCTTCTTCACTTCCTTGATGTTTCTCAAGCTCAAGGTTCAGCAGTTCCTGCATCTGAAGAATGGCCTCTTCAGTAACCCGGGTATTATCACCGCATTCGTCAATGTAAATTTGATAAAGGGCCGATTGCTTCTCAGCAAGTTCATTCTCATCTTGAATGAAGGCTAATGCTTTATTTTTCTTGTCCTCTAATGAGGATTTTTCCTTCTCAACGTGTTGCACACGATTGTTTTTCTCTGCGCAGACTTCATTCAGGGTTTCCACCTCAGCGGCTGCCTCGTCAATGGGATTCTTATATTTCGATGTTCCTATGATGTCTTCAAGATATTCCAATAAACCGTCATCGTGATCATTGGCCGCCTTGGCTTTCATTTGTGCAATAGATTCGACTTCGCCTTGTAAGATAAGGAAGCGTTTGTGATCTAGATCAATTCCACGCGCTCGTAAGAAATCAGTCACTGTTGTGAAGTTAGTTTCCTTGCGGTTCATATAGTATTTGCTGGAATTATTTTTGAAAGCTCGTCGAGAAACCACAAGCTGTGACTCGGCAACAACTTCATGTTCACCCCCTGGGAGATCAAGAACTTCTTGAAAATGGACTTCCACCTCACAGAATGGCAGGTTTGGAAATCCAGCAGAGTTATGGATCAAAGCAGAGATTTTTCCTTGTCTCATTTTGCTAGCCCGGAAGCCGAACACAAAAAGCAAAGAGTCAATAACGTTTGATTTACCAGACCCGTTGGGTCCGACCACGGAGGAGAAGGAAGCATGGAACGGGCCAACGATCTGCCTGCCGGCATAACTCTTAAAGTTGGTTAAGACTAGATGGGTTATTACCATTCGCGGCTTTGGCCCCGATGGCTCTTCTAAAATTGGTTGCGGAGCCGCGCGTGTCTTCATCAAAATATCCATAGGCCGCTCCAAAGCAGTAGACATTGGATTTATTGGCTCAATCTCATTTCGCTGGGATTGCGCCTCTGGCTCGGGCTCCGATTGGTCGATAGGATCATGTGCATCATCAACCACGGGTGTTAAGCTTCTTCTTTTTGCGGGTCTTACTGTTGGAGGCGTGGTGGCATTCTGTTCAGATAACTGGGGCCGAGTCGGGGTAACACTGCGCTGGGAGGATGGCGCGGGAGACTGCGAGTCTATAGGAGCAATACTTCGACGCGACGATGATCTAGAGTCTTCCGATTGAACGGGAGAGCGGGATAATCTCGAGACAATACTTTGGCGGGACAGCCTTCTGTCTGCCGAAGGTTCCCGTGAGGGCCGTGAAGTAAAGGTTTGTTCAGTAGGCTGTACCGAGCTCTGGCGGGATGAGCGACGCGAACTAGGTTCTGGAGATTGTGAGGGTGCTGGTGTCGGAAATGAGGAAACCTCAATCGTAGGAGTGACTGATGACATACGGGTACCTCGTGTGCTTCGCCTTGTTCGAGAAGTGGATATTCTTCTCGTAGGAGATTTAGGCTGTCTAGTTAGTATAGAGCTGCCTTCCTCTTGACTTTCTAGGCTCTCTGGCGGTTGAGTGGTGCGTCTTGTTTTTCGAGGAGGTCGCGAAGCTCGGGGAGTTTCAGAGATGCTGTCAATGGTCTCTCGTCTAGAAACCCGCCTTGAGGATATCCGCTTCGGAACAGGTGTGAATTCTTCATCCTTGCCGTCATCCTCCTCTTCTTGCTCTGAAAGGACTGGAGTTGCACGTCCTGATTGCGACTCTTCCTCCGAGCTTTCCGGAACCATTAGCCGCTTTTTGGCGGATGCACGCCGTGAAGGGCGCGATTGTGCTATCGAAGACATTGCGATAAGTTTAGATGTGGTGTTTGCAGTGGTGGTTGATGTCGTTTGGGTTCTCAATTTCCCCGCCGTCGTGAGCCTTCATCAACGCGGCCGTTTGTTGTTGTGGGCGGCGCTGTTTATCTTTTGCCCAAACTGGAAGCCGTCTGTTGGTCCGTGCGTCACCACCTGCCTCTCGATGGCTTGGCAGGGCTAACTCTGTATGGACTAGCGGGTTTACCTGCTGACTGTTAAGGTTTAGTACCATATCCATTATGTAAGCAGATGGAAGCTGGCGATTCGCTGGTTATTTGGGGAAGTCAAACAGCTTTCAAGATATCTACGGAGTACACGGTGATGGAGACTCGACTCGCTCTGCTCGAAGCAATAACAAACTAAATGAGTGACACGAATGAAACTAGAGAACTACGCATAATGTCTTCGGAAGACTTTGGCACTACGTTTGATTTCTGCGACGACTATCCTTACGACCCTAAAGAAGTTGATCGAATTGTCGCAAATCGCAAAGCTCTCCACCACACCTTGTTCATCGACCGGCTTCTTCAAGTTTTAGGCATTGATTCAGGTAGGGAGGGATTCTCTGCTGCTTCTGGATTGAAATCTGACATAGATCTGTATCATAGCGTCGAGGTTATATCCGCCCAAATCCGTCGAAACGTTCCGTAAATTGCATGAAAGAGTGCTCGCGTCCTCCTCCCCCGATCACCACAAACAATCCGTGATCTACTACTTCCTCAAGGACTGCGAGGATGCAACCGAGAAATCTAGCAGCTGTGGCTTTGCGCAGCAATGCTTTCTGCCTCCAAAATATCGAATATTCATGGATGGCCTTTGGTATTTAGACAACCTGGAATTCGAGGTCCGCGTCGCCCTTTGAATAATTAGTTTACTGATGCTGACCTACGACGTTCAGAGAGCTTTAAGTTTCCTCACAGACCCCTCCCTTATTCCCACATTTGTTGATGAGATACTCTACATCCTTTCGACGGTCCCAAAGGATGATGATGGCCTGGCCGTCGCATACTACATCGCTGTCTCCCCGCCTCTAGCTTCCCGCGACACTCTGTTTGCATATTTCCGGGTCCTTTGTCGGATAAAAATTAGTACAGCTCTCTACTTTACGCGCACACAACCAAAGAAAACTCGGCGCGAACTATTTGACCAGCTAATAGTGAGTGTTCTCTCCTCAAAGGCTGGGGACGCCCGAGCAGAAAAAGCGATGGAACTGGTTTATTTGCCATTCAGCGAAGCGGAGACGGAATGGTTTGAAGATTGTCTACAAAAGGGGAAGGCAAGGAAGCTCCCTGGCGCAAAAGATACTGCCATGATGCGACGAGTAACCACAGGCCGGCTGGATAATTTAGGTAGGCTCGAGGCTCTCAGTGGCCGACAGATAGATGGCCTAAACTGGGACGTCCTAAAAACGCATTTGAAGCCCAGTTTATCATGACCAAAATCAGGATAGGGGGATACCATTAGCAAGCTGGGGAGTACGGCGTCCTTATCACTGGTTGGTAGAAGATTTGTCGTTTTTATGATAATCAAAGGTGAACTTGAGCTATCTGCATATGCAGTCTCTTGTCAATGGTTTTATATCCCTTCAGTAAAGATCCTGAAAGTTTCGCCCACTGACCTCTACAACATTCTGTCTACTCTTTTCCCTCATGAACCATCCTTTATCACTCCTCACCATGGGAAGCTATCTCGCCACCCCGAGATTTCGAATAGAGGAATGCCGTAAATTTCGGCGGTGTTGTTGTCGTATAAGTACTCCGTAAAGCATTAAAGAGGAGAAAGAAATTTATAGAATATCAAAAACCTTGCATGTAATTATCAGATGAAGCGCGATTTGAGGTTCCATGGGGATGGCTTCATCTCTTGGCAGTAAAGTTAACTAGTTAACTACAGCAGCCACAGCAGCTCTTGAGACTTACCAAGTTCCCAATTGCTAACTTAGTGTGACTTTTTCATAATCAAAGAGATCATCATTAGGAACCAGCAAAAACAGCAATGAGGATACTTAACTTGACTCAATTCTAAAGATAAAATTGGTCCTTCAGCTCAGTTTTTCAGCCATGGTTGTTTGCCAGTTCTATCTTGAAGGAAGATGCAGATTCGGAGGTAGGTACCGCAAAACGATAGTTACTTTATTTCGATAGATATCTTACTGATATATTCTCAGATCGATGCAAAAATGAGCATCCAGGCAATAAAATCCAAAGTTCCAATCGATTTGGGGTCTTTGGCAGTGGTGGAAGCAGCAGCAGTGGCTTTGGAGGTACTTTATGCAGCCTATCAGCCTCTCCTTCACCCTTGCCGAGAGTCTCGCTTTAAGCACCCAAACACGCAGCAACAAATCACCATGTGGTTTATTAGGCACGCTTTTATCTATGTTTCCTTTCATGTCTTTTCACGAAATGTAATCATGCTTAATACTTCCACCATCTTCCATTCACGCTGAATAACAACATCCTCAGTCATATCCCTTTTGTTTTGAAGCTCAGTGCTAACTGTGAATTTGCGATGTCTGCAGCATCTCGACCTGCAGCCCAAGAGGATCTGCGCAAAAAGTGAGTGGCCTGGCCTCTGAAACACCAGTTCACTAACTTTTTCAAGATACATGCTTAACGCTGAGGATATAAAGAATGATTTAACCGAAGGGCAAAATAGACCCCTATGGATTTTCTCTGCCTACGGCCCTGGCAAAAATGCTCCCGTTCAACTGTTTGGTGGGCCGGAAAGGGAGCAGTCATTTGAAGAGATGAGGGCACTACATTATGCTGCAACTGCTGCAGGGAACCCCGAAAAGGCCGTGCAGGATGCCAACAATCTCTACACGGCTACAGAAGCGCAGATTAAAACAATTCTGGCTGACCTCGAAGGAGCGATCAAATACGTGCTCAACGGTGCCAACGAGCATCCAAACCGGAATGATATCGCCGACGACAAAGTTCTTCCGCCTACTACGCAACAAAATGCCTTTGGTTCAGCGATGACAGGTCAAACCCCGGCATTTGGTCAACCTACCCCTCTTTCGCAAGGCGGTCAAACTTCTGCTCCTGCCTTTGGTCAACCGTCCGCCCTATCACAGTCGCAAGCACCCGCATTTGGCAAACCGGCTTTCGGCCAACCTGCATTCGGTCAGCCCTCCGCTCTTGGACAACAAAGTGGCGGTCTCGGGACCACGCAGCCAGCTTTTGGCCAGCCATCGGCGATGAATTCGTCACCATTCGGACAGCCAGTTTCCAACACCTCGAATCCGTTTGGCCAGACAAGTAGCTCCTCGCCATTCGCCCAAGCAACAAATCAAGCCTTTGGACAGCCACAGAGTCAGAGCCAGAGCCAAGGACCCTCGCCCTTTGCAAAACCAGAAGCTTCTGGGTTCGGACAGCCTCAAACGACAAATAGTCCTTTTGGCCAACCCTCATCCACAACACCCTTCGGGGCCCCATCACCTCAGAAACCAACTCCATTCGGCCAATCGTCCGGATTTGGAGCGGCAGCTCCAACTATCCAGCCGCCCACCCAAAGCACGCAGCCAATAGCAACTTCAACCTCCACAGCCACTTTAGGAAGTAAAAATGACCTGACAAAGCTTAACCCACTCCCTCCGATATCGGGTGAAACTCGGCGTGATCCATCTACGAAAAAGTTGATACTCTGGAAAGGCCGACCTGTCAAGTATGTTGATAATAAACCGTGCTTCCAGCATCCGGACGACCCAGCGACTCTCGTGCACATATTCTTTCCAGACGGGCCACCGGCTCCTGAGACGTTCAAGTACTCTGTAGGAAAGCCTGAGGATTACACCCCAGAAGTCGAATCGGCATATCGCCATTTAAAAGAGCATGGAGCTTTCCTGAATGGAATAATGCCTTCGGTACCACCGAAACCAGAGTGGTGTGGCTTCGATTTATGATAATATTGAAAAGAAAAAACATGGTTTAGTGTTAAAAGATTATTGAGTTTGGTGTATTGAAATGCTTTACGCGTATTGATTGGTTTTGAAGAAGTTTTATGGGTGAATACGGCGTTGAAATTGTAAGAGTCTCATGGATACGGGAGCTATACACGGTCTTGATACCATAACAATATTAAATCAAAAAAATTAAAACCCTCGACGCTAGTCACCAGGCCTCGATAGAATTGGCTCAAAGTCACGCATAAAGTCAGTACTCTTCTAGGGCCGCACGGTGGCTATCTAGAGAAGAGAATGCTTTGAGTTATGTTAGAGAGCTGCCTAAGTTATGATTGAATCCACAGGTAAAGCTGAACAAGGTCTTATTACCCTTAGCTAATAGTAATGAGACCTCGTTCAGTTTAGCCCGCAGGTTCGGCTAGAAGTTAGGCAGAGCCCTAAAACAATACAAAGCATCCTCCTCTCTAGATAGCCATCTTGTACTGAAAAGATGGATTGGAACAGATTTGGTTCGTTGTCACTATTGTTGATGAGTACGTACAGGATGTAATAATCCAGACAAAGATGATCGCTAAGGTCGAAAACATGGCTGGTCAACCTCCTCGTACAGTCTCGCCATCGTAATAAACGGACCGGGACAATCTGACTGCTGGTGACCAAGACTAAGTCTAAGCAGCGATTGTGACCTCAACCTCAACACCAGCCTCAATGTTGATAATGATCTGTTTAACGGTCTCGGTAGGAGCGTTAAGACTAGTGAAGAGTTTCTGGTTAATTATTTGTCCAGTACGGTATATTCGAACTTAAACGCCGCTAAGGAACACTTACTCAATCAAGCGTTTGTGGATTCGCATCTCGAATCTATCCCAGGTCTTAGAACCCTCACCGTTGGGGGTTTTTCGGGTAGAGATGGTCAGAGTCTTGGTAGGGAGTCTGACGGGACCCTTGACCTGGAGGGACTTGGAGCGCGCACGGTCGATGAGCTCCTGGCAGACCTTCTCGAGAGAAGCGACCTTGCGGGAGGTCAAGGTGATACGGATCTTGTGGATTTTCTGCGCAAGAAGAGAAGCGATGTTAGAACACAACAAGTCCAAAATTCTTCGATCGTTTGTTGAGTATACGTACTGGGCCTTCGCCGAAATCCTTCTCTGGCTTTTGGTAAGACATGTTGGCGGTTTGAGGATGGAGGAAATGCCGGTCAAGACCTGAACAGTGGGTTCGGTAATGTGATGACAGGCTGGGTTGCGTGGTGAAAACTCGATTCGCGATGCTTCTCGTCGCTTTCAATTTGAGAATCTCGACTGTGGGGTGTGAACTCTTGGCGTTCGCATGCGAGGGTCTAGCCGTTTTGAGACTAGTGCCATTGCTCGAAACTTTATCCAGACTTCCGACGGTGAGGTACCGTATTAGGAAATGGTAATCGATCGATCTTCATACATCCTGAAGTCATCTCTTCCGCTTGCGTTCACCAGTTAGCTCTAATAGCTTGGGAAATATCCAATCGAATCCGCAGACACCATGATGAAACCTGTTCGAATTCAGAAAGGCACTAGTTATTACGAAACACTTTTATGACGCGGTTACCGCGCTTGTTGCGTCGACTGCGTTGATTCATTGCGCTGGTGAATATTACCGGATTCTATGCTTGCATTCAGCTTTCCGGCTTGTGCTTTCTATACCGTAAATTGATACGCAATTTGTGGGTGTCATTACGGCTGCTTCCTTTCGCATCACTTTGATATGAAGACAAACTGGGGAAAGTGCGGCTCAGAATAAGGTTCCTATGTTTGTCCCGTTTGCAATGATTATATAATAACTAATTCGCATCCCCACCAATTCGGTCCATTTTGAGCTGCACTGCAGCTGCTCGTCATCTTCCACCTACAGTCCTCTAATAAATTGGATTTTGCGTTTTGAAGCCACCTTTTCATTGTTTCCTATCTAGGACACCTAGTCAACGAGGTACTTGTCTATATACCTGGCTAGTTATACCGTTTTCGCCTATCTCTAGAAAACCTTCCCTCTCTGGAGCAAAGAGCATCAGCCATCTTTTCATAAATTTCATATTTCTCACTTTCCGCATAGCCCTACGCTACACTCACTACGGAGTACATTTGCTATGAAAATAAAATTCCCTCCTCTTGCCGTGGTCCCGCCGCCAAGTATACAACGGCGGATTCCTAGCGAAGATTGGGCCGCATGTCTAGATGCCTGGATTGCCTCTATCCAATTTCGATTGAGAGTCTCTGAAGGAGACTTTTCTAGTCTTGCTGCTGAGGACGCACAGGCTCAATCATTTCTCATATCTTACTTCCAAGCCCCGGCTCCATTGGCAGGGCCAAATGCAGATATCCTACGCCATTTGTGCTTTTCTTTGACCAAGCGATTTCTTCTTGTGGAAAACCATGCACCTGCTCTATTCCTTAATTGGCGCCTTATGGGGGGCTTCTGCAAAGCCTACGGCTCGAGTCCCGCACTGCAATCTCTACTTAACCGCGTTTGGTCTCGTGACTCTGGGGGATTGAATGCCAGTATTGAGAAAGCCAAGTCAGATATCGGACGACGAATATTACAAACGCCTCTTGATGCTGAAAAGGAAATATTCGGAGAAATAGGATATCTTACACTTCTGCCGCTCTCGCTTCCAGAAGTAGGTAACATTCTCTTGACAGGATCTGATTACATTGATACGCTGTTCGAAGCATACCAGATCCGGAAGAGTGAGGCTTTAAAAAGTGCTATTGTTGCGAATATATACGTGGCATTATCGTCTTTGATGTCACTTTCTCCTCCACCGATCTCGTTGCTTTTGGACCAACTGTTTAATTTGAAAGCTTTGGCTAAAGTCGATACGCCGGGTTGCAAAGAAGCAAATCTCTTGTCTGACCTCATCTGCAGTACGAATTTTCTGAAACGTTTGGAAAAACTGGCATCTGAGAGTTCGCAGAAACTTGCAGAGATGCTGGTGAATTCTCTACAATCGTACCGTAAGGCGTGTAGCGGCATGCATTTACTTCGCCAACGACCAACTCGAAAGACCAAAGGAAAACAGCCAAGCACCGAGACGGATAATGCCGATTTACATGTCCATAAAATGTCTCTCATCACCCAGATACAGGATCTGTTCCCAAACCTTGCTTCTGGCTACGTCGCGAAGCTGCTTGATTTCTACTCCGACGAAGTTGAGACGGTGGTGCTGCATTTAGTAGAAGATTCGTTACCTGCAGAGTTGAAAATGCTCGATCAGTCGGAGGAGCTCAGTTCTTCGAACATCATTCCTAATATTGCGCCGCGGCCCACCCCTCCTCCGCCAGAACCCACTTTCACAAAAAAGAGCGTTTTCGACAATGATGAATTTGACAGGCTGGAAATCTCTACAGCCAAACTCCACATCGGTCGGGCCAATGCCGAGCTGACCGCAGATGATATCCTAGCGGACAGATCCAGTCATTCAGCCAAGAAGGCTGCTATTTTGTCCGCTCTTGCCGCATTTGATTCTGATGACGACGAGCGTGATGACACATATGACGTTGCAGATGTAGGCGGGACCGTTGATTCGATGCCACAGGGAGCAGGAATTGACGCAGATATTGGAGCATCAAAAGCACAAGATAATGATACCCAATCACAACTATTCAAAATATACAAATCCAACCCTGAAGTATTCGGTCGTGATACAGCAACAAGGCGATCACAGCACCGAATCGCATTAAGAAAGGAGACAGGAATGACGGACGAAGCCATTGAAGGATGGGCGGTGATGCTAACACGGGATCCGAAACGCATGGCGAGAATGGAACGCGACTACACTCTATCCGAAGGAATGTCAAGTCTTGCCCAGCCTGAACTTCCGTCCACGTCATATCGTAGACCTGTGATGGACGGTGATGAGGAATACTCTAGCCAAAGAGGTGAAAGTAGCGGGACTCGTAATCCAAATGATCTACCGCGTGGAGGTCGAGGTCGAGGCAGAGGCCGCGGGCGAGGTGGGCCTCGAGGAAACGTTGCTGGTCCTTCTGGAGACAATGGCACTTCTATGGCAAGGCGAAATAAGGACGCCAACAAATCGTCGCGTGCAAATCATAATCGCAGGGATCAAAGAGCAAGGAAGATGGCAAGGGGTGGGCTCTAAGACAAGTGATTCGACTTGGCCGTCTATCTTGGAAATGCCATTTCTACCCATTAACTACTAGTTATTGGACAATAACTCCTTATGCCAAACCGGCAGACACAAAATTAATTTTTTTTCTAACATGATCGTGGAAAATATTTAAACGAGAAAAACAGGCTATACACTCGAAAGGATATGTATGTTTAATGGTGATCTGCAAACACGCCCTGCTTAGCAACGCTTTTTTGACACTCGGCTAGAATCCGGGCTTGCTTTGCAACGTCGTTTAAATGCCCTATGACCTCTTTATTGCCGTCGTAAAACGTAAATATAGCATAAGGAATTCCAACTTCTTTGCAAAAATCCATGACTAGACGTTGCGTACGACGCAGGTTATGCCGAGGGATACGAGGATATAAGTGATGAATGGCCTGGAATTGAAGACCACCATGGAAAAAATCTAGCCATTGCGGGCAGTCAACGTCCATAGTAGTTCGAAGCATCTTTTGCGGAAAAGACTCGTGAACCCCTAGATCGGCAGTAGACATTGCAAAATGTGAGAGCGTAATCTGGACATGGAGAGGTGCGGTCACCATGTGGCTGATAAGCACAAATAAGAGCCGGTTGCGCCAGTCAGGAATGCTCAGATATAGAACTCCATATCCGAACCATGCCCAGAAGAAGAATTGTCCACCGATTTCGAACCACCGATGCCACCAGGCCGGACCCTTTTTGGGAGCTTGTCCAAGGATCAGGTATTGCCAGCTAAGTCGATAAAGATTGAAACGTCCGAATAGTAGAATAGGATAGTAAAGGTAATGTTGGTAGCGAATGAGGAATTTAGCAGCGGCGTCATATTTCATAATGTGTTCGTAATATGTGCTTCGTAGGCTGTCAAAAAATCGATGCGAGACAGCGAAAAACGGGAGATGCTCGATGTCAGGATCGTGTTCAGGTGAATTCGTGACGATATGGTGGACGTTATGATTCCGCTTCCACCATCCAATACTAAGCCCGCCAATATAGTCCGCAATTATGATCCCAATCACCGTGTCAATTTGGAAACGGTGTGTGATGCCCATATGACCAGCATCATGGACAGTGAAAACTAGCTGGTGCCACAAACACCCAAGAAAGAAACCGGAGGTCCCATACCAACCGCTTCGAAGGAGATAGAAGGAAAGGTAACCTAGCAGACTGTAGCGACAGCATTCCACCAAGTACGCGAAGTAATTGCAATCATACAAGCCCTCATCGCGTATGCGTTGATGCAATTGCCTATATTTTTCGGAGATGCGATTCTGGGTTTGGAGATCCAGTGAGGGATATTTGCTGGAATCAAAGTCGATTTCTTCTTGTGTTCGCGCATCTAGGAAAAATGGCCTAGGCTCGATGTGTGTTTTGGAGTCCGATACTTTTGGAGGAGTGGAAGGAAGGGAGGAGATTGATGTAGAGCTAGATGGCCGTCTTCGGAGCAGCCCCTTGGAGTCGGCGGCTTCGAATAAAGGAGAAGGAGGGGAGGAGATTTCTTGTGTCGACGAATGGTCATCGTCTGATGCATCGCTGGGAGCGGATTCCGTATCGTCCAGGCGGAAGATTCCTCCCTGTATAGGCGGTAGAAAATTCGACCATTGTCCCTCGATTCGGCCAATTTGGTAAGAATTCATTTGCTGCCGAGCTTCGACAGAATGCAGCCTGTCATCGACCAGAGTTAGCACAGATAATTGAAGACATCAGACTAGAAATCCATACGCATTGATCTCGTCGGTCGCATCCCGGCCAACCATATGCTTGATGGCTTTGTCACCTCCAGGGTGGAATTTCAGCCAAGCATCGACCTTCAGGACTTTGCCTTCAAATATGATAATGTGTCTTCCATCGGCGATTAAGTGCTCAATCTCCGTTCGTGATAGGATCTTGTCCTTTCGGGAAACCGATAGCTTCTCTGCGGAAGAGCCGGGCATGGTCCCTCCAGCCTGTGGGCGTACACGGGCCATTGAGTAGCCGTGGAGTAATCTCAAAGAATCCCTGGAATATGGTAACTAATCCATATGATTCTAGTACTCCTCCTCGTTGATTCAGCGTTTTGGAAGGTCTTGTCAAACAAAAAGAGCCAATGGAGCGGCGTTGGTTTATTATTTCAACGTCGAAATTGCTGCCCCCTTGATTCCCGCAGGTGCCGGGGTGGGCTTCGTCAATCGGCGGTGACCCTTCGAACCTTAGCTCTGGTTAGTAAACTTACTAAGTGAACTCCGAGACTGAGACTCGAGAGATCTGAAACCCGAACTAGGACCGTAATCCGGTCAGATCACATCACCGACAGGCCCATCACCACCTCACGATGATCGTTCGATGGCCAGGCAACCCAATTATTATCAAGTTTCTTCAGGTCAGACTAAACGTTTTGCCTTTACGGAAAACCAGGAACAGAATCCAAATCAGGCAACTTTGCCGGCCGCAGCCATGTAAAACGGCGCTAGCCCACATCAGGCTAGAGAGTTTTCCGCCTTGGCATACCAAAAATCCCGCGTGTGGCGTGACGGCCGCGCAATTCCGCCTGTTGAGAGCGCGTGCGGAGAATGAGGAGGAGGCTGTGTAAGCCGTGAGGGGTGATAATTATCGACTAGCGGTCAACCTCACTCTATACTGTACCTTTGGGTCTGCTCGATAAAACAAGCTAATTTCAATAACAGCTAGACTCGACCATAGCAAGGGTACGGAGTATACATAACTACGTAAATACATGCAATGGTTAGTTACCGCTTTACCGACCCTGCTACTACATGCGCACATATATATATATATATATACTAACGCGCATACAGGAGCCTCTCCAGGCACTGGTTCAGAAATGGTTGGACTGGGATCAAGTAAATTCCACCACTCCATATCTGATCTTGCGTCTGTTTATTGAAAATCAATTTCCGAAAAGGACCCAGAAACAAGAGACGAAATCAAACTGCTTCACAATGCAAACGACACCGAAGAGCTTGAAAAGAGACTACGGAACCGTATGTTGACGCTTTCGGACTTGGATCAAAGACACTAACTGTCAATATAGGTATTCAATTCGGTACTGCAGGCTTACGCGGGCGTATGCAGGCCGGGTTTGCTTATATGAACTGCTTGACGGTCATTCAAGCTTCCCAGGGCCTAGCCAAATACCTCAGAAAGGCGCATACATCTTCACTATCCGTTGTAATCGGCAGAGATGCCCGCCACAACTCTGACAAATTTGCACTTCTTGCCGCAAATGCTTTGAGCGCAGAGGGTATCAAGGTATTGTGCTTTGATAAACCGGTCCCGACCCCTCTTGTCCCATTCACAGTGCTTCTCAAAAGTGCCACTGCGGGGATCATGATTACTGCTAGTCATGTAAGGAAGCCGTTGACTTTGAGTCTGAATATGGCTAAATGCTGACCAATTGACAGAATCCAGCTCAAGACAATGGTAAGAACTCCATACAATTTGAGATGAAGTCTTATCGCCTAGCTAACATTTCATAGGTTATAAAATGTTAGCGGTCAACATTTGCTTCGCAAGACGTTATGGCTAATCTCGTTTAGTTACGCCTCTAATGGGGCTCAAATCAATTCGCCGATTGATGCCCATATCCGCGACTCGATAGCACAAAACCTCGAGCCCTGGCACAACTCTTGGGATTTCCCTAACCGCAGTATGTCTATGGACAGCGATGCATCGAATCGAATTCTACGGGCTTATTTCGATAGCGTCCATAGATTTGTGGTTAGTGATCGAAAGTACCTTACGCATAATCCCCACGCTGACTAGCCTCAGAGTTTCGCTGGCGGCGGCTCCTATTCAAAGAGACCCTTCGTCTATACGCCTATGCACGGTGTTGGATATTCGACAATGATAGCGCTATGTAAGGAACTGAACGTTGAGGGAATGGTCGTGGTTCCTGAGCAACGAGATCCCGACCCAAATTTCTCAACCGTCCGATTTCCGAATCCGGAGGAGGCCGGGGCGTTGGATCTTGCCATGAAAACTGCCGATAGCCATGGAATAGATATTATCGTCGCAAACGACCCTGATGCCGATCGACTCGCCCTTGCGGAAAAGGTTGAGTACGTACTATTGACATTTGTTTCATAAGTAAAAGGCTGACCAGTGGTAGTGGAGCCTGGTTCAAGTTTACAGGAGACCAAGTTGGCAGTCTACTTGCCTCTTTTATATTGGACTTGTGGAAGCTTGAGAATCCACGAAAACCCATTGCAATGCTCAGTTCCGCCGTGTCTAGCAATATGCTTTGCAAAATGGCGAACCAGGAAGGATTCCATTTCCAGGAAACGCTCACAGGCTTTAAATGGCTCGGAAATGTTGCGAGAAAACTTGAGAGCCAAGGATACGAAGTACCATTCGCGTTTGAGGAGGCTTTGGGCTATATGTTCTCGAGAGTGTCATATGATAAAGACGGCCTGTCTGCAGCAATGATATTTTTGGCTGCTCGAACGAGATGGGCCAGTGACGGCTATACCCCTTTCACCAAACTGCAGCAATTATACCAGATATATGGCTATCATGAGACGCTCAATACTTACTTTGTGTCTCCTGATCCGAGCGTCAGTGCCACGCTGTTTGCCCGCATCCGAGATTTGCCCGAAGAAAAGCGAAGATCCATTGGCAAATTTCCAATTATTAGGTGGAGAGATGTCACCAGAGGCACCGATACAGGAACACCGAAAAATGCTTCCAAGTTACCCATTGACCCAACCTCACAAATGCTTACAATTTGGTCAGACCATGGCCTCCGATTTACGCTTCGAGGCTCGGGAACGGAGCCAAAAGTGAAAAGTGAGTGTTTGCCCTCTTATAAACAGGTTATAAGGCTGACCACTTTATTTGCTTGTACTAGTCTATATCGAAAGCTGCTGCCCCGGAAAGGAAGATGCCGTGCACGCTGTCTGTCAGGTGTTTCTGGCCGTTCTGGAAAGCTGGATACGCCCTCTCGCTCCCACTATGACTCATGCTTCTACGGTGACCACATCTTCCGGCCATGTTCTCAATATAAACTAGATGACAATTTGCTATAAGATGTAACCTAAGCGATGATTAGACTGCACTGTGGCATTTCTTATTCACCGGTTGCATTCGATGTATATCTATTGATTGCTAATCCTTACGAATACCCATACTTATGCATCTTTTAATTTACGATGGGCAATCAAAGTGTCGTTCTTTCGGAAACATGCATTAGCACCAAGTCTAGAACTTCTACAGGGCTGCGCTTCTCTTAACCTCAGCTCAATACTCCTTCAAGTTACACATCAGGTATACAACCAGCAAACAAAGGCCCCCTTGTTGATTAAATGTCTCAATATCATTTCTTGCCCCCACGGCTGAGGCTCGTCTGAAATTTTGAAATGGCTGGCATATTTAAAGGGAGCCAACCCCTAACTCGGTAGTATTTCCTATTGCTCCTCAAGTTCATCTTCTACTTGTTTGAAAGCGACATCCATACCCATATCGCTATTACTTGAAAGAATTGTCCCTCAGTTACAATCGTTCTCAAAATATGCCAAGATTCGGAGGTCGAGAGGCCTTTGTCGGCCCTCTTCGAAGGCACGAGTCTGACATCGTTATTGCTTTGCATCCTCTCTCGGATCTATCCTCGAACTTTGAGGATGATTCCATGTTGTCGCTGCTCACCGAGGAAGCCATACGAAGAATGATTCCACTGAACTCCTCGAAAGATTTAAGACGACGAAAAACCCCCTAGTAAATAACCCCTAAACTGCTTAAATGAGCTGAACTAACGAAGAAATACAGCCGTGTCACGAACGATGAAGAAATAATATGCGAGCTCGAAATGTTTGCCGACAGCGACGAAGATCTCGGAGAGCTTGCTAGACACCGCTCTCATCACAAGAATCGAAACCACAGCCACCACCATTTCCATTACCACGTACACGGGCCCGATAGCCGAGCATTCACGTTTCCAAGATCGTTATTCCCTAGGCACGATCAAATTCCCTTCCAACGACCCGTACGTGGTCTCCCTTTCCAAAGGGGGAGCAACAACTTGTTTCTCGAGCCCCGAACACCGATGTCCGATCATTATTCTTGCTCTTGCGTGCTATGTCATCCTGCTTATTGACTTAATCGATATCGTATGGTGTTGAATAATTGTATATAATATCAATCATCTTTTCTCCCAGGACGTCAAGGATTTCCTTTATTATGATATCGTCCTCACATAAATTATATCCCATGGAAAAATTAGATAACAGCTAAAGATATCTCATCTTTCATTTCAGATAACTAATTTCTGATTCTTTTATAACAAGAAAAAAGCATCTCTTAACAAGAAGAAGAGACTGCATCAGCCTCTTCTTTCATGAAAAAAAAAAGTACTGAAATATTCTATGCATAAAAGTAGGAGTGAGAATCATACTAGAAAAACTCTCATACTAACTGAGAACAGCAATTATCTAGAAATTATGATGAAAAGCATTTTAGCAAAAGCAAGAAGTAATATGCTAAAAAATAATATAAAATCTCATTAATAATTAATTAATAACTTAGCAGATAATTTCATTAATATTATTAATAGCATAAATTTTTCAGAAGACTGAGTAATTAAAGTTTATTACTTTATTTTAAAAAATAATTAATATCAGTTAATTTTATCTGAACATGTTATAAAAATAAGAAACATTTGATATAATAAATAAAAATAATAAATTATAAATAAGAAATTTTTTTATATTTATTATATATGTGAAAGTGACAGCAGTAACTTATAATTTATTAATTATAAATTAAAAATTACATGTTTACTTTCATGAAGTAATACTAATTTAATAAATAATTAAACTTACTAATTTAGCTAGAAGAAAGCTTATTAGAAATCTGATAAAAACTACTAATTAATATAAAATTATTAAAATATAATTTTAAATATTATCAGCTCAGATCATAATTAAATATAAAATAATAAAATATATTATTATAAGTATTAAAACATGAAAAAATTCTGATATTTATATAATAGAAATAATAATAATTATTAAATAATGCAAACTAGTATAAGCAGAATATTTAATAATATTACATGTTTAATTATACATAAATTTACTGCTAAAAATAATTATAAATAAATTTTTAAAAGAAATAATATTTATTTAATTTATAATAATTATAAAAATAAAATAATTTAATTAAATTAAATTAATTAATTTAATTAGTTATTTTATTTAAATTAGTAATAAAATTAAAAATAATAATACTAGTAAAATATTTACATAAATTACAATTAGTATAATTGTAATTAAAAATATAATTAAAATTATTAAGATTATAATTAGTAATAAATATAATATCATGCATAGTAGAAATTTTCTTAATAATAATATTAGTAATAAAAGTATAATTAATAGCAGATTTAATATTACTAGTAATAGTAGCAGTTTTAATTCTAGAATAATTATTAAAAATTCTTTTAATAATAAGTTAGATTTTAAGATATGAAATAAAATAATACTAATAAGATTAATAAAATTAATTCTACTCATGTAAAAAATTTAATTTAATAATATATTTAGTAAAAAATGCTAGAAGATAGAATATATTAAAAATAAACAGATAATGCTTAAAATAATTATCAGAATTACTAGTTTTATTTTAATAAAAAATTATCAGAATCATATAATAATTAGAAAAAGAAATAAAATTATTAATGAAAAAAGTATAATAATAAATTAAATTTCATTTTTTATATAATATACTAGCAGTATAATGCAGAATTTATTAATAGAATTAAGTATAACATATATTTTAATTAGTATTAATTATAAATTTATCATGCAAATACTAATATTCTAATTATAATATTATAATATTTTATAATTCTAATAAATAACAAATTAGCATTTAAATATTAATAATTTATAATAGTAAAAGTTTATATTAAAGTATTAATAAAAATTATACTAGTATATTTAGATTTAGAATGTATAATAAGATTCATATTAAGATTATTTCTTAAGAAACAGAATTTTATCATGATTATATAAGAAAAAAATAAGTTATTAATTATAAAAATAGTAGTATTAATTATATTAAAATATTTTATAAAATTTTTTTTACATATTCAAATAATAAATAAAAATAATTAAATTATTATAATATAAATAATAATTAATACTAGAATTATAAATAAACTGCAAGTAAAATTATTAATTAAAGTTAATAATTTAATATTAGAAGAAATGATTATAAATCTAAAGAAGAAATAAATTTTTTTTATAAATATTAAAAGTTTAAAAATATTAATTAATATAATATTAAAATAAAATAGCAGAATTAAAAAAAAGATAATTTTAATATTTATAATCATAATATTACTAAATATAATAATAAAAATTCTAGTTTATTTTTAAAATCTAAAATTAAAATTATCAGAAAACTGTAATTACATATTTAAGCTTATAAGTAATAAAATTAAAATATATACTAATATTATAAGATTAAATTTTCTTTTTTATTATCTTATTAATAATATAAAAAAATTAGTAAAAATTAGTAAAAATTATTAATTAAATTATATTATTAAGATAAATAATATGATAACTTATTAGATAAATTTAATAGCAGAAATACTAGTATTAAAATTTATAAAAGAAATAGCTTAAATTAAATTAGTATTTATAATAGAAAGAAAAGTTAAACTTAATAATAAAATTATGATTCATGATAATAAGAGCTTATTAGAAACAGAAACTTTTTCAGAAATAGTATTTTAATATTTAAAAATCTGAATAAATTTAAATAAATTTATAAATGTATTAAAAAAATAATAAATATAAGTTTTATTATTTTTAAATATTATTTTCAAAAAAAGCTTATATATATACTTATATAAGTTTAAAAAGAAAAAAATTATTAATATAACTTTTAATAAGCTTTATGCTAAAAGCAGAATAAGCTAAATAAAAAATTATAATTTAGATAAATGTTTAGTTTTTATTATATAAAAAAATATAATAATTAATAAAAAAATTATGCAAAAGAAACATGTAATTATTAATTTAAAAAAAATTAATAAAATAATTAAATCTGATATTTATTTAATAATTTAATAAGATAAGATGATAAACATAATATACAGATGTAAATATATTATTATACTTAATATAATTTTATTTTTTTATTAGTAAAAAATTTAGATAAATTATAAAAATTAAATAATTATTATTACATATAAAAATCAGAAAATATATAATATAATAATTATAAAATTTATAAATAGCATATTATATATTTAGAAATAAATAAATATAAAGTTTTACATGTTTAAAAAATTTACTAAAATTAAGAATTTATATTAATAATTTAATAATTCTTTTAAAAATATTAAAAAATTATATATAATACTTACATGTAATTTTTAATAAGTTAAAAAAATTAAATATTATTATAAATTTATATAAGATACATATAAATTTCTTATTTATAAATTTACTAAAATAAAAAATATATGTTTTAAATATAATTATTGTAAAAAAAATGATTAAAGTAATTACTAAGCTTGCTTTTTTAAAAACATTTAATTAATTTAAAATATATTTTAAATTAATCAGATAATTATATTAATATATTTTATATTATATTAAGTTAGCTAAATTTCTTCAGATTAGAAAAATAACTATGATAAAAAAAAATTATTTAAAAAAAAAAAATCAGCATACTAATACAAGCAGAAATCAGAAACTTTAATAATATATAAAATTTCTTTTAAAAAGAATTATTTTTTTATTATTATAATTTATATAAATAACTATTCATAAATATAAATACTTTAAAAAAAAAAATTTAGCATGATAGTATTTCATATAAAAAATAAATGAATTATTAAGATTAATAAAAATTATTTAATATTATTATTATTAACTTTAATGAAGCTAATTCTTTTTATAAGCAAGTTATTTAATTTAATAAAAATTAATTACTAGTTAATAAAACTGGAAATTACATGCTTAGTATAAATTCTTAAAAAAATATATTATTTTATTAAAGCTAGTAATGAGCTAATTATAATATATACTAATTATATAATTATTTTAGTAATTATTAAAAATATTTTATTAAGAATATTAAATATAAATAATTTAATTTTGAATTAGTATAAATAATAGTATATATATAGTATTTTTAATTATATATTTTTTATAAATTAGAAAAAATACATATAATATCTAATATGTTATTAAAATTGCAAAATATAATTAAAAGTTATCATATTATAATTTTTTATGATATTATTATTATTTAAATAATAAAAAAAATTAATAATAAAATTAAATTTAAATATTAGCAGAACATGTTTTATAATAAGATTATAAATTTAATTAGTAAAATTATTAAAAAAAAAAAGCATGTAATTTACTTATTATCTTATTAGAATAATAATTTAATTTATTATAAATCAGATATAAATAGCAGAAAATCATGCATTTCAGTACTAGTAATATTTCAGATGCTTAAGAAAGCATATTTAATAATATATTTTAGAAAAAACTGCATAATACAGTAGTTAAATAATTCTTATATTTATAAGCTTAGTAAAATAATTAAGCAGTATATAAAATCATGCTTTTAATATTAGAAAATATAAATAAAATGATATAAGTTATATGATAATCTGTAATTAATATTAATATTTAAAATTTCTTATTACATGATAATAATTTATTTTATATTTAAATTTTTAAATAAAGCATATAACATGCTTATAATTATTATAAAAAAATATATTAAGCATGTAATATTTATTTTAAATAAAATTATAATAAAGTAAGAAAATAAGTAATAAAACTTATAAAAATTTTATGTAATGAAAACTAAAAATTTTTTTAAAAAAAATAATTAATAATAAAAATTTAAAATTTATAGCAGAATTATAAAAAAACATTTTTAATTAATTAGATATTTAAATACTATTTATAATAGTATAAATAAATAATCAGAAAAAACTAAATAAATAATTAAAATTATATTTAAATATTTTATAAATATAATATAAAATCTGAAGAATTAGCATGAGCTTTTTTTAATTTTATAATTATTATTAAATTTAGTAAAATTAGTAATAACTAGAAAATTATTACATGAGCTGTTATATAATATTAAGATGAATATTTATTTTAGTAATATAATTAAAATTAATTTTTTAAAATTTATTAATAAAAACAAAGCAGTAAATATAATAAATGAGAAAGTAATATTAATAAAATAGCATTATAATATAAAATACATGTTCTGATAATTTGAAAAAAAATTAGAAAATACTTTTTTAATTTTATAAAAGTTATTACACATTTATAATATAATTATATTATAAGTTTTTTAAAAAATATATGAGATTATTTAAGATAATTAAAAGAATAAATAATTTTATTTATTAATTAAAATTTTTATTACATTAGCATATTCATAATATCATGTTAGCTATGCACTTGAAATTATAATAAGAAAATAATAAAAAAACTTATATAATAAAATTATAAGATTAATAAATTTAATATATGTGAATAAAAATAAAGTATTAAAAGATAGAGAAAATAATAATATATATAAAAAAAAAGCTGTGATATAGCAGTAGCAAGAAATATCTAATTAAATAAAAGATATTTAATATTTTTTTTTTTTTTTTTTTTTATTCATTATAATCTTATGCAGTCTGTGACTAAGAAGATTATCTGCCTAAACAGAATTTACTAGCTATTACATACATTTAAATATAAGAAAAATACAAATAAACTAGACAAATGAAATGTCTCCCCTCCTCAGGAATGAAAAATACAACTTTTTTATCTCCGGGCATAGAGGCCCCGGAGCTAGGCCCCGGAGCGAGATCTTTGAAGCCCGGAGCGAGATTTTTTAGGGGCTACTCCGGGCACTCCATGTCTGGAGCAGCGCCCAGATTGCAAGGTGTCCCAAAACCATTTTCAAGACAGGTTGTTGCGAGTGTTTTCTCCGGGTAGTGGAGCCCCGGAGCTAGGCCCCGGAGCGAGATTTTCACCCCCGGAGCGAGATTTTTTAGGGGTTACTCCGGGCACCTCATGCCCGGAGCAGAGCCCAGATTGAAAAGTGTCCCAAAAGCATTTTCGAGACAGGTTGTCACGGGTGTTTCCTCCGGGTAATGGAGCCCCGGAGCTAGGCCCCGGAGCGAGATTTTGACCCCCGGAGCGAGATTTTTTAGGGGCTACTCCGGGCACCTCATGCCCGGATTAGAGCCCAGATTGAAAAGTGTCCCAAAAGCATTTTTGAGACAAGTTGCCGTGGGTGTTTCCTCCGGGTAGTGGAGCCCCGGAGCTAGGCCCCGGAGCGAGATTTTGACCCCCGGAGTGAGATTCTTTAGGGGTGGCTCCGGGCATGCATGCCTGGAGCAAAATTGATGTTGGAAAATTCTTCAAAATTCACTTGAAAAATGAAGAATGACAGGTTGTTTTAGGCTTGTAAAATCCACTCTCAGGTAGCAATTCTTGTTTTTTTTAGATAAGAAATTAGAAACTTAAGCCCTAACTTAGTCTGAAAGAGTAGCTTTAATGAAAGCAAGGGAATATTTAATTTCTTTTGAATTTTTCTTCTTTTTTCCTGCTGATTTTGACACTTAATTAATAAATGCTCAGGATTTTCTTTTACCTGATAATTTAAGTAAGTATTAGTTAAATAATCAGATAATTTTTTTAAGTAAGATCTGAAGTATCCATGCCCAAGCTTTAGCTGAGTAATAGTAGATTAGATTCTTTTAGGCACTTTTAATCTGGAAGTCTTTCATTTAATTCTTAAATTAAACTGAGCATAATTACTATTCTCATTTTTCTTATTAAAGATTTTTTCATGTTATTTAATTAGAGCTTGCTCATGAATCTTTCTCTTAATAAAAGAATAAGAAATATATTTTTCTGAAAAGATGTCTTTTAATTAAGTAATCTTTTTTACTACTTTATTAGCTTTCTCATTTTCATGAATTCTCACATGAGCTGGCATTCAGTATAAGTAAAATTTAATATTATTAAATTTCTGATCTTTTAGAAGATTTCTTATGAAATTTATATAATATAAGTCAGATTTCAGGTTATTTTTCTTCAGTCTTTAAAGTACAGCTTGACTATCTGAGAAAATCCAAATTTCTAAAATAATTTCAGATTCAGAAATTATCTGACTAGCTTTTTAAAAAGCTTTCTGAATAGCAAATAATTCAGCATTAAAAACTTTCATATGCTTATTCAGATTTCAGAAATATCTCATGTTTTTCTGAGAAACATAAATTCCTGTATTTGCATTCTCATTTTTAGATTTAGAATCATCTGAATAAATAACTAAATTATTTAATGATAAATTTTTTATTAGTTTCAGATGTTCTTTCTTAGAATTTAATTGTAATTTCTGATTAGTTTCTGAAATGCTTTTTAATTAAAAATTAATTAAATCAGATAAATTAGAATGCCAGAATGCATTTCATTTAATTTTGATTTTTTCTAATTTTAAAGAAGATAATTATTCAGAAATTAGAGAGCATAATCTGAAAATCTGAGAGAGAAATTTCTTAATCTTCTTGGATTTCTTTTTCTTTTTTTTGCTTGATGTCTGTTTAATCTGCTAAATATTATACTTAGATTAATTTTAATTCAGAAATTTTCTCTAATCTAATTTAACATCATTTGGATAAGGTGGAAAGCTTGAAGAAACCTGCTTTCTAATCACATGATTTTTTAAGATTTTTAGAAGTCTGAAAGCATAATTTCTGCAGATTCTATTAAATCTCACTCCTACTGATGAAATAAAAGCTTTAATTTGCATAGCATAAACTGGAGAAGTTTTAAAAGCTTTATTCTGCATTTTCTCATATTTATCTAACAAATATTTTTAATTATTTTATTAAACTGAAACATTATAATCTGTAACTAAGATTATACAAGTAATATATAGCTGTCTCATTACCTGAAAGTTTAAGTCTTTTTCAGTATTTGAAAATCTTAATAATTAATTTAAGATTCTCTTCACAGCTGTAATTTTAATTTCTACATGTTTTTTAAATGAGAGCTTGAGATCTAGCCAAATGCCTAGTCATCTTACTAGATCTTTTGGTTTAAATTCAAGATTTTAATCTGGAATTTAAACTTTATCATTTTCTGAATATTTAGAAAAATGAATAAGTTCAGTTTTTTTCATATTAAACTGAATTATCTTAGATTCTTGTCTTTCTAGCATGATTTTCAAAGCTTTATTTAGAAGCTAATAATTTTCCTTAATTAAAGATGTAGTAGCTATTAAATCAGTATTATTAATATAACTTAAAATTCTTATTTTTTTCAGAATCTCATGATTTTTATTCTGAAATAAAAGAATAGTATAAATTAAGTATAAAATTAGAGAAAGTGGACAGTCTTGAGAAATTCTAATATTAATGATATTAGAATCTTTTTGTCTTTCCTCATTAAAGATTAGACTGATTTTTCTAGTTTGCATGAATCAGAAAATTCATTTAATTAATGATTTAAGCATTTTTAGATCTGCTAGAATTTTAAGTAATTTATTTATAGAAATATAATTAAAAGCTTTCTTAATATTAATAAATAAGACTGATGTTTTCATCTTATTTGCTTTAGCTAATTAAATATCATGTACTAGATTTAGTGCTGCATTTACTACTTCAAATTATTTTTTATCTTCTAACTAATTAAAATATAATAATTCAGTTATGAAAACTCAGAATGAGAATCTATTTACAATTATTCTTTTCATTACTTTATCTAAATAATTTAACAGTGAAATAATGCAATAGGATTTTGAAATGAAAGAATTTTTATTTAATTTTTTTAAAATCACTCTCATAACTTCTCTCCAGATATGTGGGTGATAGCCTGTTTGAAATAAAGCATTATATAATTGAAAAAATCTATTTTTTAGAACTGAATAAATTTTTTAAAGTATATAAAATGAGATGTCATCTGGACTTGCAGCACTTGTTTTAAAATCAGAAAAAATAACTTTTTTAATTTCAGTCTGAATTAAGTCTGGCCATTCTCATTCTGAATTTTAAGAATTTAATTATAATTTATTTCAGTTAAATTCAGAATAACTTGAAGATTTTCTAAAAAGAGTTTTAATATAAGCATTGCATTTTTCCTCAAAGAAAATAGCAGGTTTTAACTCATTATTCTTATTTAAGTAATTAAGAATAGAAGTTTTTTTCATCCTGTTATCTTTAGTATACTTATATGCTTTAAAAATCTTCTTTTCTTCTGAATTTTTAAGAAAATTATTCTAATAAGTAACTTTAGCTTTTTTAATTAAGAAGAAATAATCATTTCTTTGCTTAGAAAATTTCTCATAAGTAAGATTATCAGCTTTATAATTTCTAAAAGCTTTAGTTATTCTTTTTCTCTTTATTTTTAAATCTGAATTTTATTATGATTTAGATCTTTTCATGATTTTCTTCTTAGAAATGCTTTCATTCATACAGATTTAAATTAAATCTATTAGTATTTTTATTTCATGTTTTAAGATTTCATGAGTTTTAAAAATAGCTGATTATTCATACATTAAACTGTTAATTTTCTAAATAAGAAGATTATTTAATTTTTTCTAATTTACTTTCTTAAAGTTATTGAAATTAGAATGCAATGAATTTGCTACTAGATTCTTCTCATTTAATTTAATTATAAATTAAATGATCTCATGATCTGAGTCTGAATAAAGCTTAGAATTAATTCACCAGTTTACTAATTTCTCAGTTAAATCAGAAGAAATAAATGATAAATTAATAATAAATTTTTGCTGTAAATTTGACCAGTGAAATGTCTTAATATCTTCTGAATTTATCAGTTTATAATTCAAAGATTCCAGCTAATCTATCAGCTTTTCAGCTCTTAATGAGATTATAATTAAGAAATTTCATCAGAAATAATAAGCATTAAAATTCCCAGCTAGAATTATATTTTTCTTAATGTTTAAGTTAATTAGATTTCTTTTTATAATTCAGAAATTATTATTTTCAGTCAATAATTTTTCATTATAAATATTAATTAGTTTTAAAGTATCAAACTAATTATTTTTATCTTGAATATCTAGAATAATTAAATTATTACTTGAAATAATATCAGATCTTAAGCAAGCTTGAAATCTAGATAATTTTCTTATAAAAATAGTTATTCTAGATTTTAAAGTTTTATTTTCAGATAAAATGTAAAAATAAAAATTATAAGAAATAGTAAAGCTATTATCTGAGCTAATTCAGAATTCTTGAAATAGAATAAAATTAATTTTATTCTCATTTCTAATATCTAAATAAATATACATTATTATTTAATTTCTATTCATATTATTCTAAAAAAATGTAATTTTTGAAGAATTATTTAGTTATTTTTTTATCATGAAGAAGAAGTTAAGAAAATTTAAATTTTAATTTTTTTTTCATTAATTTAAGTTCTTCTTTCTTCTTTAGAATCAGATTCTCTAGTTCTTTTAAGATTCTGTTTGAATTTAAATTTTAAAATCATCTTAGATTTAGTAAATTTAACTAAAGTTCAGTTTTCCTCTCCTGAATGAATGAAAATCAGCTCATTTTAAAGCTGAGTTTAACTTTGATTTTGATTTAATTCCTCAGCTGAAGAAATATCACTTTGTTAATTTTAATTTAATTTTTCACCAGCTTTTTAACTAGATTTTTGCACAGTAGATTTTAGCTTGTAAAAGATATAATTAGTGCTTGCAGTTTCATGATTTTCATCATAATTTACACATTTTTTCTGAGAATAAGAGCATAATTTATCTTAAAGCTCATAAATTATATACTTATATTTAGAAATTGAATGATTTTCTGCATAAATATCACATTTTGTATTTCTTTTATAATTTCAAGAAATATGATTATAAAGCTAGTAATTATGATACTAAGTCATGAATTTGAACCTGTTTTTTACTGAGTTATATTCAGAAACTCTCAGAAAAATTCCAGTAATTAAGATGAATTTCAGTTTTTAAGCTTATTTAAGTAATTTTATAAAGAATAAAGCAGAAGCATGAGATTTTTCTGCTTTATTTTCTTTAGATAAGAGCTAAATTAGCTGTTTTTTCAGAGAAATATTATTAAATATTTCAGCTTCAGATTTGAGAAGCTCTAATTCATCTTTCTTATTAAAAATCTCAATAGAAATGCTATAAATTATAAAATTTTCTCATTTCTAATCATTATGAACAGCTGTTTTTTTAAATAAGATTTGAGTGAATTTCTCTAAAGCTTTTTGCTAAATTACCTGATATTCTTTTAGAAAATCAGCTATGAAATCAGATATTATAGTAAAAATCAGAAAAAAATCTCTAAAAGATTTGAAAATTAAAGAAATAACTGGCTTGGTAGTTAATTTCTCCTGAATGAAAGTATTATTTAACTTATTATAAATTTGAAAAGCTTGAGAATGAATTTTCTCAGCTAATTCAGCTGTAATTAAAAAAAGTAGTCTTTTTTCTAAATGACTTTTTAATTAAGAAATTTTAGAAGCATTAGCAGTTGAATTTAAATTTGAATTTGAATTTATTTTAGCAGCAATATTTGCCCATGTTTTTTAAGTATTTTTGGAATTTTTTGAGTGTTTTTGAATATTTTTTTCTGGGTTTTTCATGGGATTTTCTTGATTTTTTTGATTTTTTTGATTTTTTTTAATTATTTTAATTTTTTGATTTTTTCAAATTCTGAATTCACTTTTCCATTTTTTGCAAGGCAGATTTCTCATTTCTAATTTCAAAACAAGTTAAATTCTTTTCTTTTTCAAAGAATAAAATCTTGTTAAGACTGAGAATACAAGAATTTAGTTCTTTTTGAATAAGAAGATGATTTTCAATTTAATAAGCATTTTCAAGTATTTTTAGAACTTATTTAAGCTCAGAAGAATTCATTTCAGTGGGAATAATCTTAGATAAAGAAGATTCAGTCATAACTACTTAGAAAGTGAAATTTTTGCCTTCACTGATAGAAATTTCAAAAAACTAATTCTATTTTTTAAAAAGAAAATAGAAAACTAATATGAATTTTTATTTAGAACTATTTACTGAAAATAAACTGAGATTTTATTCCCATCTGAAAGATGTTTGCTTGATTATCTCAGAAACACAAATGAGAAAAAAAAGAAAATTAGATTAAGAAAGCTTTAGAAAAGCAGACTTAATAGTGATTTTTAAAGAAAATTACCTGAACTAGCTTATTTCTTTATGTGAAAAGTAGCAAAAACCTCTCTAATTTCAAGCAGGTGGAATTTCTGAAGAAATTAGAATTAAATTTACTAAGACTGAGAGTAAATGTGTAAGAGATTTCTGTTTTATCTGAGAAGTTAAAATTCAGAAAAAAAGCTACTCTCTTATTTTTATATAGAACAAGAAAACTTTGAAATTCTTTTAGAGAACTAGTATCTCTAAAAAATAGTAACTCAGCTTTAGTTTGATTTAAATCTATAGTTCTTTATTAAATTTAAATATTTAAAAAATAAGTAAATTTGAAATTCTAACTGTAGAAAAGCTAGAAATATTACTATGACATGCAGTAAAAAGTCTTATTCTTTAGTAATAATTGCATCAGAAAATAATATGCAATAATATTTATAATGAAACAGTCTTAACTATTACTATCTGATAACTGCAGGAGTCTTGATAACACAGCTAAGTTATCAGATATTAAGCTGTTCAGATCTGCTGGAAGAAGAAGTTGGAAATCAGTTAATATCTTTATAAGTCTTTGAGATATGTAATTTTTATGAATTATGAGTGAATGTTCTTATTATTATAAGTATTTTAGTATAGTTTTCATTTAATTTAATTAAGAATTAATTAAGATGTTAAGAAAAAGAAAATGAGAGTAACAGATAATAGGATTAAAAGCAGACTGTACTTTTTAAGTTCTTAAGATATTTAAAATCTAAGATTTGCTAATTATTAATCTCAGTTTTTTAAGTAATTTAATATATTTAATGATTTAATAGCTTGCTTATTAATAGAAAAGTAAGATTATAAATAATAAGATATAATTTATTTTTTATAAATTTAATGTGATGTAATTAATATAAAGTTTAAAATAAGCTTTAAATAAGCTTAAATTAATCTCAGAAGCTTAAATGTTATTATTTAAGATTTAGTTAGTCTTGCTAAGCTCATATCTTAAATTTTCATAAGAGCTTTTTACAGTTGTGTTTTTCATCACAGCTGAATAAGCAGTATTTATAAGAGAATAAAAATTAGAGAAAGATTTAAATGTAGTTAAAAAGGAAATTCCTGAAAATTTGAAGTTTGTACTTCTTGTAATTATGGAGATTTCATGCTAAATGTGATGTTTTTAGCTAAAGACCTATGATATCTTATTTCTTGTGATATCTTAATTAGTTTTGATTAAATTTTGTTGAAAATTTCACAGTTTGATAAGAAAAAAAGGAGCTTTCAAATGAATATTTTTTCATTCAGTTTAAATAAAAATTAGCCATGTTTTGAGAATTCCGAATTTCCAATGCATGATATGAAGAAATTTAATATGAAATAAAATATATAATTATAACTAAGAAAATTATAATAAGTTTCTAAGATAATAATAATTTATAAATAATAATTTATAATAATAATTTAATTATTATATTATATATTATTATTATTAAAATAAAAATAATAAATAATATAAATAATTAATTATAAATACAGAATAATTAAAATATATAAATAATATAATATTTATATATTTATTATTTTTATACAAGTAATAAAAATTCTTATATAATTAAATAACAGTAAAATTAAATATCTGAAATATCTTAAATTATATAATAAATAAATAATAATAAAAACATTATTATAATCAGAGAAATTACAGATAATATTAGTAATATTAGTATTAAAAATATATTAGTTAATAATAAAAGAAATATTAATTAATATATTTAAATTAATTATTAATTAAAATCAGAATAAAAAAAATATAAAAAAGAAGCATGAAATAAAAAAAACTTAAAAGCTAGATTAAATATTAAAATTTATTCCAAATAATATAAAAATTAAGCTTGTATTATTAAAAGAATAAAACTTCTACAGAAATATTACATCTAATTTTCTAATTAAAAAATAATAATTTAAAAATAAATTAAAATTAAAAATTAATATAATTACTAATAAATATAAAAGCTATAAGAAAATTCTAAAAAACAGAAATATTAAATATATTAATAACTCTAATAAACTAATTTACATAAGAGTAATTATAATAAAATTATATTTTAATTTCTATAATTTATAAAATATAGTTATTAAATTAAATTAAATTATATTTAATTTAATTATTTATATAAATTTATAAATAATTACATTTATAAAGCTAATATTATATTAATAAGAGTAAAGCTACTTAAATTATCAAGATATAATAATATGTAGTTAATATAAAGCAGTAAAAAAATAAATGAATAATATAAAAAATGAATTTTCTATAATATAAATAATATAATAAAAGCAATGCAATTATTTAAATACCAGATATAATAAATAAAATTATTAATATTATAATAAAGTATTTATAAGAATAAAGATAATATAATTATAAAAATAAATTTTTTATTAAATATATTAATAAATTAAATATAACATTTATAAGAATTATTTATTTTATTTATAATAATAAAATACTAATACTATTAGCTAAATTAAATAATAAGAAATAAATTAAAATTTTATTAAAATTACTTAATAAAAAATGCTCTATAAGTAAGAAAAAAACTTTAGTAATTAAGAAACTATCATATTAGCTAGTCTAGTTCTCATTTAGCTTAGTCTTGTGATTTCTTTTATTATATAAGAGCTTATAAAATTTTATTCTCATTTATTTTTTAATAATAAGTTCTGATTATAATTTATATATATATTATTATTTATTATATACTTTCTTCTAGTATTTCTTATTATTAGCTGCTAGTTTTGCTTTTATTATATGTTTTTAATTCTGGTTTTTAATTTAATTCTTACAATTCTCATTACTTTAAAAGAGAAATAATTTATAAAGCAGAATTTTCAATGCTTAATTTCTTATAAGTATTATTATCTTATTATTTTTTATTTTATTAAAAATTAATTATTTCTTCTTATCTTTTATAAAAAAGTATTATAAGTTACTTTTATTATAATTAATAATAATAATAATTCTGATTTTATTTAAATAAATAACTTTTTTAATATTACTTTCATGTTAAATAATACTTAATAAGACTGTTTATTAAAATAAATAAAATAGCTTTTTTTATATATGAAAAAAATTAAAAGCTTAAATAAAAGCAGTATACTTTATAATCTTAAGATAATTATTCTAAAGCTTAAGTATAAGAATTTTAAAAAAAAATATACTTTAATAAAAAAATTCAAGATTATTTAATATAAATTATAAACTGCAAACAAATTCAAGTTAAGTCAAGTTTTAACTCTCCTGGACTCAACTCAGACTTAACTTGCATTCATATGATTTGAACTTGAATTAACTTGAAACTCATTCATTTCAAGTCAAGTCAAGTTAAGTTTTCAACTTGTAAATGAGACATGAGATTGACAAGAATCTATCCTGATCATTAATAATCGAAATCTAATAGAAGTGGGTTCATTAGGAAGATCTTTCAATTTCCTATAAAACTAGCCCATTTTCATATTTTTAGCATTTTTTGTTGATTTTATATTAAATTTTAAAGATTTAGTACTAAAAATAGATTTTCACTTTTCCTGACTTTTGATATTCAACTTTGGGAGCCAATAGAAAATCAGAAAAAAATGCTAACAATATGTGATTAAGCTTATTAAAAAGGTCTTTAAAAGAGCTTTCAAATGAGCCTATTTTTATTCAATTACGACTAATATTCATCCCACTATAATGAAAAACATTATATATTTCTATAAATCTCAAGTTTTTCAAGTTGAAAACTCAACTCAGACCGAGTCAAGTCCAACTTGACTTGAAACTCAGTGGGATCTCCATACTAGAGCTTGACTCAACTCAGTTCAAGTCAAGTTGAGTTCAAGTTCGAGTTTAATTCAGACTCATTCACAGTCTAATAAATTATGTATTAAAAAGCTCTGTAAAAAGCTAATAGCTATTAATTAGCAGATTAAGAGCATAATATTTATTTCTGATTCTAATCATGTAGTTTCTGCTAACATATCTTACTTAAAACATTATATATTAGTATAACTAGCATTAAATGTACTTATTACTCTTATTTAGTTTTAGTTATTATTTCAGAACTTTTTTATAAAATATATAAATCATATTATAAAATTATATAATAAAATTTTAATAAATAATACTTTAGCAGCTAACATCTTAGCAGTAAGTACTTTTATAATTGAAATTTAGAAATTTAAAAATATTTAAACTAATTTAAATACAAATTTAGTATGAGTAAAATTATTATTTTATAATAATAAAATTAGTAAGATTTTATTTTATAAAAATATGAAAAAGTTTTAAGCTTAAAACATGCATGAATTACATGATAGAATTTCTAAAACATGGCTAATTTTTGTCCAAACTGAATGAAAGGATATTCATTCAAAAGCTTCTTTCTTTCTCATTAAACTGTGAAAATTTCAATGAAATTCAATTAAAACTGGTTAAGATATCATGAAAAATAAGATATCACAAGTCTTTAGCTAAAAACATCACATTTGATGTGAAATCTTCATAATCACAAGAAATACTGATTTCATCTTTTAAAAAATTTCTCTAATTCTTTAACTTCTCTAAATTTCTTCTTAATTTAATTTCTTTTTATCTTTTTCTCTTACAAAACATAATTATTAATCTTCTTAGTAAAAATTTTAATATATAACTTAATAAATAAGTTAACTAAGACTAATTAAGTCTTTATTATGATCTGCTAAGATAATGAGATTTAATTAAGCTTAGTTTAAGCTTAAACTGAATCTTAGTCTAATCTCATCATATTAAATTTACTTAATGATAAAAATCAGCAGAACTATACTCTTGCCTGTTTCATCTTATCTTCTCATTAATAAATATCCTATCAAAATAATAAATACACCTGAAGAATCAGCAACTTGAGCTAATTAATGCTATGTTTTCAAAATTTAAATATGATTAAAACTGATGAAACTACAGTTAATTTTATTGACTGATCTTCTTGAACATGAAATTATATCACACCCTCTGATGTTTCATCTTATCATCACACTAATACAACTTCTAATAAAATGATAAATACATTCTAAGAATTAGCAACTTAAGCTGATTAATACTGTGCTTTTAAAATTTAAATACACTTAAAATTAGTAAAGTTACAGCTAGTTTCACTGGTAATTTCTCTAAACAGTTCATATCTCAGTAGTTTAACTGTGTTACTAAGACTCCTGCAGTCACTTATTCTGATAATTAAAACTGCTTGATTATAGGTTTTTTTATGCTCAGAATCTAGATATAGTAAATTAAAAACTAAAATTTTTTATTTACAAGTTATAGCAGTATTTCCAGCTTTTTTACAGTTAGAATTTTAAATTTATTTATTCTTTAAATATTTAGATTAAACTAAAGCTGAGTTACTTTTCTTTAGAAATAATTATTTTTTAAAAGAATTGCAAAGTTTTTTTATTTTACTTAAAAATAAGAAAGTAGCTTTTTTTTTATTTTTAACTTCTTAGATAAAATAGGAAAATCTTGCACATTTACTTATTTTTAGTAGATTTAATTCTAATTCATTCAGAAATTTCACTTGCTTGAAATTGGAGAGGTTTTTGCTACTTTTCATATAAAGAAATAAGCTAATTCAGATGATTTTCTTTAAAAATCACTATTAAATCTGCTTTTCTAAAGCTTTCTTAATTTAATTTTCTTTTTTTTCTCATTTATGTTTCTGAGATAATTAAGCAAACATCTTTTAGATGAGAATAAAATCTCAGTTTATTTTTAGTAAGTAGTTTTAAATAAAAATTCATATTAGTTTTCTATTTTCTTCTTAAAAAAATAAAATTAGTTTTTTAAAATTTCTATTAGTAAAAATAAAAAATTTCATTTTTTAAGTAGTTATGGCTGAATCTTCTTTATCTGAGACTATTTCTACTGAAATGAATTCTTCTAAGCTTAAACAAGCTCTAAAAATACTTGAAAATGCTTGTTAAATTAAAAATCATTCTCTTATTTAAAAAGAACTAAATTCTTATATTCTTAGTCTTAATAAGATTTTATTCTTTAAAAAAGAAAAAAATTTAACTTATTTTGAAATTGGAAATGAGGAATCTGCTCTGTAAAAAATGGAAAGATAAATTCAGATTTTGGAAAAATTAAAAAATTAAAAAAATTAAAAAAATCATGAAAATTTCATGAAAAACCCAAAAAAAAATACTTAAAAAAATTTAAAAAATTCCAAAAACACTCAAAAAACCTGGGCAAACATTGTTACCAAATCAAATTCAAATCCAGCTGCTAAAACTTCTATTTCTTAATTAAAAAGTCATTTAGAAAAAAGACTACTTTTTCCAACTACAGCTGAAATAGCTGAGAAAATTCATTTTCAAGCTTTTCAAATTCATAACAAGTTAAATGATACTTTCATTCAGGAGAAACTAACTATCAAGCTAGTTATTTCTTTAATCTTCAAGTCTTTTGGAAGTTTCTTTCTGATTTTTGTCATAATATTTGATTTCACAGCTAATTTTCTAAAATAATATCAGATAATTTAATAAAAAGTCTTAGAGAATTTCATTTAAATCTCATTTAAAAAAACAGCTGTTCATAATAATCAGAAATGAGAAAGTTTTATAATTCATGATATTCTCACTAAAATTTTTAATAGAAAAAATGAACTAGAGCTTCTCAAATCTGAAGCTGAAATATTTAATAATATTTCTCTGAAAAAACAACTAATTTAGCTCTTGTTTAAAGAAAATAAAGTAGAAAAATCTCATGCTTCTGCTTTATTCTTTATAGAATTACTTGAATAAGTTGAAAAACTAAAATTCATCTTAATTACTGGAATTTTTCTGAGAATTTCTGAATATAATTCAGCAAAAAACAGGTTTAAATTCATGATTCAGTATCATAATTACCAGCTTTATAATTATATTTCATGAAATTATAAAAAAAATATAAAATATAATATTTATGCAGAAAATTATTTAACTTCTAAGCATAAGTATATAATCTGTAAGCTTTAAGATAAATTATGCTCTTATTCTCAGAAAAAATATGCAAATTATAATGAAAATCATGAAATCATAAGCACTAATTAATACTTATATCTTTTACAAGCTAAAATTTACTGTATAAAAATCTAGCTAAAAAGCTAGTAAAAAATCAAATTAAAATCAATAAAATGATATTTCTCCAGCTGAGGAATTAAATCAAAATTAAAGCTAAACTTAGCTTCAAAATAAGCTAATTTTCATTCATTCAGAAGAGGAAAACTGAACTTCAGTTAAATCTGCTAAATTTAAGATGATTTTAAAATTTAAATTTAAACAGAATTTTAAAAGAATTAGAAAATCTAATTCTGAAAAAGAAAGAAGAACTCAAACTAATAAAAAAAGAATTAAAATTTAAATTTTCTCAACTTTTTTTTCATGATAGAAAAATAATTAAATAATTCTTTAAAAATCACATTTCTTCAGAATAATATGAATAGAAATTAAATGATAATACATACCTGTCTAGATATTAAAAATAAGAATAAAATTAATTTTATTTTATTTCATGATTTCTGAATTAGCTTAGATAAAAGCTTTATTATTTCTTATAATTTTTATTTTTACATTTTATCTGAAAATAAGAATTTAAGATTTAAAATAGTCATTTTTATAAGAAGATTATCTAGATTTCAAGCTTATTTAAGATCTGATATTATTTCAAGTAATAATTTAATTATTCTAGATATTCAAGATAAAAATAATCAGTTTAATACTTTAAAACTAATAAATATTTATAATGAAAAATTACTGACTGAAAATGATAATTTCTAAACTGTGAAAAAAAATTTAATTAGACTAAATATTAAGAAAAATATAATTCTAGCTGGAAATTTTAATACTCATCATTTCTGATGGAATTCCTTAATTATAATCTCATTAAGAATTGAAAAGCTAGTAAATTAGCTGGAATCTTTGAATTATAAACTAATAAATTTAGAAAATATTAAGACATTTTACCAGCTAAATTTACAGTAAAGATTTATTATTAATTTATTATTTATTTCTTCTAATTTAACTGATAAATTAGTAAACTGATGAATTAATTCTAAGCTTCATTCAGACTCAGATCATAAGATCATTCAATTTATAATTAAATTAAATAAGAAGAATCTAGTAGAAAATTCTTTATATTTTAATTTCTATAACTTTGAGAAAGCAGATTAAAAAAAATTAAATAATCTTCTCATTTAGAAAATTAACAGTTTAATATATAAATGATTAATTATTTTTGAAACTCATGAAATCTTGAAACATGAAGTAAAAATGCTGATAAATTTAATTCAAATTTATGTAAATAAAAGCATTTCTAGAAAGAAAATCATGAAAAGATCTAAATCATGATAAAACTCAGATCTAAAAATAAAAAAAAAGAAAATGACTAAAGTTTTTAGAGATTATAAAGCTGATAATCTTACTTATGAGAAATTTTCTGAGTAAAGAAATGATTATTTTTCTTTAATTAAAAAAGCTAAAATTACTTATTAGAATGATTTTCTTAAAAATTCAGAAGAAAAAAAGATTTTTAAAGCATATAAGTATATTAAAAATAACAGAATAAAAAAAACTCTTATTCTTAATTATTTAAATAAGAATAATGAGTTAAAATCAGTCATTTTCTTTAAGAAAAAATGCAATGCTTATATTAAAACTCTTTTTAGAAAATCTTTAAATTATTCTGAATTTAACTGAAATGAATTATAATCTGATTCTTAAAATTTAGAATGAAAATGATCAGACTTAATTCAGACTGAAATTAAAAAAGCTATTTTCTCTAATTTTAAAATAAGTACTGTAAATTCAGATTGCATTTCATTTTATATACTTTAAAAAATTTATCTAGTTTTAAAAAATAGATTTTTTTAATTATATAAAGTCTTATTTTAAATAGGTTATTATCTACATATCTGAAGAGAAGCTATGTAAATATTTTTAAAAAAATAAAATAAAAATTCTTGTATTTTAAAATTCTATCATATTATTTCATTATTAAATTACTTAGATAAAATGATAAAAAGAATAATTATAAACAGATTCTTATTTAAGTTTTTATAATTAAATTATTATATTTTAATTAATTAGAAGATAAAAAGTAATTTGAAGCAGTAAATGCAGTATTAAGTCTAGTGCATGATATTCAATTAGCTAAAGCAAATAAGATGAAAACATCAGTCTTATTTATTAATATTAAGAAAGCTTTTAATTATATTTCTGTAAATAAATTGCTTAAAATTCTAGCAGATCTAAAAATAATTAAATTACTAATTAAATGAATTTTTTAATTTATGCAAACTAGAAAAATTAATTTAATTTTTAATGTAAAAAGATAAAAAGATTCTAATATCATTAATATTAAAATTCCTCAAGACTCTTCAGTTTCTCTAATCTTATATTTAATTTATATTATACTTTTATTTTAAAATAAAAATCATGAGATTTCAAAGAAAATAAGAATTCTAAGTTATATTAATAATACTGATTTAATAGCTATTACTTCTTTAATTAAAGAAAATTATCAGCTGCTAAATAAAGCTTTAAAAATCATGCTTAAAAGATAAGAATCTAAGATAATTTAGTTTAACATAAAAAAAATAAAGCTTATTCATTTTTCTAAATACTCAGAAGATAATAAAGTTTAAATTCCTGATTAAAATCTTAAATTTAAATCAAAAGACTTAGTAAGATAGCTAAACATATAACTGGATCTCAAGCTCTCATTTAAAAAATATGTGAAAATTAAAATTACAGTTATAGAAAAAGTCTTAAATTAATTATTAAGATTTTCAAATACTGAAAAAAACTTAAATTTTCAGGCAATGAGACAGCTATATATTACTTGCATAATCTTAGTTATAAATTATGATGTTTTAGTTTAATGAAATAATTAAAAATATCTGCTAAATAAATATGTAAAAATGTAAAATAAAGCTCTTAGAAAAATTCTAGAAGTTTTTAAGACTTCTTCAGTTTATGCTATGCAAATTAAAACTTCTATTTCACTAATAAGAGTAAGACTTAATAGAATTTGCAGAAATTATGCTTTCAGACTTCTAAAAATCTTAAAAAATCATGTGATTAGAAAGCAGGTTTCTTCAAGCTTTCCATCTTATTCAAATGATATTAAATTAGATTGAAGAAAATTTCTAAATTAAAATTAATTTAAATATAATATTCAGCAGATTAAATAAACATTCAGTAAGAAAAAAAGAAGAAAATCTAAGAAGATTAAAAGATTTTTCTTTTAGATTTTTAGATTATGTTCTTGTAAAATCTGGCCTCACAGGCAGTCCTGTCAAGTTTTTCTTATCTAATCTATCTTGATAAAATTCTCACAGGATTCTTGCAGAACTCTGCAGAAATTTCATTTATTAACTTAGCAGTCTTACAAGATTCTATCAGATTTTATAAGCTGAAATTAGATTATAAGAAATTAGTAATATATAAATTACTAATTAACTGAGTAAATAGAAAATCAGTAGTAATGCAAGTGATAGTAATATATTTATTTTTTTATCATATTTTCTTATAGAGCTAGATCATGTTAGATTACTTATATACTTAATTTCTCATATTTTACTACTTATTCTTAATAATATATCTGATAATAGCTTTCTGATAAAACTTATAAATAATTTCTGCTTTTAAATATAAAAAAAAACAGATATTCTTTTTTCATGAACTAATTATAATTTCTGAAACTTAAAGAATTACTAAACTTGAATTCTACAAGTTATTTAAACTAACTTATGAGATATTAAATCATCTTTATAAATTCTTTTTAAATCTTAATTCTATATCAGATTAATTAACATCTGCAAATGAGCTATTTATAAACTAATTAAGATATTTAGAATAACTTATAAGATATAATTTCTTATCTGTAATAGTTATAAGTAATATTTAAATTCTTAATCTAGCATAATTTCAGATTATAATTAATTAAATTAATTTAATTATCTGTTTTAAGAAAATCAGAAAGAAATTAAAAAAACTTTATAACTTTATAAAATATTAATACTTGAAATTTCTTGAAACTGTAAATTCTAAACTGCCTGTGAAGAAAAACTGCAAATGATTCAAATCATAAGCTCTGAAATTAATTTATAAGATTTCAGATTTTATTAAATATAAGAAGTTTCTTATTCTGATAAATAATAATCTTAGTTTTTTTAATATTTTTTCTAAAGATTAAATCATATATGTAAAAACAAGTCTTTATTATATCATGACTAAGAAATAAGATAATTATATTATAAAATATTCAGATAAGAATAACTGAAATTCATTTATTATTTTTTTACTTAGAGATCTTGAAGACTTTATAAATCTGATTTATAATAATTAAAAAGAAATTTTACATTTTTATAAAAAAAAAAATGAGATAGATTAAGATTATCTTTATAAATATTTCATTAAAATTCAAAAAATTAGTAATGAATATAACTCAGTTATTATGTAGCATAAGAATATGTTTTTCTAAATCTATAATTTACTCATATAAAATAAGCTTAATGAATAAGAAAAGCTTTTAGATAATCTTCATGAAATTATAATCATTGTAAGTAAATTATAAAATTAAGTCTTTGAAAGAAAAAACTTAAATTTAATTAATTTTATAAAGAATTAAAAAAGTAATAAGAATGAATAATAAAAAAAGAAATTTTTCAAGCTAAAGAATAAAAATACAGATAATAATAATTCTTTATAAAATTTAAAAAATAAAAAATTTAAAGATTTATGAAAACTTAAGTATTATACTTATAAAAAATATAACTATATTACATTTAAATACATAAAATTTAAGAAAATTGAAAATATTAAATAAAATAAGAAGAAAGAGTTTATATATATGATAAGATTAATATAAATTTTTAATAACTTATTATTAAATCTTTCTTTAATTTAACTACATTATCAAGCTAGCAAAAAGTTTATAAAATATTCTTAAATAATCTGAATAAATAGCTATGCAGATATTATAATTATTAGTCTTAATCTAGCTAAGTAATTAAATCTAAAGCTAAAAGATAAGAGAGTTAAACTTGAAATTGCAGGTAAAATTCAGAATTTTCTGAATTTTCTGAGTATTATAAATATGATTTTTAAATGTATAAATAATAAAAACTGTTAATAAATTTTTTATAAATTAGTTTATATAACTAATATTAAAAATAACATGTTACTGAACATGTTATAACTAATTAAACTTAATTCAGATATTAATTAAATTTCTTATAAATTTATTTTCTTTATGAAAATATTATGTAACATTCTTATAAATGCAAAAGTAGTAAATTTTCAAAATCTTATAATAAAAAAAAAGTTTATTCTTCTCATGCTAGTACATCTGACAGATTTTTAAAAAAATTCTAAAGTTAATTTATAAGAACTTGAGATTTCTATGAAATATCATGACATACTTAATATTTTTAGTAAAGAAAAAATCTGATAACTAGCTTCTTATTATAAAGAAGATTTAATTATAAAATTTCTTTTTAGAATAAAATTAAGCTATATATTAGTATATTATATATCAGAAAATAAAAAAAAAGTACTTACAGAATATCTTATAAAAATAATTCTTATAAATTTTATTTATTTTTTTAAATTTTCTGCAGAAGCTCTCATCATGTTTATATTAAAAAAAAATAATAAATTATAATTTTATATAAATTATAGAGATCTTAATAATAAGACAGTTAAGAATTAATATTTCTTATTTTTCATTAAAAATCTGATTAATTATCTTGCAAGCATGATTATTTTTACTTATTTATATATTAAGAATACTTATTATCATCTGCAAATTAGAAAAAATAATGAATGAAAAACTGCATTTTATATATTATTTAATTATTTTAAATATTATTTAATATTTTTTAAATTAATAAATATTTTCATGATTTTTTAATTTTATATCATGAAAATCTTATAAAAGTTTACAGATGTTTTTATAATTATTTACTTAAATAATGTAATGATTTATTCTTAATATAAGAAAGATCATGTTAATTATGTTAGATAAATTCTGATTATTTTAATAAATATAAAACTTTATTACAAGCTTTTAAAATGCTTTTTCAGTATTTATAAAATTAATTTTTTAGAATATATAATTTTTATGAATAATATCTTCATAAATTAAGCTTGTATTTAAATCATTCTAACTTGACCTGAATTTAACATGATTTAAAATATTTAGATTTTTTTTAATTTTTATAATTTTTACTATTAGTTTATTAATGCATTCTTATAATTAGTTTTAAGACTTATAAACATGCTAAAGAGCTGTAAATCAAGTTATCAGAAATAATAATAGATGAAAAAAGAACTAGATAAGGCTAAAAACAGTAATTTTCTCAAGAATAAAGCTTGTGAGTTCTTTTAATAAACTGAAGAACTTTTTCATGAATACAGTTATGCTTTATTATTTTAATTCAGAATATTAAATTAGATTACAGATTAATATTTCTGAATTTATAATTTCTGAAATTATTATTTAATTTAACTCAAAGACTTAATAATGAATTCTTATCATTTTTTATTTTTATAAGATAAAGCTTATAAAGCTTAATTATAATATTCATAATCAAGAATTACTTATTATAATTAAATTCTTTTATTATTAGTAATACTAGCTGAAAGAATCTTATAAATCTATTATTATAAAAATTAATTATAACAGCTTGTAATACTTTATAATAGTAAAAAAACTTTTATAATAATAAATTTAATAAGCACAGAAACTTATAACTTACTAGTTTATTATTAAGCATGTTATAAAAGTTAAGAATTCTGTAAATGCATTCTCATGAAAAGCTGATTATCAGAAAAAAACAGCTTATGAGAACTTAGAAAATTAAGAAATTATAAGTAAGTTATAATTCATGCTTTTTTTATAATGAATAATTATTACAGATCTTATCATGAAATCTAAGTAATTAACTGCAAATTTTCTAGAAAAGAAAAAAAAAAAAAATATATCTTATAATTACTTTTCTGAGCTCATGCAAGTAAGAAAATATTTATATAAAATTTTTATAAAGATTTTAATAAATAGCATTATTTATAATAAATAGTTTCAGTTAAAAAGAACAAGTATTATTACTCTAGCTAAGAAAGAATTACTCTTTAAATCTAGAAATTTATTCAGAATATCTCATTTTCATAGTCTTTTATCAGTCATTTCTAACTTATTACAAGTTAATAAATTTATAATTCTAATTAATAATTATCTGATAAATTAGTTTATGAAACACTAAATTAAATAAAATAAAATGCTTTTTCATAATAATTATCTTTATATTCTTACTAATAATACATGTGTTTTAGATAATTACTTTAAAACTTATTAGTTTAAATTTTATAACTGTTTTTGCAAATAATGCTTTAAGTATCAGATTTTTTTTAAAAAAAAAAATATCATATCATGTGAATTTATTTCTTGTAAATTTTTAGATTCAAGTACTAGCTTTTTAACTATCTTCAGATTTATAAGAATGATTTCTTCAGCTAGTTATTAAAGAATTTTAAGCATCTTATTTACTCATAATAAAGCAGTAAGTTATTCTTTTAATTTAAATATTTTCTGATAGAGATTTTCTAGCTTATAAGCTAATCATTTTTCAGAATATTAATCTAGCTAGTTATTAATTATATTTACAGATCTTCTTATTTAATATGAGTGTTATTATCAGAGGTTTATCTATCTTATTTATTTTATAAATAATTATTTCAGTTTCATAAATGCATTATCTTCAGATACAGTTTTTCTGAAATTATATTATTTTAATTCTTTTTATTTTTTGTAATATAGCTTAAAATATTTTATTTAAGATTCTAAAACTTACTGCTAATTTACTTGTAGATTACTTATTAAATTCTCTTATTATTATTCATGATATTATTTAAATATTTTCAGATTTTAGTATTTTTAATTATAAGCTTACATGAGTAATTTACTCTCTTTTTCAGTCTGCTGCATTAATTAATAAACATAATATTAATCATATTCAGATCTGCAAGAATTTAATTATTACTTAACATAATTAAATGCTTTTATCAGATCAGATATGTTTATAATATTATAATTTTATTTTTTATCATACTAAAATCTTATAATTTATCTCATATATATCTAAAGATTCTAAGTAATATTATAATAATTATATTATAATTATTATCATCTGCTTATTTAAAAGTATCTGAATGAATTAGTTTTTTATAAAATTTTTACTTTATTTTTTTTCAGATTTTTCTTCTTGCAGAATAATTATAAAAATTTAATTTATATTTTTAAGAAAAATAAAATTAATTCTTTTATAAGAAAAATTCTAATTATAATTAATTCTTCTTCATAAAAATCTTCAGATCTGGTATATCTGAATTAGTTTAATAATACTAATATAATAACTTTTACAAGTGCTTTAATATGCTTATAAACTTCTAAATAAACTCATTTTTATTTAAGTAATTTTTTTATTAAATCTGATATTCTATCCAGCATTCTTTCTTATAAGAATTAATAATTATCTTAATCATATACTTTTTCTCAGATTTCTTTATTTCATGAATAAAATGATAAGTTTTTATAAGAATTTCATTCATTTCTTAATAATCTGAAAGTAAGAAAACATGAAAAATATTATATATTCTTTATAAATCTGCTGCCAGTTCCAGCTAATAAGCTTACTTATTTATTTTTTTTATAATCTAATATGAATCTGTTCATAAAAGATTTAATTTCTTATTAAAATAATTAATTTTAATATTATAAAGAAATAATCATATCTTATTCTTAATCATGTATGATTAAATAAATTAATTTAATTATCTGTTTTAAAAAGATCAGAAAGAAATTAAAAAAACTCTATGATCTTATAAAGCATTAATACTTAAAATCTCTTGAAACTGTAAATTCTAAACTGCCTGTGAAGAAAAACTATAAATGATTTAAATTACAAGCTTTAAAATTAATCTATAAGACTTCAGATTTCATTAAATATAAGAAGTTTCTTATTCTGATAAATAATAATTTTAATTTTCTTGATATCTTTTCTGAAAATCAAATCACATACATAAAAATAAATCTTTACTACATCATAACTGAGAAATGAGATAATTATATTATGAAACATTCAGACAAGAAGAACTGAAATTCATTTACTACTTTTTTATTTAAAGATTTTAAAAATTTTATAAATCTAATCTGTAATAACTGAAGAGAAATTCTATACTTTTATAAGAAGAAAAATGAGATGAATTAAGATTATCTTTATAAATATCTCATTAAAACTCAGAAAATTAATAATAAATATGACTCAGTTATCACATAACATAAGAATATGTTTCTCTGAATCTATAATTTACTCATGTGAAATAAGCTTAATGAACAAGAAAAGCTTTCAGATAATCTTCATGAAATTATGATTATTACAAGTAAATTACAAAATTAAGTCTCTAAAAGAAAAAACTTAAATTTAATTAACTCTGTAAAGAATTAAAAAGATAATAAGAATGAATAACAAATAAGAAATCTTTCAAGCTAAAGAATAAGAATTCAGATAATAATAATTCTTTATAAAATTTAAAAAATAAGAAATCTGAGAATTCATAAAAATTCAAGTATTATACTTATAAAGAATATAATCATGTCACATCTAAATACATAAAACTTAAGAAAACTAAGAATATTAAATAAGATAAGAAGAAGAGATTTATACATATGACAAGATTAATGCAAATTTCTAATAACTTATTATCAAATCTTTTCTTAATTTAACTACATTATCAAGCTGATAAGAAGTCTGTAAAGCATTCTTGAATAATCTGAGTAAACAGCTGTGCAGGTGTTACAGTTATTAGTTTTAATCTAGCTAAGCAGTTAGATCTAAAATTAAAAGATAAGAGAATTAGACTTGAAATCACAAGTAGAATTTAAAATTTTCTGAATTTTGTAAGTATCATAAACATAATCTTTAAAGATATAAATAGTAAAAACTATTAATAAGTCTTTTATAAATTAGTTTATGTAACTGATATCAAGAATAACATGCTACTAAGCATGTTATAACTGGCCAGACTTAATTCAGTTATTAACTGAATCTCTTGCAAACTTATTTTTTCTGTGAAAATATTACATGATATTCTTATAAATGCAGAAGCAATAAATCTTAAAAATCTTATAATAGAAAAAGAATTTGTTCTTCTCATGCTAGTACATTTAATAAATTCTCAAGAAAATTCTAAAATTAATTTATAAGAACTTAAGATTTCTATAAAATATCATAATATATTTAATATCTTTAGTAAAGAAAAAGCCTGATAGCTAGCTTTTTATTATAAAGAAGATTTAATTATAAAACTTTTTTTTAAAATAAAATTAAGCTATATGCTAGTATATTACTTATCAGAAAATAAAAAAAAAATACTTATAAAATATCTTGTGAAAATAATTTCTGCAGATTTTGTTTATTTTTTTAAATTTCTTATAAGAGTTCTCATCATGTTCATGCTAAAGAAAAATAATAAATTATAATTCTGTGTAAATTATAGAAATCTTAACAGCAAGACAGTTAAGAATTAATATCTCTTATTTCTTATTAAAAATCTGATTAATTGCCTTGCAGGCGCAGTCATTTTCACTTATTTAAATATTAAGAATGCTTATCATCATTTATAAATTAGAAAGAATAATGAATGAAAAACTGCATTTCATATATTATTTAATCATTTTAAATATTATGTAATGTTTTTTAAATTAATAAATGCTTTTATAATTTTTTAGTTTTATATTATAAAAATCTTATAAGAGTTTACAGATATCTTTATGATTATTTACTTAAATAATATGATGATTTATTTTTAATATAAGAAAAATTATATTAATCATATCAGATAGATTCTAACTGCTTTAATAAATGCAGGATTTTATTACAAGCTTTTAAAATGCTTTTTTAGTATCTACAAGATTAACTTTCTAGAATATATAATTTTTATGAATGATATCTTTATGAATTAAGCTTATATTTAAATCATTCTAACTTAATCTAAACTTAATATGATTCAGAATATTCAGATTTTTCTTAACTTTTATAATTTTTATTATCAGTTTATTAATGCATTCTTATAACTAGTTTTAAAACTTATAAACATGCTAAAAAACTGTAAATCAAGTTATCAGAAATAATAATAAACAAAGAAAAAACTGAATAAGACTAAAAATAATAGTTTTTTTAGGAATAAAGCTTACAAGTTCTTTAATAAACTAAAAAACTCTTTTATAAATACAGTTATGCTTCATCATTTTAATCTGAAGTATTAAATCAGATTACAGACTAATGCTTCTAAGTTCATAATTTCTGAAATTATTATTTAGTTTAATTTAAAGACTTGATAATGAGTTTTTATTATTTTTTATTTCTGTAAGATGAAGTCTGCAGAGCTTAATTATAACATTTATAATTAAGAATTACTTATTATAATTAAATTCTTTTATTATTAGTAATACTGGCTGAAAGCCCGGCACTGGTGGCGTAATGATAATAAGCACCACCAGGCACTGGCCGGCCTTAACTAATTCTGAGGTCGGGGGTTTGAATCCCCCTGAAGCACATGTCTTTTTTACCCGCCAAGGCTAGAAGGCATTAAAAATCGGGAGGTTTCAGGACCTCTCCACATCCTCAAAAAATCCCGGGTGTTTCCAGGCCTCATGGGCACCGATTACGGGGCCTGTGGACCCCGGAAACACCAGCCACAACTAGGGAAGCTTTTAAAAACCATCCGATCTCGGGCTCTTCGGAGAATGAGGGCAGCATGTGATTACGCGGCCTGAAAACCCCCGGGAAGTCAGGACACCCTAGGCCTCCGTAACTTGCTCACGTGATAAGCCACTGCGTGCTAGGTGGATACCCGTGTTCCAGGCAGAGGTGGGGCCCGGGCTTAGCCAAGCCCGGGCTTCGCCGAAGCCCGGCAGCTAGTGATAAATTAGGACTAGCGGTTGCGGAGGTGGTTAGTCAGCCAAAGGAGCTCGGAGCTCCGGAGCCTTCGGGCTCCGTGGGCACCGGGGGAAGCCCAGTGGCGGGCGAGACTGCAACGGCCGATTGGTAGGCTGCGATGCCGAGATTGGCAGCACGGAAGCTATGAGGTTATGGTTAAGAATTGGTAACATGTAACTAATAGTGGGCGGCGGCCCTTAACTAAGAATGGGCAGGGAATTAGTTAAGGGGCCCGAGAGGACAGTTCGCGGCAGTCGGTTATTATAGGCATTGTATGTAATAGCTTAAGATGTATCCCCTGAGTCTGGCAGGGGCCAAACCCAGCTTCAAAATGAGCTGATTTCCATTCATTCAGAAGAGGAAAACTGGACCCCAGTTAAATCTGCTAAATCTAAGATGATTTTAAGATCTAAATCTAAACAGGATCTTAAAAGAACTAGAGAATCTGACTCTGAAGAAGAAAGGAGAACTCAAATCAATGGAAAAAGAATTGAAATTCAAATTCCCTCAACTCCTTCTCCATGGTAGAAAAACAACTAAGTAATTCTTCAAAAATTACATTTCTTCAGAATAATGTGAATAGAAATCAAATGACAATACACACCTGTTTAGATATTGAAAATGAGAATAAAATTGATTTTATTCTATTTCCAAAACCCTGAATTAGCTCAGATAATAGCTTTACTATTTCTCATAGCTCTTATTTTTGCATCTTATCTGAAGATAAGACTTTAAGATCTAGAGTAGCTGTTTTTACAAGAAAATTATCTAGATTTCAAGCTTGCTTAAGATCTGATATTATTTCAAGCAATGATTTAATCATTCTAGATATTCAAGATAAAAATAATCAGTTTGATACTTTAAAACTGATTAATATCTATAATGAAAAATCACTAGCTGAAAATGATAATCTCTGAACTGTGAAAAGAGATCTAATTAACTTAAATATTGAGAAAAATACAATTCTAGCTGGGGATTTTAATGCTCATCATTTCTGGTGGAATTCCTTAATTACAATCTTATTAAGAGCTGAAAAGCTGGTAGATTAGCTGGAATCTTTAAATTATGAACTGATAAATTCAGAAGATATTAAGACATTTCACTGGTCAAATCTACAGCAAAAATCTATTATTAACTTATCATTTATTTTCTCTGATTTAACTGATAAATCAGTGAACTGGTGAATTAATTCTGAGCTTCATTCAGGCTCAGATCATGAGATCATTCAATTTACAATTGAATTAGATGAGGAGAATTTAGTAGAAAATCCATTGCATTCCAATCTCTATAACTTTGAGAAAGCAGATTGGAAAAAACTAAATAATCTTCTTATTCAGAAAATTAACAGTCCAATGTATGAATGATCAACTGTCTTTAAAACTCATGAAGCCTTGGAACATGAAGTAAAAATGCTGACAGATTTAATTCAAACCTGTGTAAATGAAAGCATTCCTAAGAAGAAAATCATGAAAAAATCTAAATCATGATGAAATTCAGATTTAAAAATAAAGAGAAAAAGAATGGCCAAAGCTTTTAGAGATTATAAAGCTGATAATCTCACTTATGAGGAATTTTCTGAGCAAAGAAATGATTATCTCTCCTCAATTAAAAAAGCTAAAGCTACCCATTGAAATGATTTTCTTGAAAATTCAGAAGAAAAAGAGATTTTTAAAGCATATAAGTACACCAAAAATAACAGGATGGAAAAAACTTCTATTCTTAATTACTTAAATGAGAATAATGAGCTAAAACCTGCTATTTCCTTTGAGGAAAAATGCAATGCTTATATTAAAACTCTTTTTAGAAAATCTTCAAATTATCCTGAATTTAACTGGAATGAATTACAATCAACTTCTCAGAATTCAGAATGGGAATGGCCAGATTTAACTGAAACTGAAATTAAAAAAGCTATTTTCTCTGGTTCTAAAACAAGTGCCGCGGGCCCAGATGGCATTTCATTTTATATACTTTAAAAAATCTATTCAGTTTTAAAGAATAGATTTTTTAGGTTATATCAGGCTTTATTTCAAACAGGCTATCACCCACATATCTGAAGAGAAGCTATAAGAGTGATTTTAAAAAAATCAAATAGAAATCCTTCCATTTCAAAATCCTACCACATTATCTCACTGTTGAATTGCTTAGGCAAAGTGATGAAGAGAATCATTGCAAATAGACTCTCATTCTAAGCTTCTACAACTGAATTATTATATTTTAATCAGTTAGAAGGTAAAAAGCAATTTGGTGCAGTGGATGCAGCACTAAGCCTGGTGCATGATATTCAATTAGCTAAGACAAATAAGCTGAAAACATCAGCTTTATTTATTGATATTAAGGGAGCTTTTGATTATGTTTCTGCAAATAGATTGCTTAAGATTTTAGCAGATCTAAAAATACCTGAATCATTAATTAAATGAATTTTCTGGTTTATGCAAACTAGAAAAATTAGCCTAATTTTTGATGGGGAAAGACAAAAGAATTCTAATATTATTAATATTGGAATTCCTCAAGGCTCTCCACTTTCTCCAATCTTATATTCAATTTATACTATTCTTTTATTTCAGAATAAAGATCATGAGATTCTAAAGAAAATAAGAATTCCAAGCTATATTGATGATACTGGTTTAATAGCTACTACTTCTTTAATTGAGGAAAATTGTCAGCTGCTAAATAAAGCTCTGAAAATCATGCTAGAAAGACAGGAATCTGAGGTAATTCAATTTAATATGGAAAAAACTGAACTTATTCATTTTTCTAAATATTCAGAAAAGGATAAAGTTCAAATTCCAGATCAAAATCTTGAATTTAAACCAAAAGATCTAGTGAGATGGCTAGGAATTTGGCTAGATTCCAAGCTCTCTTTTAAAAGACATGTGGAAATTAAGATTACAGCTGCAGAGAGAGTCTTAAATCAATTATTAAGACTTTCAAATACTGAAAAAGGCTTGAATTTTCAGGCAATAAGACAACTTTATATTGCTTGCATAACCTCAGTTGCAGATTATGATGTTCCAATTTAGTGGAATAATCAAAAATATCTGCTAGATAAATATGAGAAACTGCAGAATAAAGCTCTTAGAAAGATTCTAGGAGCTTTTAAGACTTCTCCAGTTTATGCTATGCAAATTGAAGCTTCTATTCCACCAGTGAAAGTAAGATTTAATAGAATTTGCAGAAATTATGCTGCTAGACTTCTAAAAATCTCAAAAAATCATGTGATTAGAAAACAAGTCTCTTCAAGCTTTCCACCTTATTCAAATGGCATTGAATTAGACTGGAGAAAATTTCTGAATTGGAATCAATCTGAATATAATATCCAGCAGGTTGAGCAAACACCAAGCAAGAAAAAGAGGAAAAAATCCAAGAAAATTAAGAGATTTCCCTCTCAGATTTTCAGATTATGCTCTCTAATTTCAGAACAACTGCCTTCTTTAAAATCAGAAAAAATCAAAATCAAATGGAATGCACTCTGGTATTCCAATTTATCTGATTTAATTGATTTTCAAATAAAAGATATCCCAGAATCTGATCAGGAATTGCAGTTGGATTCTAAGAAAAAACACCTGGAACTGATAAAAAACCTGCCATTGAATAATTTAGTCATTTATTCAGATGATTCCAAATCTGAAAATAAAAATGCAGATGCGGGAATCTATGTTTCTCAGGAAAACATGAGATATTCCTGGAATCTGGAAAAATATCTGGAAGTTTTTGATGCTGAGTTATTTGCTATTAAAAAAGCATTTCAAAAGGCTTTAGAAATAATCTCTGAATCAAATTCAATTCTGGAAGTTTGGATCTTTTCTGATAGTCAAGCTGGAATTTAAAGACTTGCTAAAAATAATTTAAAACCTGGATTATATTATATTAATTTTCTGAAAACTCTGTTAAGAGATGAGAGATTAAAGAATATAAAATTCCACTTACATTAGGTGCCAGCTCATGTGGGAATTCATGAAAATGAGAAGGCTGATAAAGCAGCAAAAAAGGCTACTCAATTAAAAGATATCTTTTCAGAGAAATATATTTCTCATTCTTTTATTAAGAGGAAAATTCATGAGCAAGCTTTAATTGAATAGCATGAAGAAATCTTTAATAAGAAAAATGAGAATAATAATTATGCTTAGTTTAATTTAAGAATCAAATGAAAGGCTTCCAGATTAAAAATCCCTAAAGGAATCTGGTCTACTATTACTTAATTAAAGCTTGAACATGAATACTTCAGATCCTATTTAAAAAGATTACCTGATTATTCAACTGATATTTGCCTAAATTGCCAGTTAAAGGAAAATCCTGAGCATTTATTAATTAAGTGTCAGAATCAGCAGGAAAAAAGAAGAAAAATTCAAAAAGAATTGGATATTTCCTTGCTCTCATTAAAGCTACTCTTCCAGACTGAGTTAGGGCTCAAATTCCTAATTTCTTACCTAAAAGAAACAAGAATTGCTACCCGAGAATGGATTTTACAAGCCTAAAACAGACTGATAAAATTCACTTTTCAAGCGTATTTTAGAATATTTCCAACCTCAATTTTGCTCCGGGCATGCAGGCCCGGAACCACCCCTAAAAAATCTCGCTCCGGGGGTCAAAAATCTCGCTCCGAGGCCTAGCTCCGGGGCTCCACTACCCGGAGAAAACACCTATGACAACCTGTCTCAATAATGGGTTTGGGACACCTTTCAATCTGGGCGCTGCTCCAGGCATCAGATGCCCGGAGTAGCCCCTAAAAAATCTCGCTCCGGGGGGCAAAAATCTCGCTCCGGGGCCTAGCTCTGGGGCTCCACTACCCGGAGAAAATACCCGCGACAACCTGTCTCAAAAATGGTTTTGGGACACCTTTCAATCTGGGCGCTGCTCCGGGCATCAGATGCCCGGAGTAGCCCCTAAAAAATCTCGCTCCGGGGCCTAGCTTCGGGGCTCCACTACCCGGAGAAAACACCCGCGACAACCTGTCTCAAAAATGGTTTTGGGACACCTTTCAATCTGGGCGCTGCTCCGGGCATGAAGTGCCCGGAGTAGCCCCTAAAAAATCTCGCTCCGGGCTTCAAAAATCTCGCTCCGGGGCCTAGCTCCGGGGCCTCTATGCCCGGAGATAAAAAAGTTGTATTTTCATTCCTGAGGAGGGGAGACATTTCATTTGCCTAGTTTATTTGTATTTTTCTTATATTTAAATGTATGTAATAGTTAGTAAATCCTGTTTAGACAGGTAGTCTTCTTAGTCACAGACTGCACAAGACTATAATGAATAAAAAAAAAAAAAAAAAAAAAAAAATACTGGCTGAAAGAATCTTATAAATTTATCATTATAAAAATTAATCATGACAACTTGCAATACTTTGTAATAATAAAAAAATTCTTATAATAATAAGTTTAATAAGCACAGAAACTTACAGCTTACTAATTTATTATTAAGCATGTCATAAGAATTAAGAATTCTGCAAATACACTCTTATAAAAAACTAATTATTAAAAAAAAATAGCTTGCAAGAACTTAGAAAATTAAGAAATCATAAGTAAGTTATAATTCATACTTTCTTTATGATGAATAATCATTATAAATCTTATTATAAAGTCTAAGTAATTAACTTGCAGATTTTCTAGAAAAGAAGAAAAAGAAAAGCATATTTTATAATTACTTTTTTAAGCTCATATAAGTAAGAGAATATTCATACAGAATTCTTATAAAAATTTTAATAAACAGTATTATTCATGATGAATAATCTTAGTTAGAAAGAATAAGTATTACTGCTCTAGCTGAGAAAGAATTACTTTTTAAATCTGGAAATTTATCTAGAATATCTCATTTCTATAATTTTTTATCAGTTATTTCTGACTTATTACAAGTTAATAAATTTATAATTCTGATTTATAATTATCTGATAGATTAGTTTATAAAGTACTAAACTGAATAAAATAAAGTATTTTTTCATAATAATTATCTTTACATTTCTGCTAATAAGTCTCTTTATCTAAAACTTATTAGAAAATATCATGATTTGCTTCTTACAGATTATTTTACTTCTAAATAAACATATAAACTATTCTTATAAAAATATTATTAGTTTAAAATGCAGAAAATGATAAATAAATATTATCATTCTTATAATGTGTATCATAACTACAGGATTATTTACAGAAAACTTTATGATAAACTTTAATTACTTCTCATTTTATAAGATTCTTAAGAAAAAATTAGCATGAATGTTATTACTAATCTTCTTATAAGTAAAAGCTTTAAAAATATAAAATATGATTGCATTCTGGTAATGATAGATTGTTTTATAAAAATATCTCATTTTATATTAATCTTTAAAAAGCTTATGATAAATCAGTTAGCTTAGATTTTTCTTTATGAGATAATCTGCTTTTATAAGTTATCTAAGAAAATTATCTCAGATTACAGATTACTTTTTATAAGTAATTTCTGAGAAGATTTATTTTAAATTTTTTAAATTATACAGTTGCTTAGCATAGTCTTCTATTTATAATTAAATAATTAAATTTAATAATTAAACAGCATTCTAGAACAGTATTTGTAAAGTTTTATTTCTTATAAGCAGAATAACTAAATTAGCTAATTACTTCTAGCTAAGTTTATATATAATAACTTTATTTAAGCATTAATTAGTTAATCATCTTTCTGTCTGATGTATAAACTAAATCTGAAAATAATATTTATAAATTCTTACAAGTATATTACTAAGATTTTAAATGCTTGTAAAAAAGCTAACATTATTCATAATTTTTATAATAAGATAAAGAAATTTCTTATAAAAATATAGATTTATTAGAAGACTTATTATAATAAAAAACACATGCTTAAATTATACATGATTAAGAATAAGATGTGATTATCTCTCTGTAATATTAAAATTAATTATTTTAATAAGAAACTGAATTTTCTGTAAACAGGCCTGTATTAAATTATAGAGAAAATAAATAAGCAAGCTTATTAACTAAAACTATTAGCAGATTTGCAAAGAATATATAACATCTTTCATGTTTTCTTACTTTCAGATTATTAAGAAATGAATGAAGTTCTCATGAAAACTTATTATTTTATTTATAAAGCAGAGAAATCTGAAAAGAAGTATATAATTAGAATAATTATTAATTCTCATAAGAAAGAATATCAGCTAGAGTATCAGATTTAATAAAAAAATTATTTAAATAAAGATAAGTTTACTTAAGAATCTGTAAGCATATTAAAGCACTTATAAAAATTATTATATTAGTATTATTAAATTAATTCAGATATACTGAAACTGAAGACTTTTATAAAAAAAAATTAGTTATAATTAAAACTTCTTTTATAAAAGAATTAATTTTATTTTTCTTAAAAATATAAATTAAAATCTTATAGCTATTCTGTAAGAAGAGAAATCTGATAAAAATAAAGTAAAAATTTTGCAAAAAACTAATTCATTCAGGCATTTTTAAATAAGCAGATGATGACAGTTGTAATGCAATTATTATAGCATTGTTTAAAATTTCCAGATACACATGAGATAAACTATAAGATTTCAGTATAGTAAAAAGCAAGATTATAATATTATAAACATATCTGATCTAGTAATGACATTTAATTATATTAAGTAATAATTAAATTCTTACAGATCTGAATATGATTAATATTATATTTATTAATTAATATAATAAATTAAAAAAGAAAATAAGTCACTTATATGAGCTTGTAATTAGAAATACTAAAATCTAAAAATACTTGAATAATATCATGAATAATAATCAGAAAATCTGATATATGACTTATAAGCAAATTAATAATAGATTTTAAAATCTTAAATAAAGTATTTCAAGTTGCATTATGAAGCATAGACAAAGCTGAAATAATATAATTTTAGAAAAACTAAATCTGAAGATAATGTATCTTTAAAAGTAAAACAGCTATTTATAAGATAAATGAGATGAGTAAACTCCCAGTAATAATACTTATATTAAATGAGAAAATCTGTGAATGTGATTAATAATCAGCTGAGTTAACATTCTGAAGAATGATTAGCTTACAAGCTAGAAAATTTTTATTAGAAAAATAACTTACTGCTTTATTACAAGTAGATAAGATGCTTGAAATTCTTTAATAGCTAGCTAAAGAAGTCATTCTCATGAATCTGAAGACAGTTAAAGAACTAGTGCTTGAGTTTAAAAATTTACAAGAAATAAATTCATGTGACATAGCATTTCCTTCTCTCAGAAAAATCTAATACTCAGAGCATTATTTATAAAAATGATTATAAAATTTAAGCTGATAAGCTTTAAAGTAATTACTTAAAGCACATGCATTAATAACTACTAAAAAACACTATAATTACTTTAGCATGAAACTTAATATTCTTATAAATTTAATAAACTCATGTTATACTAATGATAATTATAGCTAGTATATAATTATACAAGTATCTTAAAAACTTAAGATTTAAAAGTTAAGAATGCTATAAAATTATTAGCATAATTTAAGAAAAGAATGAACTTTATTATGAGATGCTTATAAATAATAATTCTGATTTCTTTATAACTTATAAGATATTTACAAGTTGCTAACATGTAAATAAAATATAGCAGTAAATAAAAGAAGAGCTGTAAGATGCTCATAAGCTGAAATCATACTTACTTAACTAAAATTATTATAAAACATGATTAGAATCTCAAGTATAATTAAGAAAAAGATGAAACTTAAGAAAAAAAAGAAAAAAGAAAAAAAGAGAAAAAGAATTATATACTCTTTGCAAATTAAAGTTCTTACTTATTAACTAGAAGCTTATAAGTAATGAGAAAGAATAAATAATATTATCAGAATAAGCAAGCATGATATTATGAGACTAAAAAACTCATTTATAAAACAGAAACTTTTATTATAATGAATCTATAAGTCATTACTAAAGTTATCATTACTTATTTTAGTTAATTAGAAGCTAGAATAGCTGAATTACTTCACTGAAAAGATCAGATATTTATAAGCAATTATTATAATTATTTATAAAATAAAGAAATTCTTCATGAAAAAATTCTAGCTTATGAAATTTAATTATAAACTTTATTATTAGTTAGTTCTAGTTGTTTTCCTATATCTAGTACTTTTTCTCACCAGGTTTTGAAAGAATAACAGATTTTTCATAACTAGATTATAACTGTAAATCAGATATTTCTTATACATGATTTTACTTTCATAAAAAAAATTTTGCATGATTATAAAAGTATTATAAATAACACATGTTATTAGTTTTATATTCTAATTTTCATAAGAATCTAAATAATAATTAACTCTGAGAACAGAATCATCTTGAAGAGAAGAAAATGTAAGATCTGATCTTACAAACAGCTTTGTCAAGTCTTTCTTATCTAATTTATCTTAATAAAACTCTCACAGGATTCTTGTAAGATTCTGCAGAAATTCTGTCTGCTAACTTAATAATCTTATAAGATTTTATCAGATCTCACAAGCTGAAATCAGATTATAAGAAATTAGTAGTATATAAATTACTAATTAACTAAGTAAATAGGAAATCAGTAGCAATGCAAGTGATAATAATATACTTATTTTTTTATTATATTTTCTTATAGAGTCAGATCATGCTAGATTACTTATATACTTAATTTCTCATAACTAATTTCAAATTAAATATAATAAGAAATTTTTATTAATTTTATTATTAAGCTTTTAAAATTATAAAAATATATAATTATTATAATTATTATAAATTAATTAAATAAGAAAATTATTTTTAAATTATATGAAAATATTATAACTAAAATAATAATAAAAGTATTTATAAAATAATTTTAATAATAATATAATTTATTTAAAACTATAATATTAGATAAAAAAACTTAATTTATAAGATTATTATAAAATCTAATATTAATAATATAATAGTAATAAGTATTATCAGATACTAGCTGATTTTAATTAATTCTGAAATTAGAAGTTTAAATTTTTCTAAAACACATGTTTTTTTTACCTGCTAAAATTAAAAAACATTAAAAATTAGAAAATTTCAGAATTTTTTTACATTCTTAAAAAATTCTAAGTATTTTTAGATTTCATAAGTACTAATTACAGAATTTATAAACTCTGAAAATATTAGTTATAATTAAAAATTATTTTAAAAATTATTTAATTTCAAATTTTTTAAAAAATAACAGCAGTATATAATTATATAATTTAAAAATTTCTGAAAAGTTAGAATATTGTAAATTTTTATAACTTGCTTATATAATAAGTTACTGCATGCTAGATAAATATTTATATTTTAGATAAAAGTAAGATTTAAACTTAGCTAAGTTTAAGCTTTATTAAAATTTAGTAATTAGTAATAAATTAGAACTAGCAGTTATAAAAATAATTAATTAGTTAAAAAAGCTTAAAACTTTCAGAATTTTCAGATTTTATGAATATTAGAAGAAGTTTAATAATGAATAAAATTATAATAGCTGATTAATAAATTATAATACTAAGATTAGCAGTATAGAAATTATGAGATTATAATTAAGAATTAATAACATGTAACTAATAATAAGTAATAACTCTTAATTAAAAATAAGTAGAAAATTAATTAAGAAATTTAAGAAAATAATTCATAATAATTAATTATTATAAATATTATATGTAATAACTTAAAATGTATTTTCTAAATTAAATAAAAATTTTTCTAAAATAATAACTAATTTAGCTTTTATTTAAAAAAAATAAAGCAGAAAAATCTCATGCTTCTGCTTTATTTTTTATAGAATTAATTAAATAAATAAAAAAATTAAAATTCATTTTAATTACTAAAATTTCTTTAAGAATTTTTAAATTTAATTTAGTAGAAAACAGATTTAAATTCATAATTTAATATTATAATTACTAATTTTATAATCATATTTTATAAAATTATAAAAGAAATATAAAATATAATATTTATATAAAATAATGGAAAATTATTTAATTTCTAAGCATAAATATATAATTTATAAGTTTTAAAATAAATTATACTTTTATTCTTAGAAGAAATATGCAAATTATAATAAAAATCATGAAATTATAAATATTAATTATATTTTTTATAAATTAAAATTTACTGTATAAAAATTTAATTAAAAAGCTAGTAAAAAATAAAATTAAAATTAAAAATAAAATGATATTTCTTTAGTTGAAAAATTAAATTAAAATCAAAGCTAAACTCAGCTTTAAAATGAGCTGATTTCTGTTTATTCAGAAGAAAAAAACTAAACTTTAGTTAAATCTGCTAAATCTAAGATAATTTTAAGATCTAAATTTAAATAAAATCTTAAAAAAACTAGAGAATCTGATTTTAAAGAAGAAAGAAGAACTTAAATTAGTAAAAAAAAAATTTAAATTTAAATTTTCTTAACTTTTTTTTCATGATAGAAAAATAACTAAGTAATTCCTTAAAAATCATATTTTTTTAAGATAATATAACTAGAAATTAAATAATAATATATTTTTATTTAAATATTAAAAATGAGAATAAAATTAATTTTATTTTATTTTAAAAATTCTGAATTAGCTTAGATAATAGCTTTATTATTTCTCATAATTCTTATTTTTATATCTTATCTAAAAATAAAATTTTAAAAATTAAAATAATTATATTTATAAGAAAATTATCTAAATTTCAAGCTTACTTAAAATCTAATATTATTTCAAGTAATAATTTAATTATTATAAATATTTAAGATAAAAATAATTAGTTTAATACTTTAAAACTAATAAATATTTATAATGAAAAATTACTAGCTGAAAATAATAAGTTCTAAATTATAAAAAGAGATTTAATTAACTTAAATATTAAGAAAAATACAATTCTAGCTGGGAAATTAAAACTTACTAATTTCATGAAAATGCTTGAATTAGCTAATATTACTAAATCTATACATGCTTAAACAAATTATACTATCTGATTAAAAAGTCATAATAACTTTAATTCAGCTTTAATGATTTAATTTGTTAAAGCTGGAGAAGTGTATTAATAAGAAAATACAACACTATCTTAAAGAATACAAGCAAGTGCTTATTAAGCATAAGTTACAACATGCTAACTGACTGTCATTATATTTGTATGCTTTTCTCATAGAATAGTTATGATTCCATAGATTATAGATTATGTTATAGTCTCCTTTGCATTGTACCTTGATGATCTTGTTTCCTCTCAGTAACTGATATATCTAGAAGAGAAAGCCCTTCGTTGGAAATTTCCACGGAGACGAATCATGTGACTAGATTCCTACCAGTAATTTGATCGCTTCTCGAATGTTGTAATATTTGCTTGGCCACGCATTTAGAGGTGGCCATGGGAACCTTACGGATAACAATGGTGGCGACATTCTTAAGTGGAATAATATAGTTCCACCCCGGATATCATGTTATCTTCGAACTGGGGAAATTTCAGCGAGGAATAAACCTCTAGGAGTTTACTGCTCACACCCTCTTGGAAATTGCACCGGCAGGCGAAGCTATTATCCCGCAATGGGCCAAAGCTTTCGCCTTATAGCACCTCACCGTCGCGAGCGACTTTGCTGGTGTGGCAAGCTTGGTGAAATCCTCTTTGATGGATCCGCGTCGACGCTCGTTTCTCTCTTTGCTAGGCCCGTTATACCCTTTAAATCCACGGTTAATGGACCCGAAACCCCACCTGTCGCCGTTCGGAAAACGGTCGTTCCACAAAAAAGGCGACGGCAGACAGAGGATTCCTGCGAATCATCCCATTCCCACGAACCCACACGGGACAAAGTTGCTCGGTCCCGGCTCCTTGGGGTGCCAGTTGAGATTAGCCGTATTATCTTCGACTCTTTGGATATTACAAGCGTCTTTCTCTTGGGCCTTACCTGCCAGCGACTCTGGGTAATAGCGAAATCGGTAATTGAGCGGCATTTTGCCGCGTACTTGGGCGCTTGGGCTGGGACACCTATCGTTTGTGTCGGTGACGGAACTTGCCGTGGTAGAAATGTCACTTATCCACAAGGATTACTGCTCCCGGAGGATATTGATGAGCTCCAGGAAGGGTTGGACCTGGACGAGTTAGAGGATGATCTGCCAGATGAATTCGCCGGGAGGCCCGTCAACCTGTACGACATAGCCGATGCTCGATACGACGTCATCAAGGATCACGGTGTATACTTTCCCCAGGACTTGCTAGGCGTCGCTCTCGATTTTACGCACAAATATCCTCGTCCAGCAGATATACTTCAAGTAGCAAATCCAGAGCCCTCTTATTTCTACCCCGCCAATCAGGAATGGGTTCTCAGAAATTTGACCACCCAAGAATTTGTTCGTCCTGCGGCTATTGCCCTGCACAAGAGCCACATCCGCGGCCCATTTATTGACAAACTAGGTTATGGCGAAGTCATTCTGTCGAGGATCTGTTGGTCCACGGACGATTTCACGTCGATGGCTGGAGAGGCGATCCATCAGGGGGTGTGGGCTGGGCATGCTCTAGATATTGTCCCCTCCACCCATCTAGGTAGTGGTGGCCCATGGAAAGATATCAGCGATGAAGTTGCTGAGGAAATTGCAGAGATCTGGAAAAGTGAATATGGCGAGGATTGGCGAAAATAGCACTGGTGAAATGCAACAGTCCGAAAACGGAAGCCAGCTTGAGTGCTCAGGACACAATTTCCTACTCCGTAGATGTGCAAATAGAGGCTGCGCCCGTATGTAGGTATGTATGTATGGCTCATCAATATAAACATTTTATACCCCTACGTTCGTACACTCATGTTCTGCAAGTCGTTCACCTCGCCACGCTGGTCATCCAACAATATTCAGCCATAGGAGGTTCCTCGGTACCTCTACATTTGGCATTATAAAAGATGGTCTCATTTTACTCGGTTGACCTGGTCCAGCTTCTTCAGGTCGGAAACGTGCTATGATTATACTTGGTTGAGAGAATGCCCTCGTTGGAAATTTCCACGGACATGAATCATATGACAAGAACCCTACCAGTAATTCGATCGCTTCTCGAATGTCATGATGCTAGCTTGGCCACGCATATAAGGGTGGCCTTCCCGCCGCCAAGCAGAACCAGGACGAGCCTAAAACGGCAAGTAGTTAGTCTTGAGTGATTTGCTGTTGGCGCCAACCAACCACCTCGCGTTGATGGGTACAATCGGAGATTTCCAAGCCGACCCACTGTGGCACCTGGTGGTACTCTTATAATAACATATCGCCTGCCCATCCTGTTCCGCCCCTTCAGGACCTTCCTTCCGAAAAGTGGTATACCTGAGCTCACAGAATGCTTGCTGGAGTAAGCACATCCTTTAGTCATCCGCTGATGCGCCCCTTGAAGGGGTGGCCCTCGAGGGTGCCAAGGCTAAGGGTTACGACCTACCAGACTGTCGGGTCTGACGCCTGCAACGTAACTTAATTTACGCCTTTTAGGAAAGTTTGACTCCCCTTGGGATCTTCGGGTGCTACACGCTTATTTCTTCGGCTCTGGACCGCACTCAACTCTATCAAACCCCCAGAGGCAAGAGCTCCTTTGAATTCACTTATGGCGCGGCCATCAAGGGTGCCAAGACCAAGGGTCAGCACCGGCCAGACTGTTGGGTCCGACTCCTAGCGTAACTCAAACTCAGATACATATCAAGATTGACACTTGCTGAAGAGCATCCAAGTTGACAGGCATCACAGCACGCGCTCGCTGAGTGTTACAGCGTTACAGTACAGTAGGATGGCTCCAAGGTTAGCACTGTCGAAAATCCAGCTCATCTCTGATATGCTAAAGGGCAATGGCGCTCTACAGTAACGATACAGTTGCGCTCGAAATCGGCTTCCATACTAATATATAATGAGTTTGGTTTCCAGACCCTAATCTAACCGGGTATGGCTAGCTCTTACGCCATGGCTTTTTTCCTTTAGAAGTAAACGGTACAGTATTGGACAGGTACATATATTGTATTCGTTGAAGTACATGTATCTCCTTTACGGAGCTTGCTAGAGGAGTCGAACAATCACGGTCCATCAACGGTATCAATTAAGCTTAAATCGAAAAATAGACTAAACAATATTTTTGGAAAGCTAAACCAATGCACGACCCAGAAACGGCGTCTTACTAGTGCCAATTACTCAAAAGTATCTCTCACAAGATAGATTATGTATTATGCTTTATTGAGGCCATTTCGAACAAGCCTAGCGCTCGGAATTCATAAAGGGCGCTTGACTGAGCGCTTTGATCTGGATTTCCCACAAAGGCCTCGCCATTTCTAGCAATCTAGGCCCAAACTCATCCCTTAGTTCACTCATGCAGGCATCCGTATCGTTTTCAAACTGCTCCACAGAGGGTTGCGGTATATGTGGAAAATCTCGAAAAGTAAAGTGTTTCCAAAGATCTTTCCAGTAGGATCTTGCGTGCGTTGCGACGTTATGCTCCAAGTTTATATTTTTGGCCACCAAGTAGAAGGATGAGGTGATAGCATGCTCTATAGGTGATTTGAATAATTGTATGTCGGAGAATTGACCAAATGTATAAAGCATGCGGGCCGTATCCCAGGACTCAACACGATGGAGAAGGAGAACTAATGTTCCCCCAGGCTTGAGTCGATTCAGCGCAAAGATTAATTGTGACAATCTCAATCGGGATCCTTCAACACAACCGTTACGATATTCTTTCCTTGGATGGGTTTTAACCACACCGCCGCCGCAGAAGACTAAATCGTATTGCTGGTCAATATAGGGACGACTCAGGTCGAAATTCCCCGAATCTGGATGGTTCACTGGTATCTCTTCATCCATTTCTGAGATATACATGGTTATATCAGCGAAGATTATATTTCTGCAAATGTCAGGTGCCATAATATCGTAACCGCCTAGTTCTGGAGGAAGTGTGATCACATCAATAAGTGACCCGGGAGCTCGTTTTTTAATAGTTGTGCTGAAACCGCCAGGGGCCATGCAGAGATCGAGAATGTGTGGGGAAAGTGTATCGACAAGTGGCCCCGATGCTGTTGCTAGTCTATACCCTATTTTTCTTGTCATATCGTAAAATCACTTTTTTGATTTTTGACTAGGATTAGACGCGGTTTTTCGTCTTGCCGCGAAGAATATGTCTGCGTCTGAATTTGCCCAACCCTTGTTTTCGAGTTTTAGCATATCCCTGGAGTGTTGCATACAATGGATTTACCTTTTCTCTCAAATTATGTAACTGCAAGAACGCTGGATCCGAAGAGATATACTCTTCCCAAACCCGGGAGCCGTTAACCGCTTCTGCCATAGTTTCTTATCTTTGGTATATCAAAACGTGATAACCCGTACAGGGTGAGGAGGAAACAGAAACCCCGCAATTGAACACGTGCCTTAAAGTTGATTTGGGCCGAATATAGTCACGTGAATATATCAAATTAGGGCGAACTCAGTGGATCGGGCGGGTTGATGGGTCAACGGGCCTAAGTTCTATATATGGAATCTCCTAGCAACTGTAAAGGAGATACATGTATTTTAAAAATACAACTTAGAAACAAGCCATGGTGTAACATAACACCTCACCTCATGATTTCATACACTTGGTAACTTCAAATTCTCATATAATCTATCATATAAAATAATTAATTACTTAATAATAAGACTAGCTATTTAAATAAGAAAATAAGTATATTATAAATCTGAAGAAGAAGAATATATAAATCATTATAAAAAGTTTCTTAAATAATAAAATTATCTAATAATTTATCTAGAATAAAAGATATGTAATTTAAGCTTCTTTATTAAAATAATAATAAAATTAGCTAAATTTTTATTTAAGAAAAATAAAATATTTCTAGAAAAATTACTAGAAAGTTAATTTTATTCTAATTCAGATAATATAACTTTTAAATATATGATGAAATTACTTTCTTACTTTTTCTTTTTTTTCTTTTTAAAAGTTATATTTACTTGCTTTTTCTTACAAGCATTCTTATATTCAGTAATTTGTTTTTTTTTTTCTTTTTTATTTTAAATGTTTTTTTAGTTATTTGTTTTTATACTGCTTACAGACTTTTCATTTCTTAGTAATAAGTAATATTAATAATTAGCTTGATTTCTTATTGAAAATAATACTAATAAAGCTAAGAAAAGGTTAAAACTTCTTCTTATAATTAATTTAGTTAAGATTTCATTAAAATTTAATTATTTTAATTATGTGATTATAAGATGAAAATTTTTCATTATATCTGAGAATATCTCTCATTCTGTTAAATCTGCTACTTATTTAACTAAGAAAATCAGATAATAACTTGAAATTAGCTTGAATAAGCTATATCTTAAATTTGAACTAATTTTAATTTTTTTTTACTAAGAAATTACTGTTTTTCACTTACAGATATTGTTTTTTTCAGATTTTTCAGGCATTTTCATAAGCATTATTAAGTCTGAATAATCTGAATTTCCAGCATCTGTTATAATTATAATTTATCATATTTTCTTAACTTTATTTATTTATTTTTCTTTTTATTTTTATTATTAATTCAGATCTAATAACTGCACTGTCTTAAGCTTTACTTACTTGAAAATCAGACTAAAAATTTAAATTAAAAAAGCAAATTTTTTTTCAGCTATTCTGGATATTCTGAGTCTCATTTCACAGGCATGATTAAGTCTGAAAAAATTAATACTCTGGCATCTATGCTAATTGCAGTTTACTGTGCTTTTTTCTCTGCTGTCTATTTATTTCTCTTTCTATTTTCACTACTAATCTGAGCTTAATAACCACACTGCTTCAGACTCTACTGCTTGGAGATTAGACTAAAATTTTAAATTAAAAAAGCAGATTTTTTTTCAGCTGTTCTGGACATTCCAGGCCTCATTTTATAAGCATAATTAAGTCTGGAAAAATTAATACTTCAGCACTCATGCTAATTACAGCTTGCTGTGCTTTTTTCTCTGCTGTTTACTTATTTTTCTTTCTGTTTCTATCATTAATTCAGATCTAATAATCATACTGCTCCAGGCTCTACTGCCTGGAGATTGGGCTAAAAATTTAAATTAAAAAAGCAGACTTTTTTCTAGCTGTTTCAGGCATTCTGAATCTCATTTTATAAGCATAATTAAGTTCAGAAAAATTAATACTCCAGCACCCATGCTGATTACAGCTCACTGCACTTTTCTCTCTGCTATTTATTTATTTTTCTTCTCATTTCTGCTATTAATCTGAGCTTAATAATCACACTGCTCTGGATTCTACTGCTCAGAAATCAGACTTAATATTTCAATTAAAAAAGCAGACTTATTCCAGCTGTTCTGGGCACTCTGAGCCCCATATGCAGGCATGGTCAAGTCTGGAAAATTTAATATTCTAGCACTCATGTTAGCTGCAGCTTGCTGTGCTTTCTTCATCTTCATTTATCTATTTTTTTTTCTGTTTCTGCTATTAATCCAGGCCCAATAATCATGCTATCTCAAGCTCTACTGCCTGGAGTTTTAGGCACCTCATAACTGGAACTTAGTTATTTAGAGAATTTTTCTTTTTAACAGATTTTAAACTTCTCAGATTATGAATTCAAGCTGTCTAGAAAAATACTGTCAGAAATCACTTTAAGTAATATTTACTTATTTATTTAAAGAGAATTTCTCTAAAATAACTTCTTAATAATCTATTTCCCTAACTAATCTTTAATTTTTAACATCTAAATTATGAAATTTCTTAACTAATAATTTGGAATTCCTAACTATTAGAATCAGAAGCTACTTCTTTTCAATTCTTTTATTACAGCTGGAATTTTTCACATTCTTTTACTAGATTAGTGTTTTTTACTTTGTCTGACAGCTTTTTATGTGAAATTTTTAATATTTAAATTTTTATTTCTGAGAAAAAAAGATATCTCATATGCTTAGAGACATTTGCACTATTTTTCTTATTTAAATATATTTAATTATATAGTAAATTCTGCTTAAACAGATAGTCTTCATAATTACTGATTGTATAAGATTATAATAAATAAAAAAAAAAAAAAAATATTTGTTTTTGCTTTTTTATCTTCTTTTAAATTTTTTTAACTGCTAATTTAGCTTTTTTTTAAGCTTTAATAATCAGATATTTAATTTGCTTTATTATTTATTATTCTTTAGCTTTCTAAGCATGTATATTCTTTTTAATTATTTTTTAAAATCTTATTTTTTTTTTATAAATAATTTTAGCTTTTTTTTTATTTTTTAATTCAGCTGCTTTAATTCTAACTGCTTATACTTTCTTAAATAAAAAAAATTAAATCTAATTTAATTTTTCTAAATTTAAAAGTTTTATTACTTTCTTCTTTAATTAGTATGTTTTCTCTAGCTTTAAAGCTGAATAAAAATTTATATTCTTAATTTTTAGCAGCTGGTTTTCTAAATTCAAATTTTTTATTAAATAAGCTAGCTTTTTAAGATTTCTATTCTTAATTTACTTTTCTTTATAAAATTTTTAAATTAAAAATTTAATTTTATAAATTAAGATTAGTATAGCAAGTTATTTTTAGCTCTTTAAAAAAATCTTTAATTATAATTTATTAATAACTTAGCTAATATTAAGAGAATGAATTTTAAAAGCTTTAAAACTAGATTATATATTTTTTAAAATAAGAGCATTTTTTCAAATTACTTTAAAGAATAATAAAAAATCTAATTTTAAAAAATTAAAGAATCTTATGCTATTATATATAAGCTTATTAAAATGCTTTAAATATATTTATATTAATAATTTAAATATTTCTAAATCTAGAAATTATAAATAATATATAAAATAAGAAAAAAAAATAAGAAAAATAATATTATTCTGATTAGCATAGTTAATAAAATACATATTAACATATAAAAAATGATTATTTAGAATTAGTAGCTTTTTTTTCTTTTTTATTTTTTTTTAATTTATCTTATATTTAATCATTTTATTAAAGTATTATAATTATTAAAAGCTAAAATTCTTATTATTTTATTTATTAGAAAAAGTATCAAGAAATAACTAGTTTTTTTTATTATTAAAATGATAAAGCTAGTTATCTTAAAAATCTTTTAATTCTAATTTAAAAATTAAAATAAAATTCAGAATAATTTTATTAGTATAAATGCAAGTAAATAAAGAGATAAATTCATAAGAATTATTTTATAAATTATTAAGATTTTACTTAAATTTTAGTACTTTTATATTAATTATTTATTTTATTATTTATAACATGCTTAGAATGAACTCTTTTTCATTAAAATTATAAATATTTAAAATAAGAATTTAATAATCATTAATTTTTTTTTAAAGTTATAAAATATGCAAGAAATTAAGAAGAAAAATTAGCTAAAAATAATAAAATAATAAAATAATTATTATGTAAAAATAATAACTAAAGATTTCTAAATTATTTATTATTTTTTTATTCTGATTAATATTTTATAAATAAATGCTTTTAATCTTTTTCTTATAATATTAAATAAAGTAATTAACTTAGTTATGCTTGATTAATCTTTTTAATAACTTAATAATAATATTTTTAAGAATTTAAAATATAAAAAAAATGTTTTTATTATTAAGTTTCTGAATTTATTATAAAAGAATATCTTTTTATAAATCTGAAAGATTTCTATAATAAAAAGAAATTATTTTACTAATTAAAATTTATTAATCTTTAAATTATCATGCTAATATGATTTAGTTAATTTCATATTTAATTATAATTTTCTTATAATTAAAAGCTTCTTATAATTTCAAATCTTTAATTACTGAAGTAATAGCTTGTTCATTAATTATTTTATTAAATTTCAAAGATAAAGTATTAAAAATGAAATTAAAATTATTAAGTATATGAAATTATGAAATAGAATATTATGTTAGAACTAGCTATATCTGGTTAGATTAGAGCCTGGAAACCAAACTCATTTTATATTAATATGAAAGCCAGTTTCAAGTGTAACTGTATCTTAAATTACAAATGCTGCTGAATGTAGCTGGCAGTCAGTTTACTATGTTCACTTGAAGCTACTACAGCAGCAAATTATCATGTCTTCTATACTCTGCTTTCTTTGCAATCATTTTCTAGAGAAATCAAATCTGTGTTTGAATAAGATGAGCTGCAGAATGCATACATTTATTATCTTTCAGACTTTCATTTCCATTATCTAATCTACATTAACAAATCTGAATATAATAAGCAAATAGGATTTAAATGAACTAGCTGGTTATTACTTGAAGTAATACTTATTCAAGTATCTAAATTTTACTATAACTAGCACTATCATATACTGATTACATATGTTCAGAATAATATTATACTCTCTTATATTTTTCAGAACTTGACTAATACTATTATTTTTAAAAATTTCATTAAATAACTTCTAGAATATTATGAGAGATGAATAAAATTGAAATCTATAATTCTGATAAATAATGCATTTTTTTATTACTCCAAGCAGATTAAACAAATGTATTTGGCAGCAGAAGTAAAGTTAATTTATCTGCTGCCATACTTATTAAATCTTAATCTAATTAAAAAATTTTTATTAAATTAAAAGTCTTTATTAAATAAAACTAGCAAGTCTACAAGATTAATTTAAGCCAGAAATTTAATAATTTTCTTAAATGATATGTTAATATTATAGATATAAGAGAATAAAATGCACAGAATTACTATTATGCAGACTTTCTTATATCATTCTCTACTTCATATAATTTTATAGCATCTTATTAAGATTCTTACTATAGTTTGTATTAAAATGCTAAGCAAGTTTCTCTTTTCTTAGTTTCTAATTTCATTGAGATTAGTAAGCAGATTTGCTTTTTTAATGTAGTGGTAAGATTCTCCTGCTAGCTCTTCTTCAGTTTAAGAATTAATCTAACTTAGCTGTCTGTGCTGCTGGTAAATCCTCAGTATTCTTCAAGTAAAGCACTATGAGAAAGCACATTTTATCAAGTAAGTATTTCTAATACTTATTAAAGATCATTTAACAAGCTTAGCAACACATGAAATTTATCTTAAGATATTATCAGATATAAGATATTAGAAAATATAAGAAGATTATTACAAAATAACAAAAAGTATAAAATAGTATGAATAAAATAGCAATGAATACAAGATAATAATAAGCATAAAGTAAATTTAAGAAAGCAGCAGGTATAAGAATACTTTTTCATATCATTCTGCCTGGAAATTTTATTATATGTTAATTTTTCTGTGCTACTTTGCATAGCTCTCATTTCTTGTATTTTTCATATTATAATAATATCAGTTACATTTTAGTCTTCATAATTTATCAGAAGAAACAAGACTATGATAGCTTAAACTAGCTAGAAAGTAATAAATAATTTTAAAATTAAATCTTTCTAAAAATAGTATATTTTTTACTCACTGCTTTTTTTACTGCTTTATCTGCTATATTAATAAGCTACAATTTATTTATAATATCACCTGATTCAGATTCCAGACCTTACTACAGAAATCATAAAGTCTAAAACTTCAAGCTACTTAGCAGAGTAACTCATTTTATAACTAGTCTAGTCTAGTAAATCTAGCTAAAAAATCATGCTTATAGCTTTTATAATTATTATTATAAAATAAGAAGAATCAGATAACAGATTAGCTAATAAGATTAATTAATTAGCATGATTTAAATAACTAAGAATCTGATTTAAAATAAGTTAAAGTAATTTTTAATTACTTTACAGAAAAAGTATTTTATAAATATAATAATAATTATAAAAACTACAGGTATGATTTTTTAACTAGATTTACTAGACTAGATTAGTTATAAAATAAGTTATTTTGCTAAGTAGCTTAAGCTTTATAATCTTTTATAATAAGAACTGGAAATAATAAGAATAAATTATCATGTGTGAAGAAAATGAAATGCTAAGATAATTAAGTAATATCTTAATTATAATGAGAAATGATAAAACTTAAAATTTAAGATCAGATTTTTAAGTAAAAATCTTACTAATCTAATTTTTGAATTTTAAGTTTTGTTTTTAATAATACTAAAATCATGTACTTTAATCATATTATAAATCATGTAATTTTTAAAAAAAATAAGAGAAAATTAAAACTTTTTTATAATTTACTAGACCAAGAAGTTCTGCTATATTAAAATTATTTATTACTTTCTAGTTAGTTTAAGCTATTATATAAGATTTTATTACTTTTAGAAGTTTTTTATTATTTTAAATATTAATCTAAAATTATTTAAATATATAATTATAATTTATAAGATACTCATACTTTCATTTTTAAATTTTTTTTAATTAGTATTTACTAATCTAGCTAGTAACTAGATTGCAAATGAGTTTAAGTTAAACTTAAACTTAAATTTAACTTAACTTAGTTAAGTCTAAATCAAGTTTTAGTATGAAAAATATACTAAGTTTTTAAGTTAAATTAAATAAATTTATAATAAATTAAGTCTTAATTTAGTTTAACTCATACTTTTTATGCACAGTTTAATAAAAATAATAACAGTAAAATAAATTTTAATTATATGAAGATGAGAGTAGAATTATTTAAAAATTTTTAAATTAAGCTTTAAAACATGCTTACTTTCATATTTTTAGTTATTTTTCTTAATTTTATATTACTTATTAAAAATATCATGTTATTATTATTAAGAATAAAAATTTTAATTTAATAATGAATTTTTAAATACTCATATAAATTTAAGAAAAATAGCTAAAAATATGAGAGTAAGCATATTTTAAAGCTTAATTTAAGATTTTTTAAATAATTTCATTCTTATTTCTGTATGATTAATATCCATCTTATTATTAATTTATTAATCTAATATCTTGAGAATAAGTCTAAAACTTAACTTAACTTAACTTATTTAAACTAAGTTTTAAGCTAAGTTAAGTAGTAAATTAGATAATATAAGTTAAGTTTAAGTTAAGTCTGAAGAAATTAAAACTCAACTTAACTTAAACTTGTTTACAGTCTACTAATAACTAGTTAATGCAAGCATATTAAAGTATAATTTTAATATATACTTTAATTATATTTTCACATTCTAATTTATATAAGTAATATTATAGTATTATTATAATATTATATATTAAAGAAATTTAGCTAAAAAATTTATTTATATTTTAATAACAATTTCTTGCTCTGATTTCTTAAGCATGATATTATAATAAATTATAATATTAGCTTATTCTTTTCTTCTAGCTTTATATGCTAAGATACTCTTATTAAAATATAATTAGATTTTACTTAATTTATATAATTACTATTTTATTTTATATAGCTGTATTATTATGTATAAATAATGTATTATGAATAAATTTTCTTAATTTTCTTTATATCTGCAACTACATATGTAAATAAAAGATAATAAAAATAACATTAATTATTAATAAATAAAAGATGTTTAATACTAATAATTAATGCTTTCATGTTATTTAAATTTACAGACTTTCAGAATTTTATTTATAATAATTTAATATTATATAAAAGAAATTCTAGCACACTCATTAATAAAAGCATAATAATAAATAAAATACTAGATAAAATCATACAAGAAATATTTAAATCTCTAGCTTAAGTTAATGAGAATTTTACTTATTTTAATGCTTTAAACAATGTGCTGCTTTATAAAAAGCATGCTATTCTTCTCATACTTTATGCTATCTTATTAACATCTTAATAATTTTATGAAATTATCTAATTAGTACTTTATCACATGTTTTATGATTTTAAACATAAAAAATGCTAAAAGTTTTTTCAAATAATTATTCAGAAGTTATATCTAGCAAGTTATATAAAAAATATATTTTTTAATATAAATATATTTTATAAAATCATGCATGAGTTATTTCTTATAAATATAATTTCTTTTTAAGTTATATTACAGCAGCTTGCTTTTCTAATACTAGATTATACTTATTTAATATAATATTTTATTTTATAATTTCATATATTTAATAATTTTAAATTCTCATATAATCTATCATACATAATAATTAATTACTTAATAATAAGATTAGATATTTAAATAAGAAAATAAGTATATTATAAATCTAAAAAAAAAACATATAAATTATTATAAAAAATTCCTTAAGTAATAAAATTATCTAATAATTTATTTGAAATAAGAAATATGTAATTTAAGCTTCTCTGCTAAAATAATAATAAAACTAACTAAATTTTTATTTAAGAAAAATAAAATATTTCTGAGAAGATTACTAGAGAGTTAATTTTACTCTAATTCAGATGATATAACTTTTAAATACATGATAGGATTATTTTTTTACTTTTTCTTTTTTTTTCTTAAAAAAATTATATTTATCTGCTTCTTCTTACAAGCATTTTTATGTTTAATAATCTGTTTTTTTTTACTTTTATTTTAAATATTTCTCTAACTGCTTATTTTTTTTTTTTGTATCTTTTTTTAAGTTTTTTTAGCTGCTAATTTAACTTTTTTTAAGCTTTAATAATCAGATATTTAGCTTGCTTAGCTATTTATTATTCTTTAGCTTTCTAAACATATATATTTTTTTTAATTATTTTTTAAAATTTTACTTTTTCTTTATAAGCAGCTTTAGCTTTTTTTTTATTTTTTAATTTAGCTGTTTTAATTCTAATTATCTGTATTTTCTTAAATAAAAAAAATTAAGCTTAATCTGATTTTTCTGAATTTAAAAATCTTATTACTTTCTTCTTTTATTAGCATGTTTTTTCTAGCTTTAAAGCTAAATAAAAATCTATATTCTTAATTTTTAGTAACTAGTTTTCTAGACTCAGGTTCTTTACTAAATAAGCTAGCTTTTTAAAATTTATATTCTTAATTTACTTTTTTTTATAAAGCTTTTAAATTAGAAATTTAGCTTTTTAAGCGAAGATTAATATAGCAGATTATTTTTAATTCTTTAAAAAAATCTTTAATTATAATTTATTAATAATTTAACTAGTATTAAGAGAATGAATTTTAAAAGCTTTAAAATTAAATTATATATTCTTTAGAATAAGAGCATCTTTTCAGATTACTTTAAAAAATAATAAGAAATCTGATTTTAAAAAATTAGAAAATCTTATATTATTATGCATGAGCTTATCAGAATACTTTTAATATGCTTGTATTAATAATTTAAATATTTTCAAATTTAAAAACTATAAATAATATATAAAATAAGAAGAAAACATAATAAAAATAATATTATTTTAATTAGCATAGTTAATAAAGTACATATTAACATGTGAAGAATGATTATTCAGAATCAGTAATTTTTTTTTTTTTTTTTTTTAATTTATCTTATATTTAATCATTTTATTAAAGTATTATAATTATTAAAAACTGAAATTTTTATTACTTTATTTATTAAAAAAAGCAGCAAGAAATAGCTAGTTCTTTTTATTATTAAAATAACAGAATCAGCTATCTTGAAAATCTTCTAATTTTAGTTTAAGAATTAGAGTAGAATTTAAAATAATTTTATCAGCATAAATGCAAGTAAGTAAAGAAATGAATTTACAAGAGTTATTTTATAAATTATTAAGATTTTACTTAAATTTTAGTAACTTTATATTAATTATCTGCTTTCTTATCTATAACATGCTTAGAATGAATTCTTTTTCATTAAAATTATAAATATTTAAGATAAGAATTTAATAATTATTAATTTTTTTCTAAAACTATAAAATATGCAAGGGATTAGTAAGAAAAATCAGCTAAAAATAATAAAAAAACAGAATAATTATTATGTAAAAGTAATGATTAAAGATTTCTAAATTATTTATTATTTTTCTATTCTGATTAATATTTTATAAATAAATACTTTTAATCTTTTTCTTATAATATTAAATAAAATAATTAATTTAATTATATTTAATTAGTTTTTTTAGTAACTTAATAATAATATTTTCAAGAATTTAAAATATAAGAAAAAAGTTTTTATTATTAAGTTTCAGAATTTATTATAAAAGAATATCTTCTTATAAATTTAAAAGATTTCTATAATAAAGAGAGATTATTTTACTAATTAAAATCTGTTAATTTTTAAATTATCATGCTAACATGATTTAATTAATTTCATATTTAATTATAATTTTCTTATAATTAGAAGCTTCTTGTAATTTTAAATCTTTAATTATTAAAGTAATAGCTTATTTATTAATTATTTTATTAAATTTTAAAGATGAAGTGTTAAAAATGAAATTAAAATTATTAAATATATAAAATCATGAGATAAGATGTTATATTATGATACTGCTAACTTAAAGAAAGTAATACAGCTCTAGAGTTAATATGTTTACTATTATAACTTGAAAATCTTTAGTAATTTTAGCTGGTTTCAGGAGATCATACTGTAGTGGGGATTCAACACTCTCCAGTATCACATGCTGGAATTGGATGAATGTTGTTCCAAGATAGTCTCTTGATATGCTTTCTGTTTTCACTCTGCTTCTAAACATTATCTTATCATGCATGTATATACACACATGAGCTTTATCTTATGTAATCTAGATTTCTTATATAATTACTATTACTACTAAAGTTTCTTCTGATTATTTAAACAGATTCATTCTGTCTTCACAGCCAGCTAGTCAAATCTCAGTGTTAATAACACATGCCTCTCATCTGATATATCAAATATATGAGTTTACTCTTTTTTCAGCTTTAAATAATAATTAAGCTGAGACATCTTCTTATAACTGTGTGTGAATAACTAAGCATAGACCTGCACAGATGCTTCTAAGATTATAAAGTAAAAAAGTATTAAGAAAAATCTTATATCAAGTATGAAATTTTAATCTGTATGATATAAGCTATATTTAGCATAAGCTAAAACATTTTATTAAGAAGAAATGACAGCACTAAGTGCTACTGTCTATAAATATCTGCAAACTGCTGAAACTGTCTCATTATATGCTGTAATTAATAAGAATAATTAAAGTTAACATTTTATAGGCCTGCATGAAGCTTACTGAGATTATATAAGTTTATTAATATCATATTAAGAAATTAAATATATATGTACTTATTAGTATCATAATTAAAAAAAAGAAAAAGAAACATTAAAAAAATTAACTGAAAAGAATATCTGATATTATCTTGTTATTATGTTTAATATTTATAAGAACTAAAAGATAATATCTATCTTCTTATTTAAATCTTCTTCAGTAATATCATGCTTATATCAGTTATTTCTGTAAAAGAATCACCTGCTTAATGTATTATACTTATAATACTAATACTAATTTCTAGCTTACAGAATGCATTATAATTTAATAAAAAAAATGTAATAATTTTCATGAATTATTTAAAACAGATATATAAGAATTATGAAATCTTGAAGAGAAAGAAAATGATAAAATGTATAATCTGATATTATAAAATATGAATTAAGAAATGATTAAAGACTTCAGAATTATTCAAAAAGAAAAATTAAGAGAAATTTATTATAGAAATTTAATGTGAATTCTGTAATCAGAATACATTATACAAAATTCATTATAAAAACTATCTACACACACTAATTAAGAAAAAGTAAAAATAAAACTTAAAAATTAAAATATATATTCATGAATATATTATCATTATCATGATTATAAAAGAAAAAGAAAGACTAAATAACTACATAATGATTATGTAATTTCTAAAAAAACTTTTAGAGAAATTATGTATAAAGATAATTAAGTGTATAAAGCTTAATCTATCTGATTATTTCATTTCTATTAATTTTACTAATATTATAACTCATATTAATAAGCTAATTAAATACTAATAAGATAACTATATTATCTTGAAGAAAAATCTTATAAATAAGAGTAAAATAAAAAATCTGAGTAATAAATATAAGTATATGAACAGACTAGTAGACTGAAAAACTTCAAAAGAACTTAAGAAGAAAAAAGAAACTTGTAAAGATAATAGCACAGGTGTAACAGCAGGCAGCTAGCTAAATGAAGAATGTAATTAAGAAGCTAATAAAACAGTTCACTAATCTTATCATGATCATGAGAATTTAGTTAAACTAAATCTAATTAGCTCTGCTAATCTTACTGCTACAGTCTTAGTATTCTATCTATTAAAATATCATGCAGTAATAATCATATCTGAATTCAAATTTTTCATAAGAAAAGAATCTAATAACTAAAAAATAAATAACATGTTATTATTATGAAGAAGAAAAATATTATTAAAATTAATATGCTGAATATTTAAAGAATATGCAAGCAGAATATTATTATCTTAATGAAAATAATTATCTTTATATGAAATCAGCTAGCTTCAGATATCAAATTATGCTGTGAAATAATAAAAGACTAAAAACACTAATTATGAGATTAATAAGTAAGTAAAACTGGAGTAACATTAATGAAACTGCACTGATAATTCAGTCTTAATTAAACATAATGCTCTAGCTTAACATGCAGGTAAATAAGATTTTTTTTTTCTTTTTATAAATTAATTTAGATTCTGATAAGTTAAATATTAAGATTAATATGCATATTAGATTAATGAGAATTAACATAGAAAAAATAACTAATAAAACTTAATCAGATGAGAAGAGATTCACTGCACATGATTAAATTGCAAAATCTCATATATACTAATACAGAAATTACATGTCTGATAAGCAAGCATGTTCTAAGAAAAAAGTAATATAATTTCAAGAAATGAATAATGATAAGATTATAAAAGAGACTTCTTTAATAATTCTGCTTCTTAAAATATTAATGAATATTAATAATAATTATAAATTCTAAGCATCTTATCATTTTTCAGAAAAATTATTAGCTAAGCTGAAGAATTCAGCATGCATGAATATTATTATGAATCAAATTATAAATAGTAAGATTAAGATATTTATCAAGAATCTTATCAGATTATTAGCAAGATTATACAGACTTTTTTTCAGAATAAGATTCTTATATATTTCTTTTTCATTTAAGATATATAGAGAAGTTAGAGCTTCAGAATCTGTTATTATTATGCAGATATTCTTAATATAAGTAAAGAAGATAATTTCAGAATTAATAAGAATTATTAGTAAAAAGATATATGCAGCAAGCATTATATACACACTAATTATTATATTTAAAATAAAGTTAATAATAATAATTAATACTGAATCTGAGATTAATGTAATATTTCTTAAGCAAATAAAAAATCTAGATATTAAGATGAGTTTTAGATTAAATATTTTCATGTTAGAATTAACCAGCAGATTAATGCTTTGTATGAAAATAATAATGAATTTATCTATACAGATTAGAGATATCATAACTCACATATATTTTCTAATTTTTAATAATATAAAAAGTAAATTCATTTTAAAGTAGCTGTAGTAAATAGTTATAAGATATGAATACTGAATAAATATAAGTAGAAAGATTATGTGCAAGATTTATAATAAGAAATAATTCTATTATCTAGAATTCATGAGATATTTACTCAGCTTTATTATCATGAGATTGATGAGAAACATGAATAATAGAAATGATTTAAAAGAATAAGCAGATATTATATCAGGCAGGCATCTGCAGAAAAAGAGTTTAATGAAGATTCTAGATCACATGAGAGAATGATGCTAAATCTGATTAGATTAACCAGCATGCTAGTAAATTAAGTCATTTAATCATATTATAAGAGCTGCTCTGTAATAAGAGAGATCTGCAGATTTCATCTCATGCTAGCTGTAATTCTAATTAAGAACTCACATGTGCTTAAGCATTCTTATAATCTTGAAAAAAATACATGAAAAAAAATAAATATTATGAAATGCAATATTCTGTAAAGATCATGTTTTCAGATAATTAGTAATAATAATTAAAATGCAGAATTATTAAGAAGAAATCTTTCTGTAATATTAATAATATATAATCTGCTTAAATAAGATATCATGAAGATGTTTATAACTTATAAAAAAAAAATAAATAAGATGTAATCTGTAGCTTTATATGAGTCAGATAGCAGTAAATCTAATAAATCAGATAATTAAATTAAAGAATGTCTAAAAAAGTATCATCTCATCTTCTCATGTATGAAATTTTCATATAAATTTAATGATATTCTGCAGTTACAGCTAGTAATCTTTTCAGTTAGCTAGTATCTGATTTTTAAATATTTAAAAAGACTAAAAATTAGTTATAAATTATATTCTGCTAAGAAAGAATTACTGTTAGTAATGCTTTATAAGAGAAAAAGTATGCTTGCTTAAGAATTTAATAAAATAAGTAACATTTATTTCAAGTATCTTCTGTCTCATGAAATAAAAACAGTAAAGCATAAAATATGATAATTTAAAAATTTTCATATTTCTTAAGCTTTACACAGTATCTTAATTAAGATCATTTAGAATAAACTAATAGCAGAAATGTTAAAATCATGTGACAGATTATACATAAATTTTTATTTTCTTATTCTAAAAAAGCAGAAAAAAATATATTAGCTTATTAATACAGTACATTTATATAATCAAATAGTTATCAGAAACACATTTATACTACTGAATGTTAATAAATATGCAGAAAATTTTACTGAAATGATGATAATTAGTTTATATAATCTTTTTTTAGATTATGATAATTTTCTGCTAATCATGCATTGCAGAAATATGATTATCATTACAATGCTTATTAATCTTTTCAGATACATCATGCTAATGTAAAAAGTAATAAATTCTTCAGCTCAGTTATAATGAGATATCATGCAGATTATTAAGAATTTATTTTCTCATTTTTGCTATGCTTTCATTAATAATATAAGAATAAAAAAACTAAAATCATGTTATAATGATAAAGATGCTGTTAGTTATTCAGATATACAGTAATTCATGCTGAAATATCTGATAAATCTGAATGAAATAATAAAAAGAATTAAGATTACTAAAGTAAAAATACCAGGAGATAAGCTGCAGCTGTGTATGAAAGAAATACAGATTATTAATTAAGTATGTAATTATACTAGTTACTGATTTAAGAAGAGCAAGATAATTAAGATCTTGAATTAACTCATGCTATAAAACATTTTCAAAATATAAGAATTTACTAATTTATATGAATATTTCTGAATCATGATTAAGCATTATGATTAAATTACTAAATCTTTTTATTATCTGATACAGAAAAACTTGAAGTAGAAATAAAAGAAGAAATAGTAAGAAATTTTTTTATATCTTAAAGAGATAATATCAAGCTTTTTTATTATGTTACTTATTAATTATAAGCTGGAGCTGCTGAATATTATTACTATTATAAATGTAAGTAATTTAGAATAAAGAAAATATTTAATTTAAAAAAAAGAAAACATGTAATATTCTGTGAGATATGAATCTAATATATGAAATGACTTGAAAAAGAAGTATGATGCTAGCTAGCATGAGTATTATGTAGTCTTAAAAACATTTAAAAAGTTCTATCATCATATATATAGAATTTCATTTATATTAAAAATTAATATAAAAATCTTAATAATGTAACTAAACAGAATTGTTACTAATATTTCTAAAGCTTTGATAAATAATTAAATCATATAAATTCATCTATTTAATTTCATGATTAAACATGTTTTTGAAAAAAAGCATTTAACAGCTAATACTCTGTCTTATTATTATCTGAAAGAAAATGAAAGCATTAAGAAGAATAAGAAAAAAAATCTATTTACATGTTTTAATCTTATTCATGTTTTTATTATACAGATAATTAATAATAAAGATCTTCACATACTTAATTCTAGTTATTTTAAGAAGTCTGAGAAAATTACATGATAATTAATCACATTAATTCATCTGACCAATCTTAATAAAAAAAAATTTGCTATTTTTAAGAAAAAATGCTTGAAATATATTATTAAGCAGAATCATCTTTTTTATTAAGTAAATAAGAAAGTTTTTCTTTATCACATTATAAATAATAAGAATTAGCAGATGTTTATTATTACTTAATTATATAATAAATTAGATTATTAAGAATAAGAAGTAATATATATTATTATTAATACTTGTTATTAATAAAGCAAGCTTTACATCATAATATTAACATATATATAAATTTGCTCTAGCTATCAGTTTTATAATAAAAAAAGAAAGAAGAAAAAGCTGCATCTCATCTGAACATTAACATGCTAGCAGAAAATTAGAATTAATATAAAACATATGTTATCATGCTAAAAGAAAAACTATTTAATAATAATAAGAAATGATTTCATAAATTAAATAAAGACTTAAGTCTTGTAAAATATTATATTAAAGACTATTATTATTTTTTTATATAAGAATGTGATTATATAATAAAATATTCAGAAATAATTTATTATAAACAGAAAGCTAAAAAATAAAAATGTGATTAAGAAATTAGTAAAGAAATATAAAATTAACTATGTAATTATCTCTTCATATCATTCACTTGCTAATGAAATAATAGAAGTTAGTTATAAATTTCTGATAAATAATCTGATAAAGATTACAGCAGGCACTGGAAAAGATTAGCTTGCTTATCTTTTATTAATATTAATAACTAATCAAATAATAACTAAGACTAGCACAGGTTAAATACTGTATTAATTACTAATGAATCAGAAAGCTATTCTACTCATAAAGCTAGAGATTTTTACATAATAAATACTTTTATAAAATATAATCTAAAATACAGAAAATTTTCTTATTCTGTAAGTTTAGTAAATAAAAAAATATAACAGAAATATTAAAGAAGCTGTGCTGCATTAGCAGCACATAAGATTAAAGAATAAAAATTATTTTAATAATAATAATAACATCTGTAAGAAGTTTTTAGAATCTGATAATCTAATTCTATTATATAATATTAAAGAAAAATAAGACATGTTATGTAAGTATACTTTATAATTCAGATAATTAAATTCATATATTATTAGTAAATGCATTAAGAAGAAGAAATCTTACTATCTTATTAAGCTTAATAATACTAAACTAAAAAAATCTGTAAATAATAAGTAATTAAAATAATATTATTTGTAATCAGAAATCAGCAAGCTGATTATAAATATTTCAGATTAAGATAAAATATATAAATTGCTAAGAACATATCAAATAATAAACATATTAATTATTTCAAAAGATAAAATGATTAAGAATGAGAAGAATACATCTGATAATAATTTCTTAATTAACTTAAATTTAAATAAAGAAAAAAAATATATTTCTACAGAATAGAATTTTACAGTAATTGTTAGATTATAATTCATGATACTACTATAGCATCTTCTTTTCTATTCATATCTTTTTTATATGTACTAGCTACAGTATTCTCTCTGATATTTTATTTTATTTTCATTCTCTCATGAATTCTCCAGATTCTTTTCTTACTTATTACACTCTTTGTCTTTCTAATTACTATATATACTAGCTGTAATATAACTTCTAGATAATATGCATGAGGCTTCTTTTCTTTACAGTATGATAGCATGTCTGAGTAGAATAAACTAATATTAACTATCTTTCAAGACAAAGTAATAGACTTTGATTACTCAGACTCCTGATAAATCTGTGCTATTAGTAATATTAATAGTATTGCCTGCTGAGTTGCTAATCAGCTATTAATAAGATTCTGTACATCTCTTAGCATATTACTTCTCATTTCTGTTAAAATGCTTCTTATCATGAACTCTAGATAACTGCTATTTTTAGCTAGTATGAGAGTTTTTCTAGTATGACTCTTATTTCTACTTTTATGCATAGAATACTTCAAAGTCTTTCTCTTTTCAGCAGAGAAAGAAAATAACATGATCTTTTTAATGAAGCTTTCTTTCTATTGCAGTAGAACTGAAGATTAGTTACTTAAAATGAAAGATGAGATATTCTCAGCTGTTATCTGCTTGTTAATAAATCATTTATAATAAGCAGTTTGCATGAGAAATGCTATCTTTCTCATGAATTTCATGATATTCTTATCATGAGAGTCAGTAGAAGTAATTCATGTAATAGAATATTATGATTTAATCATAGATCTCTGAGATATCTTCAGATCTAGAATTGTAATACTTGATAAGACTTGTATTTTTTCAGTCTTGAAGTAGAACATGATAACATTATTTAATAAAATAAAAGAACAGTTATACTATACTGTAATGTAATTAATCTTTTATCACAGGTCTTTTTCTGAATTACTTTTACTTAAGTATGAATAGTAGTCTTATAACTAGAATACAAGCTTAATATAATATAGTATTAGATTAATCAGATCTTAACACGCTACTGCTAGCATTTTAGCAGATCTAGTTATAATAGCACTTTCTGAACTATTCTGTGTGAGAATTTAAAGTTATTCAAGAAGAAATGAAAGCAGTAGTATAGCAGTTATACTAGAATGTTAAGCATCAATAGCATCATAGCTAAGAAATAGAATAGCAGATTTAAATAAAATCTGAATTAAGAACAGTAAAAGCCATAAAAGTACAGAGAAATAATAGTTAATTTCTTACTTGTAGAATTAATCTTTTGTAACAGAAGCATATAAATGAGAAACTTAATATTAGTTAAGTAAATAGCTGTAAGATTATTAAATCTTTTGAAGAATTTTAAATTAATTCTCAGAATATAAACATGCTATCATCTGATAAGCAAAATATAACAGTATAATTATGAAGTAATATGAAGTAGTTTGTAGTTATAAAGTGATTTCCTTCTTTTATGATTCTTATTCTCAGCCTGAGTTATGTATACTAACTAGTGCTATTATATATACAGAAAAAATGCTCTTGATAATACTATCATACAGTCTAATAATATTCTAACAATAGTCTGATGATTCCAATTTAAATTCTTTAAGAAATTAATTAATGAAAAAGATCTAGATATCTCTGTGAAATAATCATTAACTTTTAACATGCTGATGACCAGATGAAATGAATCTTGTATAATCTATCAAGTCTAGTAACTATAAAGCTTTTATCTATATTAATATAAGAATCTCATTTGTTTATTTCATGATTACTCATTTATAGTTAATATTTTTTACTTTTAAAAAGCTACTAATCAGCTACATTTATAGTATAATCAGTAATGTTAGTAATCTTACAAATTACATATTTATAGCAGAATCTGATTTTTTACTATGAAATTAGAATTCTCTCTATTTCTTCTTCTTACAAATATGATTATATTAATTTGAATTTGCTTATAATAATACTAGTATTTATTCTCATAATAAATTTTCTTTAGTCTTGTTTAACTGAATAAACCCACTCACAAATGAAATCAGCATTTAACAAAGCTTTTAAATAGCTATACAAGTCATGAATAGCATGATGATATTATGCTAGCTATTCTCCTTCCTATCTATGTGTATAAAGCTTTCAAATAGCTATACAAGTTACAAATAGCATGATAATACTATGCTAGCTATTCTTCTCTTTATCTACACATATATAACAGATTCTTTATTAATTTATTAATTTATTAATTTATCAGTTCATTAATTCATTAATTCATTAAATCATCAGTTTGTTAATTTGTCAATTCATCAGTTCATTAATTTGTTAATTTACTTATATTATCACAGTAAAACCAGCACCCAATTCATTTACTCACTTATATGATTATTCACTTACTAGTCTATTCATTTATTATAATTTATTAATTCAGCTACTCATCTATTCATCTCACAGATAATTTAGCAAATATCTATTCTATTATTACATGAATTTCTTACATATACATTCATTTATATAAGTATATAAAGAGAAGAATTAGCAATATAACTAGAATAAATCAGAGTCTTACTTGCTAGAAGATATCAGGCAGCTAATAAGAGCATTAGCATTTTTAAAAGATAGCAGATTATTAGATTATAATTCACAGTACTATTATGGCATCTTCCCTTCTATTTGCATCTTCCTTATATGTACTAGCTACAATGTTCTTTCCAGCATTTTATATCATCTTTATTCTCTTACAGATTTTTCAGATTCTCTTCTTACTTATTATACTCTCTGTCTCTTTAATTACTGTGTACACTAGCTGCAGTATAATTTTTAGATAATATGCATGAGATTTCTTTTCTTTATAGTAATAGTATAAAAAATAAAAGCAGTAATAATATTAATAAAATTAATAAAATAAATAATGACTTGAGAAATTAAAAGAAGAAAGAATAAACTGAGATTTATTTTATAAAAGAAAGATTATTATAGCTAGAAAACTGCAGGAACTTTTATCAGATACATGAAACTTGTCATGCTACAGCTAGTTTTCTAATATGAAAATGTTATCATGAAAAAAAAATTTTTAATATTTACATTTGAATTTTATTCTGTAATTAAATTATTATTTCTTGAATATTACATAACATCTTATATTACATAATATCTATTAATAAACATACAGAATATCATGTTATATTCTATAGCTTCTTGATTTTTTAATATTAGAATAAAAATACCAGTAATTAAAGTTACTGTTAATAATAAAATCTTTCTATCATTGCACTGAGTGATAAAGTATATTAAATAGTAAGTACTTAAAGCTAAATATCAGATTTAAAAGAAATTAATAAACTCATTAATAACAGCAGAAATAGCAATGAAATTAATAATTATTATCTTCTATTATTACATGAAGAAAATTAAAGCATGATAGTAGATGAAAGTATTAAAGAATTTTACTTTTAATTTTAAATCAGTATGAAAAATAGCTATTAATATGAAAAAGAAAGTTTAAGAAATGAATAAAATATAAATCATTCTGTAAGAAAAATACAGCATATGCAAGACTGATGTAATTTAAGATTTTATTAATAATTTATAAGCTGCTTAATGCCTGAGGCAAGTAATTAACACATTATCAGATTAAAAGACTTTTACTTATCTTATTAATATCTTAATTATTAATTATTTTTATAATCAGTCAGCTAGTTACTGTTAAACTTTAAAATATATATCTAAAAATTTTAATTTTATTTATGAAAATAGTAATAAAAAGCATCTGAAAGTAAGCACTTGCACATTAGCTTTTGCAGAATTAAAATATGAGAAATTAGAATTAGTAAAACCTGCTATTCTAGAAAAATTAATTTTCATAATATTAATTAAAATGATTAATACAGCTTCTTTGTGATTATAACATGCTTTATTATTAAAACATAATTATCATGCTAGCATTTAAATGCAGAATGCTTTATTATTACTAGTAAAATTTTCAGAATCAGTTTCTAATATTTCAGAATTACATATAAGAATTTCTTTTATCATTTTAATTCTATTATTATCAGTCATTTTATTAAGAGAAAGAAATATACTAAGCCTGATTAGATTAATCAGTAAGCTGATGAATTCTGCTAGTTAATCAGAAGATCTGAAATTATTCTCTCAGAAACTTGACAAGAAACTTGCAAAATTAGTCATTCTAAATACTCTATGCTCTAGCTTTCTTTCTGAAAAAGCTGAAGTTATTTTTTCTGCTGAAAATAATAAGAAACTTCTTAGTACTAAATTATAAGAAGAAATCTGTAAGTATATAAGCTTTACTTTATTCTTGTTACATTGCATTAAATTAATAAAGTTAATAACTAATATTAAGAATATGATGATGTTAGCTATAATTTAAGAAATTTACATCTTATTAAATATTAAAACATATTTTTATTATATGCATGCTAAACTTATATACTTAAAACTTAATCTTTAAATAAGAATATTAAAATATGATTAAATGATGCACTGAATTTAATATATTATGAAGTGCTGAAATGTAATTAATAATATTCATATAACAGAAAATACTTATTTCTGATTCTGTATTAACTCTCATTCTGCATATCTAGAAGACATGCTAGAAATATTTAAATATGCTCATATTATTCAGATGCTAGAAATTATATTCTAATTCAGAAAGAAAATAATAATTAAGAATAATGTAACTTGTTTAGCATAAATCATGAGCATCTTACACAAGATAAAGATAAATTCACTCATAAATTAATAATAAAATATCAGAAATGTCATGCTTATCAGATTCATAATTTTCTAAGCTATGAAAGAAAATAAAGAAAACTTCTTAAATACATGAGTTAAGCAGAAATTTAATATATATTTTTATTATTAATATCTTTTTAACAGCAGAAATAACTATAAGTAGCTTTATATTATATATCATGAGATTAATTAATAACTGATAAGACAAGATTCTACTTATTATACTTAATATGTGATGCTTTATAAAGATCATGCTTATTAATTAATCTCATATTTTTATTATGCTAAATTTACTCAGAAGAAGAATTAAATAATCTTTCATTATATTAATGTAAATATTTCACATGTTATAAAGAAAGAAAGAAAAGCTAGAATAATACAGAAATTATTCTATCTTATTTCAGAAATTATAAAAAATTATACTTAGATATTTTTCAGATTACATAAACATCTTGAAACTTGATAAGAGAGAATGAAGAAGAGAGAGCTTGAAATTAATGATTTTATTCATTGCATTACTAAGCAGATGTGAACAGCAACTGACAAAAAAAAGTTTAATATCAGCTAAACTGATATAATCTGCTAAGCAGAAGATATACAAATTACAAGCTTACTACTTTCTCACAGTACACATGAACTAATAAAATAAAAATGTTACATAATGCTATCTTAATATGTGCAAATTCAAGATAATCATGAGACATTAAAAATTATAAAAGATGAAACTTAATTAAATCTCACTATCATATATTAAAATCTCATAATCAGATCATGCATATTATCAGATTACTTAAACAGATATGAGAAGATATTATATATCTTTCTGATTGCTATTCAGTTAACTGAATTGGAATTTATATTTAATGCATTAGTTAGTCATGTGTGTTAAGATAATTCATTAATAATATGAGATCTTAACATTTTTTTTAGTAATAATATTAAGAAGATTACTGATTATATCATGCAATAGCATTTAAACATACTTAAAAAAGCACTTCATATAATTAAAATATCTCTTAAACTAGAGAGAAGAATATTTAAAAAAAAATTATAAGCACATAATGTAATTATGCACTTACAGCTAGTTGCAAATTCTCTGCTTATATTAGAATTAGATTCTGATATAATTAAGACTAAAAATCATTACTAGAATTAAATGAATAAGAGTAGCTTGCTTATTTTAGTAAATTTAATTTCTTTTTAATCTTTTTAGCAGGCTGGTTATCAGAAGATAATAATACTTAAAATAAGAAGAATTTATAATAAGAATTCAACATTCTTCAGTATCACATGCCAGAATTAGATGAATATTATTCTAAGATAATTTCTTAATATATTTTTTATTTTTATTCTGCTTTTAAATATTACCTTATCATGCATGTATGTATGCATGTGAGTTTTATCTTATGTAATCTAAATTTCTTATACAATTATTATTACTACTGAAGTTTCTCCTAATCATTCAAACAAATTCATCCTGTCTTCATGATCAGCTGGTCAAGTCTCAGTGTTAACAACACATGCCTTTCATCTAATATATTAAATATATAAGTTCATTCTTTTCCCAGCCTTAATACTTTTAAATATAATATTTTAAATCATATTAATATAATTAATTACTTGATATTGCCTGATCTAAATTTCTACTTTCTTATATTTATAAAAGAATTCTGCTTTAATCTTTGAAATATGCTTGTGATAATCATTATTCAAGTACTTTTGCTATTTCAGAAGTTGTGAATGCTTTTCTTAGTAGCATCTTCTAATTTTAGTAATCTAGTTCTACTTTATTACTTCTTATAATATTTTCTATTATTTATTTAAGACTTGTAATTTCTTGCATTATTAATAAGATTAAATATACTAAAACATATATTTTAATAATTATAAAGACTTGAAATTCTATATTATGATTTTTCTTTAAATATGAATAAGAATAATTTTGCAATATTTATATTTGTAATTAAATCTTAAAAAAACTTAAAGATGCTCTAATTTACTGCTTAGTTTTTTTTTTATTCATTATAATCTTATGCAGTCTTTAACTAAGAAAACTATTTATTTAAACAGAATTTACTAACTATTACATACATTTAAATATAAGAAAAGAAAATACTAATAAACTAGATAAATAAAATGTCTTTTCTTCTCAGAAATGAAAATATAACTTTTTTAACTTCAGATATTAAAGCTCCAGAGCTAGGCTTCAGAACAAGATTTTTAAAGCTCAGAACAAGATTTCTTTAGAAGCTATTTCAAACATCTCATGTCTAAAGCAGAACTTAGATTAAAAAATATCTTAAAACTATTTTCAGAATAAATTATTACAAGTATTTTTTCTGAATAGTAAAGCTCCAGAGCTAAATTCTAAAATAAGATTTAATTTTCAGAGCAAGATTTTTTAGAAACTACTCTAGATATCTTATGTCTGGAGTAAAGCTCAGATTAAAAAATGTCTTAAAATCATTTTCAGAACAAGTTATCACAAGTATTTTCTTTAAATAATGAAGCTTCAGAGCTAGGCTCTGAATTACTGCTTAGTTTAATAAATAAAATGAAATAGTATTATTGCTTTAGAATAAAGAGCTTCTGTATTTTCATGCTTATCAGCAGCTTATGATTCTGGAAGTATTAAATATTATAATTATTAATGCTAGAGATAAGAATGATTATATATAGCTTTCTTTACTGCTATTATTTTAAATTAAGTTATTCATTCTTACAATCTTCTTATTTAAGAAAATAGTAATAAATAAGCTTGAAAATATGATATTAGCTTGTAAGTAAATGCTGAAACTTAAAAAAATATTACTTCAAGAAAAAAATCATGATAACTCTACTAAGAATAAGATTTTCTTAAAGCTTAATCTGAAATTTTCTTTGCATGATATTAATTTTATCTTTAAAAAAATACATGATTTTATGTCTGATTTAAAATGCTTAATTTAAGAAGAAAAATAATTTTTTAAATGTATTATTATTTAGAATTTAAAAACAGAGTATCTTATATTCTATAATTCTTTACTTCTCATGCTAATTCACATCTCTAGTATAACTTAATAGATTATACTAATAACATATTACTTACTTATTTTAATTTATTTTTTCAAGATTCTTTCTTTAGAATTATTTCTTAAGCTTTTTTATTTTAAATTAAAAAATAATATTAATATATTTATATATTTCTTCTAGCTTTCTGATTCATGCTTAACATGTGATTACTGAATTTCATGGCTGTTTTATTCTGTAATCTTCTGAGTTATTTGCTCATTTAATTCTGTAGCTACTGTACTCAGAAATTTCTAAAACTTCATGTTTAGCAAGCTTAATAGCATACTTTACCTTATAATTTTCAGAATTATATCTTTACTTAGTCTTAAGATTATTTTTTTCAGAATTATTTAATTTCTAATAATTTTAAGTTTTATAATATTTAAATATTTATATTATGAAATCTTGTAATACATATAAATATTTATGATTTTTTATTTATATAATAAGTTAATAACTGTCTTATTTTCATTTTTATTTTTTAAGTATTTTTCTTATTTAAGTTTTTTTTATTATAATTTATAATTTCTAGATATTATTCATACAGAAGATAAATAAAACATCTTCTATTTCTTATTAATATAATAAATTAATAAAAATTTCTAAACTTATTATCTTATTTTTAGAAAATAAATATTTAATTATGTTTCTATATATAAATTGCATGAAATAAATCTTATTATTTAAATTTTTAATTATTATATAAATATCTGCTTAATAATCATGAAAATAATTTCTTAGTTTAATAATTATTATCTTCTTTTAATAATATTTCTTTTATACAAGATTCTTTTACTTAGTTTAAAATTTAATAATATATTTTAAGTCAGATTTTTATATATATAATATGATTAAAACATGAAAGTTAGAAATTTATATTTAGTTTTTATAAACTATCTGCTTTATAATTATTCTAACTAAGCAGAAGCATGATTTCTTAAAAAATATGATTTTTATTTATTTTTATATATTTAAATACATTTTTATCAGATAGTATTTTTATTATTAGCTAGATTAAAAAGAAAAATAAATTACATATATATATATACATATTTTCATTATTAGCTAAAAATAATTATTAGAATGCTTAGAATGAACAAGAATAAATATGAAGCTAAGCTATTATTTTACTAAAGAAGTCTTTTCTTATTAACTTTTCAGCTTTTTAATTCTCAGTCTTTCTAACTTTCTCACTTTAAAAATTCTTACTAAGAAATATGAATTATCAGCAGCTCTTACTAATTTACTTAATAGCTTTTTAACTAGCTATCATTTTTATTTACAATAATTAGCAGGAATTAAATACTTATTTTATATATAATTTTAATGTTTTATTATCAGAATATGTTTTATCATCTTTGCTTTAATTATTATACTTTATTTCTATTATAAAAAATCTTCTTATTTTAATAAATTATCTGTAATAATTTCTGAATTCTAATCTTAAGAATTAAGAAAATATACTGAGTAATATCTTTATTAAGAAATTACATATATTTATTTAAAATAAAATAAGAGCTTTTTATAATATTATTAAGCTCAGTAATAAGTATTAACTTTTAATAAAATATGCTTGATAAATTCTATAATTTTTAGCTTAAGTAAAAAAAAAGCAAGTATAAATAACTTATATTTTAGAAGTAAAGAGCAGAACATCTGTATTTAAAATTCTAATTTTTATTTTTGAGAAAATTATTAAGATATTTAATAAGTTAGATGTTAAAATAATTAATTTAAAAATATTAATTATTAAATTTTTAATAAAAAAATAAAAAATTAAAAATTAAAATTTACTTATTATAATTTATTATTATTCTTAGTAAGAAGAAGAAATAAAAAATAATATTTCTAATTTTAGAAAATTTCAGTTTATAAGCTAATATCTCTAGTAAGTTTAAAGCTTATTTTTATAATATATATTATATAATTTTTATTATAATTTTTAATTATTATAAATATTAAATACTAACATGTTTTATAATTATTATAATTTCTTAAAAATTAAATTAATTAATTATTTTTTTAGAAAATATAAAATAATATTTAAAAGTATTTACTAAGTTAAATAATATTAAAATTATTATTATTCTTTAAATTAAGCATGCAGAATTTTATTTATCTTTTAATAATATATTTTATTTTATAATATATTATAATAAGAAAATATATTTATTATTATTATAATATTAATGAAAAAATTTATATTTTAATTTAATATTTTACATGTAGTAATTACTAATTACAAATAATAATATATAAAATAAAATTAGAAAATATTAAAAGAATATAATATTTAATAAAGAAAGAATTCATATGATTTAAATATATTAAAAAATATATAAAAATCAGTAATTAATCTAAATATACATGAAAAATAATCATGTTATAACTTATATATAACTTATTAATTAAGTTATTTTATAAATAAATCTTATTATTGGAAACTAGTTATAATTATTAATTAATTATTATTATTATTATTATTCTTGATATTTCTAGCATATAAAGATTAAATACTTATTATTATTATTTTTTTTTATAAATTTTTCTTTTATAAGATTTTTATAAAATTTTAATATATGAAAATATATTTTAGTAAATAATTTTTAATTTATTTTAAAAAATATTAATTATTAACTTATAAAAAAATAATATTTATTATATTATAAAATCTGAAAATAAGCTTAAGATTTCTTTTTTTATTTTTATTAATAAGAATTAGTAAGATTGCATGCTTTTTCAAAACTTACTTAAACTTATTTCTATTAATATTAAGTATTTCTAAAATAAAATTATATTAAATAATTATTATTTTCTTTTTATAAAAGAATTAAAAAAAAAATTTGTAAAAATTATAATCTGCATGCTTAATTTAAATTATAATAATAATTTTAATGTTATTTAATTTAGTAAATACTTTTAAATATTACTTTATATTTTCTGAAAAAATAATTAATTAATTTAATTTTAAAGAAATTATAGCAGTTATAAAACATGTTAATATTTAATATTTATAATAGCTAAAAATTATAATAAAAATTATATAATATATATTATAAGAATAAGCTTTAAACTTACTAGAAATATTAGCTTATAAACTAAGATTTTCTAAAATTAGAAGTATTATTTTTTATTTTTTCTTCTTACTAAAAGTAATACTAAATTATAATAAGCAGATTTTAATTTTTTATTTTTTATTTTTTTATTAAAAATTTAATCATTAATATTTTTAGATTAATTATTTTAATATCTAATTTATTAAATATCTTAATAATTTTCTTAAAAATAAAAATTAGTATTTTTTTAATAAAAAACTAAGAAAATAACATTTTATTATTGTTGAAGAATATAAATAAATTAAAAATCTTATTAAAATTATTATTATTTTTTTTATTAAAAAAGCTAATATTAGTATATATATTATCTGATAAAAATTATAAAATATAAAATACTTATTTAAATAATTTTTTATATTAGCTTATAAGAATTATTCTAGATTTATTTTATTAATAATAATTAAAATCTTTGTTTTACATCTGCTTATTATCTTTTCTTACTAATTAGAAAATTTAAAATAAATTTTTCTTATTACATGCTGCTACTAAGCATTTTTTTAGATAATAATAATTATATAAGTTAATTTCTACTAATATTCTAACATTAATATTTTCTTTATTAATGTCTGAAAATACTGATAATTTTAATTAATAATTTAATTAAAATACTTATTTAAGATTATTATTACATGTAAAGTAGAAAATTCATTTAATTTTAAATAAATAAAGTATAATAATTATTAGAAATAATATTATTATTGCATATTAATAAGATAGAATATTTATTAATTTATACTTTTTTTAAAAAAAAATATAATAAATATATTTTTTATTTTTATTTAAAAGTATATAAATAACTAATAAATTAGTAAATTTTTTAATATATTTAATACATGAGTAAGTATTATAAATATATTAATATAAGTATTTTTTTTATAAAAATACTTATTTATAATAATAAAACTATATTAAAAACATGTATTAAAATATTTTAAAACTTAAAAGAAAAATAAAGCATGCTAGTGCAATATTTTAAAAAAATATTTAATAAGATAAATATTCTAAGCAGATTAATTAGAATGATTATTACTTAAAAATAATAAAAAAATTATAAAATTATAATAAATTTAATAAAAAAATTATTAAATAATTTTATAAAATTCTCATGCTTTAATAAGATATTAAAATAACTTATTTATTTTTTAAATCATGTTATTAGTATTAATTTAATATTATTATGCTATTATATAGTCTCATAATAATAATAACTTATTTCTAATAATATTTTAAGCAGAATATAATATTAATAATAGCTTTTTTTACAAGTTTTATATTATAATTTCAGCTTTTTAAGTATTAAATATTTATGTAATTTTCTTAAATAAAAGAAGTAATATCTTAAAATATGTAAAAACTTTAATTTTATAATTTTTAAAATTGCTTAAAAAAGGAAAAAAAAATAATAACATTATTATTACATAAATTATTATTTTATTCTTATTTATTTTATTCTTATTTATTTTATTCTAATTACTTTTAATTATTATATATAATAATGCAATTCTAATGTAATAGCATTTTTTTTTTTTTTTTTTATTTAGACTGTGAACAAGTCTAAGTTAAGTTAAGTTTTTATCTTTTTAAACTTAATTCAGATTTAACTTGTATTCATATCATTTAAACTTAAATTAGCTTAAAACTTATTTATTTTAAGTCAAGTTAAGTTAAGTTTCAGATTTAACTACTAAGAATAAAAGAGAACAGATATTTTTCTGACTAAGCATGTATTATATTAAAAATTTCTAGAATAAGTTAAATATATAAATTACTCTATAACTTATAAATTAAAAATATAAAAAGAATTAAAATTTAAAAATATAATATAATATATTATAAATTTATAATAAGACTATACATGATAATTTACTAGAATGCTATTTAATATAAATATATAAGTTCTTATATTAATAAGCAAGAGCTCTAGCATGTTACTTAAAAATGTATATTCTTATATTAATAAGCAAGAACTCTAGCATGTTATTTAAAAATGTATATTCTTGTATTAATAATTTAATAAGTAAGAGCTTCAGAATGTTGCTTAAAAATATACATTCTTATATTAATAACTTAATAAGCAAGAGCTTTAGCATGTTACTTAAAAATATATATTTTCATATTAATAAGCAAGAGCTTTAGCATGTTACTTAAAAATATATGTTCTTATATTAATAAGCAAAAGCTCTAGTATGTTACTTAAAAATATATATTTTTATATTAATAAGTAAGAGTTCTAGCATGCTATTTAAAAATATATATTTTTACATTAATAAGCAAGAGCTTTAGCATGTTGCTTAAAAATATACATTCTCATATTAATGAATAAGAATTCTGATATGTTATTTAAAAATATACATTCTTATATTAATAAGCAAGAATTCTAGCATGTTACTTAAAAATATATGTTCTCATATTAATAAGCAAGAATATTAGCATGTTATTTAAAAATATATGTTCTTATATTAATAAGCAAGAGCTTCAGCATATTACTTAAAAATGTATATTCTTATATTAATAAGTAAAAGCTCTAGCATGCTACTTAAAAATATATATTCTTGCATTAATAAGCAAGAAATTACTTATTCTTTATCAGAATGTAAATATCTGCTATAATTTATTCTTATTCTTAACTTTCAGAATTAATTATTAAGTAAATTAAATAAAACATATTTAATTTTTTAGAGCTATTTTAGCTTACTTTTATATTTAGATTAATAATTATAACTTAATTCTTAATTAAGCTTACTGATAAATCTTATTATAATTATTAGTAAATATCTTTAACATGTAATCATGTATGACTTATTAAGCTAGTTTATTATTATTAAAGATTTAATAATTTTCTAGTTATTTCTTACAAGTCTAGAAATTTTAAATTTTTTTCAAAATAACATGCTTCTTAGCTTTATTTTTCATAAGAATTTAGAAATTATTAGTTTGTATATTAAAATATTTTAAAAATGAAACTTACATCATATTAATAAACAGTTTTATTAGAATATTATAAAATTAGATAAGAATTAAGCATGATTATAACTTCTCTTCCAGTATTATTAAAATTAAAATATTTTATTTTTAGAAATATTATATCATACTTTATTATTTAAGATATGAATAAAGTCTTGCATAAAATAAGGAATTATTATAATAAAACTACAGCTAAGAAGATAATATGTAAAATATTAAGAATATTATGAATTTTTTATAAGATAAAAAGTTAATATGTTATAAAAACTAGAAAAGAAAAACAGAATAGCTATAATATGCTTATCATAATTATACTTTAAACTGCAGAAGAAATTACATGTTCATATAATATTATAAAGAATGAATAATAAGAATCATAAAATACTTATTATTCTAAATTATTAAAAAATTATTACTAATATTATTAAGTAATTAAACATTACAATGCACATCTTATTAGCTATTATCTTAGCTAATAAATTAGCTAAAAATAAAATATAATTAAATTCTTAGCAAGTTATTAATTTAAAGAATAAATTAAAATACAAAAAGTATTATTAATGCAATTAAAAAATAAAAAATAAAAAATAAAGATTTTCAGAAAGCATGAATAAGAGATAAAATAATTCTAAGAAAAATTTATGTAATGATAGTTTTCTCATTATTACTTATTATAATATTAGTAATATTTAAACTTAAGCTTATTAGACATTCTGAAAGATTTTTGTAATTTACTTCATATTCTAAATCATTATTCTTATTAATATCATTTAAAAGAAATTTATTATTTAATTTATGAATGAAATTCTCATCATGTGTAATCTTAGCTTTCTTAATATAGCAAGTTTTAGCTTTTATTTAATGTTTTTATTTTCTTTTCTTTTTCATAGTTTTATTTTTTTCAGCTTTTTTTATAAGAGTAAGAAATTCTGTAATAATTTATGTAAAGTATTAAAAAAAGCACTTTATAAGATTTAATTATATTAAATTAAGATTATTATTAGTTTAGTATGCATGTATCTTAAACTAAAATAGCATGATATAAAGCATGTCTTCAGCTAATTCAGAAATGTTAATTAAGAGCTTTAAATCTGGAAAATATGTGCTAAGTTAAGCTGTTAAATCTGATTTTCCTTTCTAAGCTAAATTATTAGTACTGAATTATTAAATTATATAATCTGTAAATAAGAATTAAATATAAATTTTTTTCTTCTGATTAATGCAAGTAAAATATGTTTAAAATTATAAAAAAATATTTAAATTTTTTAATAACTTTATCATGATTATGTAATAGCAGCTACTTAAATGTAAGTTAATTCTGAATTTACTTATTTAATAAATAAATATAATGACTTATAGTTATTCAGACCTGCTGTTAAAGTTAGTATTTATATTATTTTTTTTACTTTATGTTAGTTCAGTATGAAACTAGCTGGCAAGAATTTCTTAGTTAAGAATAAATATATACATCAGCTAAGTAATTGCTAGTATCTGATAAAAAATAATAAGTTACTTTTTTTAAATATAAATAATATTAAAAAAAAGACATGTAATATATCACAAGATAAGTAGCATGATTAGTAATTCTAATATATATTTAAATCTTATATATGAAATATGATACTGATAATCTTTAATAAAATATATAAATTTTAAAAAATCATGTAATTTAATAAATAACTGTAATATTACTACTTTCATGCAGCTTGCAGTAGTAATACTATGACTAAGATATTCATGAAATTTTGCAAATTTCAGATATATAAATGCACAGGCTAAAGTTTTATTATAATAATTATTTTTCAGTGTTTAATTAAAATCATCAGAATATATAATAACATTTTCATAAACAACAACAACAGAATTCCCAAAACATGGCTAATTTTTGTCTAAACTAAACAAAATGATATTCATTCAAAAGCTCCTCTTTTTCTTACTAAACTGTGAAAATCTCAATGAAATTTAATTAAAACTGGTTGAGATATTATGAAAAATAAGATATTACAAGTCTTTAGCTAAAAATATCACATTTGATGTGAAATCTCCACAACCACAGGAAATACTGATCTCATCTTTTAAGAAATTCCTTTTCTTTTCTAATTCTTTAACTTCTCTAAGTTTCTTCTTAATTTAATTTCTTTTCATCTTCTTCTCTTGCAAAACATGACTGTTAATTTTCTTAGTAAAAATTTTAACATGAAACTTAGTAAATAAGCTAACTAAGACTGACTAAGTCTTTATTATAATCTGCTAAGATACTGAGATTTAATTAAGCTTAGTTTAAGCTTAAACTGAATCTTAGTCGAATCTCATCACATTAAATTCACTTAACAGCAAAAATCAGTAGAACTATACCCTCACCCATTTCATCTCATCTCCCCATTAATAAATATCCTATCAAAATGATAAATACATTCTGAGAATCAGCAAATTGAGCTGATTAATACTGTGTTTTTAATATTTAAATATGATTAAAACTGGTGAAGCTACAGTCAATTTCATTGACTGATCTTCTTGAACACAGAATTATATCTTATCCTCCCATGTTTTACCTCATCATCACATTAATATAACTTCTATCATAATAATAAAGATATATCAAGAATCAGTAAATCAAGCTGATTAATGCTGTGCTTTTAAAATTTAAATATGCTTAAAATTAATGAAATCACAATCAGATTTACTGATAAACTTTTCTGAATAATTCATATTTTAATAGCTTAACTATGTTACTAAGGCTCCTGCAATTACTTATTCTGGTAATTAGAACTGCTTAATTATAGATCTTTCTATGCTCAGAATCTAGAAATAATAAATTAAAGATTAAAGCTTTTTATCTGCAAGTCATAGTAATATTTTCAGCTTTTCTGCAGTTAGAATTTTAAATTTATTTATTCTTTAAATATTTAAATTTGATAAAGAACTGTAGATTTAGAATAAACTAAAGCTAAGTTACTTTTCTTAAAAAATACTGATTCTTTAAAAAAATTGCAAAGTTTTCTTATTCTACTTAAAAATAAAAAAGTAGCTTTTTTTCTGTTTTTAACTTCTTAGATAAAACAGGAAAATCTTGCATATTTACTTACTTTTAGTAGATTTAATTTTAATTCATTCAGAAATTTCATTTGCTTGAAATTAGAGAGGTTTTTGCTACTTTTCACATAAAGAAGTAAGCTAGTTCAGGTGATTCTCTTCAAAAATCATTATTAAATCTGCTTTTCTAAAGCTTTCTTAATTTAATTTTCTTTTCTTTTCTATTCACATTTCTGAGATAACTAAGCAAATATCTGAATTTATTTAGATAAGAATAAAATCTCAGTTTGTTTTCAGTAAGTAGTTCTAAACAAAAATTCATATTAGTTTTCTATTTTTTTTTAAAAAAAATAAAGTTAGTTTTTTAAAATTTCCATCAATAAAAACAAGAATTTCATATTCTAAGCAGTTATAACTGAATCTTCTTTATCTGAGATTATTCCTGCTGAAATGAGTTCTTCTGAGCTTAAACAAGCTCTAAAAATACTTGAAAATACTTATTAAATTAAAAATTATTTTCTTATTTAAAAAAAACTAAATTCTTGTATTCTCAGTCTTAACAAGATTTTATTCTTTAAAAAAGAAAAGAATTTAACTTGTTTTGAAATTAAAAATGAGGAATCTGCCTTGCAAAAAATGAAAAAGTAAATTCAGGATTTGGAAAAATTAAAAAATCAAGAAAATCCCATGAAAAACCTGCAAAAAAATACCCAAAAAAACCCAAAAAATTCCAAAAATACTGAAAAAATATGAGCAAATATTGCTGCTAAAACAAATCTAAATTTAAATTTAAATTTAACTGCTAATGCTTCTAAAATTTCTCAATTAAAAAGTTATTTGGAAAAAAGACTACTTTTTCCAACTACAGCTAAAATAGCTGAGAAAATTCATTCTCAAGTCTTTCAAATTTGCAACAAGTTAAATAATACTTTCATTCAGAAGAAATTAACTATTAAGCTAGTTATTTCTTTAATTTTTAAATCTTTCAGAAGTTTTTTTCTGATTTTTATTATAATATCTGATTTCACAGCTGATTTTCTAAAAGAATATCAGATAATTTAGTAAAAAGCTTTAGAGAAATTCACTCAAATCTTATTTAAAAAACCAGCTGTTTATAATAATCAGAAATGAGAAAATTTTATAATTCATAGCATTTCTACTGAGATTTTTAATGAGAAAGATGAACTAGAGCTTCTTAAATCTGAAGCTGAAATATTTAATAATATTTCTCTGAAAAAACAGCTAATTTAGCTCTTATCTAAAGAAAATAAAGCAGAAAAATCTCATGCTTCTGCTTTATTCTTTATAAAATTACTTGAATAAGCTTAAAAACTGAAATTCATCTTAATTACTAGAATTTTTCTGAGAGTTTCTGAATATAACTCAGTAAAAAACAGGTTTAAATTCATGACTTAGTATCATAATTACTAGCTTTATAATCATATTTTTTGAAATTATAACAGAAATACAAAATGTGATATTTGTGCAGAAAATCATTTAATTTTTAAATATAAGTATATAATTTATGAGCTTTAAGATAAATTATGCTCTTATTTTCAGAAAAAATGTGTAAATTATGATGAAAATCATGAAGCTGCAAGCACTAATTATATCTTTTATAAGCTAAAATCTACTGTGCAAAAATCTAGTCAAAAAGCTGGTGAAAAATCAAATCAAAATCAATAAAGTGATATTTCTCCAGCTGAGGAATTAAATCAAAATCAAAGTTAAACTCAGCTTTAAAATGAGCTGATTTTCATTCATTTAGAAGAGAAAAACTAGACTTCAGTTAAATCTGTTAAATCTAAGATAATTTTAAGATCTAGATCTAAATCTAAACAGAATCTTAAAAGAAGTAGAGAATCTGATTCTGAAGAAGAAAGAAGAACTCAAACTAATGAAAAAAAAATTAAAATTTAAATTCTCTCAACTTCTTCTTCATGATAAAAAAATAATTAAATAATTCTTCAAAAATTACATTTATTCAGAATAATATGAATAAAAATCAAATAATAATGCACATCTATTTAGATATTAGAAATGAGAATAAAATTAATTTTATTTTATTTCAAGAATTCTAGATTAGTTTAAATAATAACTTTACTATTTCTCATAGTTCTTATTTTTACATCTTATCTGAAGATAAGACTTTAAAATCTAGAGTAGTTATTTTTACAAGAAAATTATCTAGATTTTAAGCTTACTTAAGATCTGATATTATTTTAAGTAATAATTTAATTATTCTAGATATTCAAGATAAAAATAATTAGTTTAATACTTTAAAATTAATTAATATTTATAATGAAAAATCACTAGCTGAAAATGATAATCTCTGAATTATAAAAAGAGATTTAATTAACTTAAATATTAAGAAAAATATAATTCTAGCTGGGAATTTTAATGCTCATTATTTCTGATGAAATTTCTTAATTACAACCTCTTTAAGAGCTAAAAAGCTGATAAATTAGCTAAAATTCTTGAATTATAAACTGATAAATTCAGAAGAAAACAAGGCATTTCACAAGCTAAATTTATAGCAAAAATCTATTATTAATCTATCATTTATTTCTTCTGATTTAACTGATAAATAAGTAAACTGATGAATTAATTCTGAGCTTCATTCAGACTCAGATCATGAAATTATTCAATTTATAATTAAATTAAATGAGAAGAATCTAGTAGAAAATTCATTGCATTTCAATCTCTATAACTTTAAAAAAGCAGATTAAAAAAAACTAAATAATCTTTTCATTCAGAAAATTAACAGTCTAATATATAAATAATCAGCTATTTTTAAAACTCATGAAATTTTAAAACATGAAGTAAAAATACTAATAGATTTAATTTAAATCTATATGAATAAAAGCATTCTTAAGAAGAAAATCATGAAAAAATCTAAATCATGATAAAATTCAGATTTAAAAATAAAGAGAAAGAAAATAACTAAAGCTTTTAGAAATTATAAAGCTGATAATCTTACTTATAAGGAATTTTCTAAGTAAAGAAATAAGTATTTCTTCTTAATTAAAAAAGCTAAAGCTACTTATTAAAATGATTTTCTTGAAAATTCAGAAGAAAAGAAGATTTTTAAAGCATATAAGTACACTAAAAATAACAAAATGAAAAAAACTCCTATTCTTAACTACTTAAATGAGAATAATGAGCTAAAACCTGCTATTTTCTTTAAGAAAAAATGCAATGCTTATATTAAAACTCTTTTTAGAAAGCTTTTAAATTATCCTGAATTTAACTAGAATAAATTATAATTAAATTCTTAGAATTCAGAATGAGAATGATCAGATTTAATTGAAACTGAAATTAAAAAAGCTATTTTTTCTGATTTTAAAATACATACTGCAGGTTCAGATGACATTTCATTTCATATACTTTAAAAAATTTATCTAGTTTTAAAAGATAGATTTTTTAGATTATATCAGGCTTTATTTTAAACAGGCTATCACTCACATATCTGAAGAGAAACTATAAGAATAATTTTAAAAAAATTAAATAAAAATTCTTCTATTTCAAAATTCTACTCCATTATTTCACTGCTAAATTATCTAGATAAAATAATAAAGAGAATAATTATAAATAGATTCTTATTCTAAGTTTTTATAACTGAATTATTATATTTTAATTAGTTAGAAGATAAAAAGTAATTTAATACAGTAAATATAATATTAAGTCTAATGCATGATATTTAATTAGCTAAGATAAATAAGCTGAAAACATCAGTTTTATTTATTAATATTAAAGAAGCTTTTAATTATGTTTTTATAAATAAATTACTTAAAATTCTAGCAGATCTAAAAATGCTTAAATTATTAATTAAATGAATTTTCTGATTCATGCAAACTAGAAAAATCAGCCTGATCTTTAATGAGGAAAGACAAAAAAATTCTAATATTATTAATATTAGAATTTTCTAAAACTCTTCACTTTCTTTAATTTTATACTTAATTTATACTATTCTTTTATTTCAGAATAAAGATTATGAGATTCTGAAGAAAATAAGAATTTTAAGTTATATTAATGATACTAGTTTAATAGCTATTACTTCTTTAATTAAGGAAAATTATCAGCTGCTAAATAAAGATTTAAAAATCATATTTAAAAGATAAGAATTTAAGATAATTCAGTTTAACATGAAAAAAACAGAGCTTATTCATTTTTCTAAATATTCAGAAAATGATAAAGTTTAAATTCCTGATTAAAATCTTGAATTTAAACTAAAAGACTTAGTGAGATGACTAGGCATTTAGCTGAATTTCAAACTCTCATTTAAAAAACATGTGAAAATTAAAATTACAGCTGCAGAGAGAGTCTTAAATCAATTATTAAGACTTTTAAATATTAAAAAAGACTTGAACTTTTAGGCAATGAGATAGTTATATATTACTTGCATAATCTCAGTTACAGATTATAATATTTTAATTTGATAAAATAATTAAAAATATCTGCTAGATAAATATGAGAAAATGCAGAACAAAGCTCTTAGAAAAATTCTAGAAGTTTTCAAGACTTCTTTAATTTATATTATGCAAATTGAAGCTTTTATTTCATTAGTAAAAGTAAGATTTAATAGAATCTGCAGAAATTTTGCTGCTAGACTTCTAAAAATCTTAAAAAATCATATAATTAAAAAGCAGATCTCTTCAAGCTTTTCATCTTATTTAAATAACATTAAATTAAATTAGAGAAAATTTCTGAATTAGAATTAATCTGAATATAATATTCAGCAGATTAAATAAATATCAAGCAAGAAAAAGAATAAAAATTCAAGAAGATTAAGAAATTTTTCTCTTAGATTTTCAGATTATGCTCTTCAATTTCTGAATAATTATTTTCTTTAAAATTAGAAAAAATCAAAATTAAATGAAATGCATTCTGGTATTTTAATTTATCTGATTTAATTAATTTTTAATTAAAAAATACTTTAGAAACTGATTAGAAATTGCAACTGAATTTCAAGAAAAAACATCTAGAACTAATAAAAAATCTGTCACTAGATAATCTAGTTATTTATTCAGATGATTCTAAATCTGAAAATGAAAATGCAGATATAAAAATTTATGTTTTTCAGAAAAATATGAGATATTTCTGGAATTTAAGCAAGCATATGAAAGTGTTTGATGCTAAATTATTTACTATTTAAAAAACTTTTTAAAGAGCTAGTTAGATAGTTTCTGAATCTGAAATTATTTCAGAAATCTGAATTTTTTTAGATAATCAAATTGTACTTTAAAGACTAAAGAAGAATAATCTGAAATCTAGCTTATATTATATAAATTTCATAAAAAATTTTCTAAAAAATTAGAAATTTAATAATATCAAATTTTATCTATACTGAATGCCAGCTCATGTAAGAATTCATGAAAATAAAGAAGCTAATAAAGTAGTAAAAAAAGTTACTTAATTAAAAGAAATCTTTTCAGAAAAATATATTTCTTATTCTTTTATTAAAAGAAAAATTCATGAGTAAGCTTTAATTAAATAACATGAAGAAATTTTTAATAAGAAAAATGAGAATAATAATTATGCTTAGTTTAATTTAAGAATTAAATAAAAGATTTTAAGATTAAAAATTTCTAAAAGAATTTAATTTATTATTACTCAGTTAAAACTTGAGCATGAATATTTCAGATTTTATTTAAAGAAATTATCTGATTATTTAACTGATATTTACTTAAATTACTAGTTAAAAGAAAATCCTGAGCATTTATTAATTAAGTATCAGAATTAGCAGAAAAAAAAAGAAAAATTTAAAAAAAATTAGATATTTTCTTACTCTTATTAAAGCTATTATTCCAGACTGAATTAGAGCTTAAATTTTTAATTTCTTATCTAAAATAAACAAGAATTACTATCTGAGAATGAATTTTACAAGTCTAAAACAGACTGATAATATTCACTTTTCAAGTGAAAATTTTAAAGAATTTCCAATATTAATTTTGCTCCAGGCATACATGCCCAGAGTCACTCCTAAAAAATCTTGCTCTGGGGGTTAAAATCTCACTCCAGGGCCCAGCTCTGGGGCCTCACTATCCGGAGAAAACACCCGCGACAACCTGTCTCAAAAATGATTTTGGGACATCTTTCAAGCTGGGCGCTGCTCCGGGCATCAGATGCCCGGAGTAGCCCCTAAAAGATCTCGCTCCGGGGGTCAAAAATCTCGCTCTGGGGCCTAGCTCCGGGGCTCCACTACCCGGAGAAAACACCCGCGACAATCTGTCTCAAAAATGATTTTAAGACACCTTTCAAGCTGGGCGCTGCTCCGGGCATCAGATGCCCGGAGTAGCCCCTAAAACATCTCGCTCCGGGGGTCAAAAATCTCGCTCTGGGGCCTAGCTCCGGGGCCTCTATGCCCGGAGATAAAAAAGTTGTATTTTCATTTCTGAGAAGGGGAGACATTTCATTTGCCTAGTTTATTTGTATTTTTCTTATATTTAAATATATGTAATAGTTAGTAAATCCTGTTTAGACAGATAGTCTTCTTAGTTACAGACTGCATAAGACTATAATAAATAAAAAAAAAAAAAAAAATATAATAACATTTTTTATAAGAGAATTCTTAGTAAAATTATTATAAAGATGATAATAATTTAACTGCTTATTAGAACTGAATAAAAGAATTATTAAATTAATATATTTCTTAGATATATTAATCTTAATTACTTCATTATTAATTTTTAACTTAATAGTTTATCTAATTATATATTACTAGAGAATTAATAATATGATAAGTAATACTTCTTCAGAAGTAAGCTGTAATTTCTTTACTAAGTATTAAATATTAATAAAATTAAATAATGAAAGCTTCTTATATTTAGTAATAGTAATTTTATACTGTTAGAATAAAGATTAAATACTAAATAACTTGCTTAATTCAAGTGCTTATTTTTTATTATAAGCAAGATAATAGTAGCTATGAATATTAATTATTAAGTTAAGAAGTGAAATTATCATAGTTATTTATAACAGATTCATTTATAAAAGCTTGCAGATACATGCTAAGTTATTAATTATATACTAAATAGCATGTGTTTCATTAATGATTAATTAACTAATTTTTAAATTCTTTTTAATAAAGAACTAAACTAATTATTGAATATAATTATTCTCTGCATCTTATATTAATTTTTAAATAATTATCTAATACTTATTCTTTTTATATAATATCTTGATAACTTTTTTATCAGACTTGAATAAAATTAACTAATTAAGCATGACTGAAAGAAGCATTTTATTTATATCTGAAGTTAAGTTAAAATCTGCTGTATTCTTAATTAATATAATTTTTACTAATAAGCTTTTTTTAGCTACATGCTTTTTTAACTTTCTGCTTCTCTTCTTTTTCTTTAATAAGAATTTTAAAGAAATGCTGAATGCTAACTTTTTTTCTTAATTAAAATTATTTATAAGAAAATTTTAAGACATGTCTGAAATTTTCTACTGGTTATTTACATGCTCTTTAAGTAAGAAATCATGTAAGAACTTATTAATGATAAAATAAGAGATAATGAAGATTATAAACATTAAATTCTAAATTGAATCTTTATAACTCTTAAATTTTAAAGAATTAATTAATGCTTGCTTAAAGATAGCAAAACTTATTAAAAAAATTATGAAAAATAAATTTCTGTATAATTAGAAGAATAAGCTAATTATGAAAAATTTTAACTTTTCTTGAAAGTATCATGTGTAATTAAGAAATCAGGATAAAATTATTACTGAAGAAATGCAGATAATTATTAAATTAGTAACTTTTTCTATCTTATTAAGATCTTTAAGTATTATCATGTAAATAAGATTCATGAATTTAATTATTTTTTCAAGATTCATATCATCTGATAAAATGTTTACTAGTTAAATTAATTCTTTAGCTTTTTTTTTGCACATGATATTCATTTTAATTTAAAGCATAATAATTATCTTAGTAATTTAATAAAGCAGAAGTTTCAGAATTTCTGAAGTTTGAAATAGTAAATAATTATTTTCTAGATTAAGAAATTCAAGAAAATCTGAATATGCAAGAATTTTTCTTAATGTGTGATTAAGATAATGTTTAATAATAACAGTTATTATTTCTGAAACATTAATCTGTTTAATCTGTTTATTATTATTAAACTGCTTATTATTATTATTCATCACAGCTTCTTTTATTAAATTATATTTTTTAATAATAAAAGCTATATTTTTAACTAATTTAATAATTTAATTAATTTTTATATTTAAATGTTTGTCTAATGAAGCTTCTGCAGTAAGAATAAGATTTTCTCAAATCTTATAATAAATAATAAAATTTGTTTTTATATAGCTAATAAGAGAAGTAATTTCATATGTTATTATTATTAGCAGTATCTTGAGACTTGCATTAATATCATCTAGCTTTTCTTTAAGATTCTTTTGTAAAAGAAATATATTCAGAATTTCTACTAATTTTTTCTCAGAAGTAACATCATTCTTTATCTGATTAATAACTTCTTTAATTATTAAATTTAATTATTTATTCTCATTATAATCTGAAATAGAATTAAATGCTAGAAGTAAATCTGAAAGCATATTAATATTTTTTTCTGCTAAAATTTTTATTATAAGCTGTTCATTCTTATTAAAATAAATATATGTTAGCTGAATAGCTGTATTTATTTATAACTGTTTTAATTACTTTTTTCTATTATTTTTTAATTATGAGAAGATTCAGAATCAGAAGTAATATATGAAATAAGCATAATAAATATTTTCATTAAAAAACATGATATCTGATATTTAAAATATATCTGATTTTTACTAATTCAGCATAATTATAAGAATTCATGTAATTAATTTTAAAGATAAAATTTCACTAATCAGAATAAGCTTTATATTAAAAGTAACTATAAAATACTCAGTAATTAAACTTTATTAAAGCTGAAAATTATCATTAAAAATCATGAATCATTTTTAAATAACTTAATTTTTTAATATCTTTGTTTTAAGCTGCAGGATGCTTTTAATAAAAGAATATTACTTTTTCTTTTTATTTATCTTACTTAATTAATTTAAGTTTCTCATCTTATTATAAATATTAAAGAATATCTCATATTTTATTTATAATTCTCTCAGAATACCTGTATTAAAGCATTTTTCCAGATATTCAGAAATTAAAAACTGATTTCTATAAAATATTATCTTTTTTTAAATAAACTCTAGAATATACAGATTAAGAGCTTGATATTTTTACATATTAGTATCATTTTTTAATGCTGTAATTACTTTTCTATTATAATCTGCAGGCATACTAGTGATTTTAACTAATTATATATTAGTAAAGTTCTTAATTAAGAAAAAATAAGTAATTTCATTTATAAATGGAATTTCACATGTTTTATAATATGAGATTTTTTAAACATGAATTAAATTTAATGAGAATGTAAATATAAAAACTTTATACATGAATGAAATTCTGATTCTGCTTAAATATAAGAACATTAAGAAGCTTAGTAAATTCTATTAAACTATTAATTCTAAGAATAAGATTTATATTAATAATAAAGTAATTTTTCTTATTCTGATTTATATACAGAAGATTAAGAAACATCAGATACTAGAAATAAGTTTTTTTAGTTTAATTTGAAATTCTTTCTAATTAATATAATTCAAAAAAAGAAAGTTATTTATAACTTTTTAATTCATAAATAAATTAAAAATAAACACACTTATAGTTTACTTATAAAATTAAATAAGTTAAAAAAATTTAAGAATATTAAAATAAGCATGCAAGATTAAGTAAAGTAAGAAATTATAAGAAACAAAAAGAGAAGAAGAAAGAAAGAAAAGAAGAAAAGAAGAAAGTTTAATTTAGAATTTAGAAAAGTAACTTGATTCAGAGCTTATTTGTCAGCAAATCTTATTATTCATCTATACTTCTTATATCATTTTTTATTCTTTTAAAATTCTATTCTCAATTTATTATTTACTTACTTTATTATTAAGTTAAACATGAATGAAATTCTTAAGTATACATCATATTTACAGAAAGTATGTGAGAAATTTTATTATTAATTAAATAAATAATTTTATTTTTTACTTAATTTTTTCTTCATTTAATTCTGGTAGACTGTTTCTTCATTATTAAAATTATTTAATAATTTATCTTTTCTAGCTATGACTTCAGATATTATAAATATTTTTAATGCAGAATGATTTAATAAAAATTTATCTAATATAATATATGATGAGAAGCTCTTTATAAATAATAATAAGTTAACTAGCAGTAAATTACCAACATCTAACATGTCTAATAATCAGAAATCTGCTGTGAAACATGATTCTACTATTTAAAAAAAAATTTAAATTTTCTTAATTCTTCATCATATTAGGCAGCATTTAAAGCACATTATTATTTCAACTGATAATTCTGATTTTATAGTTATGAAATTTCAAATTTAATGAAGTAAAACTGAATTTAATAAAAAAAGTAATTTAAAGATATATTATTACATAAATAAATAAAAATCTGTAATCTAAACATATTATCAGATGATTATTATAATTATAAATAAATTTTCTGAGATAATATATATCTGTTACAGTATTATCTAAAAGCATTTCAGATTTCTAAGAGAATTTATAATAATTATAATAAAATATCTTACTTCTCAGAAATATTATAAAATTACTCATGCAAATAGCATGTTACTAGTTAAGAAAAATGATAAAAAGTTAATTAAATTATAAATATTAGTAAGTTTTCTTCTGATGAATTATTAAGTTTAACTTCATGTGAATTTTTTAACTAATTAAATTATTAGTATAATTAAATGCTCAGTTATAAAATTATATTAATAATTATAACATGCTAGAGAGAAAGTTTACTGTAATAAGATTTAATAATTTAATTATCAAAATCATATGTAATATCTAAGTATTATTTTACTTTATTAATAATATTTATCTTTATTATCTTATGAAAATGCTAAAATCTAAAGTAAAATTATTATTTGATAAATTAATTAAATCAGTTTTAAATCAGATAGTAAAGACAGATTATAATATTATTCTGAAAACTTTTTCTGAATAAGAGTTATTTTTATTAATCATAGATTATTAGATTAGTTTATTCAGATAATCTTTTCTTATGATAATTATTTACTTTATTAATTCTAAATGAAATTATTATTAATTACTTCTTAAATTTACTTATGTGTTTAAAAGTTATACTGACAAGAAACTTATAATATAAGTAACTTTAATTTTAATAAATTATAATCTTAATAATTATATTTTTATAATTATAGCTAATAATATATTAAATAATTATAAGATATATAAAGAACTACTTAAAATACAGAATATTTTTAGTAATTAGTTATAATATTTAATTATTTTAATTTCATATATAACACATGTTATTTAATTATTTTTAAATGCTTTTTTTTTTTAAATTAGAATTAATTTAAAGAATGATATAATTAACTTATTCTGAAGTAATATCATGCTGAAGTATAATCTTGAATTAGAAATTTCATATATATTACTTAAGATATGTCTTTTTGTATTATTAATCTTATAATACTTGTAACTCATTATCTTAATTAAGTATTTATCAGTTTTCTCATTAATCTCATGTATATTTTATTATAATACTATTTAATCATATTATCTTTTTTTCTTTTTTTATTATTTCATGTACTGTTTTCATTCATGAATAACATTTTATTTCTTTATCTTGCTATTTTAATTAGAGATATCATTTATAAATGATATTAAATATCTTAGTATTATTTTTATTTCTTTTATTTATAAATGAAATTCTCATTTTATATTATCTCATTTTATATATGCTTTGTATTCTTTATTACTGATATTCAGATTAGTCTGTTAAATATAAAATTTTATAAAGTATGTGAATTACAGCTTCTAATATCATGCTAAGTTTAATTATCATCAGAAAACTAAGAGATTACTTTAATTAAAATTAAATATGAAGATATGTTAAAATTTAATCTATAACATGTTAATCTGCTTTATCTGATTTTATTCAGTTATTAAGTTTTATTTTTATGATAGAATAATTAAAAAGAATCTTTTTATTACTGATACTAAGTAACATCTGATAAAGTATCTTATTCAGTTAACTAAATCATTTATAAGACATATAACTGTATTTTTAGCTACAGAATATTTAATAATTCATTATATTTTTTCAGTTTATAATCTTTTATTTAATTACATTAATAATAATTAAACATATCTTAAAAGAAAGAATGCTAGATAAAAGTAATATCTTGCTTTTATTTTAATTACTACTTATAATAAGCTGATTAAATATTATTCTAATACATATAATAAAGCAGATGAGATACTTGTAATTACTAATCTTTTTAATTTAAAAGTAAAAATAATAATCTTTAATGTAAATAAATAGAAGAATAATAAAAAAGATTAAAAGTAATATTATACTAATTATTTTTGTAATGTTTATGATAAATATAAATAAAAATTCTCATTAATTAATTAAAAGTATTCAGCATTTTTAACAAGCTTCAGTAATATTAATTATTTGCTTTACTTCAGTTTTAACTTTCAGTTAGCTATTATATAATTATAACAAGATTAGAATAAGTTAGAAGAGTATCTTAATAAAGATAAACTTGTTTAATTATTTATATTAAAAATGATTTACTATTTAATATTAATAAGCATTACTTAAAACATGATTAAAACTTCTACAAGCTAATTTTAAAGTTTTAAAAAAGAAATAAAGAAAGATTTTCTATACTAAGTAATATCATGAAAAATTATCTCAGTATTCCTGCTATAATTATATTTATTAAGCATATTTAAAATATCACATGTAATGTTTATTATTATTATTATAATTAAATTAAAGCTAAGATTATAATCATGTAAATAATATGCTTTGTTCTAAATTAATATAATATAAATTTTCATTATTAATGACTGGAAGAAAAAAACTCAGAAAAAAATAAGAATTAGATACTTGAAATTTTTAAGTAAGACATAAATGAAAAACTTATTTAGGTGTAATATATTAGTAATAATTCAGATGCTAAGAATAATAATTATGCATCTAAATAAAATCTTAATATAAATAATTTTATTTTTATATCAAATTATAATAATGAAGTAGATAATAATAATAAGAATGAAAATAATAATAAGAATAAGAATGTAAAAGAAATTAAAAAAGCATGATGAGAATAAGAAGTAGAAGAAAATGCAGAAAAAAATAATAGAAATAATTCAGATATTAAAGTTATTAAATCTAATAGTATATTTAATAGTATATTTATTTTATAACATCAGAATAATATATCATGCTAATATTAACTAACTTAACATGCATTGCCTGTGCTTTTATTATTATAATAATAATCATCTTATTACACATTACTCAAGCTTTCATTATCATGATAATAACTGTCTTATTACATATCATCTGTGCTTTTATTATTATAATAATAATCATCTTATTACACATTATCTAAGCTTTCATTATTATAATAATAACTATCTTATCACATATTACTTAAGCTTTTATTATTATAATAATAATTATCTTATTACATATTACTCATACTTTCATTATCATAATAATAATTATCTTAATAAATTCTAATCAGAATAATATGAGATCAGATATGAAAGATATTAAGTAAGAGTAGTAATGCTATTATTAATGTGCTTGACTAACTAGCTAAGTTATCTTCTTCTTCTAATTCATTAAATCTTGCTTCATTTCTATAGTCTTAAGATAATAAAACAGGAAGTATTAATTTTTTTTTATAACTGTTAACTTCTTAAAAATGCAGACATAATTCACTTTATCTGCTTTAACTCACATTCTTAATCTGAGCTTTAGTCTGAAAAAGCTTGCTTTATATTTTATGTTTTTCTAACTGAAAAATTTAATCTTTAACATGATACTAATATTATAAAAATATAATCATATATAATTAAATAATATTATAATAATAAATAATATATTATAATTTTCTAATAAATTATATAAATGAGTTATAGTAAAATAAATTTTAACATTATAATTTATAAATAATTTAGAAAATTTAAAAATTTAATTTTAATTATTAATTAGTATTAACTGTATTACTGTTAGTAATATATATGATTAAGTCTAATAAGTTAAAAACTTAACTTATAAAAAGTCTAGTTAAACTTAATTAGAAACTTGAAAAAATTAAAAAATCATAACTTAATTTAGACTTAAGTAAGTTAAGTTGAGTTTAAGTTCAAATTTAACTCAGATTTGTTTACAGTCTTTTTTTTTTTTTTATATTTATTATAATCTTATGCAGTCTGTAACTAAGAAGACTATTTATTTAAACAGAATTTACTAATTATTACATACATTTAAATATAAGAAAAATACAAATAAACTAAGCAAATGAAATGTCTCCCCTACTCAGAAATGAAAAATACAACTTTTTTATCTCCGGGCATGGAGCCCCCGGAGCTAGGCCCTGGAGCAAGATATTTGAAGCCTGGAGCGAGATTTTTTAGAGGCTACTCCGGGCACCTGGTGTCCAGAGCAGAGTCTAGATTGAAAGATGTCCCAAAACCATTTTCAAGACAGGTTGTCGCGGGTGTTTTCTCCAGGTAGTGGGGCTCCGGAGCTGGGCCCCGGAGCGAGATTTTTTAGGGGCTATTCCAGGCATCTGATGCCCGGAGCAGAGTTCAGGTTGGAAAGTGTCTTAAAACCATTTTCAAGACAAGTTGTCTCAGGTGTTTTCTCTGGGTAGTAGAGCACTGGAGCTAGGCCCTGGAGCGAGATTTTGACCTCCAGAGTGAGATTTTTTTTTTTTTTTAGAAGCTACTCTGGGCACCTGGTGCCTGGAGCAGAATTCAGATTAAAAGATGTTCCAAAATCATTTTTGAGACAGATTATTGTGGGTATTTTCTCCAGATAGTAAGACTCTAAAGCTAGGCTTCAGAGTGAGATTTTAATTTCTGAAATAAGATTTTTTAGAAGTAGCTTCAAACATGTATGTCTGAAGTAAAATTAATATTAGAAATTTTTTAAAATTTTCACTTAAAAAGTAAATATTATCAGTCTGTTTTAGACTTATAAAATTCATTTTCAGATAGTAATTCTTATTTATTTTAGATAAGAAATTAGAAATTTAAGCTTTAACTCAGTCTGAAATAATAGCTTTAATAAGAGTAAGAAAATATTTAATTTTTTTAAAATTTTTCTTCTTTTTTTCTGCTGATTCTAGCACTTAATTAATAAATACTCAGAATTTTTCTTTAACTGATAATTTAAGTAAATATCAGTTAAATAATCAGATAATCTTTTTAAATAAAATCTGAAGTATTCATGCTTAAGTTTTAACTAAGTAATAATAAATTAAATTCTTTTAGAAATTTTTAATCTTGAAATCTTTTATTTAATTCTTAAATTAAACTAAGTATAATTATTATTTGTATTTTTTTTATTAAAGATTTCTTTATGTTATTTAATTAAAGCTTACTCATGAATTTTCTTTTTAATAAAAAAATAAGAAATATATTTTTTTAAAAAGATTTCTTTTAATTAAGTAACTTTTTTTATTACTTTATTAGCTTCTTTATTTTTATCAATTCTCATATAAGCTGGCATTCAGTATAAGTGAAATTTAATATTATTAAATTTCTGATTTTTTAGAAGATTTCTTATGAAATTTATATAATATAAGCTAGATTTCAGATTATTCTTTTCTAGTTTTTAAAATACAGCTTGATTATCTGAGAAAATTCAGATTTTTGAAATAATTTTAGATTTAGAAATTATCTGATTAACTCTTTAAAAAGCTTTTTAAATAGTAAATAATTCAGTATTAAATACTTTCATATACTTGCTCAGATTTCAGAAATATCTCATATTTTTCTGAGAAATATAGATTTTCACATTTACATTTTTATTTTCAGATTTAGAATCATCTAAATAAATAACTAGATTATCTAGTAGCAGATTTTTTATCAGTTCTAGATGTTTTTTCTTGAAATCCAGTTATAATTCCTGATTAGTTTCTGAAGTACTTTTTAATTAAAAATTAATTAAATCAGATAAATTAGAATATCAGAATGCATTTCATTTAATTTTGATTTTTTCTGATTTTAAAGAAGATAGTGATTCAGAGATTAAAGAGCATAATCTGAAAATCTAAAAAAGAAATTTCTTAATTTTCTTAGATTTTTTTCTTTTTTTCTTACTTAATATTTGTTTGATCTGCTGAATATTATACTCAGATTAATTTTAATCCAGAAATTTCTTCTAATCTAATTCAATGCTATTTGAATAAGATGAAAAGCTTGAAGAAATTTACTTTCTAATTATATGATTTTTTGAGATTTTTAAAAGTCTAGCAGCATAATTTCTGTAAATTTTATTAAATCTTACTCTTACTGATGAAATTAAAGTCTTAATTCATATAGCATAAACTAGAAAAGTCTTAAAAGCTTCTAGAATCTTTCTAAGAGCTTTATTTTACATTTTCTTATATTTATCTAGCAGATATTTTTAATTATTTTATCAGATTAAAATATCATAATCTGTAACTAAGATTATGTAAGTAAAATAATGCTATCTTATTACTTGAAAATTCAAGTCTTTCTTAGTATTTAAAAATTTTAATAATTAATTTAAAACTTTCTCTGCAGCTGTAATCTTAATTTTTACATGTTTTTTAAATGAAAGCTTGGAATTAAGCTAAATTTCTAGCTATCTCACTAAGTCTTTTAATTTAAATTCAAGATTTTAATTAGAAATTTAAACTTTGTCATTTTCTGAATATTTAGAAAAATGAATAAGCTCTGTTTTTTTCATGTTAAATTGAATTATTTTAGATTCTTGTCTTTTAAGCATGATTTCCAAAGCTTTATTTAATAGCTGACAATTTTCCTTAATTAAGAAAGTAGTAGTTATTAAGCTAGTATTATTAATGTAACTTAGAATTCTTATCTTTTTCAGAATTTCATAATTTTTATTCTGAAATAAAAGAATTATATAAATTGAATATAAGATTAAAAAAAATAAAGAACCTTGAGAAATTCTAATATTAATGATATTAGAATCTTTTTGTCTTTTCTCATTAAAAATCAGGCTAATTTTTCTGATTTGCATAAACTAAAAGATTCATTTAATTAATAATTCAGATATTTTTAGATCTGCTAAAATCTTAAGTAATTTATTTACAGAAACATAATTAAAAGCTCTCTTAAATTAATAAATAAGACTAATATTTTTAGCTTATTTACTTTAGCTAATTAAATATCATGTATTAAACTTAGTATTACATTTACTGCTTTAAATTACTTTTTATCTTCTAACTGATTAAAATATAATAATTTAGTTATAGAAATTTAGAATGAGAGTTTATTTATAATTATTTTTTTCATTATTTTATCTAAGTAATTCAACAGTAAAATAATATAGTAGAATTTTGAAATGAAAAAATTTCTATTTAATTTTTTTAAAATCACTTTCATAGCTTCTCTCCAGATATATGAGTGATAGCCTGTTTAAAATAAAGCCTGGTATAACTTAAAAAATTTATCTTTTAAAGCTGGATAGATTTTCTGAAGTATATAAAATAAAATGTCATCTGAACCTGCAGTACTTATTTTAGAATCAAAGAAAATAGCTTTTTTAATTTCAGTTTCAGTTAATTCTGATCATTCTTATTCTGAATTTTAAGAATTTAATTATAATTCATTTCAGTTAAATTCAGAATAATTTAGAGATTTTTTAAAAAGAATTTTAATATAAGTATTGCATTTTTTCTCAAAGAAAATAACAGATTTTAGCTTATTATTCTCATTTAAATAATTAAGAATAGAAGTTTTTTTCATCCTGTTATTTTTAATATACTTATATGCTTTAAAAATTTCTTTTTCTTCTAAATTTTTAAGAAGATCACTTTAATAAGTAGCTTTAGCTTTTTTAATTAAAGAGAAATAATCATTTCTTTACTCAAAAAATTCTTTATAAGTAAGATTATCAGCTTTATAATCTCTAAAAGCTTTAATCATTCTTTTTTTCTTGATTTTTAAATCTGAATTTCATTATAATTTAGATTTTTTCATAATTTTCTTCTTAGAAATGCTTTCATTCATACAGATTTAAATTAAATTTGTTAGTATTTTTATTTCATATTTTAAGATTTCATGAGTTTTAAAAATAGCTGATTATTCATACATTAAACTGTTAATTTTCTAAATAAGAAGATTATTTAATTTTTTCTAATTTACTTTCTTAAAGTTATAGAGATTAGAATGCAATGAATTTGCTACTAGATTCTTCTCATTTAATTTAATTATAAATTAAATGATCTCATGATCTGAGTCTGAATAAAGCTTAGAATTAATTCATCAGTTTACTAATTTCTCAGTTAAATCAGAAGAAATAAATGATAAATTAATAATAGATTTTTGCTGTAAATTTGACCAGTGAAATGTCTTAATATCTTCTGAATTTATCAGTTCATAATTCAAAGATTTCAGTTAATTTATCAGCTTTTCAGCTCTTAATAAGAATATAATTAAGAAATTTCATCAGAAATGATGAGCATTAAAATCTCCAGCTAGAATTATATTTTTCTTAATATTTAAGTTAATTAAATTTCTTTTCATAGTTCAGAGATTATCATTTTTAGCCAGTGATTTTTCATTATAAATATTAATTAGTTTTAAAGTATTAAATTAATTATTTTTATTTTGAATATCTAGAATAATTAAATTATTACTTGAAATAATATCAGATCTTAAGCAAGCTTGAAATCTAGATAAGTTTCTTATAAAAACAGTTATTCTAGATCTTAAAGTCTTATTTTTAAATAAGATGTAAAAATAAGAGTTATAAGAAATAGTAAAGTTATTATCTGAGCTGATTCAGGGTTTTAGAAAGAGAATAAAATTAATTTTATTCTCATTTCTAATATTTAAACAGATGTGTCTTATCATTTAATTTCTATTCATATTATTCTGAAAAAATGTGATTTTTAAAGAATTACCTAGTTATTTTTCTATCATGAAAAAGAAGTTAAGGGAATTTAAATTTTAATTCTTTTTTCATTAGTTTAAGTTCTTCTTTCTTCTTCAGAATCAGATTCTCTAGTTCTTTTAAGATTCTATTTAGATTTAGATCTTAAGATTATTTTAAATTTAGCAGATTTAACTAAAATCTAGTTTTTCTCTTCTGAATGAATAGAAATCAGCTCATTTTAAAGCTGAGTTTGGCTTTGATTTTGGTTTAATTCCTCAGCTGAAGAAATATTATTTTGTTTTTCTTTTTATTTCTGATTTTATTTTTAATTTTAATTTAATTTTTCTCCAGCTTTCTGACTAAATTATATAGTAGATTTTAGCTTGTAAAAGATATAATTAGTGCTCATGATCTCATGATTTTCATCATAATTTACACATTTCTTCTGAGAATGAGAGCATAATTTATCTTGAAGCTCATAAATTATATATTTATGCTCAGAAATTAAATAATTTTCTGCACAGATATTACATTTTGTATTTCTTTTATAATTTCATGAGATATGATTATAAAGCTGGCAATTATAACATTGAGTCATGAATTTGAATCTGTTTTTTACTAAATTATATTCAGATACTTTAAGAAAAATTCCAGCAATTAAAATGAATTTCAGTTTTTTAGCTTGTTTAATTAATTCTATAAAGAATAAAGCAGAAGCATGAGATTTTTCTGCTTTATTTTCTTTAAATGAGAGCTAAATTAATTATTTTTTCAGAGAAATATTATTAAATATTTCAGCTTCAGATTTAAGAAGCTCTAGTTCATCTTTCTCATTAAAAATCTTAGTAAAAATGCTATGAATTATAAAATCTTCTCATTTCTGATTATTATAAACAGCTGTTTTTTTAAATAAGATTTAAGTGAATTTCTCTAAAGCTTTTTACTAAATTATCTGATATTCTTTTAGAAAATCAGCTGTGAAATCAGATATTATAGCAAAAATAAGAGAAAAACTTCTAAAAAATTTGAAAATTAAAGAAATAACTAGCTTGATAATTAATTTCTTCTGAATGAAGATATCATTCAGCTTGTTGTGAATTTAAAAAGCTTAAGAATGAATTTTCTCAGCTATTTCAGCTGTAGTTGAGAAAAATAGTCTTTTTTTTAAATGACTTTTCAATTGAGGAATAGAAGTTTTAGCAGCTAGATTTGAATTTGATTTGATAGCAATATTTGCCCAGGTTTTTTAAGTGTTTTTGGAATTTTTTGAATTTTTTTAAGTATTTTTTTAAGTATTCTTTTGTGAATTTTCAAGAGAATTTTCTTGATTTTTTTAATTTTTCTGATTTTTTGATTTTTCCAAATCCTAAAGTCACTTCTCTATTTTTTATAAAGCAGATTTCTCATTTCTAATTTTAAAGCAGGTTAAATTCTTTTCTTTTTCAAAGAATAAAATCTTGTTAAGACTGAGAATACAAGAATTTAGTTCTTTTTAAATAAGAGAATAATTTTTAATTTAATAAGCATTTTCAAGTATTTTTAGAGCTTGTTTAAGCTCAGAGAAATTCATTCCAGCAGAAATAGTCTCAGATGAAGAAGACTCAGCCATAACTACTTAGAAAGTGAAATTTTTATCTTTACTGATAGAAATTTCAAAAAACTAACCCTATTTTTTTAAGAAGAAAATAGAAAACTAATATGAATTTTTATTTAGAATTATTTACTGAAAATAAACTGAGATTTTATTCTTACTTAAATAAATTCAGGTGTTTACTCAGTTATCTCAGAAATATAAATAAGAAAGAAAGAAAATGAGATTAAGAATACTTTAGAAAAGTAAACTTAATAGTAATTTTTAAAGAGAATCACCTGAACTAGCTTACTTCTTTATGTGGAAAGTAGCAAAAACCTCTCCAGATTAAGCAGGTGAAATTCCTGAATAAAATGAGTTAAATTTACAAGAAAATTAAGTAAATGTGCAAGATTTTTCTGTTTTATCTGAGAAGTTAAAAATACAAAAAAAGCTACTTCCTTATTTTTAAGTAAAATAAGAAAACTTTGAAATTCTTTTAGAGAACTAGTATTCTTAAAGAATAGTAACTCAGCTTTAGTTTGCTCTAAATTTATAGTTCTTTATTAAATTTAAATATTTAAAAAATACATAGATTTAAAATTCTAACTGCAGAAAAGCTGGAAATACTGCTATGACATGCAGTAAAAAATCTTATTCTTTAATAATAATTGCACTGGGAAACAGTATGTAATAACATTTATAATGAGACAGTCTTAATTATTACTATCTGATAACTGTAGAAGTCTTGATGACATAGCTAAGCTACCAGATATTAAGCTATCCAGATCTGCTGGTGGAAGAAGTTAATAATCAGTTAATATCTCTGTAAGTTTTTGAGTTATGCAAATTTTGTGAATTATAGGTGAATGTTCATGTCACTGCGAGTATTTTGGTATAGCTATCATTTGATTTGATTGAGAATTGGTTGAGATATTAGGAAAAGGAAGGTGAGAGCAGCAGATAGCAGGATTAAAAGTAGATTATATTTTTTGAATTCTCAAGATATTTAAAATCTGAGATTTGCTGGTTATTTGTCTCAGTTTTTTAATTAATATGATATATTTAATAATTTAATAGCTTGTTTATTAATGAGGAGATGAGATTGCAGGTAGTAGAATATAGTTCAGTTTTTATAAGTTTAATGTGATATAATTAATATAAAGTTTAAAATAAGCTTTAAATAAGCTTAAATTAATCTTAGAGACTTGGATGTTGTTATTTGAGACTTAGTCAGTCTTACTAAGCTTATATTTTAAATTTTTACAAGAGCTTTTCAGAATCCTATTTCTTATTATAACTAAATGAGCAGTATTCATGAGAGAGTAAAAATTAGAGAAAGAGTTAAATATAATTAAGAATGAAATTCCTGAAAATTTAGAGTTTCCACTTCTTGTGATTATGAAGATTTCATGTTAAATGTGATGTTTTTAACTAAAGACTCATGACATCTTATTTTTTATGATATCATAATTAGTTTTAATTAAATTTCATTGAAAATTTTACAGTTTAATAGGAAAAGAAGGAGCTTTTAAATGAATATCTTTTCATTCAGTTTGAACAAGAATTAGCCATGTTTTGGGAATTTCATTATTGATAATCTGACTTGTTCACAGTCTAGTACTAATTTCTTCTCATAATTATTAACTTTCTAAAAATATAAACATGATTTCATTACTGAATTTCTTATTTACTCTAACTCACATTCTTAATCTAAACTTTAGTCTAAAAAAACTTATTTTATACTTTATATTTCTCTAGTTAAAAAATTTAATTTCTAATATAATACTAATATTATAAAAATATAATCATATATAATTAAATAATATCATAATAATAAATAATATATTATAATTTTCTAATAAATTATATAAATAAGTTATAATAAAATGAATTTTAACATTATAATTTATAAATAATTTATAAGATTTAAAAATTTAATTTTAATTACTAATTAATATTAACTGTATTTCTGTTAGTAATATACATAATTAAGTCTAATAAGTTAAAAACTTAACTTACAGAAAGTCTAGTTAAACTTAATCAGAAACTTGAAAAAATTAAAAAATCATAACTTAACTTAAACTCAAGTAAGTTAAGTTAAGTTCAAGTCTGAGTTTAACTTGAACTTATTTACAGTTTATATTTATTATAATCTTATGCAATCTGTAACTAAAAAAATTACTTGTTTAAATAAAATTTACTAGTTATTATATATATTTAAATATAAGAAAAAATACAAATATACTAGATAAATAAAATATTTCTTTTTTTAGAAATGAAAAATATAACTTTTTTAACTTCAAGCATAGAAACTCTAGAGCTAGATTCTGAAGTGAGATTTTTAAAATCTGAAGCAAGATTTTTTAAAAGTTATTTCAGATATCTCATGCTTGAAGCAGAGCTCAGATTAAAAAATATTTTAAAATTAGTTTTAAGATAGATTATTACAAATGTTTTCTCTAAATAATAAAGCTCTAAAGCTAGACTTCAGAGCAAAATTTTAATTTCTGAAATGAGATTTTTTAAAAGCTACTTCAGACATTTAATATCTGGAGCAGAATTCAGATTAAAAGATGTTTGAAAATTATTTTTAAGATAAATTATTACAGATGTTTTCTTTAAATAATAAAGTTCTGAAGCTAGATTTCAGAATGAGATTTTAAGTTTTAAAATGAGATTTTTTAGAAGTAGCTCTAAGCATACATATTTAAAGTAAATTAAGATTAAAAATTCTTTAAAATTTACTTAAAAAATAAATATTATTAGATTATTTTTATCTGATTTAGAAAATATATTTTAAGCTGTTATATATAATATTTATAATAATAAATTATTATAAATTATTTTTTTAAATTTCTCAATTAATTTTCTGCTTATTTTTAGTTAAGAGCTGTTGCTTATTATTAATTACATGTTATTAATTTTTAATCATAATCTTATAACTTTTATGCTACTAATCTTAGCATTATAATTTATTAATTAGTTATTATAATCTTGCTTATTACTAGACTTTTCTTAGTACTTATAAAATCTGAAAATTCTAAAGCTTTAAGCTTTTTTAGCTGACTAATTATTTCTACAACTGCTAGTTCTAATTTATTACTAGTTATCAGATTTTAATAAAGCTTAGATTTAACCAAATTTAAATCTTACTTTTGCTTAAAATATGAGTATTTATTTAGCATGCAATAACTTATTACATGAGTAAGTTATGAAAATTTAAAATATTCTGATTTTTTAAGAATTTTCAGATTATATAATTACATACTGCTCTTATTTTTTAAAGAACTTAAGATTAGATAATTTTTAAAATATTCTCTAGTTATAGCTAATATTTCTGAAATTTACAGATCTTAAAATTAATGCTCATGAAACTTAAAAACATCTGGAAATTTTTAAGAATATGAAGAAATTCTGAAATTTGTTAATTTTTAATATTTTCTAGTCTTAGCAGATAAAAAAAACATGTGCTTCAGGAGAATTTAATCTTCTAATTTGAAAATTAATTAAGATTAGCTAGTGCCTGATGATGCTTATTATCATTATATTATTAGTATTAAATAATATAATAGTATGAATTTACTTACTAATTTTTATAATAATCATGCTATTTTAAATAAACTTTAAATAATTATTCATGCTAATAATAAGCATTATATAAAAATATAATAATATTATTTTATTATTTTATTACTTTTTATATTATTTACTACTTGTTCTAGTATAATTAATTAGAATTTTAAAATTATTAAAATTAAATTTTTATTAAAAAGAAAGTAATTATCATGCTAGCTAATCTAGTTTTTATTTAACTTAATCTTATAATTTCTTCAGACTTCTATTATATAAGAGCATATGAAATTTCATTTTTATTTACTTTTTAATAATAAGTTTTAATTATTATTTATATATATATTTATTATATACTTTTTTTTAATATTTCTTATTATTAATTACTAGTTCTGCTTTTATTATATATTTTTAATTTTAATTTTTAATTTAATTTTTATAAATAGTTTCTGCTTACTTAAAGAAATTTTTTTAAGTATAAAATATTATTTTTTTAAAGAGATATAAAAATGATTAAAATTAATTAAATTTCATTTTATTTTTTTTTTTACTAATTTTTTACTTCATTTTAATTAAGATGTAATTAATATTTTTTAATTATATAATAATAACTGCTTTTTTGCTAATAATATGCTAGATAAGCTAATTATAATATTATAATATTCTGCTTATTTCTTATTAATTTTCTTATTTTAAATTAATTAAAATTTTTTAATTTTATTAATTATACATGTTAATTTATTAAATATAATTAATTTTATACTGCTTTCTAGTATTTTATTTCTTTTTCTAATTTTTATAAAATATTTTTATTAAAATCTCTAAAAATAATTATTAATATTTTAAAATAATTAGTTTCTGAAATTTCTAAGCAGATTTAATAAGCTATAACTGAATATGCTATTATAAGTTATTTATTTATTTATATATATTTACTAATTAGCTAATTAATTAGCTTAGAAAGTAAGCAAGTTTCAGATTTCTTAATAAAGTAAATAATATTTTAAAAAATTCATTTTTTAAAGGAATTAAGATGTATCATGCTTAGAAATCATATATTTATTAATTAAAAATAGCTTTTAAAAATGAATTTATCATCTGCAAACATGCTTTTATTTTTAAATATTATTTTTATTATATTAAGAATTTCAAGTTATATATTATAATGTTTTTTAAAATAAATAGCATTTATCTTATTACTAAATTCATTATTAATGATAAGATTACTAAGAAAATTAATATTAAAAAATATATAAAGTAATTTAAAATTCATATTTTTATTATTAATATTTTTTTTTATATTAAAAAAATTAATTAAATAACTAGTATAATTAAGATACATATTATGCTATTTTTGAATAGCTTTTTTTTATTTATTAAATAAATTTTATATATTTTCTTAAATAATATAACTGCTTTTATTTTAATTATAACTGCTTATTAAAAGCTTTATGTTTTAAATATTATTTTTCTTAAAATTAATTAAATTATTATTAATATAGCTGATATTAAGTAGAAAACTTCTAATAAAAATTATAATAAAACTAATAAAAAAAAGAATATGAAAAATATTAATATGAAGAAAAAAAATAAAAATGAGATTAAATAAATAATTTTTACTACTTTTATACTATTTTTATATCTTTAAATAATTATAAAAATTTATTTTAAATAATAAATTAAGCTTTAAATTATTTAATAATTAAATATTATAAAGTTTCTGCTTTTTTATTTTCTTATTACTATTTAATAAAAGCTTTAAAATAATTAAGTTTAAATTTTTTAATTATTATATTTGCATTTTTAAGATTTTCAGTATTAATTTATTAATTTTTATAGTTAAAATAATCTTATTATTTAATTAAATATTAAATTTTTTAATAATAAGTTTATTAATTAAGTATTTATTTAATTTTTTATTTTTTATTTTTATTAATAAGAATTAATTATAATAAAATTACTTATTTATTACTTTAAAATTAATATAATTTTAATAATAATATATAAAATGTTAAATTAATTTATTTATATAAATAAAATAATTATAAAATATATATTTATAAATTTTAAATAATTATAATAGAAAAAAATCTTAAATAATAATTATTAAGCTTCTTTAAAGATTATAAGATAATTATATTATTTTTAAAAAATTATATTAAATTACTAATATTAAATTTAATTAGCTTATAATATGAATTATAATACTAAAATTATCTTTAATAATTTTGTTTAAGTAGCTTTATAGCTTTTTTTTTAGCTTTTTTTAATATTTTTAATTATTTTTTAATTTCTATTATATTAAATAAAGAATTATTTTAATACTTATGTAAAATACTAGAATTATATTTATATATTATATAAAATAAATTTTACTTTATAATTATATATTATGAGAATCAGATTAGAAAACCAGAATTAAAATCATATAATAAAAGCAGAACTAGCAGCTAATAATAAGAAATACTAGAAGAAAGTGCATACTAAATATATATATATAAATTATAACCAGAGCTTATTACTAAAGAGCAGATGAAAATGAGATTTTATAAGCTTTTATATACTAGAAGAGATTTTAAGACTAAGCTAAATAAGAATTAGACTAGCTAACATGACATATGTTTACTGCTATTATAAATAAATTTAATAATAAATAATAATTTTATTTAATTATTTTATATATAATTATTATAAATTTATAAATATTATTATAATATTTAATTAAATTATTTAATTAAATTATTTAATTTAATTATTAATTTAAAAATAAAATATATTATTTAGTTTTTTTTTTATATAAATATAATAATATAAATTAACTTAATAATAGCTTGTAAATAACATGTTATAATTATTAGTAATTAAATTTAATATTTTATACTTATTAATTATCTTATTAATAAAAATATTTATAAAATTTAATATTAATATTTTTTTATAAATTAATTACATATTATTAATATAATATTATTAATATAATATTATTAATATAATATTATATATATTATTATTTTTTATAAAAAAATAAACTAATAATAAAATTTATAATAAGTTTTTTTTATAACTTTTTTATTATGAATAAGTAAACTAGTTAATTATAAAACTAATATCTGAAAATTTTATTTATTAAGTAATTTAAACATATATATATATATATATATATATTTTATAATTTTATTATTTATTTATTTATTTATTTTTAATAATATTTCTACTTAATTAAATTTATAATTTTACTAATATTATAATAATTAGCTTAGATATTATTATTAGACTGTGAATGAGTTTAAGTTAAATTAAGTTTTAATTCTTCTAAACTTAACTTAAGCTTAACTTATATTATCTAATTAATAACTTAACTTAGCTTAAAACTTAGTTTAAATAAGTTAAGTTAAGTTAAGTTGTGAACTTATTATAAAGATACTAAGTTAATAAATTAATAATAAGATGAATATTAATCATATGAAAATAAGAATAAAACTATTTAAAAGATTTTAAATCAAGCTTTAAAATATAGTTATTTTTATATTTTTAACTATTTTTTTTAAATTTATATAAGTATTTAAAAATTCATTATTAAATTAAAATTTTTACTCTTGATAATAATAATATAATATTTTTAATAAGAAATATAAAATTAAGAAAAATAGCTAAAAATATGAGAGTGGACATGTTTTGAAGCTTAATTTCAAATCTTTTAAATAATTTTATTCTTATTTTTATACAATCAATATTTATTTTATTATCATTATTTTTATTAAATCATGCATGAAAAATATGAGTTAAACTAAGTGAAGAGTTAACTTATTATAAATTTATCTAATTTAATTTAAAAACTCAGTACATTTCTCATACTAGAACTTAACCTGAACTTGATATTCTATTCTTATATAATAAAATAAATTATTTTTTAAAAATTTTTAATATTTAATTTTTTTCTCTAAAATAAGATACTTACTTAGTATTTATTATTAAAATATAATAAAATTATTTTATAAAAATATTTTTTTATTAAATATTTTATAATAATATATGCATATTAATTTTTAATAATTTATAAATATTTTTATTATTAGTTTTTCCAATTATTAGCAGATTACTAGAAGCATGACATTTTAAATTTTTATTTTTTATTTTTATATTAAAATTTATAGCTTTTAATTTTATTTATAAAGTAAATAATACTCTAGCATAATATTTATGCATGTTTATAAATTTATAATTATTATATTTATTTAGCATATTTATTAAATTTTTTATTTCTAATTTATATTTAATAATAAAATTATATATTATTAATTACTTTATTTATCTTATTTATTTATTAGTTAATATTTTTATAATAAAAAAATATTTGAGATTATTATAATTAATTTAAATATGAAAAAATTACTTAATCTTAGCTAAGTATTAGCATTAATATTTAAAAAATTTTATAATAACTAATAATTTTTAATTATAAATCTTATATTATTTTTCTGCATTTTTTAGCTTTTTAAAATAAAAAATAATAAAATACTAGTAGTTTTTCTTCTTTTTATTTTTTATTAATTATAGTAATATAATTAATATAATAAAATCCAAAATATTTATAATTATTAATATTTATTTTTTAAAATCATAATATATTAATAATAATAACTTTTAAAAAGTTTTCTTAAGATAATTAAATAATTTTCTAGTCTTATTAGTGAAAAATTATAATTTCTTATTAACTAGTAACTTAATTAAAACTATTATAATACTAGTATAATCATATATAAAGCATCTGAAAAAGCTAGTAAATTTAAAAACTATTTAAATATTCTTAATTAATTTTAACTCAGACTAATTATGAATCATATTTAAAGAATTTTCATTTAATTAAATAATATTTTTATTAATAATATATTTTAGAAATTAAACTTTTTTTTATAAAATTTATATTTACTTAATTTAATATATAAGTTATAAGTTAATAATTATTTTAATATATTATTAACATGTTTAATATGCTTTTTTTTAATTTATAAATGTATAAAATATTATTAAGATAAATACATATGTATTTATTTAATATGTTTTTTAATATTTTTTTAATATATATTTAAAAAATAACTAGTATATTATAAAGCTTAAATAATATAATTATATTTTTAAGATGCCTATATCATGTTTAAAAAATTATATTTTAATAATTTTTTTTATAAATAATAATTTATTAATATGCATTTTATAAATTTAGCTTTATTAATATTTTAGTATTATTTAAGTAATTTTTAAGCTTATTTATTTATAAGAAAAAATATTAATTTTTAATAATTAATATATTTAAATTTTTATAATTAATATATAATTAGAATTTATTATTTAGCTTTTTATTAAATATTATTAATATACTTACTAAGCTTATAAAGCTTTATATTTATTTTTTTTACTAGATATTTTTAAAATATTTTTTTAAAATATTTAATTTATATATAAATAAAAAGTATAACTTGCATTATAAAAGTATTTAATTATTTTATATTTTAATTTAATACTTAATACTTTTTTATATAATAACTGTTATTTTTTATTAAATATTTTTTTACTAGTAATATTTCTTGAGCATTTTTATTTTTTAATCTTATATATTATTAATAACATTTATAATTAGCAAGCTAATATCTTTTTATTTTATTTCTTTTAAAAAATTATTAAAAATTAAGAATTATAATTTTCATATTAATATACTTATTATAATATTTCCATTTATAGTAATTTAATTTATTAAAAAATTAACATATAATAATTAAAATTTACTAAAAATAATATTATTTTTTATTAAATTAATAATTTTTAAATTAGTCTCATTTTTATAAACTTTATTATAATTTTTTTAAATTTAATTTAAATATAATTTCTTCTTAATATATTATAAAAAATTTATTTATAATTTTTAATAATTATAAAAACTTTTATATTAATATTTATTTATTTTTTAATAAATTATAATATAAAGTATAATTTATAAAAATATTATAAATTAATATTACTTTATAAATATTTAAATACTGATAATTTATATTAATAATTAGTTAAAAATAATTAGTTTTTTTAAAGTTATTATTACTTAGTAGCAGCTTCTAAATTTTTAAATTATTTTTTATATTAAAATTTTCTTTATTTATTTTAATAATTTAATTAATTTAATAATTTTAATTATTATATAAGCATTTTAGTTATTATTATATTATACTTAAATTGATTAATTTTTTATATATAATATTTAGAAAGATTAATTATCTTATTAATTTTTATTTTAATATTTTAAATAATTATAATTAACATTACTAGTTTTATTATAAATAAAGTAATATTTTTTATCATGTTATTTCTACTTACTTAATTTGCATTTTAATTAAATATTTATTTTTAATTTTAAAATTAAAAATTATTATTTCTTAATTAATATTTATAATTTTTTAAAAATTATTATTAGTTTTATAAAAAATTACTATAAAATTATTATATATTTGATAATTTCTTTAATAATTTATTAGTAATTTAATTAAATATTTTTTTAAATATATTCTTAAAATTATAATTTTTATAATTAAGATAAATAACATGTTTTAAAATAATATAATACTTTATAATATTAAATTAAGCTTATAAAAAATATTAAAGCTTAAAAATTATCTTTATATCTTATATTTTTTTTAATTTTTAATTTTATAAAAGCATGTAAAAAAATATCTTTAAAATTTACTATAAATTAGCTTATATATTAAATTATTTCAAGTAATTTTTATATAATTAAGTAATTCTTATTTTCTAGTATCTTAAATAAATTTAAAAGAAATATTTTAAATTAATTTTATATATAATTTTGCAAATTAATAATTTTTTAAAAAAATTTTAAAATATTTAAATATTATTTCTTAGTTTAGTAATTATAAATTTAATTTTATTTATTTTATAAAATAAGCTTATATTTTCTTATTAATAAATATTTTTATTATTCTTATTTTTTTATTTTTTTCTTTATAAAGTTAAATTAGAAAAAAAATTTATTCTTTCTTATTATAATATTACTATTATTAATTAAATAAATTAATTTTTATTAATTATAATATTTACTTAAATATTATCTTCTTGTATAATATTTTTTTTAATTAATTATTAAATATTCTAATTTTTAATTAAAATTATACTTATTTTTTTATTATTAACTTATAATTTAAAACTTTAATATAATAATATTTTAAATAATTAAATAATAATAATTAATTTTTTAAAAATTATTATAACTAGTTTTTATTATATTAAGCTATTATTAATATATTATTAATTTTTTATCTTATAAATTAAAAGCAGAAAATTTTTAATATATAAAATAAATAAAAATATTTACTAGAAGAATATAATAAATATATAGCTAAATAAATTATACTAAAAGCTAAATAAATTATACTAAATTAGAAAACTAGAAATTTTTTTATTAGTTTTTTTTTTATATAAAATTTCTATATATAATAAATAAAATTTATTATTAATATTATTTTATAATTTATATTAATATTATTTTTATAACTACTAGTATACTAGTATTAAGCTATTTTAAAATGCTAAATATATACTAACAGCTAGCTAGCTAGCTAATAAATAAGTAATTTTTTTTTTCCTTTTTTTTAACTAGTAAAATATATATATATATATAATCTAATTTTAGTTTAATTTAAATTTAAAATTTTAAAATTATATTATTTACTTATTTACTAATAATTTTATTTTAAATTTAATAATATTCTTATTTTAAAACCAGTAAAATAAAAAAATAATTACATGATTAAATTATTTAAATAATTTTAGAAATTTTAATTCATTTTTAAATTATTTAATAACATGTATATTAAAATTATAATAATATATTTACTTATTATTAAATTTGTAATAAAAGAAAAGAAAAATTATTATATTATTATTATATTATTACTCTTATATAATTCTTCAGAAAATAAAAACTTCTAATTTAAAGTTATTTTATTATATAATCTATAATTACTAAGCAGCAGAATCTTTTTTCTATCACTCAATTCAATTTCAAAATTATTCATTACTCTCTGGCCAGTTTGAGCCACCATAGATAGCTAACTAGTTAAGAGGTGATAGTTATACTTTTTTATCATGAGACTGCAAAAATGCATCTAGGCAACCGCGTAAATGGAATCTTTTGAACTTTTTGCTCATCACCAGCATTTTGAACCTCTGAAAAAGATATATTGATTTTACTAATTATTACCCCTAGTTAATACCCAAAACTCCTTGTTAGACTGACAGCCGAATGGGGCCGGCCAACCCCTCGCGGGGACTTCCGCTGCGATATTGTGACCCGCAAATGCCACAGGATTCAGAGCAAACACCTTGGCGCTACGAAGTCCCGAAAAAGTCCCGCAATGGCTGTCAACAATGCAAAAAGCGAAAAGTGAAGGTTGAATTGATTGCATCTATGTGATGTATTTCCAGCAACTAACTGTCCTCTCTTTTCGTAGTGCAACGAACAAGGACCTCGCTGTCGAAACTGCCAGCACCGTAACACACCATGCAGCTTTGAATCGCAATGGACGCTTGAACCGTACCGGCCTTCTTCAATGCTACCGCCGTCTAGAGCCGTTTCGGTCGAAGCAATTCGCAGCCCGGAGCCCACACAGCACTCGGCAAACCGACTGCCCGTCAATCCCTTAAATTTGTCACTTTCCGCACCTGGAATGGAACATGTTGCGCCCCAGGATTATCAATTGATGCACCATTACACTACCATTGCCTGTCGGTCATTTATTGATTATGATATTTATAAACACGTTTGGGAGGTTGATGTCCCTCGGGAAGCCCAATCCCAGCAATTTCTCATGCACCAGATCCTCGCTATCTCGGCGCTCCATCTCAACCATCTCTGGCCTTCCGAGCATGAACACGCTCTGACTTACAAGGAGGCCTCTCAAAAACATTACAACAATGCGGTGGCGCTATTTCGAGCGAATGTACCCGAAATATCCAAGAAAAACATGGATGCGGTGTTCGCTTTCTCCCATTTGAGCATCTTCTTCGCCTTCGGCTCATCGAAATTCTCAAGCTGGAACAAGCCACTGGAGGACCCGATTTCGGAATTATTGGACATTTTTGTCTTGATACGCAAGGGTATGATGACCGTACGACTTCTCTGGGATTCCATTCAGAAAAGCCCCATGGGCATCCTTCTACAGCGAGGTCCAGAAATAACAGATCGCCGATATCTTCCAGTGGAGACGACGATGGCCCTGGAACTTATGGAACAACACTGCATGCAATGTCTCTCTGCGAATACCTTGGATACCCACACAACTGAGCTATATCGCAAGGCAATTAGTCAATTATGGGACTCTTATGTCATGACACAAACCAAACGAAAAGATTGGGGAATGGCTCTGAGATTTGCGATTATAATACCTGAAGAATTTTTGGGATTTTTGAGGCAAAGAGACCCTCCGGCTTTGATACTTCTAGCGCACTTTTGCGTAGTTCTGCATGAAGCACCCTCCCGCTGGTGGGCAGAAGGATGGAGCTTCCAAGTCATCGCCGCAATATTCGAGAGCCTTCCCCAGGATTGGAAATATGCGGTATCATGGCCTATGAAAGTGGTTGGCCTAGAGCCAATTACCTCAGGGCCGGTAATTTGATAACAGGCAACCAATCCACAAACAATAGAATAATAGAGACTCTGGATAGTACAACGCGAGTTTAACTGTTTCAGATCCCCAGTGGCAGAAAGAATATGAGATGAATTGACAAATTACATCGGAAGTCCAATAGACTACCCGATCATTTTGAAGAGCAGGCTTTTTAACCGGGCGATATTGACCGAAGGTGCGAAGATTTTTATAAAACTGTGGATTCTAAAATAAGGCCAGTCAAAAACATAATCTGACAAGAAAGAATACTCAAACAAAAAAATGTCAACCGCGATAATTAAAAAAACAGTCCAGCCAAAACGCTCCTTTTGAAACCTCAAAAAAATCAGTCTATCTTCCTATTATCCATATGTCATACTGCCGACCACTTTGGCCTTGTACACGGCCAATCATGCAAGACCTCTCGTTGCAATTGCATGTTTCGCGTATGCAGTTTCAGCGAATGAAGCGGGACCATTGCTCCCCGGCCGTTCGGTACTGCCTTCGCGAACGGAACCTAGCCCAATTCTTTCAGGCTGGGTCTCCAGATCCGCGTATCTGGTTTTTTGATCTGCTCTCAATAGCTCTGAAAAATCGCTCGGGTGCACGACGTTGAGGAGTAGCGTGACCATCCACATTAAAGCTGCGTCGAACACGTACAGATATACTTCCCGTCTCAAAAGTGATCCTTCTGTTCCTTGCACATACTCAGCAACACGGAATATCGAACGAACCATAATAAGTACGGAGGCGATGTATAATGCGAAAAGATGTTTGCGCCAGGAGAATTGTACGGATAAGGATGTCACTGTCGGCCTAGAGATCATTCGACGATGGAACATAATCGCGGCGAAAATAAAGAAGCCGAAGAACAGAAGCTGGATCACTAAGCCAACTATAATCACTTTCTGGCCAAGAGAGAGATTCGATGGTGTCCCGCTAGCCATGATGCCCCCACCTATTGTTCAGTCAGCACATATCCGAAGTTATGGGATGCATTTGCCCCGAGAAGCCACATACCAATGCCCTGTACCACGAAGGATAGAACATCACCAGTTACAAAAATCTTCGTCATCCACGTTCGCCTTACAATCGAAAGCTTCTCAGCGTGCAGGACCGCAATGATACGACCGAGAACCATATAAACGGACGCAGCAAAGAGAGCTGGAGCAAGCAGCAAGAACAACGACTGGATAATATATGGTGTATCCTCGAACAGCGGCGCTTGGGTGCTTGAGATAATGCGAGCACTGAACCCGACTATCTCAACTAGTGAAGGGTGTTAGCCAGAAAGCCGCGATCAAAGGACATCGGGGAAATAAAGTGAACTTACACACTCCTCCAACAACGATCGGAATAAAGAACCACACGCGCGACCTAGCGATTTGAAATGTATGATAGCTTGATGTGGATAGAAAGAGAACGATGAAAACCACCGCGGCCACTTTGGAGGGAGTGTACTTATAGAAGTCATGGAACTCATTCTCGTTGGCCATATCGAAGAGTTTTCAGTGCTTGCAGATTCAAGTAGAATATATAAATTGAGCTTGGGTGAATATTGATGGGAGAACGGATACCATGAGCTCCAGAGGTGTCATTATATAGATCTCTCCCAGACCTACAAGATCCGGACTCCCTAATTTCCAAACGCATCAGCAATGCAATGATTGCGCGTCTGCAGGGAGCAGCGTTTCGCGAAGGACCCCAGCCTCTACTCCACCGATTTTTCTTTCTTGAACTTCATGCTGCTGATTGGCGATTCTACCACCGTGATACTCGCCAGCGCGACCGAATTCGGGATGTCAGGGGCAACCGCGGATTAGAGTTTCGGGACCTGGCCGTGTTCGGACACTAAGCCTATCACGGTCTAGATGAAGGCTTAAATCGAGCCAAAATATCGCGAAATCAAACGCGGCTCAAGGCAGCACTCTTTCACTTCCAGCGAACACGAGCTGGGAGTCATTCATTATCAGATAGCACTGGGACGATCCTGAGCACTTTATCTTGGCAGCTCCGCCGTTAATTCGCCTCAATTTTGCTTTCCTATCTGGGTTTAGAGTCCTTTCAAACATTCATATCCAGGGAACCAGATGTATTGGGCCCTAGTTGCCCCTTCGGAAGGAGGCATAGCCACGTCGAATTGTTGAATTTCAGCTTCAATTAGTACCCGTTTCGCGTATGTGGTTCGGCACTTGTACCGAGTACTCGGTATGGATGGCTCTCAACATTCGGTGCCCGACTCAATACGGCATTTCGCTCCTTCCGTGTTGAGATGCGATGGCGATTACCAATAGCGGTAGCACCTTCCTTACCATCTAATAAGCAGTTTCCTCCTGTTTAGGAAAGTGCGCTAGACAGCAGAGAAGAGAAACTTGGAAAGAACGATGGACAGCGTAAACAAGTCTTCTCGGTCGTGGCTTCCCATCACAAGCCAACGCCAAGCCCAGAGTCCGTGATTACGTAAGATCCGCGGAGCCAAAACATCCGCCGCCAGTTCCCCAGGTCTCCCAAAAGTGCGTTCTGAAAGCTGAAGGAGAGCCCATTTGTCGGGTGATAGCCGATCGAGATGGAGAAATACTCCCAGTTTCGCGATCGAGGTAAGATATCAACTCATTCGCTCGCTTCAAACCCCTTTGCTGACAGCTATGTCCCTCCTTAGCGTCCGGCATCGCACCGTTTTTGCCGGTCGCCGGTCAAGGATCTGCATGGACCCTACCATTCAGGTTCATTCTGTTCGCCATTCGTCTTCCGATTCTCCTCTCCCTTTTGACTACATACCTGCTTTTAATACAATGGATACCCGTTGGATCCTGGGTGAGAAAATTCTTTCTATGGACAATGGCAATGGTGTCAGGCGTGCTCCCCACGGATCTGCAGGTTGAGGGTGTTAAGAAAGGGTACGCAATTGAAACACCCCTTTTACAATCCTTAAAAGCGTCCATACCATTTGTAGAAGCTGTTGAGATAGCCGTCAAAACACCCATCCCTCCTACAGTGCTTTGTCAAAAGTTCCCGCAACCCTTCAGAATCCCTCTTATCAGCCCTTGTGCTAAACTCCTTGATCTAATCCTTAACCTATCCTAAAAAACCTTCTAGAGATATCCTTTGAGCCGAAGGATATTTATGAGGTTTGCAAAAGGGCAGTCTTAAGGACAATCCTTGAGGTCTGTTAAGGATTAACAGCAGGAGTTGCTGAGGGTTGTGAAAACTTTTGACGAGGGACTGTAGCAGCAAACCTACTATGTGCAGAAAGTGCTGACCATTTGACACGATTGCTTAGGTCCGTTGCTCAGCATCCCAACCGTCTTCCTCGGCGTGGAACCATCATCGCCGCCTCTTTCACTTCACCCATTGATACACTCTATCTGGCTGCCATGTTCAACCCGGTATTTACCATCTCATACCCTCTCACACGGAAAGTTCGCCGTATCTCTGTGTTCGAGGCCCTCCTTCTCGCGTTTGCACCTCCGCAATCTTGTCCGAAAACGGGAGTTTTCCAAGAGCTCGAAGAGGTGGTGAACCAACACCCGCGGAATCCTATTGTTATTTATCCAGAATGCACCACGAGCAACGGATCCGGTGTTCTAGAACTCAGTCCTTCCCTTGCATCCGCCGCTAGGTATACCAGAATCTTTCCACTGAGCCTCCGATACACGCCCGCCGACATTACCACTCCTATACCGAGGTCGTACGTTAGCTTTCTATGGCATTTACTAAGCCAGACGACCCACACGGTCCGGATCAGGATTGGGGCAGAGATTGCGTTGGGGAGAGAGGGCACCGGGAAGGAAGGACTCGAAGAACAGATGACTCTGCTTGCGCTCGTGGGGGACTCACTCGCACGATTAGGGCGAATCAAACGGGTCGGTCTTGGAGTATCGGAAAAGCGAGAATTCGTCAAGATCTGGTCTCAAAACAATAGCAGTTGGTTCAAGCTAGCGTCGTGAAACGGGGCCCTCGAAACACGGAAAACCTGCACAACGAATAAAGCGGTCTATGCATCCCCACCTGCACCGCTTGGGACACATCATCCTACGTCGTGCGAAATACCTTTTAAACCAAGCTGTGCGCTCAAGCGATGCCGCCATTGACCGTTTTGTGGGAATTTCGCGGATCGTTGACTGAAACTTTGGTTTGGCTGCGGGTCTGGGGACCTTGAGGGCCATCCGCCCTTTGCAGGGGGAACCGGCGTCGGCCAATCAGAGATTGTTAATTAGTATGTACCTTAGGGGCAAGCACAAGGAAAGTGATATCGAGGATCCAGCAAAAGCGCTTTCAGGAGGCAATTACGGAGTAGTCGGTGGCTGCTGTGCGTGGTTGCGTGCTAAAGAGCGTGAGAATGAGGAACTTGGGCGCTATATAAATATCAGGCTTACGTGCCCTGGAGGGCACAATGTCTCTCTTCATCTTCTTTCCAAAAATCCCGGTGTTTTCTTTGCAAGTACCACTGATCTACGCTGCTTACCTTGTACGAGGTGTTAAAATCAATTGTGCGAAGCTAAGATGGGTATGAAGTCTGCCAAAGGCGCTACCGTGTGTAGCTTGCCTGACGCTGCCCAAAATGAGAACCCAGAGATTCGAAGACTGCCTGTCACCCTGCTGTCTGGCTTCTTGGTAAGTCTTGATACATACAGCAAACAGCAGTAAGATCCTTGAATTGACAGTATTTGATCACAGGGCAGTGGAAAAACTACCCTCCTTGAACATATCCTCAAATCTCCAGACCATGGTCTGAGAATAGCCGTCATTGTTAATGACATGAGCAAGTGAGTTTCCACGACGTCCCTATAGTATGATCCCATAGTTGCTAAATATGATTGTCCGACCAGGCTCAACATCGATGCTGCGCTGATCACAAACCACCATGTCTCCCAGACAAAGGAGAAGCTTATCCAACTGCAGAACGGATGTATCTGCTGCACCCTTCGTGGTGACTTACTTTCGGAACTTGCCCGTCTGGCAAAGCAGAAAGAAGTCGAATATGTCGTTATCGAAAGTACGGGTATCAGTGAGCCCATGCAGGTTGCAGAGACCTTCACTGCCGAGTTCAGTGCTGCTATGCTCGAGGCTGAGGATCAGATCATGGAGACTGATGAAGAGAGCAAGAAGATCCTTTCAGAGATGTGAGTATTTGGATCTCCATTGCCATAGGTCCTGACAATTGGTTAATATATCGTCTGCTTTTCTAGTGCTCGTCTTGGTGGACTTCACACCGTTGCCACTCTAGACACTACCGTCACAGTCATCGATGCTTTTAACCTTTTGGGTAGTTTCGATACGACAGAGTTCCTCTCTGATCGTTATGGCTCGAAGGAGATCGTCCCAGAGGACGAACGCACCATTTCTGACCTCATGGTCGACCAAATCGAGTTCGCTGATGTTATTATCATGAACAAGATCGAGTCAGTTGACGAGAGTACTCGACAGAAAATCAGGCATCTCGTCAACCTCTTGAACCCGAATGCAAAATTCCTGGAAGCAAGCTATTCAAAGGTTGACGTCCGAGAAATCATTGGCACAAAACGCTTTGATTTCTTGAAGGCGGCTTCAGGCGCTGGATGGTTGAAGAGTCTTCATGAGATGTCTCTCATCAATACCGCTGCCGGAAAGAAAATGGCGCCAAAGCCGGAGACCCTCGAGTGAGTTTATATCTTCTTCAAGGACCGCCCTCGCAGGTATTAACATCCGCTCTAGGTACGGAATCAACAACTTCGTCTACACCGCTCGAAGGCCATTCCACCCTCGTCGGCTCTTCTCTCTTCTTCATAACAAATTCATTCTTCTTCAAACGAGTGAGCAAGATGAAGAAAATGCAGAAGATGTCAACGGAGAGAATGAAGACGAGATGGAAGTTGACGAAGATCAAGCCGAATCAGAGGATGAAGATGTAGAAATGGAATCGGACGCTATCAAAGACTTCGAACAGCCCGATCCTGCCGTCATCCTTAAGAACAAGCGTGAGAGCTTATTTGGTCCCGTGCTTCGCTCGAAAGGTTTCTTCTGGCTTGCCACTCGCCCACTCCAATTTGGAGAATGGAGCCAGGCTGGTGGTATGTTAACCGTGGGTTGCGGCGGCCCTTGGTTTGCCGAAGTTCCGGAAGAGGCCTGGCCAGAGGACGAAGAGGTTTGCAAAGCCATTCAAAATGATTTCCAGGGCAAATGGGGAGATCGTCGACAAGAACTCGTCTTCATCGGAGAGGGTATTGATGTGGAGAAGATCAGCTCCCTCCTTGATGACTGTCTATTGGATGACGCAGATATGTCTAAGTGGGAACGGGTCATGAGTAGTAAGCGAACTTCAAGCGAGCAAAAGGCAGAGAAGTTGGCGACAATGTGGGAAGATGGATGGGAAGAATGGCCTCGGTTTGAGGTTGAAATTGAGGAGGATGAAGATGAGACCGCCATGGTGGAGGAGAAGGATGAGAAGCCAAAACACCGCGCAAGTGAGTACTTTGGCAAGGATAAGAAGAGTCATGCCGGGCACAGTCATGGCCACGGTCATAACCACCACCATAACCACAAACTCGATACCAAAAGGCCGATGATTAAAGCCTGAAAAGCTTTTTATACCCCTGGCTATAAAAATACTCAGTGAAAGGGCTCAAAAAGATGATGAATAAAAAGATTATGAATTTCAATACAAACGATGCAAGTACCAAATTACCACTGCTCAATTATTCCGTATAAGTAAAGTAAGAAAAATTCGTTCAATTACCATGAAACCCAGGTTATCTTATACACGAGCGATTTCCTCATGTTTAACAACCTCCTTTTCGGACGAATCCGGCTTCTCACTGGTGCTAGCTGTAAGCGCTGCCCCTTTCCTTCCGATTATATACCATGGGAGGCTGAACAACTCATCCATAGCCTCTAACGATTTTCCAGCTGTCTCAGGAAGGAAGAACCACATCCACAACAGACCAACCAGTGTCACCGCAGTAAAGAAGAAAAAAGTTCCTTGAGGTTTCATCGCGCTGTCAAGAACCATAGTCGGGAGGGCTTTGTTCAGGCCACTAGGCAAGTATTAGCGAAAATTGAGCATTATTTCAGGTATTCGAGTGTCCTACTATTGGTTTATGAAGTGAAAACACATAACCATGGAAGTTCCTAGTGCTCTCACGCGAAGTGGGAATATCTCAGCGTTGATGAGGTATTGGATACTATTCCAACCGAGTGCCCAACCAATACCAGAGATGTATATTGCCACAATCGCCGCAGTCCCTGCATTCTTTGCGGAACCAGTTGGTTTTCCACCATGCTCGAGCGATGGCACAACCGTTAGGTATATTGCTACATACAGCATACTCACGAATTGGAGAACAATCCCGTAGGTAAGTGCGCGCTTACGTCCCAGGATATCGACAAGGAAGAGCGCACATGCCACGGATGCTAGAAGCTTCACAACACCAAAGATTGCAGTTATAAAAAGCTTTTGCGACTCTCCGGTTTTTCCTAGCATGGCAAAAAATTGGGGTGCGTATATGGTGATGCTAGTGGCTCCAGACCACTGGCTCAACAATTGAGACATCAAGCCTATCATAATGCGATATCGATTCGATGGAACTAAAAAGAGCTCTTTCAAGGGTGCAAGCCAATGAACACCCATCGAAGCCTCTTTTTCTCGCTCAAGCTGCTCGTAAATGTCGCTCATTTCCGTCTCAACGTAGGGATGATCAGGAGAAAGATTTCGAATTCTTGCCATAGTGGCGAGAGCCTCTCCCTTTTTGCCCACCTTCGCAAGGTATCTGGGTGATTCTTCGACGGCAAAAGAGAGTAGGAGAATTAAGCCGGCAAATATTATGTGGAGTGAAGTGGGAACAAGCTGCAACAATCAGTGATCTACCTATATGACTGATGCCAGAGTAAACCGCCTTACCCATTGCTTTTGCGACTTATCGCTAATGTGTAGAGTACATCCCCAGTTGGCAAAGTATGCAAGAACAATTGCCAAGTAAACCGAGCCCGAGAATGCGCAAGTACACAGGCCTCGAATCGCCCTAGGCGACACTTCCGCTAGATAAGTCGGCCCAACGACTGTTGTCTGTCCAATTCCAATTCCGGCGATTAGACGACCAGCATGAACCTGCCCCAATCTACCATTGGCGGTCATATAGAGGGCAATTCCAAAAACCCAGACGACGCATAGCTGGCGAGTAGCCCAGATGCGACCAATACGGTCCGTTATTAAAAAGGCCCTATACCCGATATCAGAATCTCCGTGCTTTGAGCGTGTGTGGTATCATTGGCGAAGAACTACATCAAGGCTCCGCCCATACTTCCTATCTGGACCATGGCAGCTATGTTTCCCAGTCTATCTGCCTGTTGCGCTTTGCTCAGATGTGGGTCTTTTAGGTGATATTTGGATATAAACGGCCGCTGTTGGGTCGTTCCACCTATTAGCCCTTCATCGATGCCTATTATTATTCTAGTTAGCAAGGATAGGTATATCTCAGAAAAGAGTCCACGACAAGCGCAATTAGTTATTGCTTTTCCCTACCGCGACTAGCTCCCAATAGTCCAAAACAAAGAACAGCTACTCCTAATCTCCAATTCAAAGCTTCACGGGGCGTGTTCCCAAGACCTTGGGTGAAAATATTCGGCATTCTGAAATATGGATTTCCACCACGAAAGTAAAGTGCTAAGTTGAGCGGGAAGCTGAAAAACAGGGAAATTGTCCGTAGTTATTAGCTATTATTTAACCAAGTACTCCCGTTCTGCTGTCATACACCTAACAAGTATGGTAGTAGTAGCTGTGTGACGCAAAACCGCGTTCAACGTCTATCATAACTCCAAACGGACTAGCACAATGGGCGGGAGATCTCATTTCAGTGGGAAGTGGCATGGATAACTGCAGGATCATTTGCTCTCCAGCTTGTGTTCCCCGCACCCTGGTTTCCAGGATAGTCAGTCAGGTTCCACGGATCGGGCTCTTTAAAGACAGTTTGCCGCCACTGATTTCCAGTAATTCCAGTATCCCCAGAGATGATCCATGGTCCCATTCCCTTCAGCCGTAGCCTCTAGTGCCCCACTTAATTGGCCGTCATTACGGAGTATTATTAGGTATGTAATACTCGATAGTTAGATGTCAGGTTCTCCGCAGCCCTTGCTCTGTGGAAGTAAATACGGCGGCGCAAACTGGCCAGAGGGCAACAAATGATTTTGGCATGGCAGAATTTCTTAGTGTAACTACAGTACCTTGTCAAAAGTCCACAGCCCTTAGCAAATTCTGTTGTTTATCCTTAACAAGACCTTAGAAATAGTTCTCTAGATCACTTAATTAAAGCTGAGGAATACTCTTATGCCTGAGAGGTATTTTCAGGAGGCTGTTTTGGGAAGGTTAAGAATTGGCCCAGGGGCTTAAGCATAAGGGTAGTCAAGGGAAAACCCAAGGGTTGTGGAAACTTTTGACAAAGTGCCGTAGCTCAGCTGACTGCCAGTTGATCTGTACCTGGACATCGCTCTGCTATCACCTAGTATTCAATATCTGAGCAACTGCCTGAAAATGGCAGATCCAAGCAATCTGTCTACCGGGTTCGATGTGGTGAATCCACTTGAACGCCACTACCAGCACCAGGAATCTCTTGAGGGCATTATTAATTTCGATGGCCAGAAGCTGTTGCCCGCAGACCAAGAAGAAGCTGTTGAGAAAAGGTTTAGCTTTGACTATCGACAGGGTAAGCATGGCGCATAAGATAAATAAGAGGTATGCTATAGGGTATAATTAGGGAATCGGAACATACGTGGAAGGTAGAAGTTATCGAAAAGAAGGTCTGCAAAAGCTGCTACTTTTTCATCAAGCGGACGTTTGTTTTCAAAGGCTGCTGCTCCATCACTCGAAATATCTAGCGCTAAGGACCTTTTGGAGAGTCTGGATAGTGATTATTGATAAGTATAGCGTAGAAGCGCCCCGCGCTTGTATCCGGGCCGTGGGTTATCCTGAAACCTGTCGATAAGGCTTCATTACCCCACAACCCTCTCCAGCACACCGCAGTTTTCCACAGTCCTCAATAATTTCTGTTGCTGATCCTTAAATGTACTTAATAGTATTTCTTGGTGAGTGCTCTATTGGAGCTCATAATTACCCTTACTTCAGAGTATATATTCAGCCACCTATCCAGTGAGAACCTTTCGACTGAGTCGATTGTGGATCTGACAATACTCATTCTGCTCGTTGAGACTCATTAGCAAGGTCATGGAATTGATGTGTCGCTTTGTGATGTTGGCGCCGATTAATTCTCCGTTTATATGGCTCTTCGCAGTGCGACGGATCATACATTGCTCGAGTAGTTGCGGAATGATGATCGCAGCTTCCTCCGGCGAGATGTAGGAGCACCGAGCAAGGCGCCAGCCAAACTTTGTTATTGCCTTCACGCATGCCCGGCTATCCATTCCATCAGCATGAATCTTCATTCGAGCCCCATCTCCCTGAGGCCTGGATATTTAATCGCACAAAAAGCTCTTGACTCTTACCTGCGTGGAGACATGTTTGCAACCCATGTGTGAACATGCTGCTTCTGCTTGACTGCTGCCATGCAGCTGGTTCAGTAATCGTATTTTCCAGGGAACTGATTGCTACATCCGCAATTGAGAACCCCAAGCCTTAATGTCTTCGATGATCTGCTCGGAATAATCTTTTAGTTCCACATACATCTGAACGAATAGTGGGATATTGTTGGGCCGGGTTGCAACTGATTGCCGTGGCGGGGAATAGGAGATTGGGACCAGGGCCACAGATGATTGAGTATTGAGAGTCAAATCCGCATGAACTGGGGTGCCATGGAGACTCCCATTATAGGTCATTTGGGGAAGACTACTGTAATGTTTGGCAGCAGTGAGACATTGAGCCTGAGCGACTGCATGTTGTAGCCCCTGGACTAAGGTAATTGTGATTGAGTTGTATCTGGCGCCAGGCGTTGTGTTTTCAAGAGTGCATGCAGTCAAATGAATCCCTTAGTAAGATGTTAAATTAAAGATTATGGTCTGGTGCTGTGGATAAAGCGTGTAATTCGGTATCACTCTCTAGTAAAGCTAGAGATTCCGCATGGGCGCTTAAGAAGTAGAGAAAGACTGGTAAAATAATAGTGGTAATAGAAGATAAAATGAGGTGATTATGAACTGTTTCCATATAGAATGAGGGAGGAATGGAGGAAGAGTAAGGGATGAGTAAGGGTTCTGAGAAATGAGAAATGATTCAGCCTTGATCTTGGCACGGCTACTCCGTATTCTTGTGGTTACGTCATGATCAAATAATCCATACTCCATTCCTCGCACCTACTATTTTCCGCGATCCGAAATCTAACTAGGTACTCGGTACCTATCAATGAATCTCTTCAAGAATAACTCCTAGATTCAATAAGACGCCTACCTGGGACTTCATATAGTCAACCAGATACCCGACCCTGAATACCACCCGCACTTATACCTAGAATGTGCTAATGGCTAAGCGCCTTTAATTGAGCTCTGCGAGACTCGAGTTGAGTAGCTGCCGCACGCTACCTATCACTGGAGCAGTACTTACTAGGAGGCAAGTGTCACCTAGCTAAGTATGCAATATTCCAAAATAGGATATTTACTTTCCTGGCCAAAGGCCAAGGTAAGAAAAAGTGGCTAGATGTACTGGTAAGTCCCCCTGATCTCCCTAACAAGTTGGAAGGCATTACCGTAAACGGCTACCGCTACTTAATACCCTGTATGTACCGCTACCGACAACTTGCAATGAACTATAAGGTGCCCGCCATCCATACCAATCCCAATTGTCTACCGCTATTCTCAATGCCAGATTATACTCTTAAGCTGCTTTGCGTAGTTTCAAAAATGCTCCTTGATCCTACGGCCCATGATGGGACCCGGTGCAAGCGATTTTGAAGCTCATACTCAAGGATCTTTATATATGGGCGCTTATATAACCAAGAGTCATGAAGACCGCTGATGAGGTGGTACATTGATTATGTGACTGGGGTGTCCAATCGTTTTTCTGGACTGGGTTTAACCTGGCCATTTACTCTGCAGCAAATCCAGACACTGACATGTCTCCAGGATAATCAGGCTGAGAATAAGATCCAGCAAGTATACACTTTATCGTTCTATCGACGATCATTACAGGTTCCAGTGGTCACGGAATGATGAGTTACACCAAGGAGTTCGGCTAAGTAAAAAGAGAGGTGAATTTTATTGCCAGGGAGGAAAGGATCAGATGACTAGTTGGTTAAATGCTAGCACAGGCTAAATCGATAACGGCTGAGCTTACTTCCGCTGCTCTAGAAAAAGTCCTGTCAAGTCATAAAATACCCGTAGATTAGGATATCTAGCCACATACAAGATCTCTTAGTGAATTAGCTAAGAGAGGACGCTATCTTTTGGCGTAGTTGCTATTCAACAAGTCCAAAAGCTTCTGAGATATAAAGCCGCAGCTGCGTCATGACTAACTACCCTTGGCAATCGCAAAGGCCATATTGGTCGTCGGCATCGTCAATGGGACATTCAACTGTGTCCCTTGCAAACAGCTGACCCAACGCAAGCGATGATGTCGCGTTCTTTGCCTCCTCCTCGACCCTCGGAGCATGGTGAATCGGCACAGCCGTGGGAGTTGCTTGGTCAGTCGCAGTATTACTAGGTCTAATATCCCCAAAAGATTTACCGGGTTCAACTTTCGGTGCATGAAATCTAGCGTGTCGCAGCTTTGACCACTTGCCATGTGTGGGCTCAGCCGGCGGAGGAGTGTCCACAAAATCGTCTCTATTCATTATCGACCTTTTCCGTAGCCACAAAGCACTGTCCACACTTGACGGGAGACGACCACCTCCAAGCGGGTCCGACTTCCAGTCCTGCTTCCTGCCGCTGTTCCAACTAAAGGGAGAGTAGAACATTGTGTCGTCAATATGCACACGAAACCCATGATCGGCAATGGTTGAAGCTTGCGCTCCACCCGTTACTCGTGCAAAGCAGCGACCAACGGGTATCTGGCTATCGAACTATAGATCGAGTCAGGTAAACAGTATCAAAATGGAGGAGTACACATACCCCGTATTTCCTGATGAAGCCAGCGTTGGAATTCTTCCGAGGATCCAAGGAATGCAACGCGAGGGTGTTAAACGCCCAAGTAATTGCCGGGGGGCTCTTCTGGTACGAGTAACATGGTGCATATTCCGCAAAAGACCAGAATCTAAAATCCGCTCCTTGAAAACCATTTTGAATGCCATCAACCTGCCTAATCGCTTGCGGAGCGTTGGCACCGTGTGCTTCCGCTAGGGCAGCCATGGGAAACTCATCGCTATGTCTCTGATTAGCACTGTGTTTGGATTCGGTTCAGACCCGCTTGAGGGATGGTATAATTACCCTTCACAGTAACATCGACCATGAGGTCCTCCAAAAATTACACCACTCGAACTCCCCCACTGCCTGTAATTGGTGTGATGTTGGCGAAGCCAATTCGTTTGAGTTCTTGGGCCGGCGGCGCCAGTGTGAAGATGAAAAACAGTCTGACCCCCAAGTACTTCCGTGATTCCGTAACGTTGATTATCGCAGATTTCATCATATCCAGCGCCGTAGGTACATGTGTAGGTTACTTTGCAAGTCCTCGACCCAGTAACGGATTGATACGTTCGTGCGGTGTAGGTTCCATATATTCGATTTCCCAGCGCATCAGTCTTCGCGGTTGATTTTCCACTTTTTTTGCTCGTACGTACATAAGGTATGGCCCCTGGATTCTTGTATCCACCGCCATATCTGGTCCTCGGGTTCCTCATTGGACCGGCATACCCTAAAAATGGAAGATCCATTCCTGGAATATCATAAAGCCCCAGAGCACCCAACTTTCGTAGTTCATCATTGCCATATCTAAGTGGATCGATCGGCTCACCGCGGAGAATCCAGGTACCGATTTCTGTGGATCTGGAATCCAGATCTCGCTTGCGGAGATCATTAAGAGTGTAGGCGTCAGTGCCCCCGGTTATAAGACTCAAATCCTCTAGTGGGCTGTCAGCTGGTGGCTCGAAACCCCGACAGCAGTAGGACTGAAATCCACCATTGCAAGTTTGGTCCTCCTTGAATGAGGGTAAATGATACACATGATTGGTATTTTGTGCAAGCTCAGCGTCACCCTCAGGACATCCGGGGTTACATTTCATTCCTTGGCCTTTCCATCCATACCAAGAACACCGGCCCAAGTTCGAGGTGGACGGGCAACAGAGCTTCTGGTATACTCCTTTCTCGCAGGTGGTGTCAAACTGTATCAGTCCTACCTGTCCATTCATCAAAGAGACGGAATCGAAACCAGCCTTGCACCCCTTATTACAGAAAGTGGTATAGCAAATACCAGCTGTCGTTTCAATGATTTCAGCATCAAGTAGATTGCGTTTGGACACGATAGGCGGGAATTTACCGCCTCCCCCGATTCCCGTGTAGTCGTCATTCGTTTTAGTTGAACCTTGGTCTATAGCCCAGATCATTGTGCCGTGCAAGCACAGTTTGCTAGCGTACTGCTTCTTGAGCTGCATTGTGATTGCATCATCGTAAGATACCCACTGGTTTGAGTCCCATGATATCCAGTTGACGGCTGCATCCTTGTCAAATGTTGGTGTTAGGTTGTTAGAGGATATAATGCGATCAATCTCGGCATTAGTTAAAATCCCCACGGCGTTGCTGCATTCACCCTTGTTGCCTCCATCAGAGAAAAGACATCCAGGTTTCTTACAGGATGGATCAGAAAGGGTGAAGGAGCGGCCGTAATATCCAATGCCAAGGACAACTTTATCTGGGTTGATTCCGGCTCGCCAAAGGAGGTCCATTCCTTCGTTTATCTCGGTTATATTTGTATGGGGGCGAACCTGCAAGATCATTAGTATTTTTCTAAGATTGAAAAGGAACCTCTACCCTTACATAGGGACCTGTATATTTGTTTGGCTTATCCCAAACACCGTGGATATCATATGTCATGACATTGAACCAATCAACATACGGCTGCATCTCGGCAACATCGAAGTGGCGAAGATACCAAAAACTAGCGGGAAGAGTAACGGAAAATCCTAAGAGCTCAGCATCAGTCGGACTTTGTCCCAGTTTACTAGTCGTTTGTAGGAGAACATTCACCATATCTGGTTCCAAAAGCAGCTTTGATATCCTTACAAAGTTGCACTAGGTTTGCGGTATCATCTGGCCGTCCGCCACGGTCATCTGCTGTAGGATACTCCCTTAGAGCATATCAGACACTAGCAACGGCAATTCACGCAGATAAAATGGTTCACCTACCAGTCCATATCCATCCCATCAAATCCGTTTGTTTGCATAAACTGGAGTAGGGAGTCTATAAATGCCTTTCGATTCGCAGCAGTTTTTGCCATATCACTAAAAGCAAATCTAGTGTTTGGTGTATTGATCTCGTCGTTGAAGGTCCATCCTCCTATAGAAATCCATACGCGAAGCCCGCTGTTCCTGTAAGTGAGCGTGCAGGAGGACATCAGATTAGGTGATTACTCACAACTTCTTCTGCTTCAGAGCAGTCACACGAGTGTACAAAGAGGCAGAATTCGCATCCATTGGGGTTATTTTAAAGGACTGGGGGTCGAAAAAAGCAAACGCTGATCCCAGTTAGCCATTACAGCAGGGAGATAAGTCAGGTAGCTGTACCAAAGTTCAAATGGGTGAGGCCGTCTAGAACAAGGTCCTCTGGCCGAACTATATCACAACGGCGCGTGGCAGCCCAAGATTCATAATATCCAATGGAAACTTTGAGTCCTGCAGAAGCACTGCATGATGGCCGTGGAGCATCCCCACACCCACCGTAGCTCGACTGGCAGCCTGAACCGCAAAACTCGGAAGTCGAGCCGCAGAACCTGAATATGATTTTAGACCGCAGCTTCTGAAAACATTGGGAGGAAAGGCATTTACCCAAACTGACTGCAGCAAACATTGAGAGGACACTTATTCTTTCCAGGGACACCATATTGTCCGCATTCAGCTTTGGCATCACAATTGCTTATGCAATTTCCTGCCCCGCAGAAGTCTGGGGAGTAACCGCAAAAGCCCGACTTGCTGCAGCAAGCACCGTTTGAGCATGGAGTTCCGGGGCCACAGGTACCTTCTGCCGCAGTCACACCACCAAGCACGTAAGGAACGGTTCTATCATTTCAATTCGCAAGGTTAATAAACACTAATAACTTGGTCATGCTGTATCGGTCGTTGCCCTGTTCGAGTAGATACTGAACTATGAACGGACTTCAGATCTTACCCTCTTTTCACTTTCCCATGCCCCTGAGATAAGCCAACTGCTGCATCAACGAGCGGGTTAACATTTTGCTGGGTGACGTTCTCGAATCGCGGGGTGAGTCTGGATGGTCGCTGAAAAAGAGGCTGATATATAGTATTGTTTTTAGGGCCGTCGCTATCCGCTGATTCGACAGAGAGAAAACGCGATACAAAGAGTAATATCAATAGGACTTCCTTCACAGAAGTACTCGGTCCCATCATGGGCCACATTGGTATCTCTAAGATGTCCATTAAGGGAGAAAACCGCTCGGGGTCGAACGAAGCTCATCCTTAAATACGAAGCAGAGAAAGCACATGGTTCGAATCGAACACAGCTCTATTCGCAATCACCACACCTCGTATTTTCCCCGTGTTCAAGACTGGCCATGCCAAGGCACTGATTGGGCAATGGCAGGAAATTGTCCCCGCAAACCATTAACTAGACAAGCGGGACAAGGGACGCGGGTGGCAGGAACGAGCGGCATACATTATTAGTTTGATCTCCTAACGGAAACAAGGTCCATCCTGCACTGTATGCTAGTTCATGGCAGGGAATAAATGTTCCGCCATCTCTGCGCTGAACTATCTCAACTTATCAGGGCGTCTTGTGATCATTGCTGGCATGCGGCTCGAATGCAAATCCTTCCCTGACTCCTGAGTACGGAGGGGTGCCTTCAGTATCCCTACTGTTTGAAATAAGTTGTTGCAAGTAGGCTGGTCATCACTCCGCTCCACCATGGGTATCATGGTACTCCGTACTCGAATCAACCATAGCCGATCATCCTATCATCGTCCAAGTCGAGGAAGGGGACCGGGACATCCGGACCTGGGCTTCGAAATATCGTAAACGTACGGAGGAACGTGGCCCACTACTCGCTAGACAATGAGAGTAACTAGCGGACGGATGTGTCCCGGGACTATGAGAAGTAGCTTGCTTGGTAGTCAGGACTTGGCTCATGTATTAAGATTATGTATGTAGTTATGAGCGGAGCACTCCATATTTGTGCAGTCCAACAAGAGCTTGTTAACTAGTAGTCATCGTACGACATGGACTAACCATTGGGCTCGAGTGGTTCTGTGGATGCCTTAGTTACCTATGTAGCTAGTCAGTCTCGCTGCTCTGTAGTTATACTCCGTACAGAGTACAGCATTCGGGTACCTTCGCACGACTGTCACGGCCTTGGCAGGGCAGATAACTGCAGGTGGAAATGAGAGGCATGGATGTGGGAAAAGAATACGGAAGGGAAAGGATGAAAATTCTCATTATTATTACTCCGTACTGAGAAATGAGAAGCTAACAGGTCTCGTCACGGGACCAACAGTTGAAGGCTTGAAGCTAAAAGCTCGGTAACTTAGTTAGTTAACTACCTAACCTTAAGTACGAGCGAACGAACGAACACCCTCATGTAGGTACCCGGTCGGTCTCCGGCATATGAAATGTTAATTTTTCCAACAATAATAGTTAGGTCAGGTAACTTACCCGACTACTCCGTAACTACCTACCTCGTACTCCGTACTCAGTACAGAGCCTGGAAAGATGAAATGTTGAATTGTCGCGTCTTGATTAAGTACCAATTGGGTGACGAACACATACAAAAGGTACCTTGTGCACCTGGCAGCGATTTAACTGGATTCCATCTTTCCGGGCTCTGTAGTACCTGGCTCCACGACTGTTTCTTATTCGGAATCTGGCACGGAATACTGAGTACCTACCGGCCTACAAAGAACCAAAAAATAGGTAACATTCTGTATGCTTCCTACCCTGTAGATCCCTGTCTCGTTTAGGTAGTGAGTTCTACGGAGTACGGAGTAGTTCGTTGACTAAAAAGGCCGGATGCCGGAGGTCAATCCCCGAGATACCATAGCTTGGCGTCTAAACCCTTAAAGGAGTTCTAGTTAAATCACCGGCACCTGACAAGCTGCTGTTTCAACACGTCCAACTTCCGACCTCGGAATGCAATAAACGAACAACCATACTGGCTCATGATTTGACGTGCAATTCGGAAAACAACCAGACTTGGCGACAAGGCCGAGAAATGACAGACGAACATGCGGAGTAGTTTCGGGCGGAAAGGGCCCAAAATGGCAACAGGTGCTATCGAGATAACCAGGTACGGAGTACGGAGTACAGAGTCAACTAACTAGCTATACGGAAAATAGACACTTATATCACCCTATTAACTCACATCCCCGTCTTCTAGCGAAGTTGCCGAATGCATACGAGCCGATATCGAACAAGTTGAGAGCATCACCCTGCCCCTCCCTCTCAGACCCAGGGCTCTCTTTTTCTTTTTTAAAAAAGGGACATTTTTGCTCTCCATGATTGACGCCCTTTCTCCTGTCAGCTGCGAGGAACCATTTGCACTTCCCTCTCAATATGAAATTTGCATGGCCTTTTCTCTTTTTGGGTGCCGCCCATGCTGTTGTTAATGTGTACATGCCAACGGTAGATCCAAATGCACTTGCCGCATCATATGACGTGCCATTAGCTTGTGTTGAAGCTTTGTATGGTTTTCCTCTATTTTTGAATTCGACCCTCCTTTTCTGACTGATCTAAGAAACACCACCCTCAATTGTGACCCAGTGGCATTCGCCGCAGCGGCTCAAGTAGACCTGTACGAATGGACGAGCCATAATCTTACGACTCTTTGCACCGCGGAATGTGCAAATTCTGTTACGGCATGGCTTAGTATCGTTGAGTCAGGCTGTGCAGGCCACACTATCCCGGTTGGAGGAATGAGAGTAGAAGCAAAATATCTTCCACTGACATTTAAGGAGGGGTACAATTTAGCCTGTCTGAAGTCCAGGTCAGAGTCGCGAATCATCTCAAGTTGAGCAAGAATTAACTGCTTGACAGCTCCAATAATTGGTGTATGATCGAGAGCTATTCGTGGGAAGGAAGGGATGTCACCAGGTACCCAGAAGATTATTGCGGTTCAGGTGATCCCGCATTCGATCCTCCTGAATGCGCTGATCCAAAGTTTCGAGCCGAATTCCAATACGATATAGGTGATAGAATAGTCGACATCTATCCCGCCTCGTTAGTATGTTATAATTCAATCCATAGCTTGTCTGCTTCAGCTAACTCCCTGCGCCAGGTTTGCTCTGATTGTTTTCTAAAAACTTGGAAACATAGATTGGAGTCAGCATTTACTTACACTGGGAATGGCTGGGCAGACTATCTCAAGGCGCAGTTTGATGATATGCAACCCGCCTGCGAAACGTCCATCCCGTACACCATAGCTTCGAAAACGATCGTTAAAGGAACCAATACCCTCCCCCCAAGTGCCAGCTCAACTACGTCCTTGCCACCCACAACAACATGTGCAGGTACGCTGTTGCAACCACCAGCTTCAGGTCAACGCCCAAGTTGCCGTAACCTTGCCGAGCAGTATAAAGTTCCAACTGGATATCTGGTTGCCTTGACAGCAAGCGATGATTGTTCATTTGATAGACCAATTTGCTTGCCGCCACCTTGTGACATTGAGATGGTATTTGCTGTTGATACTTGTGAGACCCTTCGACAGCGCTGGTCGACCCCTGAAAAGAACATTACCGCTACCCTGTTTGCATCATGGAATCGTTTCCTTCTGGGAAGGTGCGATAGATTAGTGGCAGCGCAGTATTTGTGTAAAGGGCCTCCCGGTGGCATGTATCAGTTACCGCCTCCAGCGCATGCCCCATCGGAAACATCCGATTACACGACTACGGCCACACCACCTGTCCCTACAGCAACCGGCACTATCCCTAATTGCGGAAAATACTACACTGTCAAGACTGGCGATGTATGCCAAACCATCTGTCTTGCTAATGGTATCACATTTGCGCAGTTCCGCGAGTTCAACCCACAGATCGATGCGTCATGCTCAAATTTGTGGCTTTCTTATGCATATTGCGTAGCGAAAGTTACTGGTGGACCTGTTTCTACTGATGGCACATGTGGTCCACAGCACAATAATGCTGTGTGTGGAGGTAGTGGATTTGGTAAATGTTGCAGCAAGCAGTAAGTATTCGAATTTCCTCAAAAGCTCTGACACCTTTGAAAAGCAAACTGACATTCTCCAAAGTGGAAGTTGCGGGAGCACGTCCGACTTTTGTGGCGCTGGTAATTGCCACTCTGGTGAATGCGCTGCAGGTAATGATCAAGCTACGCAAGATGGGACGTGTGGGCCAATGTTCCACGACTGGCAATGTATAAATCCTTCTTTTGGGCCTTGCTGCTCAACGAGCGGTTATTGCGGGAGTACTCCTGGTAAGTACCATCCCTTCAAGATTGCGGTTTACTAAAAATACTGACGGGAAGGTACAGCCTACTGCGGGCCTGGAAACTGTCACTCAGGAGCATGCGATCCTGATGAAGGTGGTATCAGCGTTGACGGTTCTTGCGGTCCCCAGTTTGCAGGCAACAAGACTTGTACTGGCTCACAATTCGGAAAATGCTGTTCCAAAAGTGGATACTGCGGTGATTCATCAGCATATTGTGGTGTTGGGGTTTGCCACTCCGGCGCCTGTGAGACTTATTAGGCCCTCAGAATTCTAGAGAAATACTTGCGAATCATGTACGAAACAACTACCAGGGTTCCTGGTGGAAAATAAATGTTTCTTCTTTGTCTTCGATACCCCGGTCTCGTCTGTAAATTCAAAATAATCTAAATTATATATGTAACTACAGATTAAGGTCGTGTTATTTTCAGGTAATCGTCTACCTAGGTAGTTAGCCTTTTCAAGAGATGAAAGGTATTTTGCAAGGGCTAACAATGGGGCTTTCGCTAGCCTTTCACACTATCAGTGTGTGGCTAGGTAACTACTCCGTAACTACTCCGTAATAGGTAACTAAATCAGGTCCCTCCTCCTCACTCCGTAGTTATTTAAGTTACTTCGTAATAACCCCACTGGCCGACACGTGTAGGGAAATGCACATGACCCCGTGTTGCTTAGTTATATAGTTAAACCCCCTCACCGCGTTGGGCCTGGAATATATAATACTGGCTAGCTGATCCGCCCGGATTCCCCCCCTATTCTGCCCGGCCACTAGCGAATTTGGCCAATTCGTTCGAATCTGTAAGAAACATCAAATCAAAGAGGAAAAAAGGAGATCTTTTTCCTATAGTTATCGGTCTAGTGCCCTTATCGCTTACCATTTGCCCCAAATACACAAGAAAAACTCGCTAATTGCCCGCCGCTGCGGCCGTTGCAGCTCCTCGCCCACGCTCAGCGGGATCTCCTCGCGTCCAAATAGCTGAGGTCCTCGCCGTACCATTACCGAGCAGTAAACCTCAATTACATTCTCTTTTTTCTGCTAGACGATATCTTAAATTCAGCTTCTACATCCACATTCGAAATTCCCTGGTAACCGAAGAGAAAAGAGGGATTGTGACGGATAACAATCCTGTTGATGAAGTGATGGATGAAGTGATGGCTGATCAGGCACCGATCGACGTTGAAAGGTGCATCGACCTTCATAATCAAATAGTCGCACTCATTGTTGAACGCCTGGCGCCCCGCCAGGTTGCCATACAGAAAAATTGGTTCACTATCTGGGGAGATAGGGCGGAAGCGGTGCGAGAAGGGCTCACTGACGAGGTCATTCAATTTCTCGAGGGAATCAATCTCTTTTCTCCAGATATCATTTATTTCACACCACACATACTGAGCGTTGCCGATCCAACAGAACTATTTGGGGGTGGCCTTGTATTTGGTCAGGATGAGTATGACAATTGTGTGGTGCTCTACCAATCTTTTGATCTTGACTCTCATGGTCGTGGGCTGGTTTTGGACATGGATAATCACCTGGCTTGCTTCTCTGAGCATATTTGGGATAATCCTCCCCCAGTGTCATCCTGGGTTTGTCTGGAAGACATTCTTGAGATGTGGTTGGATATGATCCAGAAGAAGAGATTCATCATCGTGGACAATGAGTGGAAAATGGTGGAATATATAGCAGCAGACGTGGATGACGCTGTTGAGATGTGGAATGATTATCTTGATACAATTGTCAAGAATCTGCCTCAGGCCGGTTCGCAAACACTTAGCAACAGCCAAAGAAATGAGATCAGCCAGCCGCACAACGAATCGAGCAATACCAAAGAGGATGCTATTGGCTGGGTCAGCAAGGAAGCGCTTGATGAATGGCAAATTGAAGGCTTTGCCCGCGAATTCCTTCTCCGTGCTCGAGCCCCGCCATTCAAATACGTGGCTCCTGGTCTTTATACCCTCAGCGATTTTGCTTTACGCGACATTGGTCCACTTTTCTGTGAACAACGCAAAGATAAATGCTACATGGATGGCGATATCCCGCCATTATTGCTCTTTCCATCTGATGCAAACCTGAAAGATACTTCTGAAACGCTTTTTCTTGGGAACAGAGCGGGCCTTTATGTCATGCCATCATTCAGCTGGATAAAATTTGGTGACCTTGTGGATTTGTATACCCCATGGCAAGATCGTGAAATTTACAAGTATGCAAACTTTACGGTCCCAGATGATAAATGCTCTCCCTTAATTGAACTTTGTCCTTTCATGCCAGGTAGCCATAATGTTCGTCTATGGAGCGTGCTCAACCATTGGAAGGGTCTTGTGGAAAAAGGTTTCTGGACTGTTGGAGCGGACGGGGTACAGGGTGGCATTGAGGCTTGGAAGATGGCTGATGAATGCCCAGAAGAGTTTCGGCTGAATCACATATGTCTCTGCTAGGGGAGCTAAGAATGAATTAGCAAGCGCTTGATCTCATATATTCATGTTATCGGTAGCATGGGCTGGCGTGCCAGATTGAGTGGTTTCCCCTTCTTTATACAGTACCCCGTCAAAAGTTTCCACAACCCTTAGCGATTCCTGTTGTTAATCCTTAATAGATCTTGAGGACAACCCTCAAGACTGCCTTCTTGAAGCTCAAGAATACTCTTTGGCTTAAGGGGTATCTCTAGGAGGTTGTTCAAGGTAGGTTAAGGATTGTATACAGGGGTTAGCACGAGGACTGATAAGAGCGATACTGAAGGGTTGTGGAGACTTTTGACGAAGCACTGTATACCCGAGCGATATCTCGTTGGAGGTGGCTGTCTCGAATAACCCCGTTGAGGCTATGAGATGAGAATGAGATTTTGTATATATGTACCTGTGAGGCTCACAAAGCTTTAATGCTCAGATTGATACCCCGACTTGCTCAAACTACATCAACCTATCAACTGTCTTTGCCACAAGACAGAATGACTCACAAGGCTCTAGGTGAGCTCCCATTGAAGTATTCTGAGAGCCAACACGGGTGCCAGTGGCTATTAGAAGCCCCACCGTGATGACCTTTGTACCTTGCTTTGGTCTTTTGAGGATAGATGAGCAACAGAACCACAGTGCAAATCAGTCAGTGACTGAAGGGCCGTTTTGAAGGACTGCTACGTACTGGATTTGCGTTTGGTTTAATTCCTGACTGAGATCGCTGATTTGAAGTTCCCAGTTTTTTGGAAACCGACTGCATGCGAGGGCTACCGATAATCCAAACTTGGACGATGATAGGATGTCAAAATCTCTGGGGCGGAAAAAAACTGTGCGGAAATAAGATGCAGCTTTACCCCCCATCTTTAGATTCCGAACTGTTTTCAGTTTGCCTGGACTTCAGTCCCTTCATCAGCCACTCATCAAATAAAAGTTCCGTTACTATGGGACGGTCTGCGGGGTTCCACTGTAATGCCGCTCGAATCCACCGCAAGAATCATTCCTTGTCTTCTCCTTCGATGTCGGAGGCCAATGACTCTAGGGTGATGTCTGGTATCGGTGCTAGGTCTTTCCAGTTACCTATAGGGCGAGATAAACAGATCAGTGACAAGTAAGTCACAAAAGTGAGGAGAGGGGAAGTACCGTTATCGTCCCAGAAAACGGAACTTAGCTTGCAATTCTCCCGGAAGTCCTGTGGTGGGGGTCCCAGTAGTGCAACCATTTCAGCAAGATGAACTCTATCATCAAATATTCCGTCCGGATTTTTGCCATCAAAGAGGGTACGAGGGCAAACAATATTCCATGCCTTGTTTAATAAGGATTAGCACATATCAAATGTACAAGGGCTCCTTGAAACACTCACTACCATGGCAACATTCCAAATATCCACTTTGTAGTCCCAGTTCATCTTCAATACAACTTCCGGCGCCCTATAAACATGGGCATGATATCCTCACTATGGATCTCGTCCCCAAATCGAGCTTCGCCAAGGTCACTGAGAAGGGGCAGTCCACCACCGGGTGGGATGCGATAGGAAGTGAAGATGGTTCGGTCTTTGAGTATCTTTCTGTGTGCCGGTTTTTGAATCACTCGTTCCTCGAAGCTGTCAAGCCGCTTCGGGTCCGGCGAGGCGGTGAGTAAGTTTTTTGGCTGGAGGTCTAGCTCTGGATTAGAATAAAAGACAATTTCAGAGGGGAAGTGTATCTGCCACCTGTATGGATGATTCCGCACACTGAATGAAGGAAATCAAGCGCGACAAGGAGCTGCCTGAGACATGGCCTCATCGCTTCCAAGCTTAGAGCCCGTCCAGGGGTCCAATTCAGCATCTCGTCCACACTCATTCCAAGAGGTTCATGAATAAGGCAAATATGAGCGACAAAGTGGATAATAGGGGTACGGAGTACGGAGTACCTCGAACCCTGGAACTTGGAAGGCTGGCACGGTTAGTTAGCGGGAAAGTGGGCCGGGAATTCGGAACGTTGCTTCCGCTAGTTAACTAACCTTATCGTCTTTGCCGAGACTTCAACCTAACCCTAACCTCATTCCGGGGAGAGGCCTCTCCCTAAGATCTATCAAGAATCAACGGCAGGAATTGCTGAGGGCTGTGGTAAGTTTTTGCGAGGTACAGTACAAGACCCAGCTTTGAGATACAACCTTGTTGGAGGGTATGGATAAGATGGCGAATTGAAATGGCTCAAGGCAAGGGTCTCTGTTGGATCAATCAGAATTTTCGGGGGAGCACTCATCGACATTCATTCACATATCTACTGGCAAGCACCTATCTACTCGATAAATTTCATTAACAGAAGAAGCCACTATCCCGTTCTTCTCAATGGCATTTTGACCAGCGAGAACACAAAATACCATTTCCATATCCTATTTCCATCCCCAAATGGCGGTACTGGATTTAACAAGTCGCCAATTCCCAACAAACTCCGTGAAAACGTACTCCAGGGCCAAAAGTCAACACAGCGAAAAAAAAAGGATTGCGGGAATCCAACATCATCGTAACGAAAACAAAACAAGGTGACGGTCGTTAAACGGGTTTTGGGAGCAGAGTCTAGGAGTCGCGGACTTTGACCTGCTTTTTGGCGGTTCCAATGTGCGTGTTATGGACTTTTGTCGCAAAGCGAAGACTGGTCAGGGTTTCGTTGAGATGTTCTTGCCGAGGACTGACCATCACGAACATCAAAGTCTTTGAATTTCCCCCAAGAGAGAATTGAAGCAGATACGTAAGCTACGGCAAAACTCAAGTTAGCGTGGTAACAGCAAAAAAGTTTCAGTGGCTCGTCAAAAGAGTCATGCACTTTCGCTATCTGCCCTGTTGAATTTGAGAACGGTCCCAAGTGAATTCCTCACCCCCCTTCAGTAATGACGAGAAGGGTCGGTGAATTGAAGGGGCCTTGGATGGATGAATTGTCATAAAGAGCGGGGCAGGAAATTGTTGAAGAACATACCTTGCTATTACGATAGGGGATGTGACCATCATTTTTGTTTTGCCCAAGAGCTCCAATAACGTCAGCGAGACAGCTGAGACTACGATTGATATTCTGGGTTTCTTTCAACCTATCACCCGTGGCTTCACTGTGACTGAGGCGTTCACTACCGGCTAGATCAACGAGATTGAGTGTGCCCTGGCTTCGTTCACCGGTAACAGAATTTTCCCCTGTTAGTCTTAGGATGAACACCGAATGTGATCGAGAAGACCGCCAGTTTGCCTTCGTGGCAGCAACAGATCGGTTGGTAGCTGCTTTGCGAAGCATCGACTCTACAGTTGCTGGAGAGTCCAAAGTGACCGTGTTGATATTCGTGATGGTTGTTTGACATTTTTGCATGTCGTGGCGAATCTCATGTTTCTTCTTATCCAACTCCTCAGCTTTTCCAAGCAGATCGTTGATATTTTCGTTATAAACTTCAACAAAATTGCCTTCCATCTGATATTTCCAGCCCTTATCTTCAAGTTCGGCGGCCGTTTCATAAATTTGGGCAACAGCTCGTGGAATCATTCCATCATTGGAGGACATCGTGTGCGTCTTTCCGCTGCCTGTTTGGCCATAGCAAAATATACAGACGTTATACCCGTCGAGTGCGCTTTGAACAAGCTGGCTGATCTCCTCGAAAACATCCGGGTTTTGTGATGAGGGACCAAATACATGGTCAAATGAAAACGAATAATTCTTGGTCGAGATGTTGCCAATGCTGTTCTTCTCCTCAGGACCCTCAATTGCGATTTCGTGAGAGTCGGCGTCGCAGTCCGGAAACCGCATTTTTGTTCCGGCGTCACTTGCTTCCGATGGTAGCATTGGTCTAACGCGACAATATACGCGAATGTTTCCCTTTAGCTCTTGGACCTGGTTGTGCAAGTTTCTTCGCAAGGTCTCTTCCTTACGTAACTTCTCCCTTATGGCTCTGGTTTCAGCAAGGGCGTCATTGAGCTCTTGGTCGAGCCTTGCAAAAGCGTCGGACTGTTCTTTGTTTCCTGACTCGAGAAACTCAATTCGGGCTCTCAGAGCACGAATGGAGGACTCTAAGGTAACACTGTTACTGTTTGCTGTAACAAGATTGTGCTGCAGCTCCTTGTTTAGCAGCTTCTCTCGTTCAAGGTCATTCTGAAGTTTTTGAATATGTTCTTGGAACGCTCTGATTTCCCGCTCTTTATTTTCGACGTCAAGCTGGCCTCGTTGCCGTTCCATAGCAGTTTCTGCACTAATTTGTTTCAATTCTCGTAGACCTTTCTCCCTCTCCTCCTGGTACTGAGCCTCTAAGTCGCGTCTTAGACGAAACAGTTCTTCCTGGTGTTGGTCGTTATTCTTGTTAATGTATGCGTTTGTCTCCTGTCGGATGTTTTCCGTGTCGATGCGATGTCGGCGTTCCAAGTCGTCCATAGCAATTTCATTGCTTCGCAAGGTCTCCTTCAACTTCGACTCTGCATTTTCAAGCCGTAGTTTGACGCTGTCGATTTCGACTCGGAGGTTGACATTCTGCTCTGTGAGGGTCGTTCTCTGTTCTTCTAAATCGCGAACTAGCGGTATGTTAGGCAGTCCATAGAAAGGTTCGAACATTTTGTTTAGACTTACGTTGGGTTTTATAAGCTTGTATTGCCTCTTGAAGTCCGGCGCCGTGTGAAACTGAGTCCTTAAATTGATGCATGAACTTTCCCATGAATGCCTCGAAATTTTCTTCTTTTTCGTCTTGATCCCAACCTTGAATGTGAGAATAACGTGTCAGATACCGGTTCACTTTTGAAGGAGTACGACGTGAAAGTCTTCTTGAGGATCTGAATGAGGATGCAATGGATGGTGAAGGAGAAACAGCAGTAGAGGAAGGGATAAGCTTTGAGGGGGTTGCGCGGCAGGGCAGTTTTGATCCTGATAGCCATTTAGATCGATCGACAGATGCGGTCACAGCGGAAGGGCCGTCAGGATCCAGGGACAGTCCCTCAATGCCGTTGCATAATGAATCAATGCTGAAGTTGCGATTTTGTGGAGCCGTGCGCCACTTTGTGGAAGGAGAGCTCGACCAATCTGAAATAAAATCCAGATGGTTGTCATAGCGCTCTTGACGTGGGGGTGTCATGGGCATTGGAGACATAGAACAAAGTGCGGGGGGACTTGGACTCGCACCCTTTCGTTTAGAAGTAGTCTCTCCAGCTTTCTTTGCCTGGTGTGCACCCATCGAGGTGACTGGCCGAGTGTATGAGCTTGGTCCTGTGGAGGCATATCCGAATGATGTCTTAGGGCGAGTTGGGCCACGTGCGGCTGGCGGTGCTACTGACGATGTTGAACGCGTGGGATATCGGGAGGTGGAAGCAGAGTTTCGAACGGATGCAGCGGGAGCAATAGAAGGAATTGTTGAAGCCGATCTACCCATGACACCAACTGATTTCGAAGGGGTATGGCCTAATTTAGATCGCGGTGTCGACACTGGTTTTCGTTTGGATGTCGCATCAACCACTGTAGAATTTTCGGTAAGCCAACAATTCTTTATAATACTTGGTCCAAACGCCCGCAACCATCCGCTATCCCCATTACCTATACTCCTAGTTGAATCCCTAGCCTGCCTGGAATATTCGCCCTGAGATCTCTTCCATCCTAAAGGGACTCATGAAGTGCGATACAGCGGTACCCGAGACTACTCTCAGTGGCTATTTCACATGCGACGAAGGGGATAGCTAATGGTTGTCGAAATGCTTGACGAAGCATTGCGCGTGAAAATCTGATTGTGACTTACGAGAAGAGTCAACCTGTTTCCGCTTCAGGGGACCATTGGCCTGTGGAGAAGGCAAGGTGCCATTGTTCGTTGCTGTTGTGATGTCCCTGAAGGTTCCTCTTGTCTGGCTTCTGGTGAGGCGCGGAATCGCGGATGACTGAGGAGTCAGCTACACATCCCTTTAATCGAAGCACCGCAAGTAATAAAGGATCCCGCCTTACCCGAAATGTATTTTCGTCGTCCATGGCCGTGACGTTGTGGTGACCTGATACTCGGCGTCGTATCCCTACTTCAGTAAGGTATTTGAGCAAAGGTATCAACGGTTCTGTGGGCCATGCGGGCCTTCTGTTGTCATCTGGCTGTAGAGTATCGGTTGTCGCACGGTGGGCGCCACATTCAATGGCCCCGTTGGCGGAGGCGTCGCGTTCGGCCGATGAGAAACCGGATCCGTGTACAAGAGCTCGTTATTTAACAGAGGAAGTTGAATGTTGATGTTGATTTTGTGGTTGTCCGGCCAAAACAAACAATGTAAACAAACGGCCAGCCGCTAGTCCAAATCAGGGCTAGCGCTGCTTATGTCACTCCCGCCTTAGCATCTGCTTAGTCATGTATCCTCTGCTCACCCAAGCGTGTGCATTTCAGTAATACATAGAAGCTCAAGATAGAGTAAAAATAATAGCAATGAGTTTGGTTGGATCAGACGAGAAATTGGCGATTGAGTAGACTGATTTGGTTAGTTGTTAAACTCCATCTATAGATTGGTTGTGGCGTTAAAACGGAGGGGAAATTCTTCATGCCCACGCGGCTTTATTTCGCTTTCATCCCTGCCAAGCGCCAACCCCATTGTCAATCACTCCGCCACTGTTCTCCTTTCCTCCAAGTCCCCCTCCATCTCCCGACCGGACAGAATACCTAACCACCACGGCAACATCCGCCTGGAAAGCCGTCCTTGTGGCTCTTTTCATTTGAGCCAATTGGTATCACTCGCCTGGACAAATACCATTTTTCCGCGTGCCCTTACCCCTACCCTGAAACGGCCTTGAAACTCCGCCTCTGCGACTAAACACCGTGTCGTGTGCTCGCTCACATCCATATCCGCGATAATAGCTACTTTTTGCGATCGCGAACCTTTCAACAACAAGACTCGATCTCTCAGTTCTAAGCGCTATGGCTGGTCGCTTTGTTCGCGCCTCCAAATACCGTACGTAGACTCTGGTTTCCATCCTTCCTTGCAGGCGGCTGTTCTAGGTTCCCAGTCTGACTTTCCTTTTCTCCCCACAGGCCACGTCTTCGGACGTTCAACCAGAAAAGTAAGATCACTACTTGCTTTAGAAGATCACGAAACCTTCTGTTCTTTGCGCCGCACGCTCACCGTTCTAGGAACAATGTTATGACAATCTTCGCGTTTCGACAAACGCCTGGGATACCAATCTCGTTAAGGTACGATTCACTCGAGCCCAACAAGACCACCATTTCTCGTCCACCGCTAAAGTTTTTGTTTTGTAGGTAAATCCGCAATACCTTTCTGTCAATTGGGAGACTGGCGGAGGTGGAGCCTTTGCCGTTGTTCCGATCAACGAGACCGGAAGGGTCCCCGAGCGAATTCCGCTGTTTCGTGGACATACCGCCGTTGTCTTAGATACGGATTGGTGAGCCTTTAATGCAGTGATGCTTGTTAATACGGTGGCTAAGTGGACAGGAACCCTTTCAACGATTCTTTAATTGCATCGAGCTCTGAGGATGGCAAGGTATGGTTCCTCGAGCGGTAGCTGCATGTCAGATTGGCTTGCTTCAACCTAACAATACTTAGATTTTTCTTTGGAGAGTGCCAGAGGGCTTCACCCTTCACATGGACGCCGATCAAGTGACCGACATCGCTCCTGTTGCGAAGTTAAGTGGTCATCCACGGTAGGACGAGAACCTCTAGTACAGTATCAAGACGCAAGTGCTGAATGACCTTTAGAAAAGTCGGACATATTCTCTTCAATCCTGCCGCCGAAAATGTACTTGCCTCTGCTGCTGGCGACTTTTCGATCAAGATATGGGACATTGAAGCTGGTTCTTCAAAACTGACCCTAAAACTCGGTGATGTCGTTCAATCTCTTACTTGGAATGCCAATGGCTCGCTGTTGGCTACAACATCTCGGGATAAGAAATTGAGAATATGGGACGTTCGCCAGGAAAAGCCGGTGCACGAGGCTCAGGGGCACTCAGGTGCAAAGAATAGTCGAGCCGTGTGGATGGGCGAGCATGACCGCATTGCAACCACCGGTTTTTCCAAAATGAGCGACAGGCAGATGGCTCTATGGGATTCTCGCGCTCCAAGAGAGCCGATTAGCGGGTTCACTGTGCTCGATTCGATTTCTGGAGTCTGTGTTCCACACTGGGACGATGGTACACAGTGCCTATACTTGGCTGGAAAGGGGTGAGTACCCGCACTTTGTTCTTCACTGGCCTTGGCTGACTATTCTCTTTTCCACTCCAGTGACGGCAATATCCGCTATTTCGAGTATGAGAACGATAAATTTGAATACCTCTCAGAATACAAATCTAGCGACCCCCAACGCGGAATTGGATTTATGCCGAAACGTGGCGTCAATATGCACGATAATGAAGTCGTCCGCGCATTCAAAACCGTAAATGATACATACATCGAACCTATCTCGTTCATTGTTCCCCGACGAGCAGAAGTCTTCCAAGACGATATTTATCCCCCAACTGTCGGTATTACACCAGCAACGTCGTCAAGCGAATGGTTTGGCGGCAAAGGCGCTTTGCCACCGAAAATAGACATGGCTAGCTTGTACGAAGGAGAGGGCCTGAAAGAATTGCCGGCGGACTCGGTGCCAGCACCCAAGAAGGCCCCTGAACCTTCACCTGCACCTGCAGTGACTCCCAAAGAGCCTATTAAGAAACCTCAGGAGGAACAGGAAAGCAAGCCAGTTCGTGGACCTGCTCCAAGCATGAAGGAACAAGGTGCCTCCATGGCTGCAATGGTTTCCAAGTTTGCAGATGATGAGGAGAAGGAAGACGATGCCGATGAAACTTCCAGCTTTGAGGAGGTTTCAAAACCAACAGAGCGGGCTCCAGCAATTTCTGTTTCTCCAGCCGAGCCCGAATCTGTGAAATCGCCTCCCGGGTTGTGGAAAGCCAGGAAAACTAAGGCGAAAGAAACGCCATCTATCGAAAAGGTAAGATACCCGAGTTCGTTTGCCAGACGATTCCATTTGAAAGTTCGTTCACTGCAGAGAGTAAGCATGATTGCTAATTGATGACCTATCTAGCCCCCATCATCTGAAAATATACCAATACTCCCGGTATCCACGCCCGGAGTTGAAACCCCAACGCTTAACGACTTCTCATCGCCTCACCAGGACTCAATCCTTAAAGAAATGCAGCAAATCAAGAATCTCATCGCGGAACAAACCAAAGCAATTGCCGCCCAAGCCAAACAAATGGCTGTACTGACGAGTGAAATCGATAGTCTTAAAGCCAAGCTAGGTTAGAAGCGCGTTCACTACTATTCGTTCTGGATTTGCCAGCTACTTGCCCTATACGCCTCTTGCTTGCTGCGGTTCGCGGATACCTTTCAAGTTCAAGTTTTTGGAATAAAAAAAGGAGTCACTGTAACGGGTTGCTTTGTAGTGTCTGATGGGTCGTCCCCATCGGGATGATTTTCTCGTACACGGCGTGAAGTGATGACCGTGGGTTCATTTTGTGTAAATTTTTGTGTGTAGTGCACCTTGTACTTTACCAAGCTTACTTATACTCGACTGTGCTTTTAAAGAAAGGCTTTTTGTGCCCTGTGAGTGAGATTGATTTGTTGAAGCTTGACCTTTTCCTTTCTGTAGAGTAGAATCTTTAAAGTTGCATCGGAACTATTGAAGAGGTATTTAAGAATATGCCGTTGGAGCTGAGATAAGGATATAATATCTTTTGATCATTTTCTCATCAAACTGTCTACCCATATTTGGTTTTAAAGAGGGTCTATATTAAGGAACCATATCTCCAGTAATACTAAACAAGAAAGCCGACTCCAAGATGCAAAACGCACGCCAAATCAGATATCCAAACTTTTCATGCCGTTGGTTAAAATGCCGTTGATGGAAAATTCGTTGTTTTGAAAATTTTGGGTGACTTCATCTAGCACACCCGCACTCGCTGCAACGAAACCAAGGAACGGCTTGCTTGGGGAAAGCACACGAGAGAGATACTCTGGATGATATTGCACTCCAACAAAGAATGGATGATCCTTGAGTTCCAGAATTTCCATTCTCTCGCCCTTGTCGTCTTTTCCAATGAAGTTTAGTCCGGCCTTGGACAGACGATCAACGTAGTCTGGGTTTACTTCATAGCGATGACGGTGACGTTCGTCAATTGAATTGTTCTTGATGCCATATAGAGCCCTAAGCTTGGACCATTGGGTGCCTTCCTGGAAGATGGTTGGTCGGAGACCCAGGCGCATTGTTCCTCCTAGGTTGACCTTGTCGATTTCCGGCATATATATAATCACAGGGTCCTTGACCTCATCGCCATGCAGTTCAATGGAACCTGCGCCGGGCAGGTTGCAAACACTCCGAGCGTACTCAATGACGGCAATTTGCATGCCGAGACAAACACCTAAATACGGCTTAGGTTTTGTTCTGGCCCAGTGTGCGGCCGCAACCATGCCTTCTGTGCCGCGGGTGCCAAATCCACCTGGCACAAGGATTCCGTCAGCCGTACACACTTCATGCCAAGCCTTGTGGTATTGTTCGGGGGATTCATCTGCCGTGGCCTTCTCTAGATGGGATGAATCGACCCAGACAAGATTGAGTTTTCTTCCACAGGCCATGGCGGAATGTTCCAAGGACTTGATGACAGAAAGATATGAATCATGCAAGCTGATATATTTGCCGACTAATGCAATGGTGACGGTCTCGAACAGTCGCTCTTGCGAGGTGGTCAGTGCCTTCCATCGTTTCCAAGTATTTTGCCCCTGAGTAAGCAGTTTTGATTGAGTTGGTAGTGCATCAATCTTTAAAGTCTCACGTAGGACAGTGATCAGGCCTTGCCTTTCAAGAAGTAGGGGAACATGATATGTGGTAGTAACATCATGGACTCCAAATACTTGCTGATCTTCAACTTGGCAAAACATTGCGATCTTGTCGATGGTGGATTTCTCGAGAGATTTGGCGCAGCGACAGGCAATCTAACACAAATTTATTGTAAGCAATTTCTGTACTCATTCTCTGAGCGATGATTCTTACTAGATCGGGGCTCAAACCGGCCGAGCGAACATCACGAATGGCTTGCTGTGTCGGCTTAGTCTTCTGCTCTCCATTGATGACCGGCACTAAGGAAACATGGATGTTGACGAAATTGTTCTTTCCGGCTCGACGGCGCAATTGGCGCATCGCCTCGATGAAAGGAGCACTTTCGATATCTCCAACAGTGCCACCAAGCTCAATGATGCACACATCTGGAGTCTCATTTGTATCGTCAACGGGGACGCGAGCAACTCTCTGGATCCAGTCCTGGATGGCATCTGTCAAGTGCGGAACGACTTGGACTGTGCGGCCAAGATAGTCACCCTTTCGCTCTTTCTCGATAACATGCTTATACACCTTGCCCGTAGTGATGTTATTCTCCCGGGTGAGGGTGATGTTCAGATAGCGCTCGTAGTTTCCGAGGTCAAGGTCGACCTCTCCTCCATCATCTAAGACGAACACCTCCCCATGCCTAAAAGTCCAGACAGCGTAAGTCCAAAGACCGTCGTAAAATCAGGAAGAAACGCGCGAGAACAATCGAAAACGTACTCAGTTGGCGCCATAGTTCCAGCATCAACATTCATATACGGATCGACTTTGATGGACGTAACGTGCATAGATTGTTAGTTTTTAAACCCAGCACGGAGGGGTAAGCATTATAACATATCTTAAGTCCAATAGTCTTCAGAAGCAGGCCGGTCGAAGAGGCTGCATCACACCGACGAATGTCAGTCAGTAAACCTCGCAAATTTCCAGATCCCCGTGCAAACTTCTCACCTATCACACCCTTCCCGATGCCGCTGATGACACCTGCAAAACGACAACGCGTTAGTCACCCACGAACACTTCCCTATTTTAGAGAAAAAGCGAAAACATACCTCCAGAAACGAGAACGTACTTCATCTTGACAATTGAAAAGAGAAATAGTCAAACGTATGGGTGCCTTTCCTGGCTAATGCCAGGGGGAAGGAGAGAAAAGAAGGCAGAAGGAAAAAAACGCGAAGCTTGATCAAGGGAGCGGGACCTTCACTAGCGCGGTTTCCTGCTGGTCACTGGATTGCAGAAGCCCTTGCCCTAATAAGTGATGAAATTTGCTATATAGGGAATAGCGCATGAACTTTAAGTTGAAAGGCTTCCTAATAAGCTTTAGGCTGAAAAGCTTGGCGTCCAACCTCTAAAAGGTTATTTTTGACGCTTGATACAGAACAGCAACCTGTGAACTGATAGCAAGATTTGTCAATTCAAGCCAATGATATCTACGGAGTAAATGGTCTTATACTCTGTCAGGCTCTCTTCAATTTTTCACGAACTTTTTTCCACTCTTTATCAAGTTGGCGAATCTTATTATTTCATTTCTGTGTCAGAGGTATAACATCATACAATATTGATAGGATATCTCGCCACTTTCTTCTTCTCTAGGCCTTGACCGAGAGAGGACGTTCTGTTTGGCTCACTTGGCTATTGCAACAAGTCTATACATACATCAAAATCTTGGTAAGAAGAAACAACTGGATGAAGTCGAAATGAAGCCCCAGAGAAAGAGAGAGACAACCTTGATTCTGTCACTTTCAGCCCTATTGTTGCAAAAAGCTCTGCCTTAGCAGGCGCAAGGTGTTTTAGAAAAACAGTTTTGGGCGGCCGAACATTCTCACAGAGCTTGGCTAATCCTTCATTGAACAACATGTTCAACGCTCCTTGGAGATCACCCGCACGGTATGTACACGCGTGAGGAATTGCACGCCAAATGAATGTCTGTTCTTACATTTTTCACCTTATGCCCTTCATCGAGGATAAGGCGTCGGAACTTCCAAGGTTTTTGTGTCGGTAGCGGCCTTTCGCCGCGACTTTGTACGGATCATTCGCAACTTCATCTGGACTCTGATCAAGCGCCAGGTTGCCTTCATCGCCGTCGTTGTTATTGCCGTCGTCATCTTTAGCTTCAGCTGAGTCCTGCCACTGGCAAATTATAAAGAAACAACTGAATGAAGTCGAAATGAAGCCTCAGAGAAAGGGAGAGACAACTTAATTCTGCAACTTTCAGCCCAATTGTTGCAAAAAGCTCTGTTTTAGCAGGCGCAAGGCGTTTTGGAGATGATCACGGTTTCCAATGATTCGTAAAAGTTTATCTTCTCGTTGGAAGTATTCAATAGCCGTTCTCCATATCAACATGAGAGGCAGAATTCTTCTATTCACTGTTGAATATTTCGACCCGAAGGCCACCAGCGAATGTATTCAAATGCCCGAAAGGCCGGCACAGGGCATCAAGACAGCTATTCCAATGTTGGTACCCATTTTCCTTGCAAGATTCAAGGAAGTGGAGGCATACAACGATTGGATTCTCAACGGAATTTCCGGAAGGAAAGCCCGGAGCTCGAAACCCAACCTAAAATCAATATGAGCGTTAATCGAATTACCAATCTCGCCGGGAAGCGAAATACATACTGAGGAGGAGAGTGCAATGATAGAACCAACCTCTCGTTCTGATCACAAAACATATAAATCGTCGCCGCTAGACAACTCCGGCATAGCCAGCGGCGTTTTGATTTCCCCCAACATTGAGAACTACCAGCTATCTCAGTGCATGAATGAGCATATCCTGCTCGAAACGCCCAGCTTGATCAGAAAAGATCGCACATTACATCGCGATTATTGAATTCAGCATGGATGATGTGGCCCATCATTCCCCTGCATAGATAGCAGCATTGAATTGACTACCCTAAGCTAGTGAAGGCTTGGCCTTCTTCGGTGGTCCGTCCTAGGAAATGCGGATATTGATCCATGCGATTGATAGCCTCGAATGTAACATTGGATACCTTTTCCAGAGTAGTGAAGAGTAGTGAAAGAACTGTCAGCGTTTTCAGAACGAGTTGCAAGCTCCAGTTTATGGAAAGAATTAAAAGCAGCCTGGGCTGCCATATTCTCACCCCCAACGATCAATAATCAATTTCTAGCGCGGCTCATGGCCACAATCTGTCGCTTATGCGCCCCCGGAGCTATACCCCGGAGCAAAACCCAGCGGGAGAGCTGTCGAAAGCTGAGTTTGGGACGGAGTCGTGTTGGAGCTCACTTCAGGCAAGTCATTGAGGACTGAATGAACAGACTGATGAATCATTCAGTTGTTAAAGTAGGACTGGTTTTGTAAGCACCCCAACTTGAACAATGACCTGTAAATTGATCTTCGGATGCATTCTATGCTGCACACGAAGTTGTATGGCTGAAATTCCCAAAATTACCAGTCGTTCGAAGAGTAACTTGCTCTAAGAAAGAAAGCAGTGAAGTTGTTGTGAATCCCCACTTAGGAAGACCTTGCGAACAGAGCTATAGTATCTCATGATCGAGTTTAATGCCGATGGACAGGAGTGATCATGTTATAAACAGGTAGTAGCTGTGACCAGAAAGTGCTATGTTCAATTAGTCTCATTCTGAAAAAATTGTCTTACGAAGCACTCACCATACACTGAAGACAGTCATAAGTAGAACTAGCATCTTGGAAACTGAAGTGAAGAATTTAATTTGAGAGTTCATAAGAATAAAGCTCAATTTATAGGCCGAAATGCTAGTGAAACTGTTAGCTGGAACTCAATGAGAAAGCGTCCGCTGTGAGGTGCTTAAGGATGGGAAAAATCAATTATCTCCTGCTTGTGAGACTCTTGCGGAGTCGAGTTATACTTACAGTTAAAGCTGCGAATGACTTTCAGAAACAAGAAAAGTTGGGAGGAAGAGCTTTATATACGCCTCTCCGTTCACATAAGCACCGGCCCTCTGCTTCGGGTCAACGGAGAAACATGTCAAAAAGAACGTAGGAATAAAACTCGGGAGACACATCCCTGTATCGGAGTTGCGATCATGAGTAGACGATATGGTATCAAGTCAAAGGTATAACTGAGGTATGGTTGAAACTCCTCTCAACGATCTCGCGCTGACATTCTGCCTCGCGCGGTAAGCCGGAATTTCTTGATTGGCTCGTACTCTCTTTCATTGATAAGTGTGATTAGGGCTCGAAAACGCATGCTTTCGATATAAGAGTCTGTGTCGGTGTAACCTGGAGGATTATTGTTCGCCCACCCAACGCTCCATGAGGTCCGACTCGCAATGAGAGTAAGTTGTCAGTTGTCCCATTACGAATTCCGCCTCGGTGAATCTGTATAGTGCCGGGAAGTCGGGGTCTCGCAGTGGAACGGAAGGAATCACCTTCCGACTGATGGCCAGAAGCAATTGAACCAAGTTGTTCTCCATTATAATATAGCGAGGATATAGCTCCTCTACAGTATGATTAAGCCCTAGCTAAAGATACTCGGGTCTTGAGCTCGATGAGTAATGTAAAATGGGGGATTCTACAGAAAGGCGGAGACTTAGTGATTGATTTGAACCATTAACCAATTTTGATCATCAGGTCGAAATATCGTCTGGTACGATCATTTCGAAGCCGGCTCCCGTGTTGATTTTCCCTGAGCGCTGGAGACTCTAGCCAAACGACTGATAGGCATAAAGGTAAGCAAATGATATCGTATGTCCTCTGAGAGTATTATCGTATCAGGGTCGAAAGGAGAGTTTAGTCCTCGTTGGAACTGTGAATTTGCTTGAAGTTTCCTGTGGCTTTTATCAGAAACTGGCCGTTGCCATTTTCTGGTCGAGTTGCTCCTCAATTTGCTCGCCGTCCTGGTGATCTTCTTGATCAGCTGCTCCCTCGTAAAAAACTCACACAACCCTCAGCAATTCCTGTTGCTGATCCTTAATAGATCTTAGTGGTAATGCCTGATATTGCTTTAATGTAGGATGAATATTCGAAGGCTCATGGGTTATCTTTAGGAAATGAACTTGGATATGTCCGGGATTTGGCAGGGGCTTAGTAGGCGAAAGGGCGATTGATAGGTATATTGAAGGGTTGGGTAAACGATTGATAAAGCACTGAAATCAGTCAAATCCAGTAACCCGGTGTAACCACGCGCAAGGTGGTTAGGGCCAGCCATATTTCCGTACTCTATTTTGACTTAGTTTCAAGACCCTGAGGATTCAGGGATAACCAACATACTTGTAGATCTTAAAAACCCGCGAGTAAGGAGAAAGAAATCTCAAGGGAACTTGAAAAATGCTCACTGGGCGAACGAGCAGACAGAGGAGGTCTAAAGGCACTTATTACACTTTTGCCCAATTCCTCCGGAAACGCTGTCCCAAGATGGTAAACACCAGCGCGACACTCATCACACTTTGACCAGAAGGTTGAACTTGGCCTGCCTGAGTGATGATAAGCCCCGCGCGGTACTGATATATATAGTCTCTTGGGGGTAATTATTTATGGAGTTGAATAGAGCAACGTTTGACACTAGTCAAGGGCCCTTGAGGCATTAGATATTGCTGAAGATCACGGAAACCTTTAGTAAAGTATTAGAGGGTCCCCTGAGAGAAAGTGCAGATCTAGCAAGCCAATAGCTAGCTACCAGGTAGTTTTTATATTGGAGACCTGGGAGGATGAGTGAAGCCAAAAGTGAGAGCATCCTCAGTGGTGATGTGAAAAGTGACAGAGACAAAGAAAGCACAGGCCTCAAGAGCCTCAGCAGTGACTCTCGCGGAGACGCCAAAACAAGGAACAGCCGTCCAGGCCATTCGCTCAATTGCCCACTTTCCCAGTTTCCCAGTTTTTTCACAGCTGATTGAAAGTGAAGGGCGGATTTCCTCTTTGGGAAGATTGCAGGGGAGTTCCGGTAAGGGTAGAAAAAGGTGGCTGCCACCCACTTGTTCCTTTTCTCTTTCTTCTTTCCTTTTCTTTTTTATATTTCATTCCAGGTCTGCTTTCCTCCGCAGTTTCCATTCACTCCTGGCCCGAAAGGACCGGAGAAAAAATCCAATCCGCCGAGGTGTCGGCTGTCTGTGTATCATGTCTACGCGTCCCATGGTCGTTCTCATCTTGGAACGTGTCGGGAATATAGGAAATTTCAGAGATCGATCGAGCCAGTAATCCTTTCTAGGCCAAGTTTGGCCCAAGGAGGACGTTCTCGTGTCGCCATAAAAGCGGAAATGATCAGATTCTTCGTTGATATCGACGACAGGATCGGAGAAACCGAGCGACGGGAGTTGGTTATGCGAAGGAAGGAAGCGAGAAAAACAGTCATATCACGTGATCTGCCCCTGACCCGATGCCTCAAAAGTGTCCGCACACCCCCTTAACTATCAACTACCCCTAATGCTGACTCTGTGCCTAGCCCCTGATATAATCCTTCAGCCACCCGTACTAAAACGCCTGAGAATACGGCATGTTTAGGCTCGATAGAGCAATTCTGAGGCCCATTCTTAACGACAGTTAAGACCAGCAATAGGCGTAGCTATAGCTGAGAATTGTGGAAAATCCTGAGGGTACTGTCTTCCCCCGAGTGGCGGACATTGATTCTCCTCTATTTGAACGAGCGAGACGCCTTCGCAAGATGTTGACAGGAAAACTAGCAAGATCTAGAAACTGGTTCCTTGAAGTCTGAAATACTCATTTCTATGATGATAATGAATTATATCTTAATAATAAAAGTCTTGCTATTTTATTATTTATAATTTTTAATTAATATCTTTTACTTAAATATTTCTTAAAATAATAAAATAAAGAATAAAATATTTTATAATTATCTTAATATATTTTCTTATTATTAAAAAAAATATTTTCTAAGCTATATTTTTTCTTTATAATAACTTAATTAATATTATTTTTCTATAAAATAATGATTTTTATTTTTTTAAAAATTATATAATTTTCTTATTTAATAAGTAATCTTAATTTATTATTATGATTAAATTACTTATTTTTATATTTAAAGAATAAATTTTAAAAATTAAATTCTAAATTATAATAATATTAATCTGATTATAAGTTTATTTATATTTTAAGTTATGAAAAACTTTAGTTACTTTAAGATTACTTATATCTTTTCATATATAAAAAAAGAAAAATAACTAGATTATAATTTTAATAATTTTAAATATACACATGCTGGTAAAATAATCTCATCTTACTTCTAATAAAGCTTTTATTATTATTTTTTAAATTCTAGCATAATGTATGATTTGCTATATAATAAAATTCAAGATTAATGATAAAATAATCAGTATTAATATTTTTAAACATTATATTAATGCTATTTTTTTATTATTAAGTTTAAGAAAATAATTAAAATACTATTAATATTATTAAAAGCTAATAGATAAAAAGAAATAATCTGCAGTTATAAAATAGCTAGACAGATTTAATACTGTAATTTAAGATAGTAATCATGCAAAGTTACTTGCCTATGCTTTAATCTGTTTTAAATTTTCAGTTTTTCATGTAAATATTAGTAAATAAGCTATAACTGTAAACAGAATGTTAAAACTTCTAAGCTAGTTTTTTACTAATATTTAAATGTTTTTAAAATACACATATACTTTAGTTAATTATTATTATTACATGCTTTTAATCAGACTTAGACATGTATTAGAAATAGTATTAATATTACTTATTTTTTAATATATTATAATATTTTTTAAAAAAATTATATAATATTAGTAAAAAAAACTTATTTTTTTTTATGAAATTTCTGCTATAATCTGATTAATGTATATATTTATTCTTAACTAGAAATTATTAATTAAATAATTATAAGTAAATTTAACATAAAGTAAGAAAAATTATATAATAATAAATTTTAATAATAAGTTTAGTTTATTACATGTTATTATTTTTACATATTAAATAAGTAATTTTAAAATTAATTTTTATCTAAATAAATATTATTATATAATTATTATTAAGTTATTAAGAAACTTAAATATACTTTTTTAATTATAAATAAGACTAGTATGAATTAAATAAAAACAGAATATTTATATTTAATTACTTTATATAAATTACATATATTCATAAGTAATTACTGAAAATTTAATAAAAAAAATAATATTTAACTTAGCTATTCAGATAAGTATATAATAATATTTATTTCTTAATATTAAGAATATTTTTAAATTTATAAAAGAAATTTTATATGCATTACTTGCATAATTAAAATAACATACTTACTAGAATAATATTAATTTAAATTTAATAAATTTAAAATTATAAAAATCTCAGCTAATATTTTTTATAATAATTACTGAAAAATTATTAATACTTAATAAGAAATTTAATAAAAAGAATAAAAAGAAGAAAAAACAAATCTTAAAAACTAAAGATAAAAAAAAAAAGAAGATAAGAAAATAGAATAAGAAAAATAATATTATTCATGAATTAAATCTTCATAAAACAGGTAAATCTGTTTCTAGTTTTATTTTAAATTTTAATATAATTATAAGATCTGGCCTTGCAGGCAGTTCTGCTAAGCCTTTTTTATTTAATTTATCTTAGTAAAACTCTTGTAGAATTCTTGTGAGATTCTGTAAGAATTCTATCTGCTAACTTAGCAGTCTTATAAAATTTTACTAAATCTTATAAGCTGAGATTAGATTATAAGAAATTAGTAGTATATAAACTACTAATTAACTAAGTAGATAGGAAATTAATAATAATGCAAGTAATAATAATATATTTATCTTTTTATTATGTTTTCTTATAAAGCTAGATCATGCTAGATTATTTATATATTTAATTTCTCATATTTTATTACTTATGCTTAGTAATATGCCTGATAATAATTTTCTAATGAAACTTATAAATAATTTTTATTTCTGAATATAAAGAAAAGCAAGCATTCTTTTTTTATAAACTAATTATAATTTCTGAAACTTAAAAAATTACTAAACTTAAATTTTACAAGTTATCTAAATTAACTTATGAAATATCAGATCATGCTTATGAATTTTTTCTAAATTTTAATTTTATATTAGATTAATTAACATTTGTAAATGAGTTATCTGCAAGCTAATCAAGATATTCAGAACAATCTGCAGAATATAATTTCTTATTTATAACATTTATAAATAATATTCAAATTCTTAATCTAGCATAACTTCAGGTTATGATTAATTAAATTAATTTAATTACTTATTTTAAGAAGACTAAAAAAAAGTTAGAAAAATTCTATAATCTCATGAAGCATTAATGCTTAAAATTTCTTGAAACTGTAAATTTTAAATCACTCATGAAGAAAGATTACAAATAATTCAAATTATAAGCTCTGAAATTAATTTATAAGATTTCAGATTTTATTAAATATAAGAAATTTCTTATTCTAATAAATAATAATCTTAGTTTTCTTAATATCTCTTCTGAAGATTAAATTGCATATGTAAAAATAAGCTTTTATTATATCATGACTAAGAAATGAGATAATTATATTATGAAATATCTAAACAAGAAAAACTGAAATTTATTTATTATTTTTTTACTTAGAGATTTTAAAGATTCTGTAAATCTGATTTATAATAACTAAAAAGAAATTCTATACTTTTATAAGAAGAAAAATGAGACAGATTAAGATCATCTTTATAAATATCTCATTAAAACTCAGAAAATTAGTAATGAATATAACTTGATTATCATGTAATATAAGAATATATTTCTCTGAATCTATAATCTACTCATGCAGAATAAGCTTAATGAATAAAAAAAGCTTTTAAATAATTTTCATGAAATTACAGTCATTATAAGTAAATTATAAAATTAAATTTCTAAAAGAAAAAACTTAAATTTAATTAATTTTATAAAGAATTAAAAAGATAATAAAAATAAATAATAAAATAAGAAATCTTTCAAGCTAAAGAATAAGAATTCAGATAATAATAATTCTTTATAAAATTTAAAAGATAAGAAATCTGAGAATTTATAAGAATTTAAATGCTATACTTGTAGAGAATATGATTATATTATATCTAAATGCATAAAATTCAAGAAAACTAAGAATATTAAATAAAATGAGAAAAAGAAGTTTATACATATAATAAGATTAATATAAATTTCTAATAACTTATTATTAAATCTTTTCTTAATTTAATTACATTATTAAGCTAATAAGAAATTTATAAAGTATTCTTAAATAATCTGAATAAATAACTATGCAGATGTTATAGTTATTAATCATGATCTAGCTAAGCAATTAGATTTAAAAGTAAAAAATAAGAAAGTTAAACTTAAAACTACAAGCAGAATTTAGAATTTTCTGAATTTTATAAGTATTACAGACATGATTTTTAAATATGCAAATAGCAAAAACTATTAATAAATTTTTCATGAATGAGTTTATGTAACTAATATTAAGAATAATATGCTACTAAATATATCATAACTAATCAGACTTAATTCAGTTATTAACTAAATTTTTTATAAACTTATTTTTTTTATGAAAATACTGCATGATATTCTTACAGATATAGAAGCAGTAAATCTTAAAAATCTTATAATAAAAAAAAAATCTGTTCTTCTCATGCTAGTATGTTCAGCAGATTTTTAAAAAGATTTTGAAATTAATTTATAAACTGTAAATAAGTCTGAGTTAAACTTGAACTCAAACTTAACTTGACTTGAACTGAGTCAAGTCAAGCCCTAGTATGAAGATCTCACTGAGTTTTAAGTCAAGTTGAACTTGACTTAATCTGAGTTGAGTTTTTAACTTAAAAAACTCATACTTTTCATGCACAGTCTAATAAAAGTAATGATGATGAGATGAATATTAATCATATGAGAATGAGAATAGAGTCATTTGAAAGATCTTGAATCAAGCTTTAAAATATGACTACTCTCATATTTTTAGCTATTTTTCTTGATTTTATATTACTTGTTAAAGATGTCATGTTGTTATTATCAAGAATAAAAATTTTAATTTGATAATAAATCTTTAAATACTTATATAAATTTAAGAAAAATAACTAAAAATATAAGAATGAGCACATTTTAAAGCTTAATTTAAGATCTTTTAATTAATTTTACTCTTATTCTCATATAATTAATATTCATCTTACTGTTAATTTGTTAATCTGATATCTTAATAGCAAGTCTAAAACTTAACTTAACTTAACTTGTTTAAACTAAGTTTTAAGCTGAGTTAAGTTATTAATTAGATAATGCAAGTCAAGTCTGAGTCAAGTCTGGAAAGGTCAAAATTCAACTTAACTTGAACTTGTTCATAATTTATTAATTTATAGAAGCTTGAGATTCCTGTAAAATATCATAACATATTTAATATTTTTAATAAAGAAAAAGCCTGACAGCTAGCTTCTTATTATAAAGAAAAGTTAGTTATAGAATTTTTTTCTGAAATGAAATTAAGCTATATACTAGTATATTACTTATTAGAAAATGAAAAAAAAATACTTATAAAGTATCTTATAAAAATAATTTTTATAAACTTTATTTATTTTTTTAAATTTTCTGCAAAAGCTCTTATTATGTTTATATTAAAGAAAAATAATGAATTATAATTTTATGTAAATTATAAGAATCTTAATAGTAAGATAATTAAAAATTAATATTTCTTACTTCTTATTAAGAATCTGATTAGTTGTCTTACAGACATAATTATTTTTACTTATTTAAATATTAAGAATGCTTATCATTATCTGTAAATTAGAAAGAATAATAAATGAAAAACTATATTTTATACTGTAGTAAGGAGATGCATTTACTATTATCATAGCACTAATAGAATAATCTAAGCACTGATTAAACATTTTAATAAGATAATCACAGGCAATAACATGCAAGATAAGATTAGAAAACATTAGAAAGATATGATACTTAATGAGAAAAGAATTCATATTATTTAAATGCATCAAGAAGTACATAAAGATCAGTAATTAATCTAAATATACATGTTTAATAATCATCTTATATACAGCTTATTAATCAAGTTATTCTATAAATATGTCTTATTATTAGAAACTAATCATGATTATTAACTGATTATTATTATTATTATTATTCTTAATATCTCTAGCATATAGAGATTAGATACTTGCTATTATTATTTTCTTGTTATTCTTGAATTATTAATCTATTCTATTATTTTATTTTATTATTTTATTACATACTTTAGCATTATACATAGTTTCTAAATCAGAATAATCATATAAATCATTTTTTTCTATTTTTTTCTTCTAATTTACATGTCTTTATATCATTTGTTACTGTTTAATATTATTAATCTAGCATTATTTAATTATTATCATATATTTTTATTTCATTTCATACACATTAATCATGCATCATATATTTTGCAATTACTAACTGCATGTCTTAAGCTTCATAGCTATTAATGAACATAGTCTTATTTCACTATTATTTATTTTAACTAAGCATTTTACTTTTCTCATCTTAATACATTATTTAATTATTTTAAATACTATATAATATCTTTTAAGTTAATAAATACTTTTATAATTTTTTAGTTTTACATTATAAAAATCTTATAAGAATTCACAAGTATTTTTATGATTATTTACTTAGATAATGTAATAATTTACTTTTAACATAAGAAAAATCATGTTAATCATATCAGATAAATTCTAACTGCTTTAATAAATATAAGACTTTATTACAAGCTTTCAAAATGCTTTTTTAATATTTATAAGATTAATTTTCTAGAATATATAATTTTCATAAATGATATTTTCATGAACTAAGTCTGTATTTAAATCATTATAAATGAATCTGAATTTAATATAATTTAAGATATTTAAATTTTTCTTAACTTTTATAATTTTTATTATTAATTTATTAATATGTTCTTGTAACTAGCTTTAAAACTTATAAACATGCTAAAAAGCTGTAAATCAAGCTGTTAGAAATGATAATAAATAAAAAAAAAACTGAATAAGACTAAAAATAGTAATTTTCTTAAGAATGAAGCTCACAAGTTCTTTAATAAACTAAAGAATTCTTTTATGAATGCAGTTATGCTTTATCATTTTAATCTAAAGTGCTAAATCAGATTATAAATTAATGCTTTTAAATTTGCAATTTCTGAAATCATTACTTAGTTTAACTTAAAAACTTAATAATAAATTTTTATTACTTTTTATTTCTGTAAGATAAAGCTTGCAGAATTTAATTATAACATTTAAAATGCCTGGTACTGATGATGTAATAATAATAAGCATCATCAGACACTGGCCAGCCTTAATTAATTCTGAAGTCAGGAGTTTAAATTCTCCTGAGGCACATATTTTTTTTACCTGCTAAGACTAGAAGATGTTAAAAATCAGAAGATTTCAGAATCTCTTTACATTCTTAAAAAATTCTGGGTATTTCCAGATCTTATGAGCATTAATTACAGAGCTTGTGAATCTCAGAAATATTAGCTATAACTAGAGAATATTTTAAAAATTATCTGATTTTAGGCTCTTTAGAAAATGAGAGTAGTGTGTAATTACACAGTCTGAAAATTCCTAAAAACTCAGAATATTCTAAATTTTTATAACTTATTCACATGATAAGTCACTGCATGCTAGATGAATATTCATGTTTCAGGCAGAAGTGAGACCCAGGCTTAGCAAAGTCTGAGCTTTATTAAAGTCTGATAGCTAGTGATAAATTAGAACTAGCAGTTACAGGGATGGTTAGTTAGTTAAAAAAACTCAGAATTTCAGAATCTTTAGACTTTATGAGTACTGAGAAAAGTCTAGTAACAAGTGAGACTGTAATAGCTAATTAATAGACTGCAATGCTAAAATTAGCAGCACAGAAGCTATAAGATTATAATTAAGAATTAATAACATGTAACTAATAGTAAGTGGCAGCTCTTAATTAAAAATGAGCAGGGAATTAGTTAAGAAGTCTGAGAGAACAATTCATGCTAGTCAGTTATTATAAGCATTATATGTAATAGCTTAATGTGTATTTCCTGAATCACACAGGAAAAATCATGTGATTAGAAAGCAAGTCTCTTCAAGCTTTCCACCTTATTCAAATAGCATTAAATTAGATTGGAGAAAATTCCTGAATTGGAATTAATCTGAATATAATATTCAGCAGGTTGAGCAAACACCAAGCAAGAAAAAAAGGAAAAAATCCAAGAAAATTAAGAGATTTTCCTCTCAGGTTTTCAGATTATGCTTTCTAATTTCAGAACAACTGCCTTCTTTAAAATTAGAAAAAATCAAAATCAAATGAAATGTACTCTGGTATTCTAATTTATCTGATTTAATTATTTTTTAAATAAAAAATATCCCAGAATCTGATTAGAAATTACAGTTGAATTCTAAGAAAAAACATCTGAAACTAATAAAAAACCTGCTATTGAATAATTTAGTTATTTATTCAGATGATTTCAAATCTGAAAATGAAAATGCAGATGTAAGAATTTATGTTTCTTAGAAAAACATGAGATATTTCTGGAATCTGAAAAAATATCTGAAAATTTTTAATGCTGAGTTATTTGCTATTAAAAAAGCATTTCAAAAGACTTTAGAAATAATTTCTGAATTAAATTCAATTCTGGAAGTTTGGATTTTTTCTGATAGTCAAGCTGGAATTTAAAGACTTATTAAAAATAATCTAAAATCTGAATTATATTATATTAATTTTCTGAAGATTCTGTTAAGAGATGAGAGATTAAAGAATATAAAATTTCACTTATATTAAATACTAGCTCATGTGAGAATTCATGAAAATAAGAAAGCTGATAAAGTAGTAAAAAAAATTACTTAATTAAAAAATATCTTTTCAGAGAAATATATTTCTCATTCTTTTATTAAGAGAAAAATTTATAAGTAATTTCTAACTGAGTAGCATGAAAAAATCTTTAATAAAGAAAATGAAAATAATAATTATGCTCAGTTTAATTTAAAAATTAAATGAAAGACTTTCAGATTAAAAGTTCCTAAAAGAATCTGATTTACTATTACTTAGTTAAAGCTTGAACATGAGTATTTCAGATCTTATTTAAAGAAATTATCTGATTATCTAACTGATACTTGCTTAACTTATCAGATAAAGAAGAATTCTGAGCATTTATTAATTAAGTGCTTAATTTATCAGGAAAAGAGAAGAAAGATTTAAAAAAAACTAGATATTTCTTTGCTTTCATTAAAGCTATTCTTTCAGACTAAATTAGAACTCAGATTTCTAATTTCTTATCTAAAAGAAACAAGAATTACTATCTGAGAGTGGATTTTACAGATCTAAAACAGCCTGATAATATTCATTTTTCAAGCATATCTTGAAGAATTTCCAACCTTAATTTTGCTCCGGGCATGCATGTTCAGAGTCACCTCTAAAAAATCTTGCTCCAGGGCCTAGCTCCAGGGCTTCACTACCTGGAGAAAACACCCGAGATAACTTGTCTTGAAAATGATTTTGAGACACTTTCCAACCTGAACTCTGCTCCGGGCACCAGATGCCCGGAGTAGCCCCTAAAAAATCTCGCTCCGGGGGTCAAATCTCGCTCCAGGGCCTAGCCCCGGGGCTCCATTACCTGGAGAAAACACTTGTGACAACTTGTCCTGAAAATGGTTTTGGGACATTTTTCAATCTGGGCTCTGCTCCAGGCATGAGGTGCCCGGAATAGCTCCTAAAAAAATCTCACTCTGGGCTTCAAAAATCTCGCTCCGGGGCCTAGCCCCGGGGCCCCAATGCCCGGAGTCAAAAAAGTTATATTTTAATTCCTGAGGAGGGAAGACATTTCATTTGTCTAGTTTATTTGTATTTTCTTTTCTTATATTTAAATGTATGTAATAGTTAGTAAATTCTGTTTAAGCAGATAGTCTTCTTAGTTACAGACTGCATAAGACTATAATAAATAAAAAAAAAAAAAAAAAAAAAAAAAATATATGTGGTAATATTTCCTGCTATATCTGTCTCACAATCTCATTAAGCTTTCTGCTACCAGAATTTACCAAGAATGAAATCTTGATTATCATTTTTAATAATTATCAGTATAACATGAGTTAAAATATTTTTAATTTTAACTAATACATTACTGCAAATTCCTACATATTTTATAATGTTCTTTATTTATTTAATGAGAATAATGCTATAATTATAACTAATATTAAGTTTAAGCTCTTCTACAAGATTAAGATTAATGTAATTAATTTTTAATTTATTATTAATGATAATATTTATTAGCTTATCATTAATGTTAACATACATTTTCAGAATACTAATAATAAAAATTAAATTTTCTTTTTTTATAGAAATTAATTATAAATGTTTTACTTATACTATCTTCTAATATAAAATCTTTATTTTAGCTAGCTTTAATTTTCTATTATTATAATTATCTTTAGTAAGCAGAAGTATTCTAAACATGCATTAATGCATAATATGTGATAATTTTAGAACTTCTTAAATAATAAGATTAGTAATAGAAATATCAAGAATTTTATTAACAATCTCTTTCACATTTATTACTTTCTTGAGCTTTTTTGACATTTTCACTAGTTATTAATAATTTCTGTGCTGAAATCTGAGTTTTAAAGCATTTATCATTTTTATATCATTTATAACTGTTTTATTATCTGTAAATTCATTATCTTTCTTAACTTTCTTAATTCTTAACTAAAGATTGCATAGTTCTTTTTCTTAGAATTTAATAAGCATCTGAAGTTTATTTTCTGAAATTTAGTAATTAGTAATCTAATTTTTCTTTAAGTAATTTTTCATTTTAACTAGCTTAAGCTTTCTAACACATGTTTTCTTATTTTCTAAAAGAATGATAATTACTCTCATGTGTGTTTTATACTTATTATTACTGCTATTAAATTCTTCAGAACTGTTATTTTCTATTGTATTTATTCTAATTCTAATTAATTACATGTGTGCTTAATAATCTTATACAGCTTTAGTATTTTAAGATTAGATAGCTTATCTTAGCATTAAGATATAATTTTTCTCATCAGCAGTAAGAAGTTAATTAATTTAGTATTTTTAAATAGTATAGCATTATGATTTATCTTAGATAAGTTATAAAATCAGTTCATCTTCATCTAGCATGCCTGCTTAAAGCTTTTAAATCTCAGTATTAAAATAGCATTTCTTCTGCAAAATATCATTTTAATATATTAGATAATTTATTCTATTATAATTATTTTCATTATAATAAAAACATGCACTATTAGAATTACAGAGCATGTATTAATTTTAATTTTCATAATTTCTGATTATTACTTAATCATATATAAGTATTAATAAGATAGTAATAAGAGCAGATACAGATGCAAGCTCAGCTAGAGCTAATACTTGAGTTATCATGATATAAAAATTAATTCTAGTAACAAGTACTTGTAAGAATAAAGTAAGAGCTTTTATAATTTAAGTAAGACTTTTCATTTAATCTTTCATTCTGTTATTTATCTTACTTAAAATTTAATTAGCATGTAGAAAAGAAGAGTAATTACATGTAAAAATAACAAAATTCTAAGAAAATTAAATTATTTTCTTCTCAGTTTTCACATTTATTTTCTTTATTTCTTTTTAGAAATTTTTAAGAGATTCTTTAATAATAATATTATTAATCATTTCAGCTGCAGCTATAATTATGTAAGAATTTATAATTTTCTTATAATTTTAAAAAAGAATTTCAAGTTTTTTATTATTAGAATCTTATGTGCATATGCAAATACTTTTTTCTTTTTTATTAATAAGATTTTTAATTATATTCTTGAGCATGTTTCATTTCAGATTTCAAGAATTATTCTAATTAAAATATTTTTTTTAATACATTTTATCTGCAAGTTTCTTAAATAAGTCTCTAATAAACATTTAGTAACATATAAATTCATTAATTTTATCTTTCTTATATATCTTTTCAGATACAGATATATACTAGCAGATGTATAATTTAACTTCTTTCATATTATATTTTCAGAATTTCTTAATAAGAATTTCAAGATACTCATGATTATAAATGAGCTGCTTAATATTCTGATAAAAGAATTCTTTCTTCAGTTTTTTTTTCATTTCAGATTAGTCTTTATTTTATGCTTTAAAGAGACTTTAAATTCATATTTTATTATTTAGCTAGCAGTAGTTCATAACACATGTTATCATATAATAATTATTTAAAATTATTTCATGATTTTCACATATTTATTTATACATGCAGAAAAAGTAAATAATATTATTATCATTAAATACTAGTACTTTAACCTGTTCAGAATATGAGGGATTTTTAAAATATAAAATGATTATCAGATTTATAATTAGCAAGAATACAGTGCTTTCAGTTACTGAAGTTTTAATTACCAGTTCCAGTTTCAAGAATATAGCAGTTATAAAACTCAGATTCTTACTCATATTAGTTCTTTTAATAATATCATGATCTGGAGAAAGGCTTGATATTCTGAATAATAAAATAAGTATTAATAATTTTTATTAATAAGAGTGAGACATGAAATTCTTTTCAATATTTTAACAGATTTATTTCATAATACTAGAAATAAATTAATTATATAATTAGTTTAATTATACTAATTAATTATATAATCATGATAATAATAATTTTAATCTTTCTTATTTAATTAAGAATAATACTGATACTATTATTCTCTTTATATGAAGTAGCATTATAATTTTAAAATATTTTTCTTTATAATAATAGTATAATTTATTCTTATAATAATAAGCATCTTCATTAAGCAAGATGAACTTCTCTTCTCACTAATTAGAAAATCTAATTAAGTCTCTCATTCTTAACAGTTTCTAACTTTAATAATTCTTTTAATAATTTAATTTAGTTTTTATCTTAGTTTTTTATTTTTAGTTAATAAGACTTAATATCTTAGTAAATGTGCAAATATCTCTTTATTTCTTTAATTAAATACTTACATTTTACTAAGATTATTAAGATAAGATAAGAAAAGTAAAATGCCTAGCTGAAATAAGTAATAGCAAAATAAAAGATATGTTTACTAATAATTATAAAGCTTAAGATGTGTGATTAGTAAATGTAAAACATATAATGCATGATTAATGTATGTAAAATAAAATAAAAATGTGTAATAATAATTAAATAATATTAGATTAATAATGTTAATTAGTAACAGATAATATAAAAGTATGCAAATCAGAAGAAAAAGATAAAGAAAAATAATTTATATAATTATACTAATCTAGAAACTATGTATAATACTAAAGCATGCATAAAAAGATAGAATAAAATAATAGAATAGATTAATAATTTAAAGAATAATAAGAAAATAATAATAATAAGTGTCTAATCTCTATACACCAGAGATATTAAGAATAATAATAATAATAATAATTAATTAATAATCATAACTAGTTTCTAATAATAAGACTTATTTCTAGAATAACTTAATTAATAAGCTGTGTATAAAATGATTGTTAAACATGCATATTCAAATTAATTATCAGTCTTTATGTACTTCTTAATGCATTTAAATAATATGAATTCTTTTTTCTTAGAATATTACTTCTTTCTAACATTTTCTAATCTTATCTTGCATGTCATTGCCTGCAATTACTGCATGTGAAATGTTTAATCAGTATCTAGATTATTTTATTAGTGCTATAATAGTAATAAACACATCTTCTCATTACAGTACTATTAATAATATAATAAATATATTTCTTTTTCAGAATGAGAAAGAGAAAGTAGTTATTTAGTTTCTGAATTATTTTATTATAAGATGAAAGAATAACATAATTAATAAAATAATTAAATAAGAAATAAATAATACTGAAATCTGAAAATACATGAGCTGTAAAGATATTAAAATCAGTTATATAATAAATATAATTAGAAAGCTTCATGCTTATTCATTATTCAGAATTAATTATAATCTGAAATAATTATTAAGTAAAAATATAATTATCTGAAATAGCATTTTAAAATTACATATCTTTATAAAAAACAAGCTGTTTAAGATGCTGCTAAATACTAGCATTATATAGCATATTATCTATAATTTTCTGATTACTAGCATGTGAGATAATGAGTAGAATTTACTGAAAATTACTGCTAAGAATGATTAGAAAATTATTAAAAAATAAATTACTTTAGTATAATTTATAAAAAGCTTAGTTAATAGCATTAAAAACATTTTTCTTAATCATGAGTATCTTATTTCAGATGAGAACATCTGCTGCTTGCAGCAGCTTTTCTAATTATAATAATAGAAAAATATAATAAGTAAAGAATTTAATAATAAAAATGAGAATTCTAAAGTATTTATAAGCAGTTTAATCTTCTAATAATAAAATAAAAGCAATGCTAGTAAAGATGATATAAAATATAATCTTATCTTCATTATAAAAACATGTGCAGATGATATAATAAATAAAAATCTTATATATATTATTTAAATTAATAAGAAAGAATAAAATTATATCAGAAATTATTTAATAAGCTTTAAGAATTCAGCTATAAATCATGTATTAGCTAGAGTTTATTTAAATTTTCAGATTATCAGTTTTTTTAGCAAGAATTATTCTGTTATATGCAAGTTTTATAGTTATTAAAGAATTACTAAAAGTATTTTTATTAGCTTAGTTATTACAGTAATTAGATAAATTATATTTAATAAGAGAGTATTCATCATAAATTATAAGATAATATAAGATATAGAAATCTAGATTACAGATAACTTTAATTATAATTTAGTTAATAAAATAATTAAGATTCTTAAATTTAATATAGCATAGCAGATTATTACAGAAATTATTAATAAAATTATCTTAAATTTTAAATACAGCTTCTTTAATAAGTTTTCTGTAAATTATTATAAATATAAATATAAATTATAAGATCATACTAGTTTAAAAAGTAATAATTTCCTGAAAGTAAACTTTTTAATTATTATTTCTAATAAAAATATTTAATATATAACATGTTTTCTAAAACATGTTATAGATTTAATCATTTATAATATAAAGCTTATTAAAAAATTTAAGCTCTCTTATTATAATAAGAAAGCAGCAGATATAATAAGCTTAATGCATTAATAAAAGAAATAATATTCAGCTAAGCATGAGACTGAGCTTCTTTTATTATTTCTAGTACTAGTTTCTAAAGTAAGATATTAAAATTAATGAGTGATTAGCAAGTAAGACATGAGTAATAAATTTTCTATTTCAGATGTAGAATTTTAATATTTTCATATAAAATAGCAGTTTATTTAAATATATGTAATTATAAGTGAAAAAGTCTAGCAGAATAGAAATTTAATAATTTATTATTTTAAATACTTATTAAAAATTATCACTCTTATTTTAGAGTACAGGCTACTGATTAAAAGAATGAATAATTAGTTAGATAATTAAAGAAAAGTAAGAATGATTAAAATATTTCAGTAAATTTCAGATTACTTTAGAAACTCTAATATAATAACTACTGATATAATTTTTAATCTTATTAATATTAATACTAAACTTAATTATAATTTAATTAAAGTTTTTATGCATGTATTTATACAGATATTTAATTAAACTTATAATATTATAATTCTTAGCATTAATATAAGTATTAAATCTCTTAATAAGAAATAAGCTATTAAATATTACTTATTTATTATTAAGTTTCATAATTTCTTCATCATTTTTATTAAATATAATATACTGAGATTTATTCTAGTAATAATAATTAATATAATAGTTTATAATAATCATGATTTCTTTTTAAAAGAATTTAAAAAAGTGCTTATTATAAAATATAATCTTATTATTATTATTAATATAGTAAGAAGTACTAGTATTATCATATTTTATATTATAAGATCTGTAAATTAGATATTGCATAATTATATTATGATAATAAATAATATATTTTTTATTTATTATTAAAGCTAGAGAAAAATTCAGATCAGATAATTTAGTGCATATAAACTTATTAATATAATTAGAATTTTTTTAATTATTATTAATTTAAAATAAGTTATGAGAATGAGAAAGACTGTGCTTTTAGTATTTAATTATCTAAGATATTAATAATTAGCAAATTTTAGATAATAAGAGAGAGTAAGTAATAAGCAGTAAGTAGTAGAAAGCAGGTATCTGAATATAAGCTTAATATGTATTAAAAAAAATCTTTTTAAAATATTTAATTAACTTCTGATTTTTCATGTGAAAGATACAGCAAATTAAATTCAGATAATTATTTTAAGTTTGTAAAGCTTAATTATTATTATTACTTTTAATAAGCTTATTTTTAATCTCTTTTTACTGAAGATTTGCAGTAAAAGTAATAAAAAAAACAAATTTATCTTTAACTTAAAGAATAATTAGTATATCTTGAAAGTAATTTTAAATGTTTTAAGGTTTTTCTTTGCAATTAGCAGATAAGATAACTTTTATTCTCATTTATAATAAGTTTATTTCTTTATTAAAATAAATTCTTGTATTAATATAAAGATTAGTATGAACTTTAAATTAATTAAAATAATAATATTATAAGTGCTAAGTTTAGCAGAAAATATAAATATTTATTATAAACTACTGTAATATAATAACTATTTAGTATAAAATATTAAAAGAATTAAAACATGAATAAATATGTTATTAATAAAATATAATAATAATTATTTTTTTTATTAATAAATAATTTTATAATTAATAAGATTCTGAAAAATAATATCATAAAAGTAGCTGGGATTCTTATTAATGTATAAAATAAGAAATTATAGTAGTAAATATAATGAATGTTTAAAATGCATAAATATATATTATTTTTTAGCATGATTTTAAGTAACATCTGAAATAATTATAAAATCAGATAAAGATTTCTCAGAAATTGCAGTAGATAAATTACTAGTTATAAATATATTTTTTTTCTAAGAATAATCATATGTCTTTCTAAAATAAAGTAAAATATTATAATAACTAGCTTTCTTATACTCATGAGAAATATCAGGCAGAAAGCTAGCAAGTTTATTATTAATCTAATTAATTAAAAAATCATAACAGCAGTTCTGTAATGCATTCTTAATTAAATGAATTTTAGAAAAAAGCTGAAGATAGCTGAAATTATTATTATTAAATAATATTTTATGTATTTAAATTATAGTAAATATAAATTTTTTAAAAATATATAAATATTAACTTACATATTTAATAAAAAAGCTTATAATATAAATTATGATTTTTAATATAATTAGTTAAAATAATTATAATTTCTTAAGCATATTAAATGTGAAGATTAATGATATAAAGCTAATAAAATATTATTTCATGAAAATTAAAAAAATAAAAAAATTTAATTAACTCATAATAATTTAATAAATTTTACATATGATAAAAAAAACTTTGCATCTGATAAATATAATTATATTTATTAGCTTAAAAATAATCTAATTAAATAATAAATACTAAGATAAAAGCTAAAGCATTATTAAACTTGCAGATATTATAATAAAAAACTCTAGTTTAAATATCTGTTATATCAGATTTACTTAAATAAAAAAGATCATAAATTAATAAGTTAAATAATAATTTTAAAATAAAAATCTTATTTAGAAACTACTTTATAATAAGTTCATTATTTTTATAATAAATTATAAATTTCTTACAGCTAGTAAATAACTTATTTACTTAAAAATAAATCTTATAATGAAAATAAATTACATTTATAATATTATAATAATATAGTTTTTAATTAATAATATAATTAATTAAAATAAAAAAATTAGATATAAATATAATAATACTTATAACATGAGTAATAACTTAATTAATAATAAGCTCATTTAGTATAATAATAATCTTAAAATCATGATAAATAAGATAGCATATTAAATAAGCATGGAAAGTTAGATTTTATAAATATAAAATTTAGCTAATCATATGCTTATTTTACAGAAATAATAACATTTCATACAGTAAAAATTATAATAAATATAACAAGAATTAATAATAATATTAATATAGTTTTTTAAATCATAGTAATGAATATTAAGTAATAAAAAAAACTAATTATCTAGAAGAATTTAACTATAAATATAGTAAGAATAGCAGGTATATCAGAATATAATAGTAAAATTATCATAATTATTAATTTTACATATATAATAAGATATAAAAAGCAGTAGAAAAGATAAATATATAATTTTAATTATTAAGAAAATTAAATAAAGAAGCATTATTAATATTACAAGCTTTAAAAATAGAAATAAAATAACTACTACTGAAGTAGCAGCTTTAATAATAGTAATAGTTTTAACAGCTACATCTGAAAATGCATTTCTGCTAGCTGCTAGAAAATTATATTTAAAAATATAATAATAAATATTATAACAGATAAGATAGAACTTTAAGCAAAAGAAATAATTATTATTTATATTATAAGTTAGAAAAATAAGCTTTATGTAAGTAATATAAATAAAAAAACAGCTAGAAAATATAGCAGAAAATAATTAAGTAAATACTTTATATAATTAAAAACTTAGATAATTAAATAATAAATATATATTAAAGTATAATATCATAACAAGTATTTATACTTAAGCAGAAGCTAGTTTATATAATTTTAATTATAATTTAATAATATTAAAATATAATAAAAATTTTTATAAATAATAAATTAATATAAAAATAATATAAATAATAAGAACATGAATAAAAAATATTATTTATATAATAAAAATAAATATATATAAGATTTATAAAATTTAAAAGCTTTTAATAAAATAATACATATTAATTATTAAGATAAATATAATTTCAAGATTTTAGTATTTTCTAATATAAGTTATTAAATATTTAAGCAATCATATTATCATATTAAATAATAAAATTACTAATCTAAAAAAATAAATAACATAATATTATTAATAATAAAATAACTAAAAATATAAAATTATTATAAGTACTAAAAATATCATATAAAAATCTAGATATCTAAAATTATAAATAAGAAGATATGCAAATATTAAAGAACATATTAAGCTAAAAATCTGATAAAATCTCATTACTTTCTAATTAAATAAACAGAAATATTATTCTAAAGACTTAAAATTAAAAACATTTAAATATAACATAAATAAAGCTTAATAAAATTAAATTTAAAATTTATAAATAAAAAAGTTAAAAAATTATTAAAAACAGCTATTTCAAAGATAATAACAGTAAGATGAGAATGGTAAGATGTTAAATTAGAGTAAGCAAGACTCTAAGATTAGCAAGAATACAGGTAAATCATTTTCTAAATTCCCAGATAGTGACTGGGAGCTGCTGATTATTAAAAAAGTCCTGCTGACTAAGCATTTTAATAAGATAAACTGATTAATTAATCAGAGCATGCATAGCATCTCTAATGTATTTTCATACTGTAACATGTATATATTTGATAAGACTGTTCATAACATCATGCTTCACATGGTGTCTTAATCAATACACTGCTTAATCTGCTGTTCAACTTACCATTCAAAACTGCTGTTTAACCTGTCATTCAATTTACTGTTTAAATCCAGAGTCAGTAGGGCGCCGCGCTCTGCTTATGCTTCACCGCGGCGGACATGTCTTCATGACTAAGCATTTTGATGGGGTGAACAGCCGACCAATCAGAGCGCGCGCAGCATCCCTAAAGTATTTCCGTACTGCAACATGTACATAATTGACATGTACATAATTGATACACCTGTCGATATGTATATTATTGATAGGATTTGCCATCAACGTCGCCCCATGATTCATATCAACGTCATCCTTATAGCGACTAATACGCCAGTGGCGAGCTGTTCCGAGGTGTTGAGCGTATGCTAACACTCATGTCCTTTTGTTATTACAATTATGAGACTCTGCAGGATCGAGTAATATGGCCTAAATATAGTTTCGGAGACGGCAAATCAATCAGCCGAAGCCAAGAGCGATTTGAACTCCACTGTAGGCAACTATAACCTCAGCTGCTCTCTCGCGCACTTTCTGTTGTATTCATCCTTACCTGCATCAGTTGGATTATCTGAGTCACTAAATCCTGCTTTTCATACAGACAAAAATCACATTTAACATTACATCTTTAACACTCGTGTCACCATGGCAGATAGCTCACCAGACTATAAGGCTCTTTACCTCCAGTCTAGGGACGCACTATCGCAGTCAAGAGAAGCACTATTGCAGGAAAGGGAAGCGCGTATCCAAGCAGAAGAGACTCGAAAAAATGAAGAAGTGGCTCGAAGAAATGCGGAAGAGGCTCAAAGGAACGCGGAAGAGGCTCAAAGGAACGCGGAAGAGGCTCGAAGAGACGCGGAAGAGGCTCGAAGAGACGCGGAAGAGGCTCAAAGAAACGCGGAAGAGCAACTCCGGCCGTTGACATACAACGAGTTCGTCGAAGCCTGCCACAATCTCCTCTCACGCCCCTTTAAAGCCGCCCCCATATGGGCCTCCACTAAAGGAGCTATCCCGAAACCCACCGGAAAGTACTGCCCCACACAGCTTGCCCTATGGAGCGACTACCCAACTACCCACCAACGCCTATACGAATCGGTATTGAGGTACTTGCCTGAAGATACACGGCTCTTCCGATCGATGAACGCACTTGCGGATATCGCTCAACGAATACACCGCCATCTCTGCAGCAGCGAAAAGCATCTAGAGATCTATGAAAGATTTGCTGTGCATGATTTGGTTGCGGCATTATGCCAAATCCCGGAAGCTCGATCGGAATTCCAGCTTGGCGATGGAATCCGATTTGAAAACCACATCAAGTTCATCGATGTGGATAGAGACAACGAGGCAGAGGCGTCTGATACACGAAAACCGATACCTGATCAGTTCTGTATCCATCGCGTGGAAGGCGGCACTGAAACCATTCTCACCACTGTCGAGTATAAACCACCACATAAGCTCTCTTCAGAGAATCTTCGCGCTGGGCTGCACACTATGAACTTTTACGAGGAAATTGTTCAAAGAGACACAATCCCAACCGACAAGGACCAGAAGCTGAGATATAATGCTGAGCAAGTTGCAGGGTCAGCTCTAGTCCAAGAGTACCATGTGATGATTCAAGAAGGCCTTCAGTACTCGTATCTGACAACAGGTCTTGCTTTAGTCATGCTTTATGTTCCCGAGGATAACCCGGGGACCTGCTACTACTATCTTTGCGAGCCTAATCTGGATATAGACAAAAGTCCTGTCTTTGACGCCTCGAAAACAGCTATTGCTAGAATACTGAGCTTATGCCTGATGAGCTTTGGCACTAGCGTTCGCTCCCAGGACTGGCGGAATACCGCAAGAGGGCAGTTGAACATGTGGACATCCGGATTTGATCATACTCGTGCCGGCATTCCAGATGCAGAGCTGAAGCAAGCCCCACCAGACTCACATTATGGTAGTTCTGAATCTTTGTCTGACGAATTTTTGCCTTCATCGCCGCTAGATTCTAAAAGCACGGCGAGCGATCCTCAAGTCAGAACACGCTCTCAATGTGGTCCAGACGACATTCTGCGTGATCCTGACAATTTGGATTCATCGGATTCTGACTCGAATCAGGTGGCTCCTAGGCGAAAACGGAATCTCAGCCAGCTTACTGCGTCTCCACCTTCTCAAAGAACATCTCGCCAGGCGATTCCTAATCAGGGAAAATCTGACCACAGGCGACGACAGCATACAGCTTTGTATTGTACACAAAGGTGCCTACTCGGCCTTGGTAAAGGTAGCTTACTCGATGAGCATTGCCCTAATGTTGAGTTACACAGACAAGGGCAGGCGACCAACCATCATTTAATCTCCACAGAGACCCTAGTACGTTTGCTAAAGGAGCAGTTGGATAGAGACTTGGATAATGACTGTACTCCATTTGGGTTTTGCTGCGGATACAGTGCACCATTCAAGATAACATGTGCTTCACATGGCTATACAGTGGTCGGAAAAGGAACAACATTACGTTATCGAGACGAGATATCTCGTGAGGTGGATGTATATCGTATCCTGCGAAAGGCACAAGGCTCTGCAGTGCCGGTGTTCCTTGGAGCCATTGATCTTGCAAAAGTCTATTTTCTGCACGGAGCCGGGGAAATACGCTATATGTTACTCATGGGATGGGGTGGCCAAGCCACAAATGAGATGGATCACACCCAGCAACTGATTCGTGAAATTCACAGATCCAGGCGAGAAATTGAGAGGCTGGGAATCGTCCATGGCGACTTTCGATATATGAATATTCTATGGAACGAAGAACTGGGTCGTGCGTTAATTATTGATTTTCATCGTTCCACCCTGGCGCCGAGGCGGAAGGCGATGGCGAAAAGGGAAGAGAAAGAGAAGACGGAGGCGGGAAGAAAGAGGCTTGGAAATGCTCAAGAAACGGAGTGTAAGCGGCTTCGTTTGGCTGAGCGGCTGCTTTAGACCTGGTATCCTTTTATAGCTCTTGAGAAACTAATTCTGGTTACTAATTCAACAGCCAGGCAAGGAAGACACAGTAGCATGGTCCTACGAGGTCAGTCTCCGCGTATTCCAGGGTTAGAGTTTCGACTGGTAAAGCGGGTTTTCTATACATACGGCACAGCTGGTGGTATTTCGCTACCGGGATAGACATATCATTATCAGTTCATTATGATCGAGAGCTTCACAATGCCTTACACTGCATATTCTCATCCACTCCCTTCTTCCCTTGGGAGGTATTCCTCATTGTTGAATACCAAGCAAGTGTAGACGCATTAATTTAGCTGCGCGATAGATATACTATCCCCCTTTTATTCGGCTTTACATGTTAAACAACATGAAGACACAGTCCACAAAAGTATCACACTTTTGTCGCATTGGGGCAACTTTGCTCAACATATTCAATCATGCTAACTGGAAGTGGAACAGATGGGGTAAAGCCGAGCGGCCTCAAAAGGTTTCACGAGGTAAACCTGGAAGTTGGTGACTGCAGTGCTGTTTTACCCGTATTTGGCCATTTTCAACTTGCCAGAGGTATCAATTGAGCTTGCCATACTTAGTAATCCTTGCATGTGTAAAGTAGAAAAGCTGATTTTTCCCTCGCCCCCGTCTCATTCTCCTCTATTTGAACGAGCGAGACGCCTTCGCAAGATGTCGACAGGAAAACTAGCAAGGCCTGGGGACCGGTCCCTTGAAGTCTGAAATACTCATTTCTACGATGATAACAGATCGTACCTTGGTGGTAAGAGCCTCGCTATTTCATCATTCGTGATTCTTGGCTAACTCCTTCTACTTAGGCGTTTCTTAAAATGGCGGAATGAAGAATAGAATGCTCTATAATTGTCTCAACATGTTTCCTCGTTGTTGAAGGAAATGCTCTCTGGGCCGTGTTCTCCCTCCGCGATGACTCGGTTGGTGCTATCTTTTCACGGGATGGTGGTTCTTATTCCCCTGGGAATTACATAGTCCTCTCGCCTGGTGAGTAATCTTAGTCTACTATCGTGATTGAATTACTCATTTTCGCACCTAGAGGACAAATTTTAAGGATCAAATTCTGAATCGTGACGGTGTCAGCCTGATCACAAGTCCATTTATGCCCCAAGTCATGAAAGGCTTCAGTTACTTCGAGGCTACCCACATCTTTCCACATACAAGAGAAGAAGAGTGGCCAGATCGTGGTTTTAATAACCTTGTCACCGACACAGCGCCCCCTTCCAGGATTGGTAGAATAAGAATCCATTCTGCACAGAACGGTCTACTCTTATTTGGGCCTCTTCATCAGGTGTCTACTAATACAGTACTCCCAATGAATGTTGATGTATGCTGAGATTCTTATATTCCTATCTGATTTACTAATATCAATTAGGATGACTATCGCGTTTTGTTTTTCAGCTCGACCCCTTCAGAATCGAAGGTACACAGCTCCATTTGAACTGTCGAAACTCTGAAGATTCACTCTGTGTCCGACGTGAATTTTTACAATGGCATTGCGGAAGATTCCGATGCTTATCTCAACCTACGCTCCCGAAATCTTGATACTTTCCACCGTGATATCCTCCAAGATGGCGCTGCACGCGCCTCAATTCGAATCGCAAATAAACTCGCCCATGGGCCCAATGCCATCGTTGATAGCCGTTTATGTTTAGAACGCTACCGGGAGCCTAGTCAAATAGCTCTGCTTCCGTTCTTTGAGCAGCGGCTTCACTTTCCATAATCTCACTTATCATATCGCTGTCGGATAAATCGTGTTCCTAATAAGGCTCTGCTTCACCTCTCACCTGAGCTAACACAGAAACGTAAAAGCACTGTATAATAGTCGCTTTGACGGACAATTATCGAAATTTGTTAAGGCTTTCCACAACCCTCAGCGACAGGAGTTGCTCATCCTTAACAGGTCTTAATGATAGTCAATATTGCTTTTCTGCAGCTGATGAATACTCTTACACCCAAGTGGTATCTTAAGGGGGTTTTTTAGGGCAGGTTGAGATTTGGTTCAGGGGCTTAGCATGTAGTAAGGATATTTAAGGGTTATGCACACTCGGTAATAAAGGGGAAAAAACCCCAATGCAAGTGAGGTAACTAGTGCCGAGTTAAGAGTCTTTCATACATGTTCCCTTCACTTGCAGCCCCGGGAAATATCTGCCAACTGTTAGAAAAAGTACTTGTAAAAAATGATTATCAATGTGGAACTGAAATACCTGCAGCATAGTACGCATATGTATCCGCGTTCTGAAGGTTGTTTTCTTTGAGCTCAAGGACATTCTGATATCCATATACAATGTCATCTGTTCCCGGAGAGTAGACCTTAGGCAAATGTGTGTACTCATGAAGAGCGACGGAGGCTTGATCCCACTTATGACACTCCCCAGTAACTTTGGCCTTGAACCATGGCTCGCAAAAGGAAATTTGGTGCGCAAAGTGGTTTGCCGCAGCGGTGATTCCCGGGTTATTGCATTTCGAAATCGAAGCACCGAAACAGCCAATTTTAAGGTGACCCTTGTCTCCGGCTTTGATCTCCTTAATAATGGCTTCGAGCCTCTTAGCAACGTTCTGGCGGTCGTCGGGGCTTTTCGACTTGAAAAACTTGAAAAACTCCTTTCCATCGCCGGTTCGAGCCTCTTTGATCCCTGCTTCGCAGTACTTCGTCGTGACTTCTAGGGCTTTGTTGATCTTGGTGGCTTGTTCGGGCGAGCATCCGGCAAAGCCGATATCTACGGATGGATGTTCAGGGCCAACGATCTCACTTCGTTTCGATAGGGCCATGTCAGCCCTTGCAGCTGTAACAATCGTGGATCCATGCGACCCATCTACTTTCAATTCCAGCTCATTTGTTTGGTATTTAACGATCCCAACGACATCTCTGGTGTTAGGCTTGATGAGGTGAAAAAAGCCCTTGGACATGACCCGAAATGTACCACCACTAGAGAGGTCTGCTGTTTCGGCGACATCAAAAATTCTCTCCGTGAAATTACCTGGGTTCAGAGTCACAAAATCGTCAGGCTGCGCCAATTTTATATCGTAGTTGGCTAAAAATCCCTCGAATAGCAGTTCCTTGCCTGACGATGGTCAGCTGACTCGATATGTTCATTCAGGGGTATCGGACTCGCGGGTGAGAGGTTTACCATTTTTAAAAACATTCGCTCGGTAGCCGGGATAAGGGTGGAGCGCAGTGTTAAATTTCAAAAGAGTGACTGCCTTTTCTCCCCCATTAGAGACCGTGGCCTTAATTTTGGTCTCTTCAACAGGGGTAAGCTGCACACTTATTGCGACAGTGTCCGATTCCCTTGTACCGACAGCAAAACTAGACACTGCTGTGGTCACCGCAAAGAGGACCGTGGTAAGAGATTGGAAATGCATGTCTCGTCCAAAAGAGTAGACTCTATAAAAAGGGGACAGAAGGCGATTATCTGTGAGAAACTGCGAAATCAAATCCAATATTTTGAGGGCTTTGGCTTACATATATACTCACCCCAGTACATAAGCGTATCGATTCATTTGAGGTCGGTTTACCACCTTACTTCTATCAAGGTAACCGGGACCCGAGAACATCCTTTGCTCCAAAACCGGAAGGCCAAGATGATCCGACACGTAATTGCTCTAAAGGTGGTCATTTGCTTCTATTTTGGAGGCCCATCAACCTCTCGGCAGGGAAACTCTTCAGGCTCTCATCCCGTTCCCGGAAGACCCTGCAAAATTCAAAGTTGGCGTAGTTGACACCCAATGTGTGGAGTTCCGAATTCCCGTGGAGCTCCGTATCCCCTTTATAGTAGGATATCAAGCGGTATGTATGTATCTAAATACATACTTTGACCAAAACGAGCAATATCAAGTCTGAGCTAATAAAAAGGGTATAGGACTCTAGAAAGCTCGACTAGTTTGGCAAGTGTGACTAGCCTTGTAGGTCAAGCTCCAGAGGCTTTGATCCCTATCCTCACGGCGGATATTGAGTCAGAGGTTGGGTGATATCAAACTTGATAGTGGGACACGCCATCTCGGGAGAGTCGAAAAGACGACGGTACGCACAAGGTAGTCCTTGGGTATGAGCCGGAATTTCCAAATGGAGCAGCTCCATCTGAAATAGAAACAGGCATACATGTGCTGCGGAAATAAAATATCTGGCTGAGTGATATGATCCCGAAAGCTGACTAGAACTTCATGATCAGATTCGAGACTCTTGCAGCATCACGGAAGCAACGGCCAGTAGGGTATCAAAAATTTTTCAAATTAAATTCCAATCGGACCTTGTGAACAGCAAAGTCTTGACTACTAGACATGCGGTCGGTGTTGCAGACCTCGTATGGGGTACGGAGTACCTACGGAGTACTCCGTGGAATAGTTACTCCGTATGTCAGTTTACCTAACTCCGTAGTAGCGGAGTTCAACCAGGAGGGTCAAGATCCTCTTATGGTCCTATCGGAGTAATCGCAGATCCAAGTACTCAGATGGAACATGGTAGGAATAACTTGTATATATAAATAGTCTGTCAGGTCATATAAGCCGTCGGCGTGAAGGGGAGTCGGACATACCTTGTTAAAAGTGTTGGCAAAATACACCTAGAAGTACTTGGATTCCTTGCTAATTTGGATGACGACAAAAGTACTTTTCTGTTGTTACAGGCCAGCATTTTTGATCCGAGTTAGGTACTTATCCAATTTTATTTCTCTGTTCGAAACATCTCAAAAAAGCACATTCCATAGCGTTCATTCAACTAGATAATCATTTTGAATTTCCAGTCATCTCTAGATATCTAGTAAATTTCAGGCTTTAGCCCCATCTAGCTGCTTCCCTTTCATGTTCCACCTGCGCTGCCCGCGCCTGGTCACCAACCTCATCCTCATACTTGTAACTCAACCGCCTTCCATCGGCAAAGCCCCTGTCCAATTTGCTCTCACGCCGGCGGCCACTGCCACCACCACGATCAGCATTCATTGCTTCCCGGCGTTGCTGTTCCTTTAGCAACCGTTCTCTATTTCTGGCTTCTCGTTCTAAAGTATGCGGGTCCTTTTCTTCAGACGGTGGCTTTGTAGTAGTTGTGCCGTTCCTGTCCCGGCCATGCTCCTCAGTATCATCCCGCCGCGGTCGTCGCGCGTGTCTGCGTGAATGTTCGCTTTCTGCCCGTGAGCCGGATCTCTCGCGGCGTCGCTTGCGGTCTCGCGCTCTGTCCCTTTCCGAATCACGCTCTCGGTCTCCGTCCTTGTCTTTTCCTCGGTCTTTATCCCGGTGCCTGTCCCGGCCCTTATCCCTGTCCCTATCCTTTTCTCGGTCTCTGTCTTTTCCTCTATCTTTCTCTCGCTCTTTGTCCTTCTCTCGGCCCCGTAGTTTTTCTCGGTCACGGTAACCTTTATCATCACGGTCTCGGCCGCGATCTTTGTCTCTTTCACGACGTCGATGCCTGTCTTCTTTTTCCTTTGTCCTTGTTCGGCGGCTCTCAATATCTTCTATCAGCTGGATTGTTGAGGTTCGTTCCTTATCTTTTCGGGTATGGCTACGGTTCCGGCGGGATGATGTACCTTTACCCTCATCTCGCCGATCTCTTTCCCGCCTAGCGCGGTGTGATGTTCGATGAGAAGTTTCAACCGAGGCAGATCGTGACCGCACGCTCGACTCTCTATCTCTTTCAGAGTCTTTTCGGAACTTCCTGCTGCGGTGTCGACCTGTTTTATCTTCAGCATCGTAGGTGATTTCCGGTGATTGTGAGCGTGAATAACTCCTCTGTCGGGAACGACTTCGATGTCTACGATCTCGAGATCTCCGAGAAGGTGAACGAGAACGAGACGGAGATCGTTGATTTGATTGGAAGCCGTTCTCTTGCGTAGCTGTCGTAGGCGACGCACTTTATAATAAGTCAGATATTTCAACGTCTTGCAATAATAGTGGAAAGAAAACACCAACCTTTGTGGGTCTATTTGTGACGGTGTATTAGGTACACGCCCTAACCCGATGAATCCCCGAGAATTACGAATACTAGTATTTGGTAACCCTTCCCTCATTGCACGGGGTGCAGCAGGTGCACCTACCACTCCCATGCCTCTTGGTTTCTGGTTAAAGCCATATCCAGGGGGGCCAGTCTGGTGGGCCGAATAGCCATGGGGAGGGCCATTGTAGTAATTATGCCCGTAACTCGACGGGTAATCCTCCCCAACGACTGGAATACTATTTCCTGCTTGCTGGACTCCAGACTGGTCTGGAGCCAGTTGGTCCAGTTCTTTCGGCTCCGCTTCCGATGTTTCAATGGGAACTGATGTATCAGGGGCGGGCTCATCCGTCTTTGATTCTAAGCCTTGTTCGTTAGAGGGTCCTTCGACGGTTTGAGAACCGTTGGTTTGTTCTGCGCCTTTTTCTTCGCCGCCATGGAGCTCCTGTAAATCATCTTCACCTCCCGGACGCAGCTCATTCTCGAATTTCTGCTGGGCATCCTCGCTTGTGTTGATTGCTGCTGAGGCCCCGGAGTCGGCATTACTTTGCGCATGAGGGTGATATTGAGACTGAAAAGGTCCTTGGTTAGTGGAATGGTAATTACCATGCATACTTCCGTTGTAGCCGCCACGACCACGACCGCCGAAGCCACGTCCACGGCCAGATCCTCGACCATACGGACCATAGGAGCCATGAAAATCATTGTTAGAGTGGTGCATGTGGGGATAGTTTCCTTGTGGTTGAGACATATTATATCCAGCATATCCGGAATAAGAGCCATAGTCGGCACCCATGCGATTAGCGAATGCATTTGCATTGAATTTATCTGGGCCTCCATTCCACATATTGTTCTGAACATCCCAGTTTCCATACATTCCTTGACCGTTATTGAAATTCATGCCCATGCTCATATCACCATTCATGCCATTCATGTTCATTCCGTAATCCGAAAACATTCCCTGAGATGCAACCATAGGATCGATTCCCATTCCGGGCATCACGGGGCCTGGAGAACAAAGTTAGCGCGATTGCGATCACAAGACAAAGATTACCACAAATATGCTTACCCATTGGGTTTTGAAATGGCATTATTCCCATAGGTGGCATTCCGTTAGCCATGAAAGGCGGCATCATTTGGTTAAAATTCGAACCTTGCCAACCAAGCTGCTGCTGGAAAGCGTTCGGGTCAGGAACGGCACCCATTGCTACCGCATTTTCCGTAGCTTGATTAGTTGAAGATAGGACTTGGGTGTTATTGGGATCGTTTTGAGCGAGTGAATGTTGATCGGTAGGTGCGTCGGGTGAGATCGAGGGTTTGTCCGCGTCCGTTTCACCACCGGCGGTATGAGAGTCCATTACCTCATTCTAGAAGCCATTAGAAACTGCATCATGTAGACCACCATGCATGTACGTATACCCACCTGCTCACGTGGCATCTCGTGATCCACATTATCATCATTATTTGTGGCGTCAGCCGTGGTACCCTGAGGAGTTCCAATTTCTGCGGCCGACGGATTATAATTTTCAGTTTGTTCGTAGCTATTTTCGTGGCTGTTGCCGTTCGATTGAGGGAGATCTGTGGCGGGTGTAGGAACCTCACTTTGATCCTCTAGAGGGAGAGCGGGCGGCTCAGGCTCAGTTTTCGGCACCGGTCGGTCTTTCTCTCGCTTTTTTTCTTCCGTTCGCAAAAAGGCTTTCAAAGTTGTCCTTAATGCCTTATTGGGCTTGCAGAGTGCGGCGTCGAGCGGTGTGTGAGCGCATACAGGACAGCTCTCGGGAAGACATCCTTGGCCTGCAACCACAAGTCAGCAAACTAACCAACGGCTCAAGGTCGGGAGGTAGAGGAGTGCGTCTTACATGTCTCACAGATGGCTTGGTCACAGCACGGAAGCCGAAAAGCGTTCAGCGCTAGCTTGTTACAAATCGCGCATCGCAGCTTGAAGGGAATTTCATCCTGAGTTAGGGAGCTACGCCAATCAGTGAATGTTCGAAATTGGGTTAAAGGCGAGGTAGAGGCAAGCATACGCAGCAATATCCATCAAGCCCGATGAAGGCTCCAATGCAGCCATAATAACTCGAAGGTGCGAATCTCCAGGGAGTGGTTTGCGAAGAAATTATGAGAAGACCGAAGCTCCGAATGGAGGTAGCATAGCGGAAGAAGTCAACTGAAATGGATGTTTAAGAAGAAGCACCAATCATCATGGGAGACCAGGTGCAATAGACCAAGTAATCCACATAGAGCGTTGCGCAGTCAAGGGATGGAATCTGTCACTCGGAGGTCTGCCTACGGAGTCAAGCGTTTAATGATCTCAACGGATTGTCGAAGAAATTTGAGGCGGTTGTGGATTAACGTTGATCCGGCCCTACTTCCGCGTGCCAAGCCTGTATATCAGCGAAAAGGCTTCAACAAAAGGAGGAGGCAGAAGACAATAGAGACGGATAATAACATTGTTCAGATTAGATCAAGTAATTTGCTTTAAAGCGATCATCAATGCAGCCCGTAGCGTTCCCTACCGACCCGGCCTTTCGCGAGATTGTGGCTGGTGATACCTGGAGAGCTAACGTCGCAGGTTTCGGCCCGGCACGCATCGCACAAGAGGCGCAGGTTGGCGGGAGAGACGGAATACGCTGCATCGTCAACTTCGCTCTTATCATCAGTGAATGTGGCCAGAGCCATTAAATAAGAGGTTTGATAAAAAGATCAGATAAGAATATTTGATACCTTTACCATACTCCGTGGAATCTCAAGATTGAGACCAGCGGTATATACCTTCATGTGATATATTATAAATTTGAATTACCATCCAGGGTGTGGGGAGGTCATGATAATCAGATGGATGAAGGGAATGACCGATGGAATTCAGACTCATTCGTACTCCGTACAGAGAAAAGGAAGTGATGATCTGATTGATGGAAGTGGGGGATGGAATGAGCCAACCAGATCAGCAATTCAGCCTCCAACCGTGCAGGGCTGACGGGCCAGAACGTCAAGAAGACAACAACAAGACTAACTAACACAGAAGAAACGCATCAAGTCCAAAGGCATAAAAGGGACCTTTCAAAAGGCGGTTCTTTTCCCCTGCCCGCCAGTCATTTCGAGACTCGAATCTGCCACTAATTGACTTGTGCCTTACTGCCACTCACGTGCACTTAATCACCACGTCTCTAGCACCGACCCAAGCCCGTTTGCCAAGCCCGCCACACAGCCAAAACGCCAAGACACCTCAATTGCCACTCACTTTCTAGCTTCCAACCCGCGTTATCACCACGTGACTGCGTATCGGGGACAAGCTTGGGCCAAAAGCAAGCAAGAGACGATTTTGTGAATTCAAAGATCCAGAAAACCCAGAGAACAGAGAAAGAAAGAAAGAAATCGCCTGAAGAAACACAGCATCGCGTTCGCGGTAACCCCAATTCAAGTCCTGCAAGTTAATGCAAGCACGCGCACTCCCTGCAGCATTAAAAGCCTTGAATTCCTGAACCTACTAGCTTCCAAAACTGCTCTTTCTTGCTCCCTTTGTCCCACTACTATTTTCATTATATATTTGCCCCTGCTCCCGAGTCCCTAGGTATGTTGTCACATCCTGACTCCAGTGCCGCTGTTGATAGTGTATGTTACCAGGGAGTTTGCTTTTTCTTACTCCTTGTTTCATTCTTCACGATGTGGATTCGCTCTTTGTTCCCTGTACCATCTCCTGTTTGCGTCGCAACTAACTATGTCTTTGCTAACCTGCATGTTTGCTAGAAATGACAGATCAAGACAATTCTTACCGACCGCGGTCCCCTGATTTCTCGTCTTTTTCCGGAAACTTCTCACAGCAACCGACTGCCGACTCTTTTAATCAAAGCGCTTATGTACCTCCTCCACAATTGACCCCACAGGCCTCATACGACGCGTCGCCATTCTTTAACCCACACGTACCTCGCCATTCTGTCTCCTACTATCAACAAGCTCCATATATTCCGGACTTTGCCGAGATGCCACCGCAGACTCGATCGCGATCGTTGCAGCAACAGCAACAGTTACAACAGCTCTCGCTGCAGGAGCAGTACGAACCACAGCAGCAATATGCCCATCGCGCAAAACAACAACAGCAACCACAGCCAGCGCAGGAGGATAGGCGCCCATCGTCCGAGTATACACCATCGCAGTATGATAAACGTTCATATACCAATTCTCAGCCAAAGGGAAAGGGAAAAGGAAAAGGAGATGCCCCTCTAGTTCCACCATCCGACCCCTCCGAAGGCCCTTCGATGGGCATTGAGATCAAAACGAAATTTCCTGTCGCGAGGATCAAGCGCATCATGCAAGCTGACGAAGATGTCGGAAAGGTTTCCCAGGTAACTCCTGTGGCCGTTTGTAAGTTTCATTCCCGTGCCTCGCTATATTCTTATCGAATCTAATCAGTATCTTTTTCTTTGATTCAGCCAAAGCTCTCGAGTTATTCATGATATCCCTCGTCACCAAGGCAGCGCAACAGGCCCGAGACCGCTCCTCAAAACGTATCACAGCCGGACACCTCAAAGAGGCGATTCTGAAAGACGAAGTCCTCGATTTCCTTGCCGATATCATCTCCAAGGTACCCGATCAACCAGCCAAAAAAGATGAAGATGGAAGTGACCATGACGAACATCGTAAAAGAAAAGGCGGCGGTGTTCGGCGCAAGAAAGAGGAGTTCGATGTCTAGCTAAAAGCAAAATAGACACCCTTCTGCTTTCGGTATTCTAGTTCATCTCCTCTCTAGATTCTTGGGGCGCATAGCATTGGTATGAGAGTCCGGTGTTGGTGGGTTCCAGGGTTATTCGGAATTATCCGATACGTGCCAGGTGGCATGAATACAACGAATCCCTTTTTTTCCATGGCGTCTGTTGATTATTGCTTCGTTGGCTTTGGCTTCTAGTAGTTTTCATGTTTTGGAGTATGGAAGAACCATGATATATATGCAGATTTAAGGAACGAAAACACGAACCAGGAATTGTTAAAAGTAAAGGAATCTGAGAACTAAACCTCTCGCACGCTCTTTCTACTGCATAATTCCCATTTTTAAAAACTCGGGATCGATTCGCGTAGTTATTTCTCGAAGTTGTGGTCGTTACCAAAATTATTTCTCCAGCTGACGACAAGCTTGGGTCAGGGGATCGGGAGCCGCAAAAGCTGTGACAACCTCTGGAACCAAGTATCAGGATAATTATTCCGCCCAACTCCAGCCCACGAAACTACCTCTACCTTCTTCCGACATACAATATGAATAATGGACTTTGTACGGGCTTATCTCCTGTTCTCAATCTATCGGTCATCGTGCTAACTCGAATGCAGTGGTCTCGACTTCTCGGAGGTTCGTCCTCATCCGCCTCTAGATCACATCACGGCAACGTTACCGCGGAACGGCATTCTGCATTTAAGCATATTTACAATACGCTTTACGTATGTCCACCTGCAGAAAATTCCGCATTTTCACAAACAATCCTCATTCTCGAGCCAACTTACTCACATATCAGCTAGCAAACATGGCGGAACTCCCCGAATCTAGCCTCGGACTCGCCATTCATTCCACGCATACGAGCCTGTCTCGATCGCATGAACGTGATACTCAGCGATGAATCCCGCGGTCCATCTCCTCATCCATGCCTTCTTTTCGCCGCGTCCTCACAAGTCTACCTGACCGTTACCAAGCTGGCACTCTCGACGTACGATCCTCGGATCGTTTCTGCCACCGCCGTTTTTCTGAACATGTTGATTGATGCGGAAGTCGATGGTATTGTTGACAGCAGAACATTTTCTCGGGCATTGGTGGATCTTGCACGTCAAGCCGACGGTGCGGGCGAAGAGTGTGAGGGAAAGCTAGTCGAATTGATATTTGGCGTTGCCAATACTATCCGGCTGCGGCCCAACATTCTGCCAGCGTGGTTTCATCCTGCTTGTTCGATGGAGGAGGGTAGGGAAGTTAGAGAGGCCGGTGTTATATTCGCGGGAGCAACTAGGAAAGAAGATTTTCCGCTCTTCTACCTACTATTGGACTATGTCCATTTTTCCGGGAGGAAAGGAGACTTTGCCCGAACTGGGCTTTTATATATAATCGAAACTGCATCGAAGGCGAAGGATCTGGAGCGTTGGCTGATAGAAAGCGATTTGGCCACGTTGATGGCTACTGGGCTTGGAGGTTTATATAGCCAACTTGGCAGGTACGTGCTGCCTAAAACTGGAATGCCCTGATCTGAACAGCATCCTGACAAGACTCTAGGGTTTTACCGCAGGCCCACGATCTTGAGATTCCTCCTATAATTGCTCTTTCCGACGACACTCGCCTTGAAGCGTTTATACGATATGATCTCGGCGGCAACATGAATTCTTTTCTTTCCTACCTTTTATTTTGGCAAGATGCTATTGATCATTGCAAGTCTGTTGAGTTGAATGATACCCTTCTAGATCATTTTCAGGTCCTTTTTCTTGAGCAACTTTTGTATGCCTACCATCCTTATATCTTTCGATTATATGAGAATCTAATACGCTACAGATACCCATCGTTACTTGAATCGTCCGATGTTGACGGCGGCTCTACTCCTGCCGTGACAACGTATCTTTCACGTATATTAGAGTCTATCGACCAGCCCGAACTTATACACCGTATCTTACGATTCCTTCTTGCGCCACCGTCAGAGAACGAAGTTTTCAAACAGAAGCAAGCGGAGCAGCCGAAGATGTCAGTCAGCCGTCGCAAATCTTTAGATATCCTATCAACATTTGCACAAGCAGCAGCAATTCCGTCACCTGCCCTTTTCAACCTAGTCGACCTACTGTCAATCAGCATAAAATCGGTAAACAATCAAACTCTCGTTGCTACATTGAGACTCGTCACTGTCATATTACAACGCCATCACCATTTTGCGGACTTGCTCATGAAAATATCCTTAGGGGCTGGAGATGGCCCCAATTGTCGAAATCACGAAGCCCTAAACTCGGAACTAGGACGCTTATTCCAGCTCGCAGCAACAATTTATGACAGCCCCTCGCTTGACCAATCTTATGCCAGTTACCTCTCTAATGCGGCTGGCGTTTTATATCCTCGAGTATCCGCGACTCTTTGGAATATTGGGGCTGATCACGTTTCGGAAGGCCCAGTTATGCTTCGGACTGATGACAGCGTATTCCGGGGTATGATGGACCTGATGAGAAACTTTTTCACAAATAACGTCATCACAAACCTTGCCCTTACGAGCGCGATCGCGGCTTTGGCGAGTTCCAATTGCATCTCTTTGGACGGTTGGCTTCTCGACCCTCCTCGGCAATTCCAGTCGGATAAGAATAGTAACACAGACATGCCCTCGGAAGCATCTGCCAGTCCAGACGCCCAAGGCACCGATGTCCAATCGCAATTAATACTCCAACAGCCGTCGCAGTCCCTGCATGACGTTCCAGTATTGCTCGCAGTGTTGCATAACCTCGTCGACCAAGTTCAGAGTTGGCGTGAATCAATTTCGGACTTTGATGCCCTGCTCGCGGGCCGGAAGGACTTGCTCCATCTCCAGGATCAAGAACCTCCACTCGTCGAATCCGAAATGGAACTGGGGCCACAATTATCCGACGGAAGGGGCTTTTTCGCAGGGGTTGATCCCGGCACAGACTCTGCAAGAGGACGCAAATCATCGCAGGGACAAAATTTGGGAGGAAGGTCACCATCTCGACTCACTCCACGTGCCCAGTCGAATGCTCGGCTGTCTCCTTCACGCGGATCGTCTTCAGTCCGACAATCATCACGGCCCCCTTCTTCGCTGTCCCGGGAGCATTGCATCCCGATCGATCTTCATAGACGGCTTGCGAGCCCACTCTCAGCCGAGCTTGGCCGTCCCTCAGGACGTGAATCTTCTGCTCCCGAGAATGCTCGTTCCGACGACAGTCCTCACTTGAAGACACCGGATGCCACATTAGGTCACATTTTGACAAACGTAGTTATATTGTATGAATTTATCCTCGAAATGACGGCATTGGTTCAGATGCGAGCCAGCATCTTCCAAGAAGTGAGTTTCGGTTTAGTTCTTGGTCCGCCGTGAGTGGTGATTCTTGTATATACCTTGAGTGCCAGGCCCTCCCAAACAATTTTGATTCTTTTGGCCCCCTCTCCAGCCTAGTTACAGCAGCAGCAGTTGGTGTGGCCCAGGTCTGAGTTACCACGTCATTTGTGTACTGTTAAACGCCTATCGCCTTGTAAACCCACCAATTTTTCTTCGAATTGTTTGTTGCCACTCGAGTAAAGAGTCGCAAGCTCGCGAGAGCATTCAATTCGGACTGGAGACATCCTGGGCATATATTACACTATATTAAGGAGGCTGAGAGCGCGGGACATCAGGGATTTGTTGACGTTTCTGAGACAGACGAAGAGCGATATGTAAGCAAGGACGTTTACAGGGGTTCCGCAGTGGGGACGATTGACGGCTGAGGTTGATGTTGCCTGACTTTACTGACCTGAAGATCGCTTGGTTTAATTAAAGAACGTCCGCGATCTGATATCGAACAATCCCAACAAATTTGAAATCTGGAGACCAATGAAATACCCATAACCATGGCCCGGTCCAACAACGGAGGTGGAAACGAAATGCAAAAAGCAAAAACGAGCCGACCAACTTCTCATTCTCCTCCGAGCTCAGAGTTTTCTTTGGCCCGGTGTTCTGCCACTTCCGTCATGCCAAACATTGAGACATGCAAGCCAGCTCACCCTCTCCGCCAGAAGCCAAGTGTCTCTTCGTTAATAATAACAGTAACATTTATTTGAAAATTGTCGCTGCCGAGAACCCAACTATTCAAGACAGAGCGAGAAATACGAATCCCTGCGAAATGTTAAAGTCCCTGTCGCTGCAGTTGCAGCATCCGTTTGAGCCGGCATCGAAAGGATCGATGACCGATGAAAGCCCCCCAGTTCGATTCTAACTGAGGATTTATTATTGAATATTAAAATGGGAGGCTATAATGCCATGTCAGACGCTACTCATTCCTTTTTTTTTGTCATTTCTCCCCTTCGGGTGCTGTGGCGTCGTCCTCCCTGTCCCGCTGCTGTGAAAGGAGTGACAGCCAAAGGTTCCTTGCTGGCAATTTTGGTTCATATCTGGTTCTACCTTACTTGGCTGGTCACAGTCCGGTGTGCTGTCTTACCTACCCGTCGATGAGGCAAGTTGTTGATGTCACTTCATTATTGAAAAGGCTATACTTTCCTGCTTTGCGCCGGGACTCCGTACACGAATGCCGGTTTTGGTTCCAGCACAACGCCTGAGTTTTGGGCTTTCATACATAGTGTTGATGCAAACCGCAGATCCTCTCAAGCAAGCCAATACTGCTGCAGCTTTGCCGAGTTGTGGCTCGCGATACGAGACATCTTCTTCGAGGTAGCTTCCGGGCTTTTGCTGCGCGATATGTCTGGTCAATCGAACCCGCTAATATCTCAAACCGGTAAATAGGTACCTGGAGCTCGGGAAAATCATCCGTGTTGCTGTGATGTCAAGAAAGCAGAAGAAAGCACGCGACATGCAAATCCAATCCAATTAATTCTTCCTGCACACAAAGCTTCCAGCTCTCCGCTAAACAGTCCAACCCGCCCCGTTTGCCTTGCAGTTTTCTTACCTCAAGCCATTTAACACCATGAAGAAACGACCTATTTCCACAAGTGCTGTTCGCTTCGAGGAAAAGAGCAGTACCAGCTCGCTCTTCGGTCAGGAACCCTCTTACTTTTACCCTTATGCTCGTCCGCAATCCGAAGTGTATAATCTACCGAAGAAATTCGATTCCAAGAGCTCATCTCCTAACACACCCGAAAATGGACAGCTTAACCTACATGGCAGCGTTCGCGACCTCCAGGAGCTTCGAGCTCTCTATATTCCATTCATCTCGTCAGAAGATGACCTCACACCGTCCTCGACCACTACTATGTCACCTGCAACCGGTATACCGGCTAATTCTTCGCCCATGCGACTAGCACAAGGTCCTTCTGCTTCAGCTTCTTCAACATCTGTTTCGGCCAGATACTCTATGCCTCCAGGTAAATTTGCTAGCCCTGCAAGGCCCAGCGCTCGTGGCGGGCGGCTTTCCAAATCCAATCTTCGCCCGGCATCAGAATCAATCCCAAATACCCCTAGGTTATCCGAAGTTCAAAGCGGTTCGGCAGTGGATCTTGCTCCTGACCTTTCCTCCCGAGTCCTTGACAAATTTGTGAGGGTGGTTAACTCTATAGACATGCAGTCATTCAGCGGAAAAGAAAGAGATTTAGGCAAGAATCCCTTCCCAAGCCCTGAACTATTGCTAACTTGTGGAGGATAGTAATGGACTTGAACCCTATGAGCTTGAGGCACCGACGCACCCAGTCATCGCTTGAAGCAAAACCAAAGGCTGAGAAGCGTACGTCTGCAACACCAACCGGCCAGCAAATAAACTTCTCCTCAACGGTATACAACTATGCCAATTCGCAATTACCTAACAATCTGCCGTACCTGCGGGTGTATGTACCAGTCCAGCCATGGTCAAATTTTGATGTTTACGCGACTTAACCATTGCGCATTTAGGACTCTTCCAATATGGCCTATTCTTTGCCTTGCTGCGCAGTTCTCACAACGCGCTTACAGCATGCCCTCGGATTCTGAAAGGGAAACGTTCGTTGAGACCGATGTTACCGGAGGTACCAATGCAATGGTCATCAAATCCGTCGCCCTAGACCATATAGACCTCGTGGTTCTGTCAATCAGAGGTACAAACTACACTTCCTTTAAGGATTGGGCTAGCAACATGGCCCTTGAGCCTGAAGTACCAACCGACTTTCTCGACAGTTCAGACAATCTCTGCCACGCGGGTTTTCTTGGTGTCGCCAAACAAATGATCAAACCCGCCGCCCTTCGCCTTCGTCAGATTCTCTTGGAAAATCCTTCCCGTTCTGCCGGTTCACTTGTGCTCACTGGCCACTCAACCGGCGGCGCAATTGCCAGTCTACTCTATGCCCATATGCTCTCTCAAACAGTAAAATCCGATCTCATCAAACTTCGCCAGTCCTTTAACAGAATTCATTGCGTAACGTTTGGAGCACCGCCAGTATCCATTCAGCCATTAAACAAGCCTAGTATCAAAGAGTTCCAAAACTGGTTATTCTTCAGCATAATCAACGAGGGGGACCCTGTCACCCTAGCTGAGAAAGCCTACGTTCGCTCGCTCATAGATCTCTATACAGCTCCGGTTCCGGTAGCGCGCCCAGCGAGTTTTCTATCCCGCAAACTCGGTTTTCTTATTTCAAGGGATCGAAAGAAATTCGATAAGCGCAAATCCGCGTCGGCAGTATGGTGCAGACCGGCAGCGACCCTGGCGTTACCAGGAAGGCTGATTGTTCTGCGTGGCACTGAAGGAAAGGATGGGAAGCAAGCAACAGAGGCATATTTGACGCGGGATGATGAGCTAGCCGGGATAGTTTTTGGCGATGTCATGATGCACTCTATGTCGGTGTATCAACGGCGGGTGGAGATATTGGCGACGGAAGCGGCCCGGGCCAAGGGAAATGAGTAGGTGCTGGTATGAGGCGCTTTTTTCCCAGTTTTGAAAACATCATAGCGTGACGACAGAGTACTGCGATACTGGTAGACAGGTTGGCATCCCAGATATAATCTACACCTACCGGTACCATCGATCCTTGTTAGTTTCTCGGTAACAGGCTACAAATTGTTGTGTATTTATCCTTGGCTTTTGATGAGCCAGGTAACATTGTCGATATGATTGCTTTTACGAATATACTATCTACAACCCCGTAAGCCAAAACTCTGCGCTTCCCTCCTTAATGAATGTTGTACATGACATACAAATAGTAAAGATCGAGGCTATGTAGCAGAAGCCACCATTGTCATCCATGGTTACAGCTCGCGTGGCAGCCTTGGTGTTCGCATATTTTGCAGGGCTGTCCCTTGGTGACTGGAAGTATATAAGATTTCCAGAAGCCAGGGTATAGCCAATCAACAGAATTCGATAAGTTGGACCAGATTGCTCTATAGTTTGCCGGCGTTCTCCCCGGCAAAACTCTTCCCCCCAAAACATCATACGGCGTCGGTGATACAACCATGACTCGCGTCCATCACAGCTCTACATCAATAGTCAGCCAAGAGTTTGTCATAAGACAGGATCACGCAACCAAACGTACCTAGCATATTTACCAAGGGTTCCCCGCATTTTCAAACCAGTGGGCCGGCCCTGGCCGGATTCTTGTTTTTCTTGCCATTGCTTTCTTCTTTCCGCCAGTATATCATCTGGCACTTCAAGATCTAGAACTCTCTTCTCTGCATCGATAGTGATGACATCACCATCTTCTACAAGGGCGATTGGACCTCCAACCGCAGCCTCGGGAACAATATGTCCAATCAAGAAGCCGTGAGAACCACCACTGAAACGCCCGTCTGTGATGAGCGCAACCGAAGAGCCCAATCCAGCACCCATAAGAGCCGAGGAAGGTTTCAGCATTTCTGTGATATTATCATTAGAAACAGTCATTGAATATTTTATAGGGAGAAACTTAGTTACCTGGCATTCCAGGTCCACCCTTTGGCCCTGTATATCGGATAACGACGACTGTCTTTTCGTCCTTCTTGATCTCTTTTCTCTCTAAAGAGGCAATGAAGTCATCTTCTTCATCATACACTCGAGCTTTCCCCGTAAAACACGTTCCTTCTTTTCCTGTGATTTTGCCAACACTTCCCTCGGGAGCTAGACTACCACGGAGAATTTGGATATGGCCGGTTTTTTTAATAGGATTGCTGAAAGGTCGAATGATCTCTTGATCAGATGGGAAGTCGGGCACATTCTCGACGTTCTTCGCAAGGGTCTGGCCAGTAACTGTCATACCAGAGCCGTCGAGAACGCCCTCTTTGAGGAGAAACTTAATTAATGATGGAGTACCACCGATGGAGTATAAATCCGCCATAACATATTTTCCAGAGGGTTTCAAGTCTGCAAGGAAAGGAGTGCGGTCGCTGACAGCTTGGAAGTCATCAATGGTGAGCTTAATGCCCACGGCGTCTGCCATGGCGATAAGGTGTAATACAGCATTGGTTGACCCTCCGGTGATGTTAACTAAAATCATAGCATTCTCAAAAGCTTGTCTTGTGAGAATATCCGATGGTCGGATGTCTTCCACGAGAAGCTTCTTAATCGCCTCACCGGCCGCTAAGCATTCAAGCTTTTTGGATTTGGATTCCGCTGGGTTTGATGAGGAGCCTGGCAAGGTCATACCCATTACCTCAATAGCTGACGCCATAGTATTGGCGGTGTACATTCCACCACAAGCACCGCCACCGGGGCAAGCGTGCCGAATGATATCGAAGCGCTGGTCTTCCGTAATTTCTCCCGTTAAAAATTGGCCGTATGCTTGGAAAGCGGAGACGATATCGATATCCGCATTGTTCTGCGTGGCAGCACAGCCGGGCCGAATTGTACCTCCATAAACCATCAAACTAGGTCTATTGACACGACCCATAGCGATAATAACACCAGGCATATTTTTGTCACACCCCGGAAGACTGATGTTTGCATCATACCACTGTCCGCCCATGACGGTCTCGATCGAATCGGCAATCAAATCTCTGCTCTGTAAGCTATATCTCATTCCTTTTGTTCCCATACTAATCCCGTCGCTGACGCCAATAGTATTGAATTGGTATCCGATCAATCCCGCTTTTTGCACACCTTCCCTCACAAGATTGCTTAGGTCCAAGAGATGCATGTTGCACGGGTTCCCGTTGTACCAAACGCTGGAGATTCCAACTTGGGCCTTGGACATGTCTTCCGTCGAAAGGCCGGTTGCATAGAGCATAGCCTGCGACGCACCTTGTGATATGGGCTGTGTGATATGGCTGGAGACTTCATTGAGTTTTTTGCCGGGGTGTGAGGGTTTATCTGATGAGGACTTTTGTTGGTAAGAGGGTATAGAGGAAAACGAGCGGCTATGAAATAGTCAGTTAGTCGATTGGAAGTCATATATAGGTTTAAGAGAAGGCTGCTTGTACATGGAGCAGAAATGGAGTGCCCGCCGGGAGGGCAGGCGGGCCCATGCCCTTGTTTTAAGCATGTCTGCCGGGGCGACGACAGGGATGCCAGAGGGTTCAACACAATCGGAAGGTGATCAATTAAGTTGTCCCAATGCAATTGAAGTTAAATATACGAAATATGTATTATGATAATGAGTGAAACGGAAATTGGATATCAATTGAGAATACTGCAGTGAGTCAACAGCTCCTCCAACGTCCTTTTGATTCCTTTTTTTTCATCCGTCCGTCGAGCTCATTGTGGAGACCCTGCTTGGGGAAGCTTCCCCTCCGATGTCGCTGATGAGTCATCGATTTACAGTGATCCCACCAATCAGAGCGACGGCATTTGATCATCCCCAAAAAGGGGAAGTTCGCCAAGCCTCTGGGTGGGGAAAATCAGTTCACGAGGCAAAGGCTTGTCTCACTACCGACCCTCTCCAGGCAATCAACACCGCGTCAAGTTAACGCCAAAACTGCTTTCTCTTTGCCATTCGCAACACTCGCATTCCTTTTGAGAACGATGGTGACGAGACTCCCGGCGGAAATCCTTACGGAAATATTTTGGCTTGTTGCCTTCGCCCGGCCAAGGTCCATGGTAATGGACCCTCTTTCGGAGTTGGATTGCAGCTACGGGCCAGTCCTCTTTATGATGTTGGTCTGTCGAAGATGGCATATGCTGGCTGAACGTATTCTTTATCATAGAGTTAGATTCGGACATTCCTCTCCTTATGATCCGGAGCGCGATTGGGATTTACTTCGGCTCCTGGAGAGTCAGCCTCATCTGACTAATCTTGTTCGAGAAGTTGTCATTTACCAGCGGGCTATGACTGAACAACTTGTGCCTAAGATATTGAAATGCTGCAACAGAACTCAGTCCCTGGTTTACTATGGTCCGCTTACAGACACTCCCTCTGGAGTTCTGGAAGCAATTAAGAGCCTTCCCCTCAGGAGACTGTACCTGAAGTCCATCACGTTCGATCTTCTGAGAGACCATAAGTTTCTTTTCCTCTTTGAAATAAACACGCTGGAAGAACTGTATGTCATAGACGATTGGACACCGGAGAACTGCTACCGCCCTTTTGCTCAGTCTGCATTTGACAATCTCCCAAAAAACTATATCAAAAGCAGCAATATCAAAGTCCTGCATATTGGACCAGCAACTCTATCACTGGGTATCACAACATACTTGGTTTCCTTGCCTATTCAACTTGAAGAGCTTTCACTTGGCGACAGGGAGCTACATGGAGAGGATAGAGAGAGAGGATTGGAACCTGATTACCTTGAACGATTACTCGCACTTCAGCATGATTCCCTCAAAAAGATACGATTCCCGTCTCTAGGAGGGTCTTACGTGGATCCCATAGCTTCATTACCCAGCTTTGCGAATCTTCCCCAACTTGAAGAGCTCTGGATCCATTCCAGCGACTTCTTCGGTCGAGAAACACCAGATAGCCTATATCAAAAAGTCAGCGCCCCTAAACTTAAACTACTGGTCGTTAAGTTCACCTATGATACGTTTACCAACACTGAAGTCCAGTGGCTTGAGAAATTTGTGTCTATCCACTCTCAGTCCCGTCTAGCCTCGAACCTGAGCGATATTTACTTTGACTTTGAGCCTTCAATGGCGCCGGTACATGATATCCGTTGGCCTTGGGATCGTTTGAAGAAAGTAACTGAGTTTTGTGCCTCTCATGGGATAAGGTTGACCTCCACTGAGACGATAGACCGTGCAAAATGGGACCTGATGGTTGTAAAAAATCAGAAACGGAGGGAGACTCTTGCTAGGATAATAAAAGAGCGTCAAGAGGGAGTCGAGATGACTAGAGAGCAGAGGGAGATAATCGAGAGGGCTACAGAAAGAATAGAAAACGCTACAAGAGCGGGGATGGAAATAATAATGCAAAGGCATAGAAAAGGAAGGGGCAGCGGGGAAGTTGTTGAGTGATTGAGTTATGTATGCTGCGGTAAATATATCTCAGAATGCAAATTGGAAGCGTAGTGCAGACGGATCAGGATGCAGCTACGACAGTAAGTGGTACAAGATACAGAGTAGGTATTCGAGAAGATCTGCATTATCATCATCTTCTATAAATCATACAGCTCATAAAGTATATACAAGAAGGGTATTTGTGATTCAAGTCATTAGACATCACTTCGTGTGTTCATCGAACAGTTACCACCGGCCATACTTTCGCTTAGGGCCAGTGTATTTGAGAGAGTAGACACCACGCTCAATGCTGTTCAGAAGCATGTATCCGCTCTTGAAGTATGGGTACACACTCCAGCTGCCGACGAAAGCGACCTTGCCGCCCTCGCCATCATCCTCGGGATGGCAATCGAAGAAGCCGTTCTCTTTGAAAAGCTTGCCAGATGGGTCTTTCTCGACACCGCTGACGTCAACAATTCGGAGACCACTGCCATAGTTGGATTGGTAGGAAAGACCGTTGATGATATATTGGTTGTGGTCGATGGACTTGACGGGGGATTGGTAGATACCGGTGTGCTTGGGTTTCTCCAAAGATTTGATGTCGAAGATATAAGTGGTGGTGTGGCCGTTGGCTGCTTCGCCGGTCTTGTCAACTTCATCAAGCTCGTCGTCGAGCAGGAGGTACTCCATCTTGAAGGGGTCCGTTAGCCAACCCTGGTGAGAGTATGCGACACCGGGGTATGGAGTTTTCGAGACGATCTTTGGCTTTCTCCTGTTGGTCACATCATAGATGGTCAGAGAGTCTTCGTTGTAGCCGAAGCAAATCTCGCGGCCAAAGTATTTGAAGTCGGGACCAGTGTAAATAACACATTGAGCTACAATCGGGGTTAGTCCTAGCTTTTAGAACCGTGCAAGTCAAGTTCTTACCGTCATGGACGTAACCATCCTCGCTGGCGCATCCAGGGGACTTGGGCTTAGCCGGGTTGGAAATATCAACCATGAAAAGACCACCGGCACAGGTGGTGTTTCGGCCAGTGCCAACAGCGTAGAGCATCTTGGTTTGCTCGTTGACAACAATGTTGTGAGAGCTGCCGAAGCCATCGAAGAAGGAGGTTACATCATTCTTGATATCGAAGACCACTGGCTCCTTGACATTGAGCAGCTGCGCAAAGTGGTTAGCTCAGCCGGAGGAAAAAACGGCCATTTGAGAGACCAACCTTTCTCATGTCGAAAATCTGAAGACCGTGGTTCGGCGATTCGGCACCGATGTAGACGTGATTGCCAACCACCTTCATGTCGCGCCACGTGATGGGTGTGGTCTGGGTCGGTAATCTACCCTTGTATACAAGGCTGCCATCCTTCATGACTTCCACGAAAGCAGTTCCGTCAAATTGTCCAACAGCACCGAACTCACGGCCATCGGGGGATGTCCAACCTGGTGTAATGATCAGCCTTTCGTTTCAAAGCTAAATGGGATGAAGGCTAGAATTCACATACCCCAGACATCGTTTCCTCTTCTGGACTTGCTGCCCATGTCGCCATGTGGGAGGAAACCATATAGGTCAACGTTGTTGCATGAATATTCGCCGGCCCGACCGTTGACACACTTGGTGACCCCCGATGAAGCTTGGTATCGATCGGCATTGAACAAGCCCTGCGCCTCCATCTTTTCTTGTGCCTGGACCTTCAATTCCATGAGCCGCTCCATGGCGTGCCTGTTGGCCGCAGTGGCCAGAGCCGCAGTGGCCAATAAGAGGAGAGAAGTCTTCAACATGATGGGCAAAGCTTGACGGGAACTATGCTTGTGGGTAGCTAGAAACTTGCTCAAATGCGAGCAGAGTCGGTGAGGTATCGGGGGGTTCTTATACCCACAGGCAAATCACTTCATCACAATTGTCAGGCTTAGACTCCACCGAATATCCAGGTGAGAGCTAAGTTAGATCTGGACAGGGAACACACTCCAGCGATTGTGGGACACAATGCTCAACCCCGCAAAGATAATCACAGCTTAGCTTCGCCAAGGAGATTAAGCTATACTGCGAACGGAGTACTCTGACCCTATAACTAATGACCCGCCCAACAATATGGGGTTCGGAATTCCTGTTGCAATCATGATATCAAAGACACACTGCAGAATCAAACCCCGTAAGGTTCCATTGACGGGATGAACTGCGTTCCCTCGGTCTGCGGCAGACAGACGAAAGCTTCACCGCAAGAATGATTATTGAGGACCTTTGGAATAAGAATGGGATGTACGACAGTGGTTATCATGGGTATTCCAAGACTTCAAACTAGCCATCTCAGTGTTCATATTAGGCCGTTACATCGGGAGTGGAGGTGGAAGATGAATTCAGAAGTCATAAAATGCCTACCGATCGAGGAGAACACGAGCTGAGAAATCTGGCAGTTGAATCAAGCCAAATTTTGGGGCAACACTTCGCGTGCCTCTTTGTCGACTGTCGAGCGAACAGAGACTCGATCGCATCCACTGTCCGGGATTTCCATGTGAAGGAGAACCAGACGACAATCTGGGGTTGCAGCGCTAGAGGGCGGCAAAGTATAATTTTAATAACACCCTCCAAAAAATCATGGTATACCGGGTAATTCTGTGCTTGAACGTCATTCTGGCGTTCCTTCCAGAAGGCCGAGTACGGGCCGAAGGTTAGGGGCACATAAGGGATCATCCCGGTTGGTGATCAGGGGACAACGTTCGGTCACAAGGGGAAAAGTTGCCATGATGGCCCATCAGGTCCTCGGGATATTTAATTTGGATATGGTGTAGAAAGTATTGACAGGGTTACCTTGATAAGAGCCATCCTGAGAGGTCAGGCGAGCCTGATAACAATTATTATTAAGACTCGGGCCCTGTTGGCCCTTGGATCGACAGTCCGGAATGGAATGTTTTCCGCCAAGGATCTCCCTGGCAAGCCAAGAGATGAATGATATCCGAAGAGATTGCAAGAAGCGGCAAAAATCATGTCGTTATCCGCCACCGCAATTGATGCCCATCCCATCAAGGCACAAATGACACCAAATTACGGAAGTCTATAACGCCCATGCGGCCAAAATGGGTTTTTAATACGAGTAATACAATGGGCAAATCCTTAACACGCACCAATGACTGAAATTGGTTTATTAAGCACTGATTATAAGTGGCCAACTCTTCTTTATCTAATCAGAATATCTCAGATTATCACATGATGTGCCCAGAATACAGTCTTATTTTATGAAAAGTAACAGTCCATGACTGAGTCAGCAGACTGCCATGCCGCGCGCCTCTCTCTTACAGTTACTTCACACACACCATTCTGGCTTGGCACGCTGCGGGCTCCTGTTATCTACTGTAGATTATGTAATATTAGTTCTTATTCTTTATTACTTCTAAGAGACAGGTGAGTAATCATCATGAAAAGCAAGTAAGCTGCCTTCTTTCTTTCTTACTTAGATCACTTCTCTCCTCGCGCGCATGATGCAGGCTTTTATTACTTATTATAAATTATATAATATTAATTCTCATTCTTTATTACTTCTGAGAGATGGGCAAGTAATCATTATAAAAAGCAAGCAAGCTGCTTTCTCTCTCTCTCATAATGTAATGATGATTATGAAATACTTCATGCTTGTATTAAGTTCCTATAATATTATACTTGTGGCAATAAGGCCTTTCACTCATATTATGATTAAAAATGTGTTTTGGCCGCATGAGCGTTATAGACTTCCGTACAAATGCTGATCAGGAGTGCCAACTAATCAAGTAGGCGATAAGGAGTTGTTGGTTCATTGAATCCTTCCTGCAGTCACAAAGAACGCGATTTGTGGGTTGAGGTTGGCAGCGCCAAGACGGGCGGAGGTTTGACGCGTTTGCACCGGCTTTGATGACTCAGTGCTTCCTTGGCATTTCTTGGCCTCGCGACTTCTTTTTGGAAATTGTTTTTGGAAATTGAGACCGCATTCATCACAAGCCAGCGGCTACTCGCCTCTACCTAGGAGGACTTTCGAAGCAATGGCGATTCATGGCGTGGCTTTTACTCGTAGGATCGAGGCGCAATACAGACGTGACAATATGAGTACTCCATCTGTACGCAATAATTCCCTTCTCGACGATCCTACTCGGTCTCTTCACTTGACTTTTCTCGACCTACCCCTGCGAGACTTTTAGACAATAATGTTGATACCTCTCGGACTCTCTACCGTCAACAGTCGTCTCCACAGTCAGATACGACTCTTTACGAGTCATCAATCTCCCTCTCCCATTAGCACGGCACGTGATACGTTCTCTTTGCCATCTGGGCAAGTGTTGTCATCGCCATTGTCGACGAGAACATGGCCGGCGCATGATTGGATTTTATCCTTATGAGCTTCGGGACATTTCACTATATACTCAGTGCTCAGTCTCAGTCTATACATACATTTAGCAACCAACGAGAAGTTGACTTTGTCTGGCTGGCTATAAAGCGCCATTTGCAAGGGGCGAACTTCCTTACCACCGTCATTACAACCTCCATGGAGCCATTCGGCGTTGGGCTGTATTCCGGCGCCGAGACTCTAACAAGGTCTTGTCTTGCTTTAGCTCTCTATACCCTGAAGTGCTCAAGCGATGTTTCGAGGATCCAGGATCTTGTGAAGAACTTTGTATGTTCATGCGGAGCATGGAAAATACAAACGTGCTTCTTCGAACCTAGCCCTTATTATTCCGGGATTTGCTTGAATCAGACGCCTTCGTTTACGGAACTTTGTCTCCGCAGGTCGACATAAGATCTTCCGCGCTTTTCCGGGGCCCCGGATTCCCCGGACTCAACACAAACTTCCCATGAATTCTCCGCCTTGGCTTTTTGTTATCATTCAGCGTCGTTGATTTGATCAAGATGAATCTCTTGTTTGATCCGCTTTTTTGCTGGTCATGATCAAGCGCTACTCAAATATTCTTTCGATCGGCTCTGTATTCTCCCAATTGATTTGTCTTAAAAAACAACATATAGACCTATATACCCCAGAAAGTCAGAAGCCAAGAGCCAAGGGATGATGTCCTAACGAGAAAAAAAAATCCAAAGTTGGTTGGCTACTACTTGATTATCATCGATAATGCAAAACCGATTATGGAGTACATTCACAGATTTCGCTCTAGAAAACACCATCTGTGAAAAATCCCCAGGCCTCTTCGGTATTCTTATACGACTGTAGAAACTTTGGTAAATATTTTGAAGCCCATTCCCCCCAATCGAAAGTTGTGAAGGGCGCTTTACGTTCTTCCCAGTACTCTGGAAGCCAACCACTCTGCTCCCAATCAATGATACCAATAACGTGTGGCTGCGGAGTCAAATTCACCATTATATTGCTTCGATGAAGGTCACCATGTGCGAACTTGATAGCAGCATCATCAGGGAGTTGATCGCGAATCCAGTCAATATTGACACAGTAGGGATCCGGCATGGGGCGTCTACATAAGAAGGAAAACCAACCATGAAACTCTTTAACGGAAGAAAAAGGTCCTGACTTTGCCTGGTATTGGCAACTTATTGCCCTGTCAAAAAAGTTCGATCGATTAATGTTCCCTAATAGATGCAACAGATATAGTCCCATCTCAGCTATGAAGATGTGATAGCGCATACCAATAAAGCGGTGTTTTGGACATTGCTCAAGCTTACGAAGGTTGTCCAGGCTTGTCTTAAGCTCTCGACATATAGCGTCGCGTTGTTTATCATTCAAAGTATCCCATATCTTTTCTAGCGTTGGGCCTTCGAGAGCTTCCATGTAGATGTATACATGGTCATTCTCGTAGAGAATTAAAGAAGCAGGCTTCAGACTGTTACAGCAGGCTTATCACCAGTCTATTCATAGCTATAGAATGATATTAATATGAATCATGAGATGACATTCATAGTATATCTTATTTACTGTATATCAGGATGCTGTATAAGTAAGAGCTGGTAGAGAAATCTTCAGTCTTCTAATTCAGTATAATACACCTGGCTACATATTCACCACATTCTCCTAGTGAATAGCTTTACCTATCCTATACGTTGAAGATCCTCCGCTCATAATCTATAAGGCAGATGATCACCGGCACGTTAGCAGCAGATTAGTGTGTCATTAAATGTCATTTCTTTTTGCAAACTCCACGCGGCACCGTGAAACTCGGCTTCATCAGACGTGGCTGATGTGTTGAAGTCCTCTACGACGACAGTTGGCTCAGAAGGTCCCTCACCTTCAGATGAGAGAAGTTCAGATCGAGCTTGCGCGAGTCTCTGATTTGCAGATTTGATAAACTTATCGCGCTGTTCTTTTGCCCAATCCCGTGCATTTCGATACGCGGTCGCCCCCTGCCGAAAGGTATCCGGGTTATCTGTCATCGCAAATGATCTTAGCGAAGTCATAATGTATTCAGGACCACCATCACTTTCACGACGTGCGGTGGGATGTGTTGTGTAGAGCTTGAGTAGGCCAGCTTGGTAAGTTGATGTTATCGTGTAAGCCCTATTATCGAAAACAGGCTCATCCCGCCTGTACGACTGAAGTCTATGTATTCCTCGAGCCCCCAGTGCACCATCGTAACAAGCCTGCCTTGTGGCCACAGCAGGCGGTCCATCGGGGCCTTTTGCCTCTAGGAAGAAGTTTGGCGCCATCGGCAGGGAGTCTTGCTTCGATGGAATAATAAAATTATTAAGCTCATCGCGGATTTCAGGGCGAAGCTGCTCAGGGCGAGCACCAAAGAAATGATCTGGTTTTGCATTGGCCAGTGAGCCATCCGTTAGAGGAGCAAGGTTGCCGAATAGGTAGTCCCCTCCAACACATTTAGGGTCGCCAATATTGCCGTCAATAGTTGGAATGACAGAAGTTGCCACTAACTTACCTTTGGATGCGTTGGTGTCTGCTCGTTCAAATTTCTGAAACTCCGTTTCAGAAAATTTTGAACGTGAGAGGGAAGGCCGCGGTTGGACCAATCTTTCATTTATCTCCCCCCAATTATCTGGCTTTGCAGGTACTCGACCATCTGGATACTCATAGCCCTTGGGGTAAACACCATAGTCAATCAACTTTTGCTCAAAATTGCGATTATAGACGGTAGTGCTTGTAGACTTTGTGGTCCTGTTGTTGCTATCATCTGGAGGAGCCCTCGCACGTCGCTTCCGGCGACCCGAACTATCTACACTCATTGATTGATAACAGGGAATGTGAGGATCTGGGAACTGAGCCAAGGTCAGCATGAGACCAGCCTGTTGCAAGAATTACATACATTCCTGAGGTCAGACAGGTCAGGTCCGCCTTGTCTGGAGAATCTTTTAATCTTGTTCACGCTCTCAAGCTTGCAGCTGAGTAGGGGGTCGGGGACAAGTATCTGGTAGTGTTGCCTTAGTCTCGCCTGGAATTGTCGGGTGAGCGGGCGGTGGTGGAAGTATAGTGACTCTAGTATGCCGTCAGAAGGCCTGTTTCGTCGATTATACTCCTCAAGAGCGTCCGTTGTTAACCAGATCTTCGACAAATTATCCCAATATGCTGAAGTGGCCCGGCCGAGCTTCAACCCTTTTGATTGAGGTTGTGGTTGGTCGAGATAGTCATCGGGCTTCTGTCGGTTGCGAGGTGGTTTCAAGGAGACCGGGCAAGACATATGGCATGGAAAAAGTAGGTGTCTTGATTCCAAAGCGTGAAATGAGGGAACAGTTGTTCTTATATCCAAAAAGTAACTGGGCGCGCAACCTTGCCGCCATGTTTCACTTTCCTCATCCCTTTAGCCTGTACTCCGTACAGAGGCTCTCTTGGGTAAGAATCTGGACCCCACGAACAAAGGAAAGGCACATACCTATAAAGCAGACTTGTCTATAACATAGTTTTGAGGGCCAGGTTTCTGCAAGGTCCAAAGCCAGGATTTTGTGAAAGGTGTATGTAAGACAAAGGGTAAAGGTACATCTTTCCATAATGCGATGCCAAAAACCCTTGATATTGCTGATAAGGTTATTTAGTTAGTCATCCTTACTGACCCAGCCGCTTTGTAAGCAGCTAGTTAACTATGCGGCTAGCCCTGTGGCTTCGTCAGTTCATCTGTATCCTGGGCTTGTGCTCTCTTGTGGCTGCCAGCCCTCTCCAACCTTTGCAACCTCGCGCGGCTTGATTACAGAACGGAGTACGGAGTAGAATAAAAGATATTCAAATTTTACTTCCTAATTCGAGTGATTATGATACACTCTAGCAGTGCCAATTCTCAGGCGCCATCAAATATCAGCAGGCTTTGTGTGTGAACCCCGCCGAAGCCGCGTTGTTGTAACGATTCCCGACCACGAAGAAGAGGAAATTCTGCCACAACCATGATTCTGACGTCTTCAGCACGGACGCTAGATTCATCTAAAAGGCGTAAAACAGCGGTCAGTGTATTCCCCGTGGCAAGTACGTCGTCTACAACCACCACTGATGAACCCTTAGGGATTACATTCAAACCCATCTCAATCCGCTTCGTTTTGAAAGTCTCCGATGCCGGGGCCGAAGCCGATATATTTGATGCACATCTAGGGACAGAAACTGTAGGTGGCGGTAGCTTTCCTGCTTCGCGGATCAACACCAAAGGAACACCGACCCGCAAGGCTAGTGCTGAGGCATACACGAAGCCGCCGGCCTCGCAACACACTATCCTATCCACTTTAGCCCAGTCGCCAGTGAAATGAGACTGCAGCAAAGATGTACACAGGGTTAAACCACCTGGCTGTTGGCAAATGTTGAGAACGTGGCGAAACTCGATGCCAGGGCGTGGAAACTCGGGTGCCACACTTACCATCCCGGCGAGTCGCTGAAGATCTTCGTGAAGGAACGGAAGCAGGTAATTCTCGGCAAATTTGGCTACTACCTCGTCCCCAGTGGCATTATTCTCAAAAACGAAGTTGGGTTTGTGGTTCAGTTCTGGTAGATTCATCGAACCCTCGTTGTAATTGGTGTTTTCATTGTTGCAACGGTAATCAATCGCAGTGCCGCATCGGCGATACTCCCGGATTTTACCAATCGCTCGAATATTGACTTCGAGCAATCTACTGGCAGGCACTAAATGCGAAAAGGCCGCTACTGGAGCTTTATCTCTCATACCGGTGAGTAGGAGCACATCGACACCCGCTGCATTGTGGACCACATCCAAGAAATGCTTTTCTGGAAGTTGAGGTTGGCGCTTCACTTGGCTCTGGAAAAATTCTGTCAAGGCTGATCGATGTTGTTCTTTGTATGCTCGATCCTGGAGTAGACGATCCAAGCTAGCACCAGTCGCTGCCGAGTATTCTCGCTTGGTCGCATCGCTAATACTGACTGCCCGCGCTGTAAAGCGCTTTTCAATACTTTCAGCGAACACAGATACCCAAATGTTGGCACAGTAATCTTTCCCGGCACCGTGTTCACCTGTGACTAGAATTATTAGCTTCGGTGCTTTTGTCAACGGGCACGCGTAACCCAGCACGTTGAAAGGGTCTGCTATCTGCTTCAGGTGGGCTAGGCGCTGCAGATTTGGCCCAAAGGCATTAACAGACAGTATTAGATCTCTTGGATCCGGTCCCAGATCTGCACTATAAACTCCACAGCTCAAGGGTAACAAATCTTCGGTGACGCGGTACACCCACCGCATGACATCGCGAGCCATCTCACTACCCCCATGACCTCGGGGCCAGACACCAGTCACAACACAGGCATATTCCCAATCCCGACAGCCAAAAGCGGTGGCGTTCATTGGCACATCACGGATTGCTCCACCACCATGAAGCAAATGAAGGTAGCAAAGCTGGGAGGGTCTAGTCTTAATGGCCTCCACTAATTTTTCGACGACTTTTCGCTCCCCAATGCTCCTCAAAAACAAACATCGCTTGAATGAAAACGTCTTGCCGCTTCCGTGTCCGCCATGCATTCCGGACATGTACATCTCGGCCTCGAATACATCCACACTGTCCATAAACTTCACACTATCCTCCAGCCCTAGCATTTTTTCCACAATCAACTCTGTGCTGTTAATGGGAGCGGAACAATCGAATTTAGTCACGCCAAGATGCATCCGGCCGGCTTCCCAGTATAAATATGCATCCACAGAAGAATCTCTCGCTAGTTTCTTTGCGATTTTCTTTTCGACTTCATTGATTCTGAAGTGCGCATCCTCACCGCCGGTTAGCGGAATACTCCATTTTCGAACCATGTAGGTTGGAGCAGCAAAAGTCTTGAACGTTAGGCTAATGATAATGCCAATATTGGTTCCAGCACCTTTCAAAGCCCATAAGAGATCTGTTTCATTTTTAGCGCGGGCAGCCCCAATTGGCCAGTGTTGACTTGGTACATGACCGATGCAGACAACCCGACCAGATTCGACACTGACAAGTATGGCTCCAACAATGGTATCACACGCGAGACCGTGTAGTCTACTCAGATGCCCGATACCGCCTTGTAACCACAACCCTGCACCCACACTTGGGCGGGCACCCAGCGGAACGGTCATTCCGGCCGCCATGGTTTCACGAACAATTTCCCCTACCTTGCAACCAGCTTCGACGACAGCCAGAGGAGTATGATTGAAAATAGATCCTTCTTCTTCATCACCTGTTGGGTAAACATATATTTTGTTAAAAGCAGCCATATCAATCGCAACGATATTGGGCCATAAGCAGTGGCCACTGTGGCTACCTCCGATGACTGTAAGGCTAGTCTTGTGTTGAATTGCCCACCGGACACAATGCTGAATTTGTCGGACATCCGTCGGTTTAATAATTGCTGCGGGGCGATGAAGTTGAGCCTCCCAACTCTTAACTGACACATCTCCTTCCAAAAGTGGCACCTGGGCTTTCAGCTCAGCCAGGGCAGCCAAAAGTTTTGTGAAGACCATCATCAAGTTCGGCGCACTGAAGAAAAGACAGTTTGGCAGAGCTTCCGCGCGCCGACATAAATCACGGCACACCTTGCGCCACTCGGTTCGGCCCGCTTTTCCTTCCTCTGTGTTCTGCAAGTTAAACCCTGCAACGAAGGAGGCAAAGTTGTCGAGTGTATCGTCATTATCTGAAATACAAATATTCCCGATAGGAAACGTCGCGGTTTTGTGGTATGCTAATCCGTCAAAGCCCGGGTTTCCGTCGCGATGAAAAACTACCACCACACCCTCAGGCTGAAGCATTTTTAGGGCTTGCTCGATGAACTTTGCCTTGGGCTTTAGGTCATACATGCTGTGACAGAATAGGATCATGTCGTATTTCTCGTCATTGTCATAAGTGCCGCCCGCTATATCCGTTTCGCTTCCGCTATTCAGGGTGAATGGCATGCGATGAATTTTAGGAGGGCTTCCCAGACAAGGCAACGGCGACTCCGTTTGCGCGTTGGTGCGCAGCCATTTCTCCATCATCGTGGCGAAGGTATTGTTGGGTTCGAATGCGGTATATTCTTTGATGCTCTTTCTCAGATGGCCGGGGAGATATCCAAGTACACTCTTCGGCCCCGAGCCAATCTCTAGTACCGAGATATGGGTACGCGAGTTGCAGATGAGGTTCAATATTTCAGTTAACTGGGGAATGATAAAGTCGTGATAGATGGCCCAACCCGAATCCCGCACAAAATTCTCGAAACCGTCGCTATATTCTGTGTCTGACAATGATTGCTTCGATGACGTCGGTATTGCCGCCGCCTTCTGCCTCAGAGCCAACTTGAGAGAGTTAAGAGTAGCCATTTTCGATGCGGCACGAGCTGACTCTGATGGTGGTGAGGTCTGTTGGTGAGGTTCTAACAATGAAGCACTCCTACTTATACTCCAGGCATAATAAGTGAATCTCTATCAGCCGTAAGTCGGCTAATTCGTAGTTTTGTCACATTTTTGCATTCATTTGTTGCAAAAAGCGATTGTCAATCACCTGGACAGCCATGACAATCAATATAAAAGCACCATCGTAGCCGTTCTATCTGCTGCAGGCTGTACCAGATCCCTCTCCATCCTTCGAGTTTCAAAATACCCTTCCATTATGTTGAACTCCAACTGCACTCAGAGTTCTTCGGCGAACTCAGGCTCTGGAACCCTGCCTAATCAATCCTCTGAGGGCGAATTCCCTTATACGACCGAGGACACTCCACTATCTTCTCAAGATTCTATTGGTTCGAGCTCCCCAGAAGGGTTTTCTGCCAGCAACATGGACCAAGAGGCGGAAAATATGCGTGGGATCCCGACCCCCTGGTACATTATGGCTATCTTCACAGCTTTTTTGACATGTCTGATACCTGTTTAGCTGCAAAACTTCCGCCATTAACCACCCCCGCGAACGTTGTACGGAGCAAGAGAAACTTTGTTCCGACAATTCGGAGCCAACCCTGAAAGGGGATGGCGACCAGATCCAGAAGATTGCGCAAGCCGTACGCACAATCATCGAATGTGTTGGGGAAAATCCGGAGAGAGAGGGCCTCCGCACAACTCCAGAGAGATATGCAAAGGCCATGCTAGACTTCACTAAAGGGTATTCGCAAAACGTTGAAAGTCTAGTCAACGGAGCCGTTTTCCACGAGAATCACGATGAACTCGTTATCGTGAAAAACATCGATGTTTTCTCGCTTTGTGAACATCACCTGGTTCCTTTTATTGGAAAGGTACAGATTCCGTATCCATTTTTGGTTTAAAGTAATAACCATGAAAGGAAGATGCACATAGGGTATCTCCCAGATGGCCGTATCTTGGGCCTCTCTAAAGTGGCCCGTTTGGCAGAGATGTTCTCTCGAAGATTTCAAATTCAAGAACGGCTGACCAAAGAGGTAGCTATGACCATTTTTGATGTGCTTAAACCCAAGGGTGTGGGGGTGATCATGGAATCCTCCCATTTGTGCATGGCCATGCGTGGTGTTCAAAAGGTTGGAAGTACCACGACTACCAGCTATATGGTCGGGTGCATGCGGTCAGACACCGAGGAAAGGGACAAGTTCTTGGCCCTTCTGCGTTCAGGTTAATAGCAAATATGCTCCCTTTAACTAGTTATCGCGTAGATATCATTTTCTGCGCGGTTATAATTAGGCTAGCTGACCTTCAATCTTCAATACAGTACTAAAGTCTACTAAATCTCAAATTTCGTTCGATCAGACAAACATCAGATATTGCTGTCCTCCTAGCCCTACGAAGAAAGAAATTTTTACATTCGCAGACTATCCTCCCTTTCATAACACCGGACTAACATCTCTCGATATCTTAGAAACGCCGTCTCGAGTAAAGCTTCCTTCAGCTTCCGTTGAAATCCCTCCCAGTCTATCACAATACTTCTATCGTCAACCAGATCAACTTCGAGAAAGTCACTAAGTCGGAGTGGGACGGCGGGTGGTGTGGTTTCGCGGAAATACTAAATATATCAGGTTAGACCAAAAAATTCATTAGTGGAAATAAGAATGCTTACAACTGTAGATCCATGTCTCTCTGGCTCCCTGGCGTGCTTGCTGTATTTCCATACCTCAAGAAACATATCTATTTTACCAACCCATTGGGTGTCCCCTAGCATAACAGGACCAAAACTGCTCTCAAGGTGGAACATGCTTTTTATATTTTGGTCATTTGTTGGAAGCCCAAGAGATGCTAGCATTAAGAATCCGGGCTTCTTGATAGGACAAGAGTATTTAGGTTCTGTAATGTTTACAGTAACCACTCTTGTCACATTTAGCTTTTCTTCAAGCCAGAATCTCGCGGTATCAACCAGTTGATTGTATATTTGAGAAGAGCCAACTTCCAGGATCAGGGATCTTTTTCCTGATAAGAGAGCTAAGTTGGGGACTTTGAGCAAGGGGACATAGTTTTTGTCCTCAAGTTGCTGAAACTGATGATTTTTTCGTATTCTGCATATCAGCTGGATATGGCGAGTGCAATCATAAAATGCCCTGGAGAATATTCGAACAGCAAACTCATGAAGTGGCAGCGGCATCCACTCCACGCTTAGTCGTGAGAATAACGGGTCATAAAGGAACTTTGGATACCTATAAACACGAGTCACCAAGCAAGATCTGATGGACATGCTAATAATAACTTACTCTTCAGTTCCCCCTAAGCCAAGCTCGCCTTTCAACCTATACCACTCATCGGAATCTATTTCGATAACCAGTATGTCTTCTCTATTGATACCCAGAAGGAGGGTTTCACTAGATCTGAATTGTTCGACCAGTGATTTTAGATGCTCAGAAGGTGAGTCATAGTACCCGATCATGTATTCCATTTTGGTGCTGGTTTGTATCCTAACAAAGTGGTGCAGAATATTGTCTTGATTTCAAGGCACAAGAAAACAGCAGATCTCCATGAATTTTATATATCCTCACACAAAGAAGGACATGTATGGTGAAATTGCCCTTCAAGTTGCCCAAATCACTAGTATGTACAAGAGAGGGTTGATGTCTCGATACTTCCCGCGAGTTTCGTCACTGGTAGGGTAAAGGAAGGCCGTTTCCTTGACAGTTTCTTTAGCAGGAGGCCAAAATTTGGTCAAGTTCGACAATTCTTCCAGCAGACTTAGTTGGACAATGTCATGGATCTTTCTTTGACAGTTAAAAATCACACGGTCATCCGCTTCACTCTTTCAACCGTTTGCACCAGCAACTTGGGAAATACTGCTCATTTTTAATTCACTTACAGTCTGTCATCAGTGTCCGCAACTCTTCAACATCCTCACCTATCCTTGTGATATGCCTCCAATCCATTAAACCTATACTAAATAACCTGGCTTCATGGGCATCTGAGGGAGGCTCCAGAGGCGTTACTTGTCATTGATATGGTGTTTACTCTCGCAATACGTCAAACACAGAAGCTTGCTTGATTATTGTAATGTTATCAAACCTACTCTGCAGATATATGCTTCAATCCTGGGCTTGGAGTCTACTGTTCTTACTGCTCTCAACGATCCTTGAGCTCAGGATACTAGGGTTTTTACTTATAATTGATTTGATCTTAGAAGCATCATTTGGATTCTCAATTGGGCGATGCATTTTTGTCATTCAAGCGAACACTAGACTTCTCACGAAAGAAACACTGCTTTAGGAATCTATCTGCACTCACGAGGCACTTCCTTGCTGCCAACGCGATTTCTGGGGTCATATTTTGCTCCAGTGCCCAATTCGCGTTTGGCAAAACCCTTCCAGATCTCACATTTGTTCTTACCACCAGTGAGGGCTTTATCTGCGTCAAGAATGGCATCGCGAGCTTGCACGAAATTCGGGTTGCAAGGTTGGCTAGCAGATGTCAGCTATTCCGTCATGGCTCAGTATAAAAGTGAAGGTATAAGGGTCAGCTTACAAGGCCATGCCGTCAAGAAGAAACTTCATCATCAGGTACTTGCCATCTGTAGGAATTCCGTTGCGGAAGGTCGGTTTTGGTGCGTCATTTTTGCCATGTTTGTCAATCAAGTTCCACATAACCTCATAGAGCATAGTCGCCCAGACGGTTCCAACAGCGTGGACCTCGTTTAAGCTGTTCACGGAGGTATACACAAGAGGATTGACATCGAAACTGGTCGAATAGGGGTAGGCTCGGTTGCCTCTTGGGTTGTTGAAAGCCCAAGCCGATTTTGGATAAACAGTGTCACGGTTGTCCTTAGGCTTTAGGCGGACAGCAGTTGCATAAAGATCCGACCATCCTTCTCCCATACCTCCTGATTCTAGACCGTTTAGGCATCGCGAGTTGGCAGGTCCGCCGGTCAAGCGGTTGGAGACTAAACAGTGAGTAGTTAGCAATTATCATGGGAGCGATATAACCAGAGGTCCTTACGCCCGTGAGTGTATTCATGAATAACAACACCCGCTTCGAAACAGCCATCACGTGGAGGAGTTGCACGGGTCCAGATATACATGCGCATGCGACCAGGCTGACCATCAGGTGGAGTAGCAAAATTGGCATTGTTTGTACCAGCACCGTCTTGCGAGTTCAGGATCACATAATCATTCCCCTTACCACCTTGACCATTATTGTTTGTCTCGAAGTTTCCAGATTTCTCTGTGAAGCCTAGCGTGTATAGTAGGTCATGGTACGTATTTGCGGTATAGAACAATTGGGTAATTGAGGCGTTGGTATACGTAGAAGGTGGGCTCATTGATGGTGAGTATTCCCATTGGAAGTTAAGAGTAGGGCTCTGGGGTCGGAAGTTGTTAAGATATTCAGGGCGGCCACTAGGATTGGACTGGGCAATTGCATTGTTACCAAGAGTGGTGGTGTAGTTTTGCATTCCGTTGCCAATCCAAGTAAATTCCGAGGTCTGGAGATCCCATGGGTCACTTATGATAATGCGCTCTCCTTCCGTAGGATCGTTCAGGCCCCAGGGACTAGCTGCACATTAGACTCGGCCTAAGTATTTACGGAATACTTACTAAACTTGATAGGTCGCATGGGCAACGTAGTCAACCACATTGTAGATTTTCTTCGGGTCTTCCACATCAACGTATGAAAGAAGCCAGTTTTCGGTAACATCGGTCTCAACTCTCCATGTTAAAGCCAAGCTACCATCCTGCTTCATGAGATAGACCATCTTGCCTTTCGGCTCAGAGAGAGCCCCGGAAGTTCCTTTGAACACCACCTCCCCATCGTTGCCCGCCTGAGTTGTAGCCTTTGCGGTATCGATAGGAAGGCTAAGGGTCTCACAAGCGCCACGTAAAGCCTTAACGGGGTCAGATTTAGCAAGCATTGACCTCGGGTTAGAAGCTGGAGGCTTTCCAACGTGGAAGGAATTTCCGTAGGACAAAACTTCGCCATTTTTGCCAACCTATGATCGTTAGCTTTGGCAAATGGTTGCATTAGTGCCGGGATATAACAAACATTAACGTTAAAGTCAGCATTATCAATATCCACGCCGCTCATTGTTTGACGAAAGTAAACATGAGCAACTCCACTGCTGCTCACATGATGGTCGTCAACGAGGCGGAAGGTCGCATCTGGTACTATCAGCTTCACAAAGCCAGTGGCAATGGCAACGTAAGTTTTGGGACCGAGAGTTGCAACAGCTGCAGTGCGTTGAAGATCATTTGAATTGACATAAGATGACCTCTCGAGCAGGCGGTAGGAGTTCAGGTCAACGCCTCGGCGGACCAAACCGTTGGATTGAGGCGCATCGCCTGCAGCATGAAAGGGGAGACTGAGCAGCGACGCCGCTAGAAGAAGGCCGTGCATTTTGAGCTCACAAGTTCCACGGGTTGAAAATCCTGTCCTCTGGATATAAGCTCCTATCCGCTTTGAGGAAGTCTTGAGGATGGCCATTCCAACTTATATCAGGTTGAGAATCAAATCTCTACTCCACCTCGGCCAAAGCCGCTTCATATCCTGGCCCTGGTCTTTTGCCAAGTAGCGTGCCAAAAGTGAGTGCATCCGCAAGATTTCATCCAGTCGGCAATCTGCAGGTTCATGCTGGGGTTCCATTCCCCATGCTGAAAGCATAGTCGCTCATACGCGGGGCCTAGGGGACGATATGGCGATCCCAACGGAAGAACGAGGGCAAATTGAGTGTCACAAGAGTGAGACCCAATTGTTTGTTGCGAAAAGCACAGCTTTTAGGCCCAGCACAGAGCTAATAAGACTTGGGAGAGTGAAAACGGGGTGTCTGAACATCTCGAATGACCTTTCGCTGAAGAGTAATGAATCCGGGGAGCCTAGAGCAGTCAAGGAACGCTACCAAGTGTAACCTTCCAGATTTGATCGCTAGCGACGGGAAAAGAGGGGCGTGGTGGAGTTTTATAGAAGATGACTGTCCAGGTATCATTGAAGATAAGAGCTGCAGATGTCACTTCACAGGGTGATCCTGTCAGGGATAGTCATACGAGAGTTTATAATATCAAGCACATATTCTTCTCTTGGGCTCTACGCCTTGGCTCAGAGAGGACGTTTTCTTTTCGCCCGACTTGGCCCGTTATGGGATTTGACATCACGTCGCTGAAACCCTGCATATAACTAATCATCGACATGCACTTCTAATTGAGCTTAAGAGATGAGCACAAACAATTCCAGGCTGTCTTATGAAGAAAGTTGCCGAGTTATCCCCTGATTACTAATGATATTTTAAGCTTAGGCTAGTCCAATTCGGTCTAGAACACCGAGGCCACAAGACTAGTTACGGCAGCCCAAACATGACCATCCACTTTCATGTAAATTAGCTTAGCTTCTCTTGATCTTTAACTGTCTCTTCGCTCAATCTCTTTCGCTGCGGGTCTTGGCATTGGTTATCACTATCTGCTGGGTAGGGTCGCTTGTTCAACGCTTTCGCCGACGCTTTTACAGCTTCCACAAGCATATCCAGCCTTTGGAAATTATCGTCCACGGTGCTCAAGGATTCCACCTCCGCGGGACCGGTGTATTCCACTTCAAGATCGGGATTCCAGTCAGCATCGCTCAGCATTGGGATTGCATCTTCGCTGGGCTCAGTCTCCTCTTCTCCCCCGGAAGAAGAGGAGTTTGGGAACGTATGGTGGTTCCCCTTGTTGCGCGGCAGGTCACTAGAGCCGGAGTAATTGGCGTGGTCTCCAATCGGAGTCTGGGTTTCGCCGCTGTCATCGGAACTTCCTTGTGGAGGGCTAGGATAACCTATCACTTCAATTCTTGGGCTGTAAAATCGCTGATAGATGCGGTTAGTGTCCTCAAAGTCATACCCAAGTGTATGACAGATTTCTTGCAGCCTAATGGAAAATTTAGCGGATAAAATAGCAAGCGTACGGGCTCTTGGCATACTCGATGGAATCCCCTGCGAGTCGCTTGATGATACACGGAATTGATATCGGCATTTGATCATCTTGCAATGGTTCAGGCTTGCCCTTCTCCTCCATGCCTCGAGGGCTTCTGAATGCGCGGAAATGACCCGATACTGAGCTAGGGTCCGACCAACTGACTTGGTTAGATATTTGCTGAAGCCCACCGTGAGTGAGGAAGCCTACATCGACAAAAGAGCTCGGAGCTTCTGTGTCCCCATCCTTTGTTGCTAAGATCCAGTATACATCCGTTGACCCATTTTGCTGCCCTTCGGTACTTCCTTAATATTTCTGGATGACAGTCCGCGACACACTCTCGCATCATGGCGTTAATTACTTCAAGAGAAACACCAGTTGCCAGCATCACAGTAAACATCAAAACTGAGATAATGACGCGGAACTGAAGAATGCTCCCAAGGGCTGAATGTTTTTTGATTGCTTGCGAAGTGGAAGCAACATACTGGTAGCATCTTCTATCCCATGAGTGAAGATCGTAGAGAGTGGTAGGCAGGCCGTTGTTCGACTGTTTGTCACATTGGCTAAATGTGACTGTTTCTGGCAGAAGAAACTGCTCTATATCCTCAGCGCTAACAAAATCTTTAAAGCATGTCCAATTTTCCCCTGCCGGGATCGCGGAGAGAAACCCGCTGAGCTCCTTTTTCCACCGTATATCCTTCCTTGCGGGTTCTTTAGGTTCTGTGGGTTCCTCCGAAGGTTTGTAGCGTATAATTTTAAGACAGGGTCTCGGTTGTTGAGGTGAAGGACATGAGATCTGATTGAGGTTTGCATAAGTGTTCGAAACATCTCGCAATACTGCTGGTTGGAAGAGATTGGAAGGCATGCCATCTTGTGAGGTCTGCGGTGCTTCCGCTGCGGATAGGCACACAGCCTGAGGGCTCGAAGAGGAGTTGCTCCTGAGTATTGTTGAATGGACGGGCTCTGAAGCAGTTGAAAAAGGGAGGATAAAACCCCGCTCCATTAGGAACGTTTCAAGTTTTATAAGTCGTAATTCAAGGTATTCTCGATACTCAGCCTCATTTCCAGAAAATGGATATCTTCGCGCCACTTCCATGGCCGATAATCGTATGATGAAGCAGCATCTGGAAGCAATCAACCTTGGGGCTGTAGAAGAATCTCTGAGGCACATCAAACACTAGCTAACCACACTAGCTTTAATTGAATGTCGAAAGGTTAGTCAATGGCGACTATACCCATCCCTGGAGCTATAATTGGTAACACAATCAATTATCCCATTGAATATCTTTCGGGCGCGACAACGCTCATCGGAAGTCAACGGGGACAGGGAGGAAAAGTTGATAAGGCCTTCAAGGGACGCTTGGTGCCGGTGGTGGGACTGGGATGGAACGTGAAATCGGCCAGGTAGATCGAGGACACCCTCAAGGGACGGCTGACGGCGATGATGGGACGCCATGGTGCAGTTCGATATGGCGGGTGAAGCAAAGATATTTGGATTCACTGTATCTACAGTCTTGGCAAAACCTCCAACTCAAAATCACCAAGGAATTTGCCTATAATCAAAGCATCATTTTTTATGGCTGAGTACGACATCCCAGCAGACAGAGCCCTAATAGGATCTTCCAAGGCTGCAACTAAGCAATGCTTATGTTATCTGCCTTGGCATTTCCTGAGTCAATCACGAGACAAGCTTCTAGCTTAGTCAGCTAACACCACCAAATAGCAATTTGGTGTAGTTTCACCAACTGGTAAACAAACAAACATACCCGAGCTGCATCATCAACATTATGCAAGATGCCAATAGTGAGTTGCAATGTTCCAACAACTGTTGACTGGATGTCTCTTTGTGACTTACTGTTGATTGGCTTTAGGTCAAGGCGAGGCAATGGCCGAAACCGAGATCCGTGAACTCCGCCGCAAACTTGCGGAGGCTGAACTCGCAAAGAAGGAGGCTGAACTCGCAAAGAAGGAGGCTGAACTCGCAAAGAAGGAGGCTGAACTCGCAAAGAAGGAGGCTGAACTCGCAAAGAAGGAGGCCGAATCTAGGCTGGCCAGTACCGACTTGCGAACGTACCTAGAGAACTGCCACACGTTGTCTAAAGCCATCAGGGTGGCCACCGACCGATCCTCAGTTACGTCAGGCGTTGTAACTAAGCCTGAAAATCGAATTTACCCGAAACGGATAACTGTTTCTGACGACTTTATGTCGCGGCAGGATGCTGTGTGGCGAAATATTTTGGACTCGTCGTTTGCGTCTAAAAAGCAATTTGCCAATGAAAATCAGCTGGAGTTTATCCTACACGTAGCTCACCCAAAAGGAATCAATGCAGAGATCGAGCTTCGGCATTTCCATCGGACTGTTGTTGAAGACCATGCCGGACTGATTTTGCGGGGGATCTGTGCCCACGAGCCTCTTAAGCAACTGTTTGGATTGCATGGTAACCTATATTTCGAGAACCACACAAACCTCTCCGGGAGTGGGACAGATCTTAGCTCGGCGTTCCAAAAAATGACCATCGGTGGCACCACATCAAATACATCGGCAACTATCAGCAAGAGCGGGCCTGCGGATCGATTTTGCATTTATGAAGAGAAGGATGATACGGATACGCCGGTCATAGCAGTCGAATACAAACCGCCCCATAAACTACCAGTGAGCCAGCTCCTCCAAGGCTTCACGGAAGAGATCCAGCCGGAAAGGGATATATTCGGCAGAGAGGAAGACAGTCCAGAATTTCGGGCCAAGTTTACGGTTGCAGCTGTTGTCACCCAGCTGTTTTCATATATGATTCGCAAAAGCGTGTTATATGGTTTGATTTGTACTGGTGAGGCTCTGCTTTTTGTTCAGGTTGACCGCAGCGATCCGTCCATGGTTTCATGTGCCCTCCATATTCCGAACAATGAAGCTTCAGCCGGCGATGAGTGTTTCTATCCACGAACAGCGGTGGCTCAAATTGTTGCATATGTCCTTCGGTCATTGCATGTACCGCCTTGTCCTCAATCTTGGGTAGATGCTACTCATCGCTTAGAAGTGTGGCCGCCTAACGAGGTCAATATCGGACCGGAGACTCCCTCTCCCAAAAACCGGAAAAAGAATTTAGGCATTGATCCCACATACCGTGGCCGAAGGGACGCTATTCCATCCAAAATGCATATGACTCTACGGTCCAGCTGTCGTCCTGCTAAGTTTCCAGAGTGTCGGGATTCCACTTCCCCTTCCCGTTCTAGGTCCCGCGGGCCAATAGCCGGTGTGGTCCCTCATAGTACCTCCGTAGCTCCGCAATGCACAGATTCAGGTCAAACAAACGCAAGAAACGACAGTAGCGGCTCGCCGCCTCAAAACTCAACTAAGGAAGAAACACAACGGAAATGTGTCGCTGGCGCCTACAGCACGGCGAGGATCCAAGACCGGCCATACTGCTCACAACTTTGTCTCCTCGGGCTGAAGCACAGAACCTTACCGGACCCAATGTGCCCCAATTTCGCCGATCATGAACCCAGCCATATCTCCTTAAATCGCCTTTCCATTCTTGTCAGACAACAAATAACTACCGACCGCGGTCATGATGCTGACTCCTGTGTCATGCACCTGAAAGGAAGCCGCGGCGCACTGTTCAAAATACGACTTTCGTCCCACGGGTATACCTTTGTAGCGAAAGGCATGGTGCATACCAATTTGCACCACTTAGAACATGAACGGGCAGTTTATGATGTGCTTCAGGATCTCCAGGGCAGTTCGATCCCAGTCTGTCTCGGCACTGTAAACCTTGACCCCAGCCTTCCTTTACATTACGATGGTCGCCGCTACATTCATCTTATCTTACTGAGCTGGGCGGGTAGACCAATCAGACGATGCCTCAGTGATGCTAACACGAAAGATATGCTTCGACAATTGGAGTCATGTCTTAAAGCCATCCATGGAAAAGCCGTACTTCATAAAGATGTCGAGGCACGAAACTTACAATGGGACGATAAACGAGGACGCCTTATGATCATAGATTTCGAGCGCGCTCTGATTCTGCCATACTCATTAAGACCTTCGGCCAACGCAGGTGCGCATGCCAATCATGCAAAGCAGTTTGAGTTAGAGAAATTCAATGCCCTTCATCAATTCCGTACTGATATATCCTTGGCGCCGAAACGTTTCCCCTGATAAGGGTTAGTATGCTGCGAACTTGCCCTCGATCCTTTGGCGCATGAAACCCTCAATCCCAACTTTCACTCCGAGACCAATTTCGTTACATATTGTATTGGAGACGTAAGACCTACAGGGTGGAGTCTGTTTAGCCATGGGCTAAGCTTCCTATTCATTCCCCTTAACACAGCCGGGCAGATTTTGGCAGCTAAGTATTTCAAGTGGAAATTGTGATCCTTTTGGTCAATGGCTTGGTTCCTAAACATGCGCAAAGAGAAGATTTCAAGAGATATTGATGTAGATACTTAGATAAGGGCAATGCAGTCAGGGTCTGATGTGGGAACTTTTATTTGTCCCTATGGATGGTAAGCAACAAACGTGGACTAAGAGAAAGTATGTTACAAGCAACTTATCAATGTTAGCGATCTCGAAAACTTGCTCAAGTCTTTGAAAATTTCCTAAATCGATTCGTCAAGGCTGACTACCCTCTCTTCCAGTGATTCCAAGATGCCGCAAATTTAGAGCCAACGGTCGTGCATGTGAACGGAGAACCTGGCCATCGCGAAAGACCAGATCAGCTTCAATTTCGGCCAGTTAATGACATTATATACTGATTATTCCCTTTTGGCACTGGAATTGGCCCCATACAAGCATGTGCATTTTCCGATTCTACCAGTCGAACACTCATTAGCCAATGTCCCACCGCTGGCCCCTTCAGAAGGGCGTGTCTATAGACATATAATTTCCAATTGAGATCGCGCGACATTCTTCCCCTTGTCTTTCCATTTGCTGTGTCCGCTGCCACTGCATTCCTTCTTCTCTTTCGTGCATGCAACATATGCGCGCGCATGGACTTCCTGAAAGTGGGTGAGACAGCAAGAAATGGGATGCGGACAAGGTAGTGACTGTGGAAAAGAGCTGTGGAGGATATGGGGAGCATCTGAAAATAGAGAAGAGAGAGAAAGAGACATGACAGGCAGGTAGACCTCCGGCGCAGGCGGGCATACAGATAAGGGATGGGTCGAGTCTCTAGCTATTTGACAAGCTGGTTCACGGGAAATCTTTCTTCTGCTGGTGATGGAGGGAACTCCCGATCCAACATAGATGTTGAAGTGGCGGGTGAATCCGTGTTGCACGCAGAATGCTTCGGGTTTCCATATCACTAATATAAGTGCCGAACCTCTTGGATTATGGGAATGAATGCCTATCCTACTAATTTGTCTTTATGATTACTACCATGTTGTGCATCGCCACCGACTTCCACAGAATGTGTCACTAGGGCGGAGGTGGAGGATTGTAATTGAGGTAGTGCTGGGGGGCAGGCAGTTGGTGGAAGTGGGGCTGTAAGGGGGTTCCGGCCATAGGACACAAGGTTCCTAAGGTGTCGGGCGGGTCTGTAGGTGGATATTGTGTTCCGCCACTTGAGTATCTGGTTCAGGGTCCGTCGGTTGCCAAACCAGTTGATTTGATTCCGTAAGTTGAGGTGAGGGAGGGCGGTTTGGGAAATGGCTCCCAGGTATAGTATCAATATAATCTCGGAAAAAGTCACGCTCGCTTTTGTAAAATAAGGCTGTTTGTTTCCGGTTGGCAGGTCAGCAGGTCGCCAGGTCTCGGTGGCCAGGTTGCCAAGCCCAGCAGATCCCAGCAGCGCCCAGCAGCTCTCAGCAGATCCCAGATTAACAGATGTATTTCTTAGATTTTAATAGGAAGTCATGAGTGTGAAATTAATCAGATTTTAATATAATAAATATCTTATCTTATCAGATGATAATATTATTAAATTCATTAAATATTATATGTTATTAGCAGTTTCTAGTATTAATAAAATTCTTATAATTGAATAATCTCAGAGCATTTTATATTAAAATTATCAGATTATTAAATTATATTATTTTATTTATTTTTACATGCATTTATATATATTATAAATATTTCAGATAAATTTAATTATTATTAAAATACTAAAATTTATAATAATTATTATAATTACATGATAAGAAGTAGAAATTATTAAAAATATATAATAATAAACAGTAACATTTAATTTACTAAATTAAATATTAAAATATTAAGATAATAAAAATAATACTAATTTTTTAATTTATTACTTTAATTATAATTACAGCTTCTTATAATTATTATAATATTTTTATATAATAAAAAATAAATTAAAATATTTTAAAAAACTTATTTTATAAGTTAGTATAAATATGTAAGCTCTTTTAATAAAATGTAAAAAAAAAATATTAAAAATATTAAAAATTTTTAATAATAAGTAAAAATATTACTTGCATTTTTAATTAGATTTGGTTTTTTTTTTTAATTTTTTACTTCTAATTCATGTTTTAATTTTAATTTTTTTTTTTTTTTAATTATTATAAAATTTTTAAAAATAAGTATTTCAGTTTTTTTATATATATTTTTTATTATAAAATTATTAATAAATAATTTCTTATAATTTTATTAATTCTGAATTTTTTTTATTTAAAATTTTTTAATAAATTTTAATATAATAAATAATAAGATTAAATCTGCAGTTATTTAAAATTAAAAACTTTCTAGCTTATATTTAAGATTTTAGTATTAGAATTAATTAATTATCTGCTTTTATCAGAACTCATTTATATTTAATTATAATTAAAATAACTTAATTTAATTAGTTATTCTCAGATGCATCTAATAATACTATTATTAATTTTTTAATTCTAAATTATTCTAGTTTTTCTTATTAGTTTTCAGAAAAAACTAATAAAAATTCTAATTAGAAAATTAGAAATTTTATTTTTTTTATATTTTAAAATAAAAGTAATAAAAAAAATAAGATACTCTTATCTGCTTTTAATTATAGCTAATCAGAATTAATATATTTTAATATTTCTTATAAATTTCTAAATAATCTTATTTTTAATAAGATGATTTTTAGCTGATAGAAGCATTTAGCTTTTATTAAGCCTTTTTAAAAATTAAAAAAAAAAAAAAAATTACTAAAATTTTTTATTATCATGTGTAAATATACTCATCTGCTGCTAGCAGCTTTTAATACTTATTAGTAATAATAAGAAAAAAATATACAACTATTCAGAATATAAATATAAATAATAAAATTATAATAATAAATTAATAAATGCTTTTAGTATTTACTAAAAGCATATAAAACTAACTAATTATATTTAAAGTTTTTTAAATTATATTAATAAATATTCTTTCTGCATTTTCAAGATATATAATATTATTTTCTTTTAGCAGCTTTTATAACATGTTAATTATTTCTAATTAATAAAAAAAAAAATTTAATTTTAATATTTATAAGCATATTTATAATATTTATCTAATAAATATTTTTAGTATTTCTTAAATATTCTAGCTTATTTTTAGTAATTTTTAATATTAATTAGAAATAAAAGCATGCATCTGATATTTATCATAATTTAATTCTACTTTTAAAAATAAAAAATTGATATTAATATGAAAATAAGTTTAAATTAATATTATTTATTTACTTTTATCTAATTTCATTACTAATTGCAAGCTATTAGTATTAATTCAGATAATATTTCTAATTTTTTATTTTTATTTATTAAATTAATTTTCTTATTAAAATAAATAAATATAATTTTATTATTATTAAAAAAATAAGAATATATAAGTATTTCTAGTTATAATTAATAATTAATAATAACTAATAAAAATATATAAATTTAAAAATATATATTTAATTCTGATAATAATTATAAGTATTATTAATTTATTATATATTTAAAAAAATAAAAAAAATTAAGAAAATAAGTATTATTAGAAGCTTATAAAATTTAATAACTGCTAATAAAGGTATGTAATTAAAGAAGATAATCATGATTAATAGTAATTTAAAATCATCTAGTAATAATAAGATTCTGATAATTTCAAATATACTTGTTAAAGTAATTTTAGTATCATCTGCTATTAATTTCTTCTAGAAGCTAATAAGTAATTATTCTTGCTTAAAAGAAACTAGTATTATATTATTTTATCTTATCTTATTTTTATTAATGTTATTACATATTTAGTTAGATTTAGTTATTATTTATTTCTTTAAGTGCATTTAGAAACTAGCAGCTATAAATAAGTTTTCTTAAAATAAATTTTATTATATTAAAAATACTTTTTTATAAGTAAATTTTACTATATACTATTTATTATAATTAATTACTTTTAATATTTATTATTTCTATACTTAGAAATATAATAAATGCATTAGTAAGATTTAAAATATAAGTAAAAATTAAAAAAGTAAAAATTAAAAAAAGCAGATGAATTCAGTAGCTTCTGTGTAATATGTGCTAGAAAATAAATTTTACTAATTATTTTTATTTACTTCTAGATATTTCTAATAATATTATAATTTTATTTTTTTTAAATTTTAAAAATTAAAATAGCTTTTAAGATTTTAATAATTTAATAAAAAATAAATATGTTTTTATCTGAATTTTTATTTATTATAAATATTTAATATAAAATATTTAGTAATTTATAATATTATATTTAAATATTTAATATAAAATATAAAATAATTTATAATAGTATATTTAAATATTTAATATAAGATATTTAATAATTTATAATTTTATATTATATTTAAAATTAAAATATATAATAATTATATTTAATATAATTATATATAATAATAATAATAACAATAATAATAATAATAATAATAATAATAATAATAATATAATTAAATACAAATATAAATTATAACAATTTAAACAATATAAATATAAAATATAAATAATATATATTTCTTCAGTACCTGCTAGCAGCTGATAAGAATTAATAATAAAAAATAATATTAAATAATCTTTTATATAATATAATTATTAACTTTTAATTATACATGATCTTATTTCTTTTTTTTTAATATTTTATAATATTATTTTAATTTTAATTCTAATTAAATAATTTTATTCTTCTTTATTATAAGTTTATTATTTAATATAATAATTAATTATTCTTATAACATTATTTTTTTTTTTTCTGCTAGTTATTTTTATCTGCTAAAAATATTTAAATATAACTAAATATTTCAAAAAAGAAAATTTTAAAAGCTAGCTTGTTATTAGCACAGATGATTATGAAGATTTAGTTATAATTATTAAATTTAAAATTATAATTAAGTTTTTAATCTTCTTTATAAATTTAAATAGCATTTTAAATTTAAATAATATTTTAAACTTGAATAATATTTTAAGTTTAACATCAGATAAGACTTTATCATGTTAATATTTATTTAAAAATAATATTTAATAAAATTAGTTAAAAACATCTGAATAAGAATGAATAATAGTAATAAATTATACTAGCTTTTTTTAAATTAATATATTATTAAATTTAATATTTATTATAAGAATTAAAATATAATTCATACTATATTTAAATATTAATTTTAGTATAATTAAGTTTATTTAAATATTAAAAGCTATAATAAAATTAGTAAAAGCATTTCATAATAAATAAAAGAAAATCTTACTATTTAATTATAGTTAATAATATAATTTTAGTCTTAAAATAATTTAGATAATAATAATTATTTTTAATAATATTTATATTTTATTTTACAGTTACTGTAGTAAGAAGATGCATTTACTATTATCATAATATTAATAAAATAATCTAAGCACTAATTAAACATTTCACATGCAGTAATTACAGCTAATAACATGCAAGATAAGATTAGAACATATTAGAAAAAAATAATACTCTAAAAAGAAAGAATTCACATTTTTTAAATGCATTAAGAAGTATATAAAAACTGATAATTAATCTGAGTATACATGTTTAAGAATCATCTTACATATAGCTTATTAATTAAGTTATTCTAGAAATAAGTTTTATTATTAGAAACTAATCATGATTATTAATTAATCATTATCATTGTTATTATTCTTGATATTTCTAGCATATAAAGATTAGATACTTGCTATTATTATTTTCTTATTATTTTTTAAGTTATTAATTTATCTTATTATTTTATTTTATTACTTTATGCATGTTTTAACATTATACATAATTTCTAGACTAGTATAATTAATTAATTATATAAATTATTTTTCTTTATCTTTTTTTCTAATTTGCATGCTTTTATATTATCTGTTACTGTTTAATATTATTAATTTAGCATTATTTAATTACTATCATATACTTCTATTCTATTTCATGCATATTAATTATGCATTATACATTTTACATTTATTAACTGCATATCTTGAGCTTCATAGCTATTAATAAACATACTTTTTATTTTACTATCATTTATTTTAACTAAGCATTTCACTTTTCTCATCTCATTACTAGCATTTCAGATTAAATTTTTAAAAATATAAAAAATATTTTACTAAAAATTTAAGAAGTTATTTTATAACATATTTAATTTTAAATAATTTCATTTTAATATTATAAAAAATTCTAAAGAATATCTTAAATAAATTCTTTATTCTCATAATGAGAAATTAGTTTTATTAGTTTAAGTTTATTAGAATAAAATTTAAATTTCTAAATATTATAATTATAATATATTATATAAAAAAATAAAATATGTTTTAAATATTCAAATTAGCTTTAAGTAAGATTTAGTAAGTAAAAATGTAATTTAAAATCTGCTAATATTTATTAGTAGCTGCTAAAAGCTTATAAATTTAAAAATAACTTACTTATAATTTACTTAATATTCATATTACTAATAACAGCTTTAATATTAGTATTATAAATATGCTATTACTTTACTAATTACTTTATTATTATTTTTATTTTATTAAATAATAAATTAAATGCTTTTTAATATATTTCTGCTTTTTCTTAATTAATGAAAATTTAAATAATAATAATTACTATTATATAACAAGTAGCAAATGTTACTAGTATTAGCTGATTGCATCTAAAATCTAATAATTTTAGATAAATATTTACTTAATTAAATTACTATACTAACATATATAAAATTAATTAAATTAATATTACTAGTAATTTTTCTAAAAGTTATACTTACTTAAAAAATTCAGATTGAATAAAATAAACATGCCTGTCATTTAAACATTATAATAATGATAAGAAATTTTTTATTATTATAAATATTATAAACATATTAAGATTTTTAAATATGTTAATTATAATTTTTCTTAAGTTTTATAGCTGTTTTTATTAGCTGCTAGCATATTTTACTTAAAAGTACTAGAAAATATACTAAGATATTTACTACTAAGAAAATTAAAATTTAAGTAAAACTTAATTCTTTTAAATTTATAAAACATTATTAAGATTAAAATAAATACTTGCAAGAATAATAGCATTATAATTCTAAATATATTTCTGAATACTTAAATCATGAAGAAATTATTTTAGAAAATATTAATAAATATTATTAGAAATTATTAGAAACTAATAATATCTATTAGTCATGAGCTTCTGATTATTTATTATTCTAATTAACTTTTTAATTTTTTCTTAAATGTTATTTAAGATTTTAATAAATAATAATAGAAAATATTAATATTATTTAAAATTTAAAAAAAAAATATAAGATATTTTAATCATATTATTTGAAATAAAAACAGTAAAAATTACTTCATATTTCAGATTCTTAAAAATTTCATTCTCATGCTAATAAATATCTGAAAGCTATTAGTAACTTCTGAAATTAAATAAAAACTAATATATTATACTGCTTATACTTGTTAATCATAAGTTTTAATTAGCAGTAGTATTTTCATTTCTGCTTAAATTTTTCTATACTAATATTTTAAAATAATTTAATATTAATTCTAATTAATATATTATAAAAAAGTAAGATTTATTAAAATATAATAATTAATTACTGCAATTAATATATTATTTAGAATAATTTAATAATATTTTATAGTTTTACTAGATTTTCTTTATTTAATTATTAGTATAATAGCTAAATAATTATTTTTATAATAAAAGTTATTATGCTATTACTTTTACTTCTAGTACTTCTAATATATTATGCTAGCTATAATAAATTAGCTATTAATATAAATAAATGCATGAAAATTCCTGATTCTTATTAAAAATAAATATAATCAGATATTATTAGTAATCTTATAATACTTTATTTAATAAATTATTTAATATATATTAAAGTAAATCTTTATTTTATTATATGTATATTTATATAATTAAACATAACATTTAAAAAAAAATTTAAATTAAAATTTATATTATAAATGCTTAGCAGAATTTTCATGTTTATATTATATCTGCTAGATAAATTTATCAGCTTTTATTAACAGCTATTATCAGATTTAAACTTAACTTAACTTAATTAAGTTCAAGTTAAGTCTGCTAGCTAGTAACTTTTCTAAAAATGTATTTATTTTAAAATGCATTTTTTTTATCTTTTCTTATAATTTATCTTTAACATGGACATAATATATATAATTATATTTATTGAATTTTAAATATTTAGATAAAAATATAATATGCTAAATATTATTTATCATATCTTATTTATTATTACTTATAATAATAATTTCATTATTTCTAAAGATTTCTTATTACTAAACAGTTACTAATATTAATAATTATTAATTCTTAGATAAAGAAAAACATACTGCTTTATTATTATTATCATTCTGAGAAAATTCTAATTTTAATTTAGAAATAAAAGTAAAATATTTTTCATATTCATATTAAATACAGAAATTTATATTATTCTAAGTTAGATTATTATTTATTTTAATAATAATAAATAAAAAATAAAGATATTACTGAAATAAATAAAAATAATATAAGAAAACATTTTTTTCATCTTTATATATTTATAAATTAATTTAAAATTAGAAAAGTTTTTTTTTAAATATATGAATATGTTTTTGAAATATAACATATAATTAGTAATAATATTTATTTAAAAATAATACTAAGTTTTTTTTACAGCTAAAAAAAAATAATAATTATTAGTTTTAATAATATCTTGATTTTAGTTAGATGTTAAAACTAAAAGCTTAAAAATATTATTTTTATTTAGCAGTAGATAAGTGCATGTAGAAGCAAATAGAATAATATAATTTAATAATTTAATATTTTTAATATAAAATATTTTAAGATTATTAAATTATAAGAATTTTATTAATGCTAGAAATTACTAATAACATATGATATTTAATAAATTTAATAATATTATTATCTGATGAGATAAGATATTTATTATATTAAAATCTAATTAATTTTATACTTATAGTTTTTTATTAAAATTTAAGAAATATATTTAATAATCTGAGATCTGCTGTAAATCATCATGCTAATATAATTTAATTAATTTCATATTTAATTACAGTTTTCTTATAATTAAAAGTTTCTTATAATTTTAAATTTTTAATTACTAAAATAATAGCTTGTTTATTAATTATTTTATTAAATTTTAAAGATGAAGTACTAAAAATGAAATTAAAATTATTAAGTGTATGAAATTATGAGATGAGGTATTATATTAGTTTAAAGCTTTCTAATTTTAATGAGCATTTTCTGATTATAATTAGTCTTATTTTACATTTTTTTAATCTCTTAAATAAGTTAAATAGTATATAAAGTACAGTAAAAATGATTAATTTTATATTCTCATATTTGTAAATTTATTTTCAAGAAGAAGAGATTAAAAATATTATTTTATATTATTTTTATTTTTTAATTAAGTATCTATGCTATAATTATCTTCTATTCATAATAAAAATGCTTCTGAACTTCACAGAATGTGTAACTTATTTTTATTTTATTAAAAACTCAAGTTTCACTTTTCATGTGTTATTAAAGAATGAATATTTTCACTCTTTATATAGAAATATCAATAATTCTTATAAGGCTAAGAGAATACTATTAACTTTAATGTTAGACTGCAAACAAGTTCATCAAGAATTGCAAGAACTTTTTAGAATTTAAATAAAGTTTTTCAGTTTTCCTGAGATATCTCCACAATCATTGGTCTAAATAAAGTTTGGGAAAATGTTTATGAAACCTTATTCAATTCTGCATATTATGTAATTTCCCTCACATTTTTAGCTTTTTTTCTGATTTTCTATGGCTTCCCAAAGCATTTTTTTGAAAAATTTAATTTTTGAAAAAAAGTTTATCTTTGAGAGCTTGTATAAATTCAGATAAATTAGTTAAAAATGTGAAAAAGGATGGAAAATATAGAGCTCTTCAAGCTCTTTTACATGATCTTAATTACATAATCATAACCTCAAAACTCACCCTGCTATTTCAATTTCAATCCAAAATGCAAGTTTTCAAGTCGAGTTTCAAGTCCAACTTGCAGAGGTTAAAACTCAACTCAACTTGGACTCATTCATAGTTTATTTAATCTCAACTATATCTTATCTTTTTAAATATTAGTTTTTATGATATTTTATAACAATATATTAAAAAGCAGTATCTCATTATTTAATATTCTTGATAATTCTCTCATTACTACTAGTTAAAGTAATTAAAACATTGCAGAAAAGTAATAAGAAAACTCTCATAATATACAGCTCTTATATTAAGATTTTCATGAATTAGCATATTAAAGAATAAGATTGTATATTACTACTTATAGCTGTAAAGTGCAGCAGAAATTAACTAATTTACTTAGATAAATCTAATTCTTCAGTTTATTATATTTTAGCATTTTATATTCTTTTAGAACATCTAAATAAATAGTAAAGTATTTCTGATTTCTGTAATACTGTTTAAAATAATATCTAGCTGGAGTAATTTATAATATCATATTTTCAGAAGAAGAGTAAAATGCTATTTAATGCATATTTTTATGCTTTTTTTAAATATGATAATATTCATGCTTTTAAAATGTATAATAATATTTATAAAAGGAAAATGTAATTTATTCTCAATAACTTTTCTTTAATTCTAGTAATAATTATAACTAGCTTTAAAAATTATCTTAAATTTCTGATTAGTACAGATGAGAATATGCTAGATGTTAAAAATAATGATAATACACATGAGAAAAAATTAAACATAGCATTTCTATCAGATGAGATCTTAATCTCAGAAATAAGTAAGAAAAATCTTTTAATAAATAAAATATTAAAAATTTCAACTATCACATTAATGCAGATAGTAATAAGTTAGAAGATTAAGATTACTAATAATTAGAAAAATGAAATTAATAAATCTAAAAATAATAGTTTCAGTTTCTAGAACTTAAATAAGAATAAGAAATGATTTGAAAAGCAAAATTCAGCACATGATGAAAAGTATTCACTTATCTGAAGCAGAAAAGATTATAATATTCTTTAGATATTAAGAGCATTTATTATACTACAAATAGATTTTAACAAGAAATTAAAAACTATATAAATATGATATAAATTCTAATAAGAAATGAATATAACTTAATTTATGTAAATTACTAGAAAATTTATTAAATCTTATATAAAAAAACTAATAAAACTCTTATTATAAAATAATTATATATTAAATAAGATAATTAATCTAATATAGAAATGAAAGTAATTTATAAATCATATTTTTTTTCATTAAATAAAATTTTATTCATGAAGATTTAACAAGTATTAAGCATGATATTAATAATATTAAACATGCTATAAAAACTTATAAAATGTAATTATTAATAAGAAATAAATCTTATATATTATTAGATAAAATCTCATTATTTAGTAATTTTATAAAAATAAATTTTTATTAGAATATATAAGATCTTAGTAAGAGAAAATAAATAAGCATATTAGAATTTATGTTAATAAATTTTCTTCTTCTTTAATATTTTTTTTTTCTTCTTTATTTAAGCATTTTCTATAATTATAAGATTTTTTTTATTTATCTTACATGTTTTTCTTATTCTTAATTCTAATAAGATATTCATTATAAGTATCAGATATTTGTTTATAAGAGTAAATTATCTAATAACTTAATAAAACTTTTTAAAATAATAATTATACTAAGTTCTTTTTAATAATAATAAAAATATATTTTTTAAAGAATTCAAATACCTATTTAAAAGCATTTATAATTCTATTCTTATATTTATTAATTAAATTACTATTTTATCTAATACTACTGCTGAGGCTGTTAAACTGAGTACTTCTACTAATATTAATTAAATTCTAAAGAAAAGTATTAGAATTTTTAAGCATTTTCAGAAGCATTCTAAGCTCTTATTTTTCAAGAAAAATGAGAAAATTAAGTACTTAGAAGAATTTTATCTTAATTCTAGCATTTTATTAGTTTCTTATTTCTTAATCTGATTTATTATCTGTAATTACTATGCATTTAAATACATCTTTAATAAGAGAATGAATATTAATATTATATGAATTTTTTATATTAATACTTCTAATAATATAATTTAAGAAATTAGTTATAAACATTTTTATTTTTTCTATTAATATTTTAAGATAAATTCTTTTTATAAAAGCTCAGATTCTGATTTACATCTTTAGCAGATTAGTATTATTATAACTTTTAATAATATCATTATTTAAAATCATGAAATCTCTTATAACTTAAGTAACATCTGTACTAGACTGTAAATGAGTCTGAGTTTAACTTAAACTCAAGTTTAACTTGACTTAGTCAAGTCTAAGTTAAGCTCTAGTATGGAAATTCCACTGAGTTTCAAGTTGAGTTGAACTTGACTTAGATCAAGTTAAGTTTTTAACTCAAAAAACTTGAAATCTATAGAAATATATAATGTTTTTCATTATAGTAGGGTAAATATTAGTTCTAATTAAGAGAAAATAAACTCATGTAAAAGCTCTTTTAAAGATCTTTTTAATAAGCTCATTTTCATATTTTTAGCATTTTTTTCTGATTTTCTATTAGCATTCAAAATTAAATATTAAAAGTTAGAAAAAATGAAAATTTGTTTTTAGTACTAAATCTTTAAAATTTAATATAAAATCAATAAAAAATGTTAAAAGAATGAAAATAGACTAGTTTTATGAAAAATTAAAAGACCTTTCTAACAGATCTACTTTTATTGAATTTAAACTAATAATGATTAAGATAGGTTCTTGTTAATCACATGTCTCATTTTCAAGTTAAAAACTTAACTTAACTTAACTTGAAATGAACAAGTTTCAAGCTGAGTTAAGCTTAAATGATATAAATATGAGTTAAGTCTGAGTTAAGTTAGAGAGAGTTAAAACTTAATTTCACTTAGATTTATTTGCAGTTTAATCTGTATTTTATATGCTAAAAATAATAATTCTTTTATTAATTACTTTTTTATAATAAGTAATTTAAATTTTATTATAAAAAATAATACTTATAATAATTACTTATAAGTAAATGCTAAATCTTATTATAGTTTTTAGATTATTAAGATAATTTCTTATAAATATGCTTATTAGAAAAAAGAGTTATTTTTTAAATATAAGTTAAAGATTATTAAGTCTAAGTCTGTTAAATTTGCAGAAAAAAGGTATAAGTTAGCTTATAATTTAACAGATGAATATTCATTTTCATTTTTAAATATTTTTATTTATAAACTTATAAATAAATATTATAAAAATAAGTATGTATTAAATTATATTACTTAATATTTTAAAGCTAATATTTATTAAGTTTACAAGATCTTTATTAAATTAACATATAAAAATGCTTTTATTATCAAATTTAATAATACTTTCTTTATTAGTAATTCTGATAAAAGAGAAAATACTTAAATTAATAAAAATTAATGATTTCTATTTTCTGAAAAGATAATTATCTAGCTAAGATAAATGTTTAAACATGTATAATAATAAAATGAAAATAAATAATTAAATTTATTAATGTCTTACTTCTTATATTATTCATTATATAATTATACTTAATTAACAGATTATCTAAAAAAAATAAAAAAGTTTATTAATAATAAAAATTTTTAAGAAAATTAATTAATTTAATTGCATGATTTTTTATTTAAATTTTAATAAGACTTAAATTTTTATTTCATAAAGTATAAAAAATACTAGTTTATAAGTATTTTTTTTTCTTTTACTTTTTATTTATTATTTTATTCTGATAAGTATTTCTTATTTTATTTTATTTATTAATAATCTTAAGTAGTATATATATTACTTATATTATTTAGAAATTATTTTATTTATTTAGATTTATTAGTAGTAATATTATTATTAAATTAATAAATTTTTTATTTATTATAAATTTTTCTTTTCTGCTAAATGATATTCTTCTTAATTATCTTATTTATTTACTTCTTATTCTTATTATTTTATTGATGCTCATGTTTTGCTTATTTTCATTTCTTCTTTATAATAATAAAAAATTCTTAATAAAAGATAATATTCAGTTCATACATGTTAATGATTTTTCAGATCTTAATAACTTTTTTAATAATTAAATCTTTTTTTTTTAAAATTCTGTTAAATATAGCTAATGTTTATAATTTCTTAAAATCATTCATGTTAATTTTAATTAATTAAAATTTATTAATCAGATTTTTAAAAATATATTTTGCTTTATTAAATTTTTATAATGTATAAATTCTTAATAAATATAATTTAACTATCTTGTAAAGCTTAAATTACTTTAATTAAAACTTTTTTAAATTTTTATTTCTGATAAGAATTTAGTTCTTAATTTTAAAACTTAATTTTCAGATTAATTTATTATATATCTGTTTTAATTTAATAATCTGATTAAGAAAAAGTTCATTTATTTTTAATCTGATATATTTAATATGTTAAATTCAGATATTAGAATTTTCTGCTTTTATATTATTAGATAAAAATTCATTTTTATAAGATGAATTTCAAGAATAAATATTATAAAGTAAATAAAATAGATTATTCTTACTTAAGATATGAATATAATATTTTATAATAAATAATATTTATATCAGATATTTATCTTATAGTTTAATAAACTTATTAATAAGATATTTTATTAAAATATATTCTAGTAATTTATTTAGATTCTTAATTTTTCTATTAATATAAGAATAATAAATAAACTGTGAATAAGTCTGAGTTAAACTTGAACTTGAACTTGACTTAACTTGATTAAGTTCAAGTCAAGTCTTTATTTTTAGTAATATGCAAGTTTCTGGTTAAGTTAACATCAGATTAATGCAAGTCAAGTTTTCAACTTAATTAACTTAATTATATATAAAATAAGAAGATACAGTTCATATAGTATTTATAATTAATATAATGAAAATTTTAAAGCTGCCAGCCTATAATCACACATAAAGAATTTCTATTCTATATTAATTTTCACACTTCATAAATTAAATTTCACATTATATTTCTATTTTAATCTATTTATATTTTATTTACATTTGTATATTATGAGCATTACATTACAAGTCTAATTTATCAAGCATTCTGATCTTGTTTATCATGTATAAACTAGTCTGTATTCAAAAACTTATACAGAAAGAAGAATGTATGATGAAATTCTATCTGTATTTTTAAGATATTAAAAATAATAGCATGGGATTGTTATTTATCTTATTAAGTTGAGATTGCTTTAATAATGTGAGAAGATTAGATGAAGAAGATAAATAGCTAATTAATTATATTAATTTTATTAAGCTTTAATTAGAATCTGTTGCTTAATTCTTTTCTTAATATATAAAGAAATAGTAACTGCTCTTGTGAATGATATCTATAAGACTGTATTTTATTAAATTATTAATATGAATTATTTATTCTATGTTTTTTAACTGTGATATAACAGTATAAATATGCTGTTATATTATTACTGCTATACTAATTATTAAAGTAATTATTAAGATAATAAGTAATAAAATAATAAGTAATAGAATAATGAGCAACAGAGTAATGAATGATAGAGTAATAAGTAATAAAATAATGAATGATGAGATAATAAGCAATAAGATAATGAGTAACAGAGTAATAAATAATGAAATGATAAGTAATAGAGTAATAATCAATAAGATGATGATTAACAGAATAATGAATGTTAAGATAATAGAATTTTAAATGATGAATATCAGAATAACAGCTGTCAAGCTAATTATCATCAAGATGATATTAGAATGTGTAATGTATTATTTAATAAAATAATTATATTCTCATTTGAATTACTCATATCATCATTCTTCATGTTAATATTACTTTTCTTACTTTCTTTATTTAATTTATTATTCATATTATTATCATTAAGATCTCATTCAGTTATAATAAAATTATTTTTAGATTTTAAATTATTACTAATATATTACAAGTAAATAATATTTTCTTTTTAATCATATTTAAAGATATTAACTATCTTATTTTTTTTTCTCATGAATTTTCATTTTTTAACATGTGATAAATGAAGTTAATATTATACTAATTAATAACTAGTTATATCATCTGCATGGCTACAGTTTCTGTCTTAATCTGATTATAATAATAATAATAAATATCACACATGATATTTTAAATCTATTTAACTAATACTGCTATTACAGAAATTCTGAAATAATTTTTTATCATATTACTTAAGATAGAAAATCATTCTGCATTTTTCTGCTAGTATTCTAAAATAAGCTTAAAGCTACTTTTAGTAGCTGTTAAGTAATAATATCAGTAATAATCATGTATTCTATAACAAGCTTATATAAGAAAACATATTCTCATGCAAATAAACATTTATCTTATTATAATTATTCTGCATTTAAGTATGAGTTTATTATGAAACTAAGCTTAAGTAAAGAAAATAATTAACATTACTAAAACTTGTTAATTGCACAGAATACTGTTTATTTACTAATAAAATCTTCTGTTTATATTAATTATAAGTAAGATACAGACACTGAGTATAATACTTTTTTTAATCTTTCTTATTATTTTTTTATTTAGAATTATTAAATGTTTTTATTTTTATCTTAAAATTAAATAAAGTTATAATTATTAGTAGCTCATCTGCATCTTTATATATTGCTAAATAATAAACTAATAACTTATTATAAACAGTAATTAACACATCTGTAAGATGTTTTTTTTATTAAATATTCTTTCTTTTAAGATAAATCATGTAATTATTAATATGATTAAAGAAAAGATTATATATAGAAAAAACATGATGCATTATTAAATAATTAGTAGCAGAAAGTATTATAATATATCTTATAAAAGATTCAGTTAACTAAATGAGATATTATACCAGCAATTATTCTGTTTCAGTAATAATAAGATTTCTTTTAATAAGTCTACTGTAAAGATATGAGTTAATAGTATTATAAAGCTAGATAATTCAGATAAGCATATTAAATGTCAAGTTTTAATATATCTTTATATTTAATTTTAATTAAAAAAGTTTTTTTCTATTCTGATAATAATTAAACTCTGTATAGTACTGAAAATTATAATTAATATATTTAATAAAGTTATAAATCTGACATATTAAGAAAAGCATGTCAGCTATAAATAATGATAAACATGTATATAATAATAAATAAATAAGTCTGAATTTAATTCATGAATGAAAAATTAAATAAAAAATGAACTACATGAATAGAATTACACGTGAGAATTAAGATTCAAGCATAAATTTTAGACAGTTAAAGAAGATAAGATAATGTATCTTGAAAAGAATATATGAAATTTCAGATTTAAGATCATGCTTAAGCATGTCATTACTTCAGTATGTATTTTCTATCTCATTTTTTAAGTTAATTTAAATCTTGAATAAAAGAGCATTTAAAGCAAGCTGGATAACATGTGCCATGCATGATACTAGAATAATGAAATACTTAAGTTAATTAGAATCAAGTACTTAAGTCTTGAAAAGTTTTTTATGTATTTTTTTATTATTAAATGTGTTATTTATTATAATTATAAAAATATAATCATGAAATTTATATTCTGCAAGAATTATAGTCATCTGAATAATCAGTTCTTTACTTGTGTGATATTATAGCATATAAGTGAATTTCAGAAGTAATAAATAATAAATTCATTTTAAATTAATAAAGTAAATCATAATTATAAGAAAAGATTATCTGAAGAAACTTGTCCAGTAATTAATTGCTAATAATACTTATTTTTAATCAGATAGAAATTAAAAAATGCTTTACTAATTTATTTTTATTATCTTATCTAATATAATCTGAATTATTTTATTACTTGATAATTTTATCTTAGATTTTAATATCTTTACTAAATGTTACAGATAAATATTATTAATAAAATAAAAGAAAACTTATATATTACATATGATCTTGATAAGCATGTTATTAAATTTTTTAAAAGTAAACTTTTTATCAGATATATCATGTTTATTAATGTAATTTCATCACTAATATAATATTAAAATGCACTAATTAGTAAACAGACTTACTTAATTAAAAACATAAATTTATTACAGGAAAACTTATTAAAGTTTAATCTTTTATTAATTTTTAGTTATTTTTCTTAATTAGTAACATGTTATTTACACACATGGCTCTGACACATTTCTTTAAAATAAGATATTTTATTATTATAATTATAAATTCTTACTAAAATTTTAGATATCTTAGCACAGAACTGCAGCACATGTATATAATATTAGAAAGTTTATTAAAGATTATAATAATTATTTAGTATTACTTTTAAAATAAAGATATTTATTTATTCATGTGATAATATATCTTTAAATTATTCTTCTCATTATATTTTATTTTACTTCATTAAATAGAAAACTTCTTAGCTGCTAGATTAGACACTTTAATATTAATTTTAAAAATTATAATATGCTTTAAATGCTATCTAATCTGATGCAAAATAAATAGCACTTTAATTTTTTTATAAATAGTTAAACTTTTTTTAAAAGTAAATTACTTGTAAATAATTAAGTTTAAAATAAGTAACTTACTGAAACTTAATAAATCATTAGCATTTTCATCATTTTTATTTATCATATTATCAGATGAATCTTGATCATAATACTCTAAATCAGAATTATAATTAAATTCAGAAATCATGATAATGAGAGAGAAGAAAATTAACAAGTAATAAAATATGTAACTGATATTCTAATTAGAAGTTAAGAAAAATATGTAAAATATTTCTAGATATAATGAAATCTGTATAAAGTACATACTTAATAGAAATAGTATTAAATAATTTACTAGAATTAAGAACTTTTTAACTAATAAAAATTATAACTAGAAATTTCATTCATAAATAAAATTACATAAGTTAAGTATTAAAGTAACAGAACTTATAATCAGAAATTTCATTCATGAGTAAAGTTAGACTTACATGAGTTAAGTATTAAAATAACAGAAATTATAATAAGATTTCATTCATGAATAAGTAATCACATGATTTTAGTAAAGTTACATGATTCTTATAGCTTAGAAATAAGCTCTTATTATAAATAAACTTTTCTTGCTTTACTTGATTAAATCTTAAAGTATATTCTTTTTTTCTTCTTCTTCTTTCTTTTTTTCTTTCTTTTTCTTCTTTCTTCTTATAACTTTCTTTTCTTAATAGTTAAGTAAATTTAATTAATAGCTCTTACTTTATATTTTCTTCATCTTCTCATTTCTTCTAACTTCATACTTGAATTAAAAATTCAGATATATCTAATTAACATTATATAGTTATACTTTATTAAAAACTTCTATTGCATGAAACTTATTTCAGATCTTATTATGTGTACTTAAATTTTATTCTAAAGAATTTCTAGCATGTGATTAAATTAAAATTAGACTTTCTCATTTTTTATTTACTTTTAATTCAAGAATTAAAAATGTTTCAGTCAGAATTACTATTAGTAATTAACTTAATTACTAATGCTGAGCTCTGACTGGAGCATTTTTAATTCTTAAATTAAAAATACCCCAGTCATTTTCTTAAAGATTTCATTACTAATACAAGTTAACTAATTAGATTATCATAATTTTTAAGAAAAGAAAAACATCTTTAAAAATTAAAATAAAGATATTATTAAAGTTTTTCAAGATTATTTTAAAATTCATATTAAAAGCAGATATAAAAATAGCAGATAATAGTAAAAAGATAATATCTCTTGAAATTTTCTGTAAATAATATTATGAGAAAAAAATTACTTTTTATAGAAATCAGCTAGCAGTTGCTAGTTATCTTTAAGCATGCTTGAATATTTCTATTTTTTATAAACTTTAATAAAAATACTAGTTTATTTTTAAAGTATATAAGCAAGCATGTAAAGTTAACTAAAGCTAAAAAACTGAAAAATTAACTTCAGTAGCTTATTCATTAATTAAATATATACTTCTGTTTAAAATTCAAGTTTATCAGATTTTTATGATTTTGAAATGACTTTTTATAATAAATTTTAACTTCATTTCTTCTGCTAATCTGTTACAGATGTTTTTAATTTTAAAGATTTAAGAAATCTTTATAATAAATAAATTATTAATTCTGAAGTTAATTATTTAAATTCTCTACAAGCTTTCAGAATAATAAGTTAGTAACTTTATAAAAATATCAGCTATTTTATCAAATTATGAAAACTTTTACTAAGCATATACATTTTTCTGTATTTAATTAAGATAAATATTATAATAATAAAATGATTAGTTAAAATATTTGCAAACTAATTCTACATAAAAATATTTATACTACATTATTAATAATCTAAACAAGCTTTTTTTAATAATTATATTACTTGTTAAAGAAAATGATTTACTAATCATGTTTTTTAATCTGATTTCTAATCTTGAGAATACTACTAAGTCACATGTTTTAAAAGCTTCATCAGAATAAAATGAGAAAGCAGCATCTGATACCACACAAGAAACAGCAGACAAGAATTCAGTATCTATTCTACATACTTTTTTAAGCTAGAAAAATTCAAAAAGCACTGTTCTTAATCTTAATAAGTTACTAATTCAGTTACTAATACTAATAATTATTAAAGTAAAATTTCTTATCCAGTATGTAAAATAATGCTTTTATATTCATGATAAAACTTGAAATAATCTTATTCTAACTGATAAAATTCTGTTAAATGCTGAAGTAAATGAAAAAATCAGTTATATTATCTTCTTTATTAAAGAAAACACTCACATTATTAAAAAATACAGTATTTTAAAAAAGGAATTATTATTAAAGTAAAATATAAGCTTGATATAAAGAATGAAGCATAATCTTAATCATGTATTAAAAATCATTCTGAACTTCTCTCAATTACTTAGTATTCTTAATATTAATTCTAACTGTTTGCTATTTTAGTAAAGTAGCATGCTAAAGCTTTTACCTTATCAGATAAATAATATTATTATGATATTTTAAATAGAAATTTAAACATTATAAAAAAAAACTGCTAAGAAGCCTGTGTTATAAATGAATATTCTTGCTAATAATATGAATCTCAGAAAAATTATTAAGATAATGAGTCTAGTTTACATTATTATTACATATGAACTTGATAATGTAATGATTTAAGATTTCATAATAGTTTACATTTCATCAGCAGTAATCTTATTATGATTTCTTAATTATACTAGATATTTTCAGAGAAAATTTTGATTTTTTATTATTAGCATTTCATTTCAGTTTATTAAAGATTTACTTTTCCAGATTATTATTATCATACTTATGATATTTGAAAAGATATTTTATAATTCTGTTAAATTTCATAGTTATTCTGACATTAAGATAAATTTCAGATAAATAATTTTTATTATTTTACATTTTACTATTTATTAATATCTTCTTAACTTTACTGTTAAAAAAAATGTTAAGTTAGATAATAAGTTTTCATCTCTAGATGAAAACTTAGCTTTTTCTTCTAAGATAATTTCATTTACAGCTTAAGACTCTTCTCTTACTGTTTTCTCTAATTAGACTAGTAATAATAAAGCTAGTCTTCTTAAATTAACTTCTTTAAAGACTAAATCTTTTATCTCTTTAAAAAAATCAGATATGAATAAAAATCTGCTTTCTTAATTAGCATTATTTAAATCTAATCTTTAGTTCATGAAAACTTCTAAAAAGAAAACTTGCAAGAAAATAATTATTAAGAAGTAAATAATTAAAAATGAAAAGAATTATAAAGAGTAAATTATCTGCTTTTCTGTAAAAGAAAGTCTCAAGATCAGTCATTTAATTATAAATAAGAAACATGCTATTAGACATGTTACTAATAATCTGACTTGTACTTGTAAACTTTTAAATATTAATTTGCTTTAAATAATAACTACTACTTCATTCTTAAATTTAATCATAAATATTCATGATTACTGTTATCTTATCTTTAATAATATATGAAAATTAAACTTATCTGCAGAGTTTAAAGCATTATCATTACTTAAGAAGTATGAGAAAACTTTTATAAAAAAAAAAAAGCTCTTCTTTTTTAATTCAGTTAATATACACATACTAATAAGATAATCTCATCTCATTCTTAATGAAGCTTTCATTATTATTTCTTAAATTTTAATATAATATATGATTTATCATATAACAAAATTTAAGATTAATAATGAAGTAATCAGTATTAACATTCTCAAATATTATATTAATATTATCTCTTTATTACTAAGCTTAAGAAAATAATTAAAATATTATTAATATTATTAAAAGCTAATAAATAAAAAGAAATAATCTGTAGTTATAGAATAATCAGATGAATTTAACACTGCAATTCAAGATAGTAATCATATAAAGTCACTTGTCTATGCTTTAATTTATGTTAAATTTTTAATTTTTCATATAAATATTAGTACATGAGCTACAGCTGTAAATAGAATAATGAAATTTCTGAGCTAGTCTTTTACTAATATTTAAATGTTTTTAAAATACACACATATTTCAGTTAATTATTACTATTATGTGCTCTTAATCAGACTTGAATATGTGCTAGAAATGTTATTAATATCACTTATTTTTTAATATATTATAATACTCTTTTTTGAAATTATGTAATATTAATAGAAGAGACTTATTCTTTTCTATTAAACTTCTGCTATAATCTGATTAATGTATATGTTTATTCTTAACTAAAAATTATCAGTTAGATGATTATAAACAGATTTAATGCAAAGTAAGAAGAATTATATAATAATAAATTTTAATAAGTCATCTGGTTTACTACACATCATCATTTTCATATATTAAGTAAGTAATTTTAAGATTAATTTTTATCTAAGTAAATGTTATTATATGATTATTATTAAGTTACTAAGAAACTTAAATATATTTTTTTAATTACAGGCAAGACTAGTACAGATTAAATAAAAATGAAATGTTTATATTTAATTATTTTATATAAATTATACATATCAGCAAGCAGCTGCTGGAAATTTAGTAAGAAAGATAATATCTAATTTAATTATCTAGATAAGTGTGTAATAACATTTGTTTCTTAGCATTATAAATATTTCTAAACTTATAAAAAAGATATTATGTGCACTGCTTGCATGGTCAGAATACTAGAATATTATTAACTTGAATTTAGCAAATTTAAAATTATAAAAATCTCAGCTAATATTTTTTATAACAATTACTGAAAAATCATTAACATTTAATAAGAAGTTTAATAAAAAGAATGAGAAGAAGAAAAAGCAGGCCTTAGAATCTGAAAACAAAAAAAAAAAAAAAATAAGAAAATAGAATGAGAAAGATAATGTCATTCATGAATTAAATCTTGATGAAGTGAGTGAACCTGTTTTCAGCTTTATTATCTGTAAATCAAATCTTGATGCAATAGATAAAACTGTTTCTAGCTCTCTTTCAGATTTTAATGTGATGATTAAATTTATCTTTAATACTGAATTTAATCTTATTTATGAATATCTTAATTAAGTTAAGCATTCTGATAACTATTTTCTAATCATTATTCTTTTACTTAAGAACTCATTAACAGACAGTGAGAAAATTCTGATTAATTAAAGCTTTAATATGAATTTTTTTACAGTTTTCTGCTTTTTAAACAAGTTAATTATTATCTTTCTTTAAGTTTTTAGTAATAATGATAATAGTAAATCTTTATTTTAAACTTCTTTCTTAGACTAGTCTTATAAAAATGAAATTTCTTTACTTTTTTAGCTAATCTACTAGCTATTAGCTTAGCTAATGAGCTCCATGCATTATTATAATTATATGATTAATTCTTACTTCTCTTTATAAAATTAATCTGCTCTTTCAGCATTTCTAATAAAAACTTACTAATAATAAAATTTTTCAAGAGCATAATTACTTCTTAGATACTAATTCTTCTTTATTTTAATATTATATAATGCTGATTCTTAAGCAGTTTATTATAATATATATAAATAATAACTTATTTATTATATCTAGCATAGTTATCATAATTTTACTAGTATAACTAATATCATTTTTTATATAAGTATAACTAATATCATTTTTCATACAAGTATTGTTTTTTTATAGCTTATCAGTCTAATATAAATGTAAAATAGCATAAGCAGAGTAAATTTCCTGACTAAAATATATGAAAAAAACCAGTCTATTAATAGATAAATCATGATATAAACTGAAACAGAAAGTATGAGATGCTAAATAACTGAAGCTAAATAAACATCTCAGCTTGAATATCTGGAGAAAACCAGCCTATAAGTAAATAAATTAGAATGAAGATGATAATTGCTATCTTTCTGATAATATTATTAACTATCTTAAATTTAAAATTATTTAAGATGAAAAATACTAGATTCTGATGAATTTTAATAAATTTTACTAAGATTATGAGATATAACTAAATTTATGTAAAAAATAAATGTGCAGATTATAAAAAAATTATTAATTAACATTTATTACTTAGATAATTTTATGAGTTTTTAGTAATTCTTTTTCTAAAATCTGAAAAGAGATTATAAGCTATTATAAAGAAATATCTGATTATAGTAATAAATTCAAGAATTACTAAATAAGAGAAAGATACTCTAATATTATAAGATACAAGAATTATAAACATGATAATAATCAGATTAATCATATTTAACATACATAATTTTTATAAGAAAAATTTAAATTACTGTAATAAATCTGAAAATTAATAAATAAAAAAGAAATGCTCTGATATTATAAGACATGAGAATTATAAACATGATAATAATCAGATTAATCATGTTTAACATACATAATTTTCATGAGAAAGAATTAAAATTAAATTCTTGCTATATAATATTCTTGCTACTGTTAATGATTATCATTATTATATTTCTTATAATAAAAATAGTCATGCTTATGAGATGCTCTTAATAATACCTGATAAAGAAAATAAACATTACTGTTTTTAACAGTAATTTAATTCTGCATCTGATGAAAAAAATTAATCTTGTTATTTTTTAATAATATTACTAATGCTACTCATGTGCTTAACTAATCATTATAATTATTAATGAATACTTAAGTTAAATATATTAATATGAAATTATTTATTCTAAAGTTATTACTTGTATTTTAAATTATTCTTATAAATTATAACTTGTTAATTTATTATTTTAAACAAGTAGTAATTATTATACAAAGTATAAAATACAAATTCATGTAATTATATACAGAATAATCATCATGAAAATTTATAATATAATATTTAATGACTTAGCAATTTAACTGTCTTGTTCATTTCTTAGCATTTAAGTCTGAAACTTAACTTAACTTAACTTAAAATGAACAAGTTTCAAGTTAATTCAAGCTTAAATTATAAGAGACTGAATCAAGCCTGAGTTAAGTTAGCCTATCTTAAAACTTAACTTAACTTAAACTCATTCACAGTCTAATAATAAAGCATAGTTATTTAATGCTTTATTTTTAAAATATTAATATAATAATTAATAACTTCTGCTAGTAAATTAGCATTATTATCTAAAAGTAATTTTTTAAGCATGCTAAAGTTAGTAAAGATTTTTTTATAAATAAATTAAATAATTTTTACATTTATTATATTCTTAATAATATAAGTAATTAATTATCTTATTATATATTTAATAGCAGTAATAATTTAGCAGTTTCTGTTTAGCATTATAAGAAGAAAGCTAATTAGATTAATAACTTATTATTTAAAAAATTTAATTTTATTATTAATCATGTATTAAGTCTCTTTATATTTAAAATTTTATTAAAATTTCTTTATAATTTAATAATTAGAATATTTATAAATCAGCTATTAGTAACTTTTTTTAATTTCTAATTACTAATCATATAATAAAAAAACTTCAAGTATTTCTAGTATTTCTAAATAACTGAATTTATTATAAACATGTTAAATCAGGTTATTTTAAAATGTTAGTTTAATATATGATATTTCAGTTTTATTATTTAAGATATGAAAAAATATTAATTTTTTCAATTTTTTTTTTTTATCTTTTTCTAATGCAGGAAGAAAGCTTACTTTCTCATAATTTTAATAAGATGCTTATTATCTATAATAAGTTTTCTTATAATTAGAAATTTAATTATTATAATATATTATTTATCTTCATTATAATTTTAAAGAATTAAAAGAATTTTTTCAGCAGTTTTATAATATAATATGTTTTTTATAATAATATTTATAAGATTTTTTTAAATGAAATTCAAGTATTTATTAATAATATTCAGCATGATTACTTTTTTTCTGAAATAATATTTAATTAATAAATTATATTTCTGAAAATCTGTAATTTAATAAATCAGATATTTAAATAAATTTCATATTATTTAAAAATATTAAAATTTTTTATAATCTATTATTATAATTATCTTCATTTAATTATTAATATTATTAATTAATAATTTTTAATAAATACTTAATTACTAATAACTTTTTTTTATAAATAAAATAATTTAGTTTAGCTTTATTAAGCTTTCTGCTATTAAATATAACTGAGTATAAAAATTTATTAGATTTTTTCTAATATAATACACAGTCAAGTGCTTATTCAGAAGCATTTATTTTAATTATATATAATTTTATTTAATTAAACTAAATTATAATAAGATTAGATGTTAATTATTTATGTAATTCTTGAAATGTTATTTTACATTTAATATTTCAGATAATGAAATAAAACTTCTTCTTTTATAAATTCTTGTTAAATTTCTTTAATAAATTTAATAAAAATATAGTAATTCTTATAAAGTTCTTAATAGATTACTAATAAAATATAATTAGATTAAAAAATTATTAAATCTCATGCATGTTTATTAATTTAGATTAATTCTTAAGCATGTTAAATTTTACTAAAATAAGTTTAATAATTTTTTTTTAATAATATGCTTGTAATACTTAGTTTATTTTTTATAAATAAATATTTTAATTCTTTCATGTATAATGTATGTTTATAAAAAATATTACGGATTTTTTATAAATATTTTAAATATTTCTTCTTTAATTAAGAAAATATTAAAATATTATTTAAATATATAAAATAAAATATTTTAATATATTCTAATAACATATAATTTATTATTATTTAAAATGTTAATAAAGTATTAATTAAACTAAATAACATGATAAGGAATTTAAATTTTTCTTACTAAATATTAAATATTATTTTATAAATATTTTTTTTTTATTTAAACTTGCTAAAAGCCTGCAGTAAGATTATTGTTTAATAAAACTTTAATTTAATTAATTTAATTTAATAAATTCTAAATTTATAATAATAGATACTTATTTTTTAATGTAATAATATTTAGAATTTTATAATTAATACATATTTATTATTTTCTGCTGAATTTTTTTATGAATAAAACAGGAAATTCTTATAAACTAGCAGATAGCTTTACTAATTTCCTGTTTAGTAATTCTTTTATCTAATATTTCTGCTTTTTAAAATAAGTTTAAAAGAATTAATATGTTCTCATGTTAATAAGTTATGCATTTCTTATTTTAATATTATATTTAAAAAATTTATCTGATAAAAATTCTGATAATAATTCAGAATAAAAAATATTTTTATTCTTATTAAGCAGTTTATAAAGCATTTTATTTTTCTTAAAAATTTTTTTAATAAGTTTTTTTTTTTTTTTTATCTAATAAATAATGCATAGATTAGTTTCTGTTAATAACTTTTTCAGATAACATTTCATTTAATAATAAGTTATTAAATTAAAATTTTTATTATCTTAACTTAATACAGTTCTTCTCATATCTGCTAGAAATATCATGTAATATTTCTTTCATCAATCAGAAATTAACATGTGTGAGATTTGCTAGCATATTTATAAATTTCATGTTTAAAATCATATTTTTTCTAATATCAGATTGGACTGCAAATGAGTCTGAGTTGAGTCAAGTTTTAGCCCCCCTGGACTTGACTTGAACTTGACTCACATTCATATGATTTGAACTCAAATCAACTTGAAACTCATTCATTTCAAGTCAAGTTAAGTTAAGTTTTCAACTCATAAATGAGACACGGAATTGACAAAAACCTATCTTTATCATTATTAGTTAAAACTTAATAAAAGTGGGTCTGTTGAAAAGATCTTTTAATTTCCTATAAAACTAGTTCATCTTCATATTTTTAGCATTTTTTGTTGATTTTCTATTGAATTTCAAAGATTTAGTACTAAAAATAAATTTTCACTTTTTCTGATTTTTAATATTTAACTTTAAGAGCTAATAGAAAATCAGAAAAAGATGCTGAAAATATGAAAATGAATTCATTAAAAAGGTCTTTGAAAGAGCTTTCAAATGAACTTATTTTTATTTAATTATAACTAATATTCACCTCATTATAATGAAAAACATTATATATTTCTATAGATTTCAAGTTTTTTAAGTTAAAAACTTAACTCAGTTCAAGTTAAGTCTAACTTGACTTGAAACTCAGTAAGATCTTCATACTAGAGCTTAACTTGAACTTAACTGAGTCAAGTTAAGTTCAAATTTAAGTTAAACTCAAACTCATTCACAGTTTATATCAGATTATATTTAAATTCATTAAAGAAATATATTATTATAAAGTAATAAAAAATTTCTAATTAAATTTTAAAATATGCTTTCCAATCTATATATATATATATATATTTTCTATTAAAAAATTTAATATTTTTTTATTTAAATATTTATTAGCATTTTAAATAATTAGTTATAAAAATAAATAAATAAATAATAAAAATACTAGAGTTAATGAGAATTCATATTAATTTAATTTTTTTTATTTTAAATTTTTCTATTATCATGTTATAAAGCATCTGCTTCAAGCTTATTATATAAAAATATTTATTTAAGAATTTTTTATTAGTAATATTATCAGAAAATTTTAAGAAAACTTTCTTGAAATTTAATAAATTAGAAAAATTAGAAATATTATTAATAATAAAAGCATCTTGTAATAAGTTAGCAAGAATTTTCTTATTTACTAACTAATTACTTTTTCTAATTCTAATTTATTAGTTTTCTTTTCTTTCTTAATCTTATTATTTTTTTTCTTTTTTTTATAATTTTTTAATAAGTATTTTTTTTTCATATAATAAAAATAAATATTACTTTATTTATATTATATTAAATATTATAAGCTTTTTTATTTAAATAATTTAAAGAATAATAAAATTATGTTAATTAACTTAATTTCTTTTTTTATAAGAAAACTATAATTTATAAATTTAAATTTATTAATATTATTTAAATTATTTGCTAGCTGACAGAACTTTCTAATGAAACTAATAATTTATTTAATATTTTTTAATATTTTAATTACTTCTGAAATTATTATTAATTTCTTATATTTCTTATTTTATTCAGTTTGCATTTCTGTTTTCAAGCTTCTGATAATATAATTAATCTAAGCTTAAATAAAAAATATTATATTTAATTTTTATTTCAAAAAAATAAACTTTTCTTATTATTTCTTATTAGCATTAACTTTCTTATAATATATTAGAATTTAGCTTTTAAATTTTATTCAAGTTATAAATAACAGATAATTTATTTTATTTTATTTAATTATGCATTTTTTAGTTATTCATTTTTCTTAAGTAAAACTTTTTAATTAAGTAAAAATAATAATAACTTATTAAATTTTAATTATTAATGTTTTAATAAAATAAGTTTTTTATTTTTAATATGCAGGATATTATGCTAATTATTTTAATATTATATTATTTTTAATAAAATTATTATATAAATTAAATTTAATAAGATTAAATACTTTTTAATTAATTATTTATAAATTATTAAAATTATTATTAAATAAAATTAAATTAAATAAATTTAGATTAATAAAAATATCTGATTTTATAAATAAAGCTAAAGATAATAATAATAATTATTACTGAGCTAGTTATTATTAAGTTAGTTATTATTAAGTTATATTCATGCTTATAAGTTATTTTATTATATTTTATATTACTTCTTGTATTATTTTAATTTAATTTTCAAAATTTCTTTTCTTAACTTGTAAGATTATTAGTATTACTAAGTTTTTTTTTTTTTAATTTTTTTATTTCTTATTTAAAATTTCTTTATAATTAATTTAATATTTTTTATTTTATTTTTATTTATTTCTTTATAAATGAAATGCATTTTATTTATAAAACTTAGAAAAATTAAAAATAAAAATAATATTATTAATTAAAATATATAAATATTAGAATGAAGATTATTAGAATTTTTACTTATATTAATTTTTATATAATTAAATATGATAAAAATATATTTCTTATTAAAATAAGTATTTTATATTTAATATGAATATAAATATAAAAATAATTAATATTTAATAAATTTTCTTATTAAAATATCTTATATTTTAATAAGCATATTTAAAGAATCTGAATTTAATTAATAAGATTTTAAAATTTATAAAATTTAAAAATTTTTTTATAAGATTATTTATTTTTATTTAATTTTCATAATTATTATAAGAACTTAATTAGATAAATAAATAAAATTTAATTTAATAATTTTATTTATTATATTATTAAATTCTTTAATAAGTATTAATAATTTTAATTAAATTAATTTTTTAGATAAATATTATATTTTTAGCTAAAATACTGAAATTAGCTATTCTTAAAAACTAGAATAAAATCTATTAGAGAAATCTTTTTAACATGTTATCAGATGTGATATGAATTCTGATAAGAAATGAATATAGCTTGATTCATGTAAACTACTGGAAGATCTGTTAAGTCTTATATAGAAGGACTAACAGAACCCTTGCTATGGAATAACTATATACTGAACAGGATGACTAATCCAATATAAAAATGAAAGTAGTCTACAAACCACATGGGCATAATGATTATGGAATGAAGAATGCGTTGCGATTTCTTGTCTGATATGTATTGATCACGGAAGACAGTTGAACTGTGTGGGACCAAGATTGCCATTGTTTAATCAATACGGACTAGATGAAATAGATTGATTAGCAGACAAGGAAAGTTATTAGACCATGTTACCGGCAAGATGAACAGAAACCGTGAAGAGCAGCTTTAGGCAAGGAATCGGGTAAGGAAAATTCCGAATCTAAGGCATTGAACCATCTTCAATCCCTCCTCTTCTTCGACCGAATTGGCCAACCAGGATCTGTATACGAAATTGGTGCAGTCCAGCTTAGGCCAGCTATTTTTTTCTTGATAACCTGCCCTCCATGCCCCGCCAAATTGGTCCGACGCTTGGCTCAGAGGTACCATTTACGAGAAAGAGAAAGCATTTAAGAATAATCTTATGGGATCTCAAGAAGCAAAGGGAAGCAAGTTGTGCGGAAAGGATCAACATGCATAACACTGCTGTCGCGAGAATAATCTAGCAGCTGAGCGAGCGGGCCGAGATTCCCTTCTGGTCAAATTTTGGGACGCAGAGCTGGCAGTGTGGGATAATTTACTCCGTGGATGCAAACTAGATGCGGCTACCGCGGCAAGAGAGATCGTGACACGTCCGCGATTCAATAATAATGCAGGAACAAGCAACACATCAAGTGCATGGCGGAATACAACCAAAGGAATATCAGTATATTCAAAAAAAAAGGGGAAAAAAAATAAAAGTCTACGGAGTAATAGCTCAAAGCTCAAAGCTCTTCGTTCTCGATTGAGGACGCCCCCAGCTCAGCCCCTAACCCCTTAAAACATAGCTAAGGCCAGGGAACACATTCCAGGCTAGCTTCTACTTCAAGAGGCGAAACGGGTCAAAGCCTGAGCTTGACACTTTGGTTGCGATTTTGAATGATTAGTTTACGCCTTCACAGTCAGTTTCATTACCGGGATAGTACTCACCATGCTGTAATAGAGTCCTCGTTGTGAAATCAGCGACTGGTGACTGCCGCTTTCAACAATGTCCATATTGTTATATGCCAACTCTTGATTGTGGCTAATGCGCTCTCCAAAGACAAAGATTGTATCAGCATTTTGTACGGTGGCAAGTCGATGTGCGACGACAATGACAGTTCTCCCTTTGGCAGTCCGTTCTATCGAAGCTTGAACTTGCTGTTCAGATGCAGAGTCAAGGCTGGATGTGGCTTCATCGAGGAGAAGGATTTGCGGTTTTCGAAGAAGTGCTCTTGCAATGGAGAGGCGCTGTTTCTGCCCACCCGAGAGCGACAGACCCCGGTTTCCAACATCGGTATTGTAGCCTATGTAAACAGCTCAGCATTGTATTGTGAAGAAAGCTACCATTTCACATCGACTACCTTCCGGTAAAGATTCGATAAAATCATGCATTTCAGCCTCGCGACACGCTTGATACACTTCTTCATCACTCACGTCTGTCTTGTCAACGCCCAGGAGTACATTGTCTCGGATACTACCTATAAACCAATCAGCAGGGGAAAAGCCATTGCAGGCATCGGATCGCTACCTTGGTACAGGGTTGGCTCTTGGGAGACCAATGCTAGGGCACGACGGTAAAAAACAGTATCTAAGGAGCGCAATTCAACTCCATTGACGAATATGCTACCATTCTGATAATCATAGAATCTTGCGGAAACTGTTAACGATTTAGTCTTATATTAGAAGAGGGGAGAATACCTCTCTAGAAGCGAGACGATAGAAGTCTTGCCACAACCTAGAAAATGTTCAGAAATCGTCGGGACTTGCAGTACAGCAAGACTGGCTTCCTCACCGGATGGTCCAACGAAGGCGACAAACTGGCCCTTTTTAATCTAAAACCAGATTAGTTGAGCGTTAAGTCGCGGCTTTGAGGTATTGCATACTGTGAAACTCAAGCTTCGGAATACATCTACGTCACGCGTTGGATACCTAAAGCTCACGTCCTGGAAAACAATCTCAGCACCTCCTCGCAAGTCCACGGTCTTATGATGTTTGGGGTCGCTGCTTTCGTCGGATGAGGGTCGGAGACTAATAATTCTGTTTGCTGCAGCTGTCGCCTGCGCCATATCTACATACAGTCAGGGGATAAAATGCCTCACCAAACTAAAAGCGGATACATACTCGGCGTCAGGCTGCCAAACTGACCAGATGCTTGACCACCCTACAACTCTTGTTAGTCGACACCAAACCTCTCGAGTGAGCAAGGGATCCGTTCATACCAGTACGACGGAAATATAGACAACAAAAAACTGTACAATGTCATATTCACGACGGGCCAGCAGTAGTCCTCCGTACCTAGGGTTAATATTAGATATAGCTACTAGTACGACTGAACAGCGCTCACCAAAAGCATAATGCCATGCAGGCCAGATCCAAGCTATCCGAGGCTGCGAAAATTAAGCACCCGTGAATTGCCTTCGAAGAGGCAGCCCTCACATGCTCTTGCAAAAGGGAGGAGTATCTCGTAGCTATCAAATCTTCCATTGTAAAGGCCGTGACCGTGCGAAAGGCACCAATAGCCTCTGAAGCAAATTGCGAACTTTCGGCAAAGACTGCAGCGTTAAGTTTCTCGAAGTGTAGTTCGTATCGGACGCGAGCAAACATTGCTAGGATGATGATTGGGAAGGCGGCAAAAATTGAAACCAGAGAAAGCTTCCACCCAAATGCAAAAGATATCGCTACACATCCAAAAATATTAAACAACGATATCAGGGGAAACGCCATGTATGGCCCAAGAAGTTCCTGCAGCTGTGTCGGGTCGGAGGAGAGCCTTCCAGTCAAGGAGCCAGCCGAGTTGTCCTCCTTGTCAAAGAACGGGATAGGTTTGTAAATCATGGCTTCGAAATACTGTTGGCGGTAGGTTGTAACTACGTTCTATTTATGGCGTTAGCTGCCATAACGAGGGCTTGCTTCAATCCAAGTCAACGGTACTCACAGTTGCCACAGCCACTGAAGCAGATCCCAACATAAAGTAAAACACCAAAACCCCAAGAGCAATGATAAAGTATATCAAGGCCCAGAAATTTGCTCGCTTGAGTAAAGCTACTCCAGTGAGTTGGAATGTCTCCACAAGCTTTGCAAACACCAATCCTTGCGCCGAAAAGGAAGCTTCGGCGGAAAAATGGCAAAGCAAACGGTCAGCTTGTATGGACACAGATGGCACTGTAGCAAGCTCACCTCCCAGCCCAATGGCCCCGATTAAAACGAGCACATACAACCACCACATCTGCCGTTGTTCAAAAAGAAATAATCCGACGGAATTAATAAGAGATCTCTCGCGGCAGGATTCTTTGCTTGGATTCATGGCAGCTGTATCATCCACGCGCTCTTCAGGCTCCTTTTCTGTCGAAAGGGCGACTTCAGGGCTCTTCTCGATATCTTCCAGCACGGCCGAGCCTTCACCCATTTCCAACTCTTGGTTCTTAACAAGATCCCGGTATATACCATCCTTACTTAAGAGTTCTTGGTGGGTGCCTTCTTCCATCGCTTTCCCACTTCTTAAAACAATGATCTTATCCGCCTTCTTTATAGTTGATAATCGATGTGCAATCATGATTGTAGTCCGGTTTCGGGAAACTCGGTCCAAAGCTTCTTGGACAATACGCTCGCCACGAACATCAATTGAACTTGTTGCCTCATCGAGAATAAGGATGGAGGGCTTCTTGATGATGCTTCTCGCAATTGCTAGTCGTTGTCGTTGACCGCCGCTCAATTTTATTCCGCTCTCGCCGACCGGTGTATCGTAGCCCTATTTGAATTAAAACCAAAGGAAAAAGGATGCATGAATTACAAGGAAAGTCTGCCAACCTGAGGAAGTTTCTCGATAAACTCGGTTGCAAATGCCTCGCGACATGCCTCCTCCACGAGTAGGCGCTTTTGCTCTTCGCCAAACCCCTCCCATTCAGTTCCAATCAGACCGTATGAAACATTATGGTATATCGATGTGTTGAAACAAAAAGGTTCTTGCTGGACAAGACCGATCTGGGACCGCCACCACTTAAGATCCAGGTCAATGATATCTTTGTCACCGAGACGGATAGATCCTTTATTCGAACCGTTATCCCAGGTCGAGCTTTCGCCTTTCTCAGATGAGGTATTCGAAGGAGTGATCTTGTCATCTACCTGATACCAACGCTCCAGCAGGGCGACGATCGTACTTTTTCCACACCCTGAAGGGCCAACAAAGGCGGTTATTTTTCCTGCCGGAATGCAAAGGGATAGATTATCCAGTACTTTCACATTCGGTCGGCTTGGATAGAAAAAGTCCACGTTGTCAAACCGAATGTCCGTTGAAGCCGATACCTCAGGTGACATCAAGCCGGCAACTTTGGGTCTCGGAATATCCAATACTTCGAAAAAGGCAGTGGATGCGGTGATTGCTTTGGACACCGCGATCATGGGAGCAGCAATGTTTGATAGAGAGGAAACAACGAGAAGAACCGAGAATATCACTCTTGGAACCTGGGCTTAGACGTTTGCCCCATAAAAGAGTGGAAGAAGGAGTCCTTACACAATTACTTGACCAATATCCTTAACGTTGCCGCTCGAATACTGTCTTACACCAAACCAAAAGGTCAACGCAAAATTGCAATACAATGCAAAGGTTGGGGGGCTGATGTGAACTCCCATCAATGGCGAAATGCGCATGCCTCTGCTTCGAGCTTCGGCAATCCATTTTCCGTACCTTGCTAATACACGTCCCTCTGCCCCGCAAGCAACAATCGTTCTGATGCTGCCTAAGACCTCCCCGGCAATCGATGATGCCTTTTCGTCAGCCTCGTCAACGCTTTTCTGTAGGCGAAGAAATAGCGGCACAGTTATACTCAACGCGGCCATGATGAAAACCAGGGCGGAGGTCGAAACAAGGGTTAGAGACCAAGAATAGCGGAATGCTATCGCATACGCAGCAATCACCAGGGTAAGAGATTGCACGAGAATCGACAGTTTATCTCCAATTCCAGCCTGGATCGTGTTGGCAGATGTGGTGATTGTAGTGGTAGGCCGGCCGATAGGAAGTTTATCCACGAAAGCAATGGGTTGTCTAAATAGGGCGCAGGTATACTCGAGTCGTAGTCTTGCCGATATCCTGAGAGCAGCCATCCGGATACACAACTAGCTCCAAGTTAAACTGCGAGATAGAGGAGTGTTTAGGATAGAATCATAGCAAACCATTGATATGTAGTTCAAGACAAACTTCCCGACGAAGAGATAGACAATATATAACCTGGAGAATGTAGATCCTAAGTTAATCGTCCTACATACCGTTACAAGAGACAGAACAACGTACACATTGCGGTTGAGGGTTTGCATGAACTCTTGTTGAGTGACACGCGAACCAGGGACAAAAAACGCATTGAATTCCGTCGCGAGTTTTCCTTCACACTTTTAGCCCAACGAAACATCAAGAGCTCAGCAAGCACATCACTAACCAAAAACAATATTCATCAAAGGTAAAGCCTATCCAAATCGTGAATAAACGACCCACACACAGTATGTGGCTCCAACAACCGAGGGTGCGATACATACAGTACCGGTAGCCGCCGCGCACACTGCAGCCGTAGCCATGAGGGCGAAGTCCCATCGGGTTCCAAATCGAAGAATTTTCTGGGAACGGAGTATCAGGGACAACTCGATCAATTATCGCTCTTCGAGAATACCTACGAGGAAATTCTTGAGTTGGGGCTTCTCCCCCGAGTCGGGTCGTTCTTCATCGTTTGCAGAAGATGCCATTCCCGCGTATCATTAGGCAAAAGGTTCTCAAGTCACACCGGCGCAGGAAGCGGAATCCTCAAGGGCGCAGAAACCTTTATCATTCTCATCCTTTCAGGGTTGTGATCCTGGTCTTCGCCAGGCAGCAGAATTACAATCCGCCAAGCCATACTCTGTAGTTATACGAGTGTTGGATCCTTGGAGATGTTCTACTCTGTGGTACAAGCAAGTATCACATAAGCACACAACACACTAACATGTATGGATCATATTTATATGTAGATCTCTTAGTTTTTTCATACTTTCTGGATTATAGATAATTGCATAAGTCTCTAATATTATATATATATATTTTTAAGTATTTTTCTTTTAATAATCTGATAATTATGAGATCAGTTAGTCATTTAATACTTTGAATTTTTTTATAATTTAATTTATTAAAATTTAATATTTTATTATAAATAAATTCTAAATTTAGTTCTGAGTATATTATTTCTTATATTATATTATTTTAAATTAATATAGACAGTGAATGAGTCCGAGTCGAGTCAAGTTTTGACCCCTGCAAGTTGGACTTGAAACTCGACTCGAAAACTCGCATTTTGGATTGAAATTGAAATAGCAGGGTGAGCTTTAGGGTTATGATTATGTAATTAATACCATGTGAAAGAGCTTGAAAAGCTCTATATTTTTCATATTTTTTCACATTTTTAACTAATTTATCTGAATTTATACAAGCTCCCAAAGATAAACATTTTTTCAAAAGTTAGATTTTTCAAAAAAATGCTTTGGGAAGCCATAGAAAATCAGAAAAAAAAGCTAAAAATGTAGGGAAAATCACATAATATGCAGAATTGAATAAGGTTTCATACACATTTTACCAAATCTTATTTGGACCAATGGTTGTAGAGATATCTCAAGAAAACTGAAAAACTTTATTTAAATTCTAAAAAGTTCTTGCAATTCTTGGTGAACTTATTTGCAGTCTAAATTAATAAGTAAATTAAGAAATTTTTTAATTTTTAGAAAAGAAAAAATGTTAATAAAATCAATTTTAAAAATTAAGCTTTAGCATATAGCATGTAAAAGCTAAATTAATAAAATTATTATTATTAAATAATATATATATAATAATAATTTTTAAAAATAAATTAATTTTATAATTTTTTAAAAAAATTAATTATAAGAATTTATAAAATTTTATAAAGTTTAAAAATAAAATTATATTATTTTAAATAATATTATAATAAAAAAATTATATAAAAAATATATAATAATATAAATTTTTTTAAAAAAAAATATTATAAATATATAAATTATAAATAAGTTTGAATTAAATTAAATTTTAATTTTTCCAAACTTAACTTAAACTTAATTTATATTATCTAATTTATTACTTAATTTAGCTTAAAACTTAGTTTAAATAAATTAAGTTAAATTAAGTTTTAAACTTATTATTAAGATATCAGATTAATAAATTAATAATAAAATAAATATTAATTATATAAAGATGAGAGTAAAGCTGTTTAAAAAATCTTGAATTAAGTTTTAAAACTAGCTCATTCTTATATTTTTAACTATTTTTCATAAATTTATATAAGTATTTAAAAATTTATTATTAAATTAAAATTTTTATTTTTAATACTAATAATATAATATTTTTAATAAGTAATATAAAATTAAGAAAAATAATTAAAAATATAAGAGTAAGATATTTTAAAACTTGATTTAAGATTTCTTAAATAACTTTATTCTTATTTTTATATAATTAATATTTATCTTATTATTATTATTTTTATTAAATTATACATGAAAAGTATGAGTTAAATTAAATTAAAATTTAATTTATTATAAATTTATTTAACTTAATTTAAAAACTTAATATGTTTCTTATACTAAAACTTAACTTAAATTTAATTTAATTAAATTAAATTTAAATTTAAGTTTAATTCAGATTTATATATAATTTATAAATATATAATATTATTTTTAAAAAAATCTAATCTGAAATTATATATAATTTATAAAAATACATTATTTTATATAAAATAATAAATTATTTATATATAAATTATAATTTTAATAATTTTTTAAAATTATAAAAATTAATTAAAATTTTAATAAAACTAAGTAAAAAGTTTATAAAAAAAATTAAAGAATTTAAGTAATAAAATTATAATAATAATATTATTTAAATAAATCATATGCATGAAATACTTACTAAGTTACTAATAAATTAGAAAAATAATAGAAATTTATTTAACATAAATTATAGACTGTAAATGAGTCTAAGTTAAACTTGAATTTAAACTTAACTTAACTTACTTGAATCTGAATTAGATTATCATTTTTTAATTTTTTTAAGTTTCTGATTAAGTTTAACTAGACTTTTTACAAGTTAAGTTTTTAACTTATTAAATTTAATCATGTATATTACTAACAGTAATATAATTAATATTAATTAATAATTAAAATTAAATTTTTAAATTTTATAAATTATTTATAAATTATAATATTAAAATTTATTTTATTATAACTTATTTATATAATTTATTAAAAAGTTATAATATATTATTTATTATTATAATATTATCTGATTATATATAATTATATTTTTATAATATTAGTATCATGTTAAAGATTAAATTTTTCAGTTAGAAAAATATAAAATACAGAATAAGCTTTTCCAGATAAAAACTTAGATTAAGAATGTGAATTAAAATAAATAAAAGATCTAATAATAAAATCATATTTATATTTTTCAAAAATTAATAATTATAAGAAGAAATTAATACTTTCTGTTTTATTATTTTAAGACTGTAGAAATAAGATAAGATTTAATAAATTAGAAGAGAAAAATAGCTTAGCTAGTTAATCAAGTATATTAATAATAATATTACTATTCTTATTTAATATTTTTTTTATTTAATCTTATATTATTTTAATTAGAATTTATTAAAATAGTTATTATTATAATAATAAAAGTATAATTAATATATAATGAAATAGTTATTATTATAATAATAAAAGCTTAAGTAATGCATAATAAGATAATTATTATTATAATAATAAAAATATAAGTAATATGTAATAAGATAATTATTATTATAATAATAAAAATATAAATAATATATATTAAGTTAATTAATATTAGCATGATGTATTATTCTAATATTATGAGATAAATATACTATTAAATATATTATCAGATTTAATAACTTTAATATCTGAATTATTTTTATCATTTTCTTCTGCATTTTCTTTTATTTTTTATTTTTATCATGTTTTCTTAATTTCTTTTATATTCTTATTTCTATTATTATTCTTATTCTTATTATTATTATTTATTTTATTATTATAATTTAATATAAAAATAAAATTATTTATATTAAAATTTTATTTAGCTGCATAATTATCATTTTTAATATCTAAATCATTACTAATATATTATAGCTAAATAAGTTTTTCATTTATATCTTACTTAAAAATCTTATATATCTAAATCTTATTTTTTTCTAAGTTTTTTTCTTTTAATTATTAATAATAAGAATTTATATTATATTAATTCAGAATAAGATATATTATTTGCATGATTATAATCTTAACTTTAATTTAATTATAATAATAATAATAAATATCATGTGTAATACTTTAAATATATTTAACAAATATAGCTATAACAGAAATACTAAGATAATTTTTTATAATATTACTTAATATAGAAAATCTTTCTTTATTTCTTTTTTAAAATTTTTAAATTAGCTTATTAAAATTTTAATTATATTTTAGATAGTATTTATTAGTATTAGATAGTAAATCATTTTTAATATAAATAATTAAACAAGTTTATTTTTATTAAGATATTTTTTTAACTCATTCTAATCTTATCATAATTATATAATAGCTAACTGGAAATTAAAGCTGGAGTAAAGCAAGTAATTAGAATTACTAAAGCTTATTAAAGATGCTGAATGCTCTTAATTAATTAGTAAGAATTTTTACTTATATTTATCATAAACATTATGAAAATAATTAGTATAATATTACTTTTAATTTTTCTTATTATTCTTTTATTTATTTATATTAAAAATTATTATTTTTACTTTTAAATTAAGAAAATTAATAATTATAAGTATTTTATTTACTTTATTATATATATCAGAATAATACTTAGCTAGCTTATTATAAGTAATAATTAAAGCAGAAGTAAAATATTATTTTTATCTAGCATTTTTTTTTCTAAAATATATCTGATTATCATTAATATAATTAAATAAAAAATTATAAACTAAAAAAATATGATGAATTGTTAAGTATTTTATAACTGAAAGTGCAGTTATGTATCTTGTAAATGATTCAGTTAATTAAATAAAATACTTTATCAGATACTACTTAGTATTAGTAATAGAAAAATTCTTTTTAATTATTTTATTATAAAAATAAGATTTAATAACTGAATGAAATTAGATAAAGCAGATTAATATATTATAGATTAAATTTTAACATGTTTTTATATTTAATTTTAATTAGAATAATTTTTTAATTTTCTGATAATAATTAAACTTAGCATAATATTAAAAGCTATAATTTATATATTTTATAAAGTTCTGTATTTAATAAATTAATCTGAATATTAGTAATAGAAAATATAAAACATATATAAAATAAGATAATACAGAATGAGAATTTTATTCATGAATAAAAGAAATAAAAATAATACTAAAACATTTAATGTTATTTATGAATGATATTTCTAATTAAAATAATAAGATAAAAAAATAAAATATTATTCATGAATGAAAATAATACATGAAATAATAAAAAAAAAAAGAAAAATAATATAATTAGATAATATTATAATAAAATATACATGAGATTAATGAGAAAGCTGATAAATACTTAATTAAGATAATAAGTTATAAATATTATAAGATTAATGATACAGAAAGATATATCTTAAGCAGTATATATGAAATTTCTAATTTAAGATCATGCTTAAGCATAGCATTATTTCTGAATAAATTAATTATATTATTCTTTAAATTAATTCTAATTTAAAAAAGAAAAATATTCAGAAATAATTAAATAACATGTATTATACATGAAATTAAAATAATTAGATACTGCAGCTAATTATTAAGAATATCTTATATTTTAAGTAGTTTTTTATGCATCTTATAATTATTTAACATATTATTAGTTATAATTATAAAAAGATAATTATTAAAATTATAATTTATCAAAAATAAAATTATTTATATTATAAGTTTCTTACTAGTATAACTTTTAAATATATAAGTAAACTTAAAAAGTAATTAATAATAATTTTATTTAAAATTAATAAAATAAATAATTATTATAAGAAATAATTATCTGAATGAATTAATTTAATAATTTATAATTAATAAGAGTAATTCTTATTTAGAAAGAGTTTTCAGAATGATACTATAATTTATTTTTATTATTTAATTTAAAACTAACTTAATTAATTTATCAGATGATAATTTTATCTTAAATTTTAGCATTTTTATAAGATAGTAAAAATAAATATTATTAATAAAGTAAAATAATACTCAGATATTATATATAATCTTAATAATTAAGTTATTAAATTTTATTATAATAAATTTTTTCTTTAGCATGTTATAATTATTAATATAATTTTATAACTAAACATTTAATTATACTAATAATGTGATTAATTAAAAGATTTACATGAAGTAAAACTTAATAATTTATTAGAAAAAAACTTATTAGTATTTGTAATTTAACTAATTTTTTACTATTTTTTTTAATTAATAACATGTTATTTACATAAGTAGCTTTATAATATTTCTGAGAAGTAAAATATTTTATTATGATTATTATAAATTTTCTTAAAAATCTGAAATGCTTTTAAATAATATTATAATAAATATATATCATTTTAAAAAGTTTATTTATAATTATAATAATTATTGAATAATATATTCAGATTATAAATTTTTATTTATTTATATAATAATATATTTTCAGATTATTTTTCTTATTAAATTTAATTTTACTTCATTAAATCTGAAATTCTGTAATTATAAAATTAGAATTACTAGTTAAAATAATAATATGCTTTAAATACTATCTAGACTGCAAACAAGTTCAAGTTAAACTTGAACTCAAACTTGACTTGACTCAAACTGAGTCAAGTCAAGCCCTAGTATGGAGATCCCATTGAGTTTCAAGTTGAGTTGGACTCAACTCAGTCCGAGTCAAGTTTTCAACTTGAAAAACTCACACTTTTCATGCACGGCGGTCACAGCCTAACAAAAGTAATGATGGTGAGGTGAATATTGGTCGTATGGAAATAAGAGTAGGACTGTTTGAAAGGTCTTGAATCAAGCTTCAAAACGTGCCTACTCTCAAATTTTTAGCTATTTTTCTTAATTTTATATTGCTTGCTGAAGATGTCATGTTATTGTTATCAAGAGTAAAAATTTCAATTTGGCAACAAATCTTTGAATGCTCATATAAATTCAAGGAAAATAGCCAAAAATATGAGAGTAGGCATGTTTTGAAGCTTGATTCAAGACCTTTCAAATGGTCCTACTCTTGTTTCCATACAACCAATATTCACCTCACTGTTGATTTGTCAACCTGGTGTCTTGGCAGCAAGTCCAAAACTTGACTTGACTTGACTTGTTTGAACCAAGTTTCAAGCTGAGTTGAGTTGTAAATTAGATAGTGCAAGTCAAGCTCAAGTCAAGTCCAGGGGGGTCAAAACTTGACTTGACTCGGACTTGTTCACAGTCTAATACTATCTAATATAATAAAAAATTAAGATAATTTAAATCTTTTTCTAAATAGCAGAATCATGTTTCATGACAGATTTCTAATTATTAAGCATGTTAAATATTAATAATTTACTATTAATTAACTTATCATCATTTATAAAAAGCTTTTTATCATATATTATATCAGATAAATCTTTATTAAATTATTTCATATTAAAAACATTTATAACATTTAAAATTATAATTAGAAAAGATAAATTATTAAATAATCTTGAGAATAAAGAAATAATTTACTAGAAACTGAACAAAGAAAAAATTAAGTAAAAAATAAAATTATTTATTTAATTAATAATGAAATTTCTCACATGCTTTTTATAAATATGATATATACTTAAGAATTTCATTTATATTTAATTTAATAATAAATTAAGTAAATAATAAATTAAGAATAAAATTTTAAAAAAATAAAAAATAATATAAAAAGTATAGATGAATAATAAGATTTGCTGATAAATAAGTTTTAAATCAAGTTACTTTTCTAAATTCTGAATTAAATTTTCTTCTTCTCTTCTCTTCTTTCTTTTAAGTTTCTTCTTTTCTTCTTCTTTCTTATAACTTCTTGCTTTACTTAGTTTTATATACTTATTTTAATATTTTTAAATTTTTTTTAACTTACTTAATTTTATAAGTAAATTATAAGTATGTTTATTTTTAATTTATTCATAAATTAAAAACTCATGAATGATTTTTCTTTCTTAAACTGCATTAATTGGAAAGAATTTTAAATTAAATTAAAAAAACTTATTTCTAATATCTGATATTTCTTAATCTTTCATATATAAATTAGAATAAGAGAAATTATTTCATCATTAATATAAATTTTATTCTTAGAATTAGTAGTTTAATAGAATTTATTAAGTTTTTTAATATTTTTATACTTAAGTAAAATTAAAATTTCATTTATGTATAAAGTTTTCATACTTACATTCTTATTAAATTTAATTTATATCTGAAAAATCTTACATTATAAAACATGGGAGATTTTATTCATGAATAAAATCACTTATTCTTTCTTAATTAAGAATTTTACTAATACATAATTAGTTAAAACTACTAGTATGCTTGTAAATTATAACAGAAAAATAGTTATAATATTAAAAAATAATGCTGATATGCAAAAATATCAAGCTTTTAACCTGTATATTCTAGAATTTATTTAAAAAAAGATAACATTTTATAAAAATTAGTTTTTAATTTTTAAATATTTAAAAAAATACTTTAATATGAATATTCTGAGAGAATTATAAATAAAATATAAAGTATTTTTTAATATTTATAATAAGATAAGAAAGTTAAATTAGTTAAGTGAAATAAAAAAAAAAAAAAAGTAATATTCTTTTATTAAAAGCATTCTGTAGCTTAAAATAAAAGTATTAAAAAATTAAATTATTTGAAAATGATTTATAACTTTTAATAATAACTTTCAGCTTTAATAAAGTTTAATTACTAAGCATTTTACAGTTACTTCTAATATGAAGCTTATTCAGATTAGTAAAATTTTATTTTTAAAATTAATTATGTGAATTCTTATAACTGTATTAAATTAGTAAAAATCAGATATATTCTAAATTAAACTGCAAACAAGTTCGAGTTGAGTTGAGTTTTAACCCCTGCAAGTTGGACTTAAAACTCGACTCAAAAACTCGCATTTTGGATTGAAATTGAAATAGCGGGGTGAGTTTTAGGGTTATGATTATATAATTAGTACCATGTGAAAGAGCTTGAAAAGCTCTATATTTTCCATATAATTTAATATTTTTAATCAATTTATCTGAATTTATACAAGCTCCCAAAGATAAACATCTTTTTAAAAGTTAGATTTTTCAAAAAAGTGCTTTGGGAAGCCATAGAAAATCAGAAAAAAAAGCTAAAAATGTGGGAAGAATTACATAATATGCAGAATTGAATAAGGTTTTATAAACATTTTACCAAACTTTATTTGGACCAATGGTTGTGGAGATATCTCAAGAAAACTGAAAAACTTTATTTAAATTCTAAAAAGTTCTTGCAATTCTTGGCAAACTCGTTCGCAGTCTATTCTAAATATTAAATATTATGTTTTTTAATAAAAATATTTATTATATTTATTTTATATATTACTTCTGATTCTGAATCTTCTTATAATTAAAAAATAGCAGAAAAAAGTAATTGAAATAATTATAAATAAATACAGCTGTTTAGCTAACATATGTTTATTCTAATAAAAATGAATAACTTATAGGAGAAATTTCAGCAGAAAAAAATATTAATATGCTTTTAAACTTACTTTTAGTATTTAATGCTGTTTCAGATTATAATAAGGATAAATAATCAGACTTAATAATTAAAGAAGTTATTAGTTAGATGAAGAATGATATTACTTTTGAAAAAAAATTAGCAGAAATTTTAAATATATTTCTTTTATAGAAGAATTTTGAACAAAAGCTAGATAATATTAATATAAGTTTTAAGATGCTGTTAATGATGATAGCATATGAAATTACTTTTCTTATTACTTATATAAAGATAAATCTTACTATTTATTATAGGACTTAAAAAAATTTTATTCTTATTATAAAAGGTTTATTAAGTAAAAATCTGAATACAAGAATTAGCTAAGTTATTAAATTAATTAAAAATATGATTTTTATTATTAAAAAACATAATTTAATAAAAGAAGCTGCAGTAAATAATAATAATAAATAATCTGATAATAATGAATAAATTAAACAAATTAATGCTTTAGAAGTGATAATTATTATTATTAAATATTATCTTGATTACATATTAAGAGAGATTCTTATATATTTAAATTTTCTTAAGTTTTTTAATCTGAGAAATAATTATTTATTATTTAAAATTTCAAAAATTCTGAAATTTCTATCTTATTAAATTACTAAAATAATTATTATGTTTTAAATTAAAATGAATATCATGTATAAAAAGAAAGCTAAAGAACTAGTTTAATTAGGAAACATTTTATTAGATAATATGAATTTTAAAAAAATAATTAAATTTATAAGTTTTATTTATATAACAGTACTTAAAAATCTTAATAAGATAAAAAGAATTACTAGCTTAATGATTATCTGCATTTCTCTAGCAGTAATTTCATCTTAATTTCTTAATTACACATGATACTTTTAAAAGAAGTTAAAATTTTTTATAATTAGCTTATTTTTGTAATTATATAAAAATTTATTTTTCATGATTTTTTTAATAAATTCTGCTGTTTTTAAGTAAGTATTAATTAATTTTTTAGAATTTAAGAATTATAAAAATTTAATTCAGAATCTAATATTTATAATCTTCATTATTTCTTATTTTATCATTAATAAGTTTTTACTTAATTTCTTACTTAAAAAGTATGAAAATAACTAATAAAAGATTTCAGACATGTTTTAAAATCTTCTTATAAATAATTCTAGCTAAGAAGAAAAACTGGTATTTAGCATTTTTTTAAAATTCTTCTTAAAGAAAAAAAAAAAAGTAAAAAGTTAAAAAAGCATGTAATTAAAAAGAACTGATTAGTAAAAATCATATTAATTAAGAATACAGTAGCTTTTAATCTGACTTTAAACATAAATAAAATGCTTTTTTTAATCATGCTTAATTAGTTAACTTTATTCAAGTCTAATAAAAAAGTTATCAAGATATTATACAAGAAAAATAAGTATTAGATAACTATTTAAAAATTAATATAAAATGTAAAGAATAATTATATTTAATAATTAATTTAGTTTTTTATTAAAAAAAATCTGAAAATTAGTAAATTAATTATTAATAAAGCATATATTACTTAGCATGTGATTAATAATTTAATACATATCTGCAAGCTTTTGCAAATGAATTTATTATAAATAATTATGATAATTTCACTTCTTAGTTTTATAGTTAATATTCATGACTACTGTTATTTTGCTTATAATAAAAAATAAATATTTAAATTAAATAACTTATTTAGCATTTAGTTTTTATTCTAATAGTATAAAACTATTATTACTAAATATAAGAAGCTTTTATTATTTAATCTTGTTAATATCTGATACTTAGTAAAGAAATTATATCTTATTTCTAAAGAAGTATTACTTATCATATTATTAATTTTTCAGCAATGTATGATCAGGTGAACTACTAAGTTAAAAATTATTAATAAAATAATTAAGATTAATATATTTAAAAAATATATTAATTTAATAATTCTTTTACTTAGTTCTAATAAGCAGCTAAATTATTATTATCTTCATAATAATTTTATTAAGAATTTTCTTATAAAAAATATTACTATATATTCTGATAATTTTAATTAAATATTAAAAAATAATTATTATAATAAAATTTTAGTCTGTGCATTTATATATTTAAAATTTATAAAATTTCATAAATATTTTAATTATAATACTACTACTGCAAGCTGCATGAAAGCAGTAATATTATAATTATTTATTAAATTATATAATTTTTTAAAATTTATACATTTTATTAAAAATTATTAATATCATATTTTATATATAAGACTTAAACATGTATCAGAATTACTAGTTATATTATTTTTTTTATAATATATTATATGTTTTTTTTTTAATATTATTTATATCTAAAAAAAATAACTTATTATTTTTTATTAAATATTAGTAATTACTTAGCTGATATACATGTTCATTCTTAATTAAGAAATTCTTATTAGCTAACTTTATACTAAACTAATATAAAATAAAAAAAATAATATAATTATCAATTTTAATAGCAGATTCAGATAATTACAAGTTATTATATTTACTTATTAAATAAGTGAATTTGAAATTAACTTATATTTAAGTAACTGCTATTACATGATTATAATAAAATTGTTAAAAAATTTAAATATTTTTTTACAGTTTCAGACATGTCTTATTTATATTAATTAGAAGAAAAAAGTTTATATTTAACTCTTATTTACAAATCATATAATTTAATGATTTAGTACTAGTAATTTAGCTTGATTCTTAAAAAGAAAAATCAGATTTAACAGCTTAACTAGACTGTGAATAAGTTTAAGTTAAACTTAAACTTGAACTTAACTTAACTTGAACTAAGTCAAGTTAAGCTCTAGTATGAAAATTTCACCAAGTTTCAAGTTAAGTTAGACTTGATTTAATCTAAGTCAAGTTTTTAACTTGAAAAACTCATACTTTTCAGCATGATCTAATAAAAGTAATAACAATGAGATGAATATTAATTATACAAAGACAGGAGTAAAATCATTTAAAGAATCTTGAATTAAGCTTTAAAATATGCTTACTCTTATATTTTTAGCTATTTTTTTTAACTTTATATTACTTATTAAAGATATCATGTTATTATTATTAAGAATAAAAATTTTAATTTAAAGATAAATCTTTAAATATTCATAAAAATTCAAGAAAAATAGCTAAAAATATGAGAATAAGCACATTTTAAAGCTTGATTCAAGATTCTTTTAACAGTTTTATCTTATCTTTATATAATTAATATTCATCTTACTGTTAATTTATTAATCTGATATCTTAATAATAAATTTAAAACTTAATTTAACTTAACTTATTTAAATCAAGTTTCAAGCTAAGTCAAGTTATTAATTAGGTAGTGCAAGTTAAGCTCAAGTCAAGTTCAGGAAGATTAAAACTTAACTTAACTTAAACTTGTTTGCAGTCTAAGCTTAACTTAGTGCATATTTTTCAGATTTAAAGCTTTTAACTAACATTTCTAAATTAGCTAAAGACATGCTTTATATCATATTATCTTAATCTAAGATATATATATATATTAAACTAATAATAATCTTAATCTAATATAATTAAATTTTGCAAAGTGTTTTTTTTAATACTTTATATATATTACTGCAGAATTCTTTATTTTTATAAAAAAAATTAAAAAAAATAAGATTATAAAAAAAAAGAAAATGAAAATATTAAATAAAAGCTAAGACTTGCCATGCTAAGAAGACTAAGATTACATGTGATGAGAATTTTATTTATAAATTAAATAATAAATTTCTTTTAAATAATGATAATAGAAATGATAATTTAAGATATGAAATGTATTATAAGAATTTTTCAAATTATCTGATAAACTTAAATTTAATTACTGCTAATACTGTAATAGATAATGATAAGAATATTATTATTATATAAATTTTCTCAGAATTATTTTATTTTTCATCTATGCTTTCTGAAAATTTTTTTTTTTTTTTTATTAAATTATTATTTTTTACTTTTTATTCTTTAATTATATTAATAATATTTTTTATATTTTAATTTATTCATTAGACTAGTAGCTTGTTAATAATTTATTTATATTTTATTTTTAGCTAATTTATTAGCTAAGATAATAGCTAATAAAATATGCACTGTAATATTTAATTACTTGATAATATTAGTAATAATTTCTTAATAATTTAAAATAATGAATATTTTATAATTTTTATTATTTATTTTTTATGATATTATATAAACATGTAATTTTTTTTATAATTTGAAATATAATTATGATAAGCATATTATAACTGCTTTATTTTTCTTCTCTAGTTTTTATAATATACTAATTTTTCATCTTATAGAAAATTGAAAATTCATGATATTTTTAATGTTTTATATATTATTTTCTTAGCTGTAGTTTTATTATAATAATCTTTCATTTTATGCAAGATTTTATTCATGTCTTAAATAATAAAGCATGATATAATATTTTTAAAAATGAAATATTTTAACTTTAATAATACTGGGAAAGAAGTTATAGCTGTGTTTAATTCTTACTTAATTTTATAATATTCTAATAAAACTATCTGTTAATATGATGTAAGTTTTATTTTTAAAATATTCTAATATACAGACTAATAATTTTCAAGATTCTTATTAGAAATGAAGCTAAGAAGTATGTTATGTTAAAGAAAGTTTAAAATTTTTAAACTTATAAGAAATAGCTAGAAAATTATTAGATTTTTAATAATAATAAACTAGCTTGATAAATCATGCATGACCACATGTTAGAAACATTTGCTAATAATTATAATTGAATTTATTAGTAAACTTAATTAAGAATTAAGTTATGATTATTAATTTAAATGCAGAAGCAGACTAAACTAATTTTAAAAAATTAAATATATTTTATTTAATTTACTTAATACTTAATTCTGAAAATTAAGAATAAAAATAAATTATAGCAGATGTTTATATTCTAATAAAAAATAAGTAATTTCATACTTATTAATATAAGAATATACATTTTTAAATAGCATGCTAGAGCTCTTATTTATTAATATAAGAACTTATATCTTTAAGTAGCATGCTAAAGTTTTTACTTATTAATGCAAGAATATATATTTTTAAGCAGCATGCTAGAATTCTTACTTATTAATATAATAACATATATTTTTAAATAGCATGTTAAACCTCTTATTTATTAATATAAGAACTTATATTTTTAAATGGCATGCTAGAATTTTTACTTATTAATATAATAATATATATTTTTAAATAGCATGTTAAACCTCTTATTTATTAATATAAGAACTTATATTTTTAAATGACATGCTAGAATTTTTACTTATTAATATAAGAATATATATTTTTAAGCAGCATATTAGAGTTCTTGCTTATTAATATAAAAATATATATTTTTAAGCAGCATGCTAGAGCTGTTACTTATTAATATAAGAATTTATATATTTTAATATTTATATTAAATAATATTCTAGTAAATCATCATGTATAATCTTATTATAAATTTATAATATATTATATTATATTTTTGAATTTTAATTCTTTTTATATTTTTAATTTATAAGTTATAAAGTAATTTACATATTTAACTTATTTTAGAAATTTTCAATATAATACATGCTTAGTCAGAAAAATACCTGTTCTATTTCATTCTTAATAATTAAGTCTGAAACTTAACTTAACTTAACTTGAAAAAAACAAGTTTTAAGCTAATTTAAGTTTAAATAATATGAATACAAGTTAAGTTTAAATTAAGTTCAGAAAAATAAAAACTTAACTTAATTTAAACTTATTTATACTCTAATAAATCATGCATTAAATAATATTTATTCTTTTTAAAATAACTTTATATTAAATTTAAAAGCTTTTAATTATATTTATAACTAATATAATTAATTTTATTTTTATAAAAAAATAAATTATAATAAAAATTAAAAACTAAAATTATATATATAATAAATTATAAAATAATTAAAATTAAAATAAAAAATATTAATAAAAAGCTCATACTAAAATCAGTAGCATTTATTTCCAGTTATTAAATAAATTTAATATTTAAATTATAATTTTTTAAAAGAAGAATTTAATAACATTCATTCATAACTACTATTTATTCTAAAATATAAGAAAATTATAATAATCTTGCTATTTTTAAAGAGTTTTTAAGCATGTATATTATAAAATATATTTCAATTAGTAAGAAATTAAGTATAAAAAATAATTTAAAATAATGAAATACTTATAATAATTATTTTTTATAAAGCTTAAAATCTAAAATAAAGTTATAATATTATTAATTAAATTATATTAATATAAAAATCATGTAAAAAATAAAGTAGTTTATAAAAAAAAATATAAAGTCTTAATAAACAGTTAATTAGCTTTAAAAATTATAAAATCTATTATTATTTTAATACTTTTTAAAAAGTTTTATGAAGATTTCTTATTTATACTATAATATTTTTTAGAGAAATTTATATTAATTTTATTAGCTTTTTAAAATTTACTTATAATATAAATTATTATATATTTTATTTAATTAATAATTATATTTATTTTAAATTAATATTAACTAATATAAAAAATTAATTAGTTTTAGCATAAAGAAACTTATAATATTTATTAGAATAAAATATAACTTCTTTATTAAAATTATTTATATAAATATAAAGTAAATGCTTAATAATAATTTTATTAAATAATTTATTATAAATAAAAATATAATTAAATAAATAGCATTATATTTATTAAAGTAAAATAATATTATTAAATATTTTAAAAAAATATTAATTTTTTATATAAAAACTTTTTAAATAAATATTAAATTACTTAAAAATTTTTAAAATAAGTATATGAAAATTATAATTTATCTTAAAAATAATATAATAATTAAAATTTTCAGCTGAAAATCATTTATATAAATATTAAATAAATATTTAAATATTAATTAATTAATTAATCTTGTATATTTACATGCTTTTAATTACTAAATTTTTCCAGGCATGAAGTATCTGAAGTAGCTTCTAAAAAATCTCATTCTGAAATCTAGCTCTGAAATCTCTATGCTTAGAAATAAAAAAGTTATATTTTTCATTTCTGAGAAGAAGAAACATTTCATTTACTTAATTTATTTATATTTTTCTTATATTTAAATGTATATAATAACTAGTAAATTCTGTTTAAGCAGATAATTTTCTTAGTTACAAACTGCATAAGATTATAATAAATAAAAAAAAAAAAAAAAAAAAATTACTAAATTTATATTTAAAATTTAAAAATTATTAAATTATAAAAGCTTATTATAAGAATTTATAAAAATTATTTAATAAGTTATAATTTATTAAATATTTTTTATATATGAATTTCTTATTTAAAAAAAATAATTAAATTGAGAAATGTATATTTTAATAAAATGAAGATTTTTAATTCTAATAATTCTTATATTAAATTAGAAATATAAAATAAGTTAAAATAACTGATAAAAATTTTTAATCTAATATTAATTAACATTTCTTTAGAAATATATAAACATTTTTTATAAATTTATAAAAATAATAAATTTATAATATTTTTAAAAATAAGATAAATTATTTTCATAAAATTATATTATGCTAAATTAGCTAGTTATATGTAATTAATTTTATATATTTTTTACTTATATAAGAATGTATAATTCTTTTTTTCTCATCTGCTTTTTAATAATGAGTTTTTCAGTTTTTTAATAATTTATATAATATTTATTTCTTTTATTTATATAATTATTTTTAGTAATAAACTAATAATTATTTTCTTTTTATTATATGTTTTTAGTTTTTACTTCTAATTTAATTCTTATAATTTTCATTATTTTTAAAAAAAAAAATAATTTATAAAGTAGAATTTTCACATCTTATTTTTCTTAAGAACTAATAATATTTTTCTAATATAATAATATTTATTACTTCTGTATATTCTAAAATTAGCATTATTTTTATTATTTAATATAATAAATAATGCTAATATTTTAAATTCTAAATAATTTAATAAATTTTTAGTTTTTATTATTTAAATATTATTCATGATAAGATGCAGTAATTTTTAAAATAAAAAATATTTTTATTTATATAAAGAAATTATTAAAAAGATAATTACATTTTTTTAATATTTAAAAATATTTTTTATAATTTAAAATTAATTATTTTATAATAAGTATATAATAAATTTAATAAGAAAATTATCTTATAATAAAAATTTAAAAATACTTAATATAAATTATATCTTAAGAAACTTTAAAAATAATTAATTAATATTTAATAAATTTTAAAAAATATAATATCTGCTTCTAAAGCTATTCATATAATTTTTACTAATAATTTATATTTTAAAAATTTTATATTATAAGTAGTAATATTAGTAATATTTATATTTTTTAAATTATTACTTAGAGTATTTTTTTAAAATTAAACAAATTATATTTTAAGTATATATTATAAAATCTTTTAGATTTTTACTAATTAATTTATATTTTCTTCTTCTCAGAAGTTATTATAAATTTAAAATTTATTTTTTAATATTAAAATTAAAAAAATTCTAAATTAAAAAAATTTAAAAAAATTTTAAATAAAAAGCATGTATGAACTTAAAAACTTTATAATTTAATATTATTTCTTTTATTAATATAATTATATATACTTTATTAGTAATAATACATAAAAAATATTTAAAATATTATAATATTTTAATATATAATTTTTATAAAAATAGAAATTTTATATAAATAATTTTAATTAGTTATTTATATAATTATATCTAGAAAATTAGCTTAAAAATTATGAGAATTAGATTAGAAATTAAAATTAAAAATGTATAATACAAGCAGAACTAGCAGCTAATAATAAAAAATACTAGAAGAAAGTATGTAGTAAATATATATATAAATTATAATCAGAATTCATTACTAAAAAATAAATAAAAATAAGATTTTATAAGTTCTTATATAATAGAAAAAATTACAAGACTAAGCTAAATGAGAACTAGACTAGCTAGCATGATAATTACTCTTTTTCTAATAAAAAATTAGTTTTAATAATTTTAAGATTCTAGTAAATTATATTAAAGCAAGCAGTAAATAATATAAAAAATAGTAAAGTAATAAAATAATACTATTATATGCTTATATAATACTTGTTATTAATATAAATAATTATTTAAAATTTATTTAAAATAATATAATTATTATAAAAATTAATAAGTAAATTTATATTATTATATTAAAATAATATTATTATATGCAGTATTCTTAATATAATCAAAGTAATATAAATAAGAATAATATAATAATTTAATAATAATAATATTATTATTTTTCTTTCTTTTATTAAGTAGTTTTAAAATTATAAAATTAGTATTTCTTCATATTTAAAATATTATTTTCTATTTTTAATAACATTATATATATGCATGATATTTTCAATAAATAATTTATATTATAATATAAAACTTATAAAATAAGTTATTATTAATAATATATTCTACTTAAGATATTATTAGAAATAAGTTATTATTATTATAAGATTATATAGCTTTATAATAATATTAAATTAGTATTAATAATATGATTTAAGAAATAAACAAGTTATTTTAATGCTTTATTAAAATATGAAAGTGTTATAAAGTTATTTAATAATTTTTTATATTAAATTTATTATAATTTTGTAATTTTCTTATTGTTTTAAAGTAATAATCATCTTATTAAACTGATTAGAGTATTTATTTTACTAAATATTCTTTAGTAATATTATACTAGCATGTTTTATTTTTTTTTTAAACTTAGAATATCTTAATATATACTTTTAACACAGTTTTATTACTATAAATAAGTATTTTCTTACTTAAGAATAATATACTAATATATTTATAATGTAAATTCTTATAAGCATTATCTTACTTATTTTAATAAGCTGAGAAATGTTTATATATTTTCAGATTAGAACTGAAAATATGCTTATTATATTTAGTTTTAAAAAAAGTATATGTTAATAAGTTTTTATTTAGTTTTTTAAGCTTTTAGTAATGTTTTTAATATTAATAGTTATTGTAAATAAGTTATCTAAAACTAAATAAATTATCTACTTTTCATGTAATAATTATTTTAATTAAAACTATTAGTAAAGCTTCTAATTAAATTTATTAGTATTTTACTAAACTAATAAAAAGCATGTTAATATTAGAATGTTAATAGTAATTAAAGCATGCATGTGCTGCCATTTTTTAGAATGCTAAATAATAATATATAATAAGAGAAATTCTTTATAAATCTTCTAATTAGTAAGAGATAATAATAAGAAAGCATAAGATGAAAATCTCAGTTATAATTAGCAGAATCTTTTTTTTTTTTTTTATTCTTTTTTTTTTTTTTTTCATTATAGTCTTATGCAGTCTATGACTAAGAAGACTATCTGTTTAAACAGGATTTACTAACTATTACATATATTTAAATATAAGAAAAGAAAATACAAATAAACTAGACAAATGAAATGTCTTCCCTTCCCAGGAATGAAAATACAACTTTTTTGACTCCGGGCATTGGCGCCCTGGACCTAGGCCCCGGAGTGAGATTTTTGAAGCCCGGAGCAAGATTTTTTTAGGGGTTATTCCGGGCACCTCATGCCCGGAGCGGAGCCCAGATTGAAAAATGTCCCAAAACCATTTTCAGGACAAGTTGTAACAAGTATTTTCTCCGGGTAGTAGAGCCCCGGGGCTAGGCCCCGGAGCGAGATTTGACCCCCGGAGCGAGATTTTTTAGGGACTACCCCGGGCATCTCATGCCTGGAGCAAAGCCCAGATTGAAAGATGTCCCAAAACCATTTTCGGGACAAGTTGTTACAAGTGTTTTCTCCGGGTAGTGGAGCCCCGGGGCTAGGCCCCGGAGCGAGATTTGACCCCCGGAGCGAGATTTTTTAGGGACTACCCCGGGCACCTCATGCCCGGAGCGGAGCCTAGATTGAAAAATGCCCCAAAACCATTTTCAGGACAAGTTGTCACAAGTCTTTTCTCCGGGTAGTAGAGCCCCGGGGCTAGGCCCCGGAGCGAGATTTGACCCCCGGAGCGGGATTTTTTAGGGGCTACTCCGGGCATCTGATGCCCGGAGCCGAGTTCAGGTTGGAAAGTGTCTCAAAACCATTTTCAAGACAAGTTGTCTTGGGTGTTTTCTCCGGGTAGTGGAGCCCCGGAGCTAGGCCCCGGAGCGAGATTTTGACCCCCGAAGCGAGATTTTTCAGGGGTGGCTCCGGGCATGCATGCCTGGAGCAAAATTGAGGTTGGAAATTCTCCAAGATACGCTTGAAAAGTGAATATTATCAGGCTGTTTTGGGCCTGTAAAATCCACTCTCGGGTAGTAATTCTTGTTTCTTTTAGGTAAGAAATTAGAAATCTGAGTCCTAACTCAGTCTGGAAGAGTAGCTTTAATGAAAGTAGTGGAATGTCCAGTTCTTTTTAAATATTTCTTCTCTTTTCATAATTAGCAGAATGAACTAAAAATAACTTTCATAAATAAGTAAAAATAGTTTTTTAAATAAGTATCTTAGTATTTATGATTTTTATTAAGTAATATATATGCTAATATTAGCTTTTACAGTAAAAAATAATATCAGTAATTTAATATTTAATCTATTCTCATTCTTATCAGAAAATGATATGTTATTTTCTTAGTTGTTTATTAAGAAAGTAGCAGTTTTTATCTTTAAAAAAATTATTAAGATATCTAATAAGTTAAATATTAAGATAATTAATCTAAAAATATTAATTATTAAATCTTTAATAAAAGAGTAGAAGATTAAAGCCTGCTCATTTATATTTATTATCACTTCTAGTGAGAAGAAGAAATAAAAAGTAATGCTTTCAGTTTCAGAAATTATTAGTTTATGAATCAGCATTTCTGATAAGTTTAAAGCTCACTTCTACTGTATATATTATGTAATTTTTATTATGATTTTTAGTTATTGTAAATGCTAAATGCTAAAATATTTTATAACTAGTATAATTTTTCAAGAATTTAACTTATTAGTTATATTTTCTAATAATATAAAGTAATATTCAGAAGTTTTCACTAAGCTAAACAGCACTAAAGCTGTTATTATAATCTGAATTAAGTATAAAAACTATGATTTTAATGTGCTTTTCTTCTGATCTTCTTATGAAAAGAAATTAATAATTACTAAGTATAATTTTATTTTAAAAATGCTTATTATAAATTATAATAAGCTTAAATGAATATTAAAAAAGCATGTAATTCTACTAGCTCTTATTAGTAAAAATAAGAAGAATAAGTTTTAAGCTTGTTTTAAGATTTTATAATATGATATAATTTAATTATAATTTTAAATTAATTTTATAACTAGCAGTACTTTTTAAGATGAAATAAAGATTTTTTCATGCTAATAATACATTTTTCATGCATAAATATCTTATTAAAATTTTATAAAAATTCTATAAGAGAAAAATTTATAAGAAAAAAAATATATCTTATAATATAAAATGATTAATTATTAAGCTTATATTACTTTTTTAATATAATTATAAATGCTAAACATTTCATTTCTTATTTAAGAAAATTATCTAGTATTTTTATATCAGTAACATGTTCTTTAAATTCTTATATATTATTTTCTGAAATTTAATCAGCTTAGTAAATAAGATATTTCTTTTTACTTTATTATTATCTGCTTTTAAGAATTTTCTTAATTATAAATTTCTTAATATTATTAATTAGCTCTAATTCTGATAATATAAGTATATTTTTTTTCTGATTATATATTTCTAGTAATAATACATGAAAAATAAAATATATATTTTTATACATGAGTAATAACTAAAACTTATATAATTTTTTATTTTTTATTTTTATAATTTAAAATAAGCTTACATGTTAATGATTTAATTTACAAGTTAAGTATAACATATTAAAATTTTTAGCATGCAGTATAATAAAATTTCTAATCTTAAAAATTTTAGAAATATATTTTTTATTATAATAAGATTTCTGCTATAAACATGCAGATTCTAGCTATATAATAAGCTATTATTATATTTTTAAGAATGTTTCTGCATGATTAGTTAACTGCTTTTATAATAAGTTATTTTAAAAATTTTAAAATATTAACTTAAAGCTTCAAATAAAAACTTATGAGAGCTTTTATAAATGCTGAGTTAATAAAACTGTGCATTAACTAATTATACATATATTATATTATTAGCAGCTAGTAAATCTAATTATTTTAATTAAAATTAATAAAGCATTTCAGATAATATTCTAGAATTTAATTTTACTATTTTATTTAATTATTTATTTAAAAATAAAAAGCTGTAAAAAACTTATAATGTATATTAAGATAAAAGCATAATATTAACTAATATTTACTCATGAATAATAAATTTTAATTAGAAATAATAATTTTAAATATATTATAAATTATGAAAATATACTTATAGCAGATTTCTGCTAAGTTTTTTATTATATATTTTTTTTTATATAAGATGTATAAAATAAACTTAATAAAAATATTAATAATAACTAAAATAATGTTATATGCTAATTCTTTTCATGAACTAGCTAGTAAACTAGTTATAAAATTTATGAAAATAATCATAAATAATTATTTAAGCATGAGAATAATACTTAATTTATTATATAATTTATAATAATAAAACTTAATATACTAATATACATTATATAAGCATATATAATTAATAATATTCTTTAAAAATTCATGCTAATAATACTTTTATTAAATTATTTTAATAATTTATTTAATATTAAAATATTTTTTTAAAAAATTATCATGACTTACATATAAAATTTCTGCAATTAATGTAGTTTATTATAAGATAAAAATATAATTATTAATACAGAAAATATTATTATCAATTATTTATATTAACTAACTAGCTTTAAACTTATTATTTAAATTTATAACTTTTTCTTTTCAAGTAATAATAAAGAAATCAAGTTCTTAAGCTTAAGTAAAAAATAAAATTAAGAAATTTAAGCAAGTTAAAATAAGTTATTTTAGATACTAGTATAGCATTAACTAATATCTGCAGCATAAGACTTTTAAAAAAGTCTTTAATATTTATAATAAGCTAATAATAGCATGTAAGATGTGCTTTTAACATGAGAGAAGTATTATTATCTTTATTTTAAATTATATTTTTTCTGAGAGAAGAAAATAAGATATGAAAAAATGCTTTACATTCTTTATTATATACTTATATATAATTAGTAAGAATTTAAAGTAATTTTATATTTTTAATTAATTATTTTAATTTAACTTCATGCTAAAACTTTACTTATAAAGTAAAAAATATTATTTTATAATGATAAAATTTAATATTATTTTATTATGATAAAATTTAATATAATTTATATAATAACTAAATATATTTATCAGATTTAGCTTATTTACATAATATAAGAAAATAAAATTATATGCACTAAGTATCTCTGCTTATCTTATCTAATATTTGTTTAATATTTTAATTATTATAAAATATTAAAAATTAGCATGATTAGATAAGATAATTACTAGGTATTAGCTTTTTTTTAAGTAATATTTTTAGTATTTAAAAAAAATAACCACTATTAAGAACTTCTTATCATGCATATTATAATATATTTTCATATTAATAAGCTTGCAGTTGTAGAAAATAATAAGATGCTGGAAATTATCATCTTATAATTATAATAAAAGTTCAGTAATAATAAAAATAAATATTATAATTTTGAGAAGAATTTTTTTCTGAATATTAAAATATACAAAAAATAAAGCAGTAATGAAAATAATTTTAAGATAATTAAAAGCATTCTGAATGTTTTTTAATTAGTAAAATAATATTTTTTACTGATTTTTTTTTTCTTCTTTAATAAGCTCATAAAGAAAATAGATAATTTTTAAGTAGATTTTAATAAATTAGCAGTAAAGATTTACAAATTCTAAGAAAATGAGAATTTTTTTAATGCTTTTAAATTTAGATTATTTGTAAATAATCTTGATTTAATCTTATTTCATAAATATGCTATCAGATTTAATAATGAAATTTAAAAATAATATTTTATTAGTAATAAATTTGCACTTGCTATCTTTTATATATAAATTAATATAATTAAGATATTTTATTATAATCTGAACATTTTTTTTTTTTTTATTCATTATAGTCTTATGCAGTCTATGACTAAGAAGACTACCTGTTTGAACAGGATTTACTAACTATTAGATACATTTAAATATAAGAAAATAAAATACAAATAAACTAGGCAAATGAAATATCTTCCCTCCCCAGGAATGAAAATACAGCTTTTTTGACTCCGGGTATTGGGGCCCGGGAGCTAGGCCCCGGAGTGAGATTTTTGAAGCCCGGAGCGAGATTTTTTTTTGGGGCTATTCCGGGCACCTCATGCCCGGAGCGGAGCCCAGATTGAAAAATGTCCCAAAATCATTTTCAGGACAAGTTGTCACGAGTGTTTTCTCCAGGTAGTAGAGCCCCGGGGCTAGGCCCCGGAGCGAGATTTGACCCCCGGAGTGAGATTTTTTAGGGGCTACTCCGGGCATCTGATGCCCGGAGCAGAGTTCAGGTTGGAAAGTGTCTTGAAACCATTTTCAAGACAAGTTGTCTCGGGTGTTTTCTCCGGGTAGTGGAGCCCTGGAGCTAGGCCCCGGAGCGAGATTTTGACCCCCGGAGCAAGATTTTTCAGGGGTGGCTCCGGGCCTGCATGCCCGGAGCAAAATTAAGCTTGGAAATTCTCCAGAATATGCTTGAAAAATGAATATTATCAGGCTGTTTTAGGCCTGTAAAATCCACTCTTGGATAGTAATTCTTATTTCTTTTAGATAAGAAATTAGAAATCAGAGCCCTAACTCAGTCTGGAAGAGTAGCTTTAATGAAAGCAGTGAGATATTCAGTTCTTTTTAAATTTTTCTTCTCTTTTTCTGATAAGTTAAGCACTTAATTAATAAATGCTCAGAATTCTCTCTTGTCTAATAAGTTAAGCAAGTATCAGTTAAATAATCAGATAATTTCTTTAAATAAGATCTGAAATATCCATGCCCAAGCTTTAACTGAGTGATAGTAGATCAGATTCTTTTAGAAACTTTTAATCTGGAAGCCTTTCATTTAATTTTTAAATTAAACTGAGCATAATTATTATTCTCATTTTTCTTATTAAAGATTTCTTCATGCTATTTAATTAAAGCTTGCTCATGAATTTTCCTCTTAATAAAAGAATGAGAAATATATTTCCCTGAAAAGATATCTTTTAATTAAGTAGCTTTTTTTGCTGCTTTATTAGCTTTGTTATTTTTATAAATTCCCACATGAGCTAGCACCCAGTGTAAGTGAAATTTAATATTATTAAATTTCTGATCTTTTAGAAGATTTCTTATGAAATTTATATAATATAAGCCAGGTTTCAGATTATTTTTCTTCAGTCTTTGAAATGCAGCTTGACTATCTGAGAAAATCCAGATTTCTGAAATAATTTCAGATTCAGAAATTATCTGACTAGCTTTTTGAAAAGCTTTTTAAATAGCAAATAATTCAGCATTAAAAACTTTCATATGCTTGCTCAGATTTTAGAAATATCTCATATTTTCCTGAGAAACATAAATTCCTGCATCTGCATTTTCATTTTCAGATTTAGAATCATCTGAATAAATAACTAGATTATTTAATGACAGGTTTTCTATCAGTTTCAGATGTTTTTTCTTGAAATCCAGTTGCAATTCCTGATCAGTTTCTGAAATGCTTTTTAATTAAAAATTAATTAAATCAGATAAATTAGAATACCAGAATGTATTTTATTTGATTTTGATTTTTTTTGATTTTAAAGAAGAAAGTTGTTCAGAAATTAGAGAGCATAATCTCAAAATCTGAGAGGGAAATCTTTTAATCTTCTTGAATTTTTTCCTCTTCTTCTTGCTTGATGTTTATTCAATCTGCTGAATATTATATTCAGATTAATTCTAATTCAGAAATTTTCTCCAATCTAACTTAATATCATTTGAATAAGATGGAAAGCTTGAAGAAACCTGCTTTCTAATCACATGATTTTTTAAGATTTTTAGAAGTCTGGAAGCATAATTCCTGCAGATTCTATTAAATCTCACTTTCACTGGTGGAATAGAAGCTTCAATTTGCATAGCATAAACTGGAGAAGTCTTAAAAGCTTCTAGAATCTTTCTAAGAGCTTTATTCTGCATTTTCTCATATTTATCTAGCAGATATTTTTAATTATTTTGTCAAACTAAAACATCATAATCTGTAACTGAGATTATGCAAGCAATATATAGCTGTCTCATTGCCTGAAAATTTAAGCCTTTTTTAGTATTTGAAAGTTTTAATAATTAATTTAAGACTTTCTCTGCAGCTGTAATTTTAATTTCCACATGTCTTTTAAATGAGAGCTTGGAATCCAGTCATATGCCTAGCCATCTTACTAAGTCTTTTGGTTTAAATTCAAGATTTTAATCAGGAATTTAAATTTTATCATCTTCTGAATATTTAGAAAAATGAATAAGCTCTGTTTTTTTCATGTCAAGCTGAACTATCTCAGATTCTTATCTTTTAAGCATGATTTTCAAAGTTTTATTTAGCAGCTGATAATTTTCTTTAATTAAAGAAGTAATAGCTATTAAATCAGTATTATTAATGTAACTTGAAATTCTTATTTTCTTCAGAATCTTATGATTTTTATTCTGAAATAGAAGTATGGTATAAATTGAATATAAGATTGGAGAAAGTGAAGAGCCTTAGGAAATTCTAATATTAATGATATTAGAATCTTTTTGTCTTTCCTCATTAAAAATCAGGCTGATTTTTCTAGTTTGTATAAATCAGAAAATTCATTTAATTAATGATTCAGGCATTTTTAGCTCTGCTAAAATCTTAAGTAATCTATTTACAGAAACATAATCAAAAGCTTCTTTAATATTAATAAATAAGGCTGATGTTTTCAGCTTATTTACTTTAGCTAATTAAATATCATGCATTAAGCTTAGTGCTGCATTCACTGCATTAAATTACTTTTTATCTTTTAACTGATTAAAATATAATAATTCAGTTATAAAGATTCAGAATGAGAGTTTATTTATAATGATTCTCTTTATTACTTTGCCTAAGCAATTCAACAGTGAGATAATGTGGTAGAATTTTGAAATGAAAGGATTTTTATTTGATTTTTTTAAACCACTCTCATGGCTTCTCTTCAGATATGTGAGTGATAGCCTGTTTGAAATAAAGCTGGATATAATTTAAAAAATCTATCTTTTAAAACTAGATAGATTTTTTAAAGTATATAAAATGAAATGCCATCTGGACCCGCAGCACTTGTTTTAGAATCAGAGAAAATAGCTTTTTTAATTTCAGTTTCAGTTAAATCTGATTATTTCTTTCTGTCAGACTCAGGGGATACATCTTAAGCTATTACATATAATGCTTATAATAACTAACTGCTGTGAATTATTCTCTTGAATCTCTTAATTAATTTTCTGCTCATTCTTAATTAAGAGCTGCTGCTCATTATTAGTTACATGTTATTAATTCTTAATCATAATCTCATAGCTTCTGTGCTGCTAATCTCAGTATTGCAGTTTATTAATTAATCATTACAGTCTCATCTGTTACTGAGCTTTCTTTAATGCTCATGAAATCTGAAGACTTCAGAGCTTCAAGCTTCTTTAACTAATTAATTATCTTTGTAACTGCTAGTTCTAATTTATTACTAGCTGCTGAACTTCAGCAAAGCTCAGACTTAACTAAGCTCAGGTTTCACTTCTGTCTGGAATACAGGTATTCATCTAGCATGCAGTGGCTTATCATGTGAGCAAGTTACAGAAGTCTAGAATATTCTAACTTTCTGAGAATTTTCAGGCCATGTAATCACATACTGCTCTCATTCTTTGAAAAGCTCAAGATCAGATGATTTTTAAAAGATTTCCTAGTTGTGGCTGGTGTTTCCAGAATTCACAGGCCCTGTAATTAGTGCTCATGAGGCCTGGAAATATCTAGAATTTTTTGAGAATGTGAAGAGATTCTAAAATCTTCTGATTTTTAATACCTTCTAGTCTTGGCAGGTAAAAAAAACATGTGCTCCAGGAAGATTTGAACCCTTAACCTCAGAATTAGTTAAGACTGGCCAGTGCCTGGTGGTGCTTATTATCATTACATCACCAGTGCCAGGCTATAATCTGAACATGCTTTTTATGCTTTTTTATTAAATTTAAAAAAATAAAAATATTATTTAAGTAAATTATAATGAAATTATTTAAAATATTAGTAAAAGTTTTATTAATATAAATCTGAAATATAGCTAAGACATTCATAAGATTAAAAAATATGATATTGAATTTATAATAATTATATTAGATTTAGAAAATTATTAAATAATAATCTTCTTACTTAATATTTATATAATAATAAGCATTATAAAAATTATATTTTAAAAAAACTTTTATACTGTTAAAATAATCAAGATTCTTAGTAATGAGTGATAATGAATGCTTATTCTTAATTATAATATGATTTAATTACTTGTAGTTTACATAAAGTTTCAGATCTTTATTTTTTTTTAATATAAATAATATAAGTATTTTTACAAATAATTTTAATAAGAAAATTTATTTTATATTTAATGTAGTAATAATATATTTGCATAGAATTTCTAACTTAATAGTTAAAAAATTATAAATTAAAAAAAATAAACATTTTTTTTCTAATTTCATCTTAATTACATGTTTTATATATGAATATTAACAAAAATTAAGTACTGCTTTTTTAAAAAAGAAATGTAATTATGATTACATAAATAAGTAAAAATTAATAAATATATTACTGAATTTAGCTTAGTAAGTTATAATAAGCTGCTCATCATGTGTTTTTATATTTATTTTTAAGTAAATCAGATAAGTACTAGTTTTATTAAATAACTTATTAATAATATTTTCAGCAGTTATAAAATTCATGTTAATATCAGAATTTCTAGTAATAAGCAGCAGAACTTCTTTAAAAATAATATTTAAGAAATTCAACTAGTAAATTTAATTATCTTCTGCTCAGTTAATCAGGAAATTAATATTTTATTAGACTGTAAATGAGTTCTAGTATGGGGAACGCACCAAGTTTTCAAGTCGAGTTGGACAAATTTGCAACAAGTCAAGTCTTAACTTGGTTTAACTCATACTTTTCATGTATAATCTAATAAAAGTAATGACAGTGAGATGAATATTAATTATATGAAAATGAGAGTAAGATTATTTAAATGATCTTGAATCAAGCTTTAAAACATGCCCACTTTCATATTTTTAGCTATTTTCCTTGATTTTATATTACTTGTCAAAGATGTCATGTTATTGTTATCAAGAGCAAAAATTTTAATTTAATGATGAATCTTTGAATACTCATATAAATTTGAGAAAAATAGCTAAAAATATGAGAGTAGGCATGTTTTGAAGCTTTATTCAAGACCTTTCAAATGATCTTAGTCTTATTTCTGTATCACTAATATTCACCTCACTGTTAATTTGTTGACCTGGTATCTTGACAGCAAGTCTAAAACTTAACTTAACTTGACTTATTTAAACCAAGTTTTAAGCTAAGTCAAGTTATTAATTAGATAATGCAAGTCAAGCCTGAGTTAAGTTCAGGAAGGTCAAAACTTAACTTGACTTGGACTCATTCACAGTTTATATTTTATAACTAGAAAAAATCAAGAATCATATTATAATTTTCTAGATTAATTACTTAAAACTTATAAGAAGTAATATATATACTTTTCTAATTATTAATAATATTAATATTAGGATTTATTTTACTAAAAATGTGCATATAATATTTACTTAAGATCTTAATTATTCTATATTAAAATAAGTTAATTTCTAAGCTGTTTTTCTTTACTTGAATATTATTAATAAAATTAGCTTTAGCTTCAGAATTAATTAAGATTAGAATTATTTTCAAATTTTTAAAAATTTAAATTTAAACTGTAATTAGAAAACTGAGCAGATTTTATTTTTTTTTATTAATTTTAAAAGCTATAGCAGTATTCAGAATTCTCTTAATTAGTTTTTTAGCTTTTTATTATTCTTAGCTTTCTTCTTATCTGCAGTTTTTTAACTTTTAAGAATCTTGTAATCTGAAATAATATATTTATAACATTTATAATAATTATATTAGAAATTTTTTTAATTAGAATTTTTATCAGAATTAAATTTGCATTTTCTTCATGCATTTTTATTACTATTAACATTCTTTTTTTTTTAATTTTCATTTTTTTTACTTTTATTATTATTATTTTATAACAGCATTTAGTAAGCTGAAATATTATCTTTTATATTGGAAAAACTGAAGATTAATATTTTATAGCTAAGAATATTAATTTTTTCTAAGTATTTATTAAATTTCATGTAAATTTTAAAAAAAATTTCATATAAAAATGCATTTTCTGCTGCTTTTTAATATAGAATTTCTATAATTAATATTTAAATATCTTCAGAATGTGTATGAAATCATGCATATTTTAATTTTCATATTATTTAGTTTTTTCATATTATATTTAAGAAATTTTATAAGCTTATTCTAAATTTATAATTTAATTTTTTAGCTAGTTCTCAAGCTATACTTAAGTAAATAACTTAAACATAAAATTAACATAAAATTCTTATTTTTATAAAAATATAATATTAAAGTATTGCATAATTTTAAGTATCTTATACTTTTCTTATTCTATGAAATACATATAATTATACTTGTAAAAAGCATAACTTGTTATTATGAAATTTTCTAATTCATGCATGTTTTTTACTTGAAATTTCTTCACATTCTTACAAAATAAAGTCTTGCTAATTTTATTTATACTAGATTCATATTCAGATTAATTTAAATATTTTCAGATTTCTGAACTTTAGCTATAAAAAAATCTGCTACTAAAATATTATTTACTAAGATTTTATAATATAACTTTATAATATAATTTATACATCTTATAGAAAAGTTTTAAAATAATAACTAAAATTAAATAAGAGTAATAAATGCATTTAGTACTAATTATACTAGCATATGATATTTCAAGTAAAATGTATTAGCAGTAATTGCATGATTAAAATCAAAAATAAATACTATATTTTTAATCTGCTGATTAATAGCTATTAGCTTCTTGTAAAGCTTTTTAATATGCAGTTTATACTAAGTAATCTTGAGTTTCTTTACTAAAGCATATTTCTTTTCAAAATTATTATATTTAAATTTTAAAATAATTATCTCAGAATTATAAAACATGTTATTTTTATTTAAGCTCTTAATTTTTTTCATATGTGAAGATAGACTGCAAACAAGTCTGAGTTAAACTTGAACTCAAACTCAACTTGACTCAGTCAAGTTCAAGTTGAGCTCTAGTATGAGAAATGCACTGAGTTTTTGAGTTGAGTTAGATAAATTTGTGATGAGTTAAGTCTTAACTCAGTCTAACTCATACTTTTCATGCATGATCTGATAAAAGCAATGATGATAAGATGAATATTAATTATACAGAGATAAGAGTAGGACTGTTTAAAAGATCTTGAATCAAGCTTCAAAACATGCTTACTCTCATATTTTTAGCTATTTTTCTTGATTTTATATTACTTACTGAAGATATTATGTTATTGTTATTAAGAATGAAAATTTTAATTTAATAATGAATCTTTAAATACTCATATAAATTCAAGAGAAATAGCTAAAAATATGAGAGTAAGCATGTTTTGAAGCTTGATTTAAGACCTTTCAAATAGTTCTATTCTTGTTTTCATATAACTAATATTTATCTCATTATTGATTTGTTAATCTGATGTCTTGGCAGTGAATCTAAAACTTAACTTAACTTGACTTATTTAAACTGAGTTTTAAGCTGAGTTAAGTAGTAAATTAAATAGTATGAGTTAAGTCTGAATCAAGTCTGAAGAGATTAAAACTTGACTTAACTCAGACTTGTTTGCAGTCTATGTGAAGGAAATTACTTTATTTATTTTAATAAGCAGTCTCATCAAGCATTACTTAATATGAGAGTGATATTAAAAAACTCATTTATCTGAATAAAATTAAAGCTATTATTATTATTAGCTATAGTAAAAATAACTTATAGTACTTTTTTATAAAAAATAAGAAGAAATAATTAATTTTTTAATAAGATAAGAGATAATAAGATAGTAGTTCTTGTAAAAGATTAAGCATTAAAATTTTTATTTCATGAATTATCTTTCTTTTAAGATAATGAGAATTGTAAGAATCAGATTAGAAACTAGAATTAAAGATATATAATAAAGACAGAACTAGCAGCTAATAATAAAAAATACTAGAAGAAAGTGCATAGTAAATGTATATATAAATTATAATCAGAACTTATTACTAAAAAGTAGATAAGAATGAAATTTCATAAACTCTTATATAATAAAAAAAATCATAAGATTAAGCTAAATGAGAATTAGACTAGCTGGTATGATAAGAATTAATCTATAAATTTTAAACAAGTTTATAAAATTTCTTAAATTTAATATAAAAATGTTAAATAGCATGATAATCAGAATATGCAGAACTTCATATATATTTTAAAAATTTATAAATATAAATTATATAAATTATATATAAATTAATAATAATTCATGCATTTTTATATAAAAATTCTTTTTAAAATATGAATAAAATTTAATAAATATATAGAAAAAATAAGTATTATTAATTATAGCATACTTATTTCTTATTTTTTTAATATTAAAAATTATTTAAATTTATAATAAGAATAAATTTACAAGTACAAGTAGAAAACAGATATTAATAACACTAAAAATAAGAAATAAGATATAAATAATAATGATTTTAGCTTAAATAAGTATAAAAAATCACATGATTTTTCTAATAATAATAATAAAGTCTGACATAATTATTATAATTGAATTAGTTATATTATATCTAATTATCAAGCTCTTAAAAAATTTAAAGAAATAAATAAGAATAATATTAAGAAGAAGAAAAAGCTAAAAAACTAGTTAAAAGAGCATTAACTGCTACTGCAGTTCTTAGTATTATTAATAATAAATAATTAAATCTAATATAATTTTTTATTATTATGCAGATTTTTATTTAGAAGAAGTTATAAATAATATTAATTTTAATTAATTCTAGTATTAAAGCTAATTTTATAAGTAATTTATGAGTAAAAAATAAAAATTTTTAAAATTAATTTATTTAAATATAAAATAATTAAGATAATTAGTAAATATCATGTGTGCATTTTTAGTCATTTTAAAGCTAATATTAGTATTACTAATAATTAAAAAAATTATAATTATAATTTCTCATGATTTTTAAATTATTAATTTTAGAAATTATAATATGATCTTAAGCTTTTCTTAGCTTTAGAATATTAATTTCTTTATTAATTAAATAAAAAATAATTAAATATATTATTATAATTTTTTTAATATTAATATTATAAGTTAAATTTATTTAATATTTTTTTCTAATTCTTTAAAGATAAAGGTAAATTTCATAACTGCTAAAAATAATATTAATAAGTTATTTAATAAGACTAGTATATATTTAATTCATATCATACTGAATTTAATATTATATAACTTATAATTATTTATGCTTAAATAAATAAAATTAATTTAATAATATTTTTACTAATTTATATAAATTTATATAATTTTAAGCATATTTTCTCTCAGAAAAAATAATACTTAAGTCTCATTAATACTTTTTTATAAAACACATAATTAAATTAAAATTAGAAAAAAAATTCTCATTTTTATTAATTTATAATTTATTAATTATGAAACTGAAAGTTCTATATAATTATATTATTATTATAATTAATAAAAAGTAAATTTTTTTTAAAATTATTTATTAAAGTATTTATATTATTTATATTAAAGAAAAATAATAATCTTAAACTTTATATTAATTATAAGTAATTAAACAGAATTATAATTAAGAATAAATACTTATTATTACTTATTATTAAAAATTTTAATTATTTTAATAAAATTAAAATTCTCTTAAAGTGTAATTTTTATAATATTTATTATGAAACAAATATTAAATAAGAAGATTACTAGCTGATAGCATTCAGAATATAATATAATTATTATAAATGTAATATTATATTATTTAATCTAATTAATATTTTAATTATATTTTAAGTTTATATTAATTAAATTCTTACTAACATTCTGAATAATTTTATTATTATTTATTTTTATAATATTTTTATTTTTTTAAATTTAATAAAAAAATATAAAATTCATATTTAAATTATTATAAAGTATTTTAATTATATTAATTTATATATAAAAAATAATAAATGCAAATTTGTTATTAATTAAGTTTTATTTTTAGATTTTATAATTAAGCTAAATAATATTTCAATAAAATAAGATTAAATATAAATTATTATTAAATAATTTATTTTTAAAAATATTAAGAAAATTCTCATTTTTTTAAAATTTATAAACTTTTATTATAAATTTATTCAAGCATATTTTGTTTAATATTAGTAGCATAATAATAATAAGCATCATCAGGTACTGGCCAGCCTTAACTAATTCTGAAATTAGGAATTTAAATTCTTTTAAAACACATGTTTTTTTTATCTATCAAGACTAGAAAATATTAAAAATCAGAAGATTTTAAAATCTCTTCACATTTTAAAGGAATTTCAGGTATTTTCAAGTCTCATGAGCACTAATTACAAGATCTGTGAATCTCAGAAATATCAGTTATAACTAGAGAATATTTTAAAAATTATTTAATCTCAGATTTTTCAGAAAATAAGAGCAGTATGTGATAATGTGATTATACAGCTTAAAAATCTTTAAAAAATCAGAATACTCTAGATCTTCATAACTTGCTCATGTGATAAGCAATTATATGCTAGATGAATATTCATATTTCAAGCAGAAATGAGATCTGAGTTTAATTAAGCTCAGATTTTACTAAATCTAAGCAGCTAGTAATAAATTAGAACTAGCAGTTGTAGAAATAATTAGTTAGCTAAAAAAACTTAAAGTTTCAGAATCTTCAGATTTCATGAGTACTGAAAAAAGCTTAGTAGCAGGCAAGATTATAATAACTAATTAATAAATTATAATGCTGAGATTAGTAGCATGAAAGCTATGAGATTATAATTAAGAATTAGTAATATATAACTAATAATAAGTGGCAGCTCTTAACTAAGAATAAGCAGGAAATTAGTTAAGAAATCTAAGAAAATAGTTTATAGCAGTTAATTATTATAAGCATTATATGTAATAGCTTAAGATATATCTTCTAAATCAAGCAAAATAAAATATGAATTATATTATATTAATTTTTTAAAAATTCTATTAAGAAATAAGAGATTAAAAAATATAAAATTTCACTTATATTAGATGCTAGCTTATGTGAGAATTCATGAAAATAAGAAAGCTAATAAAGTAATAAAAAAAACTACTTAATTAAAAGATATCTTTTTAGAAAAATATATTTCTTATTCTTTTATTAAGAGGAAAATTCATGAGCAAGCTTTAATGAAATAGCATGAAGAAATTTTTAATAAGAAAAATAAGAATATTAATTATATTTAGTTTAATTTAAGAATTAAATAAAAGATTTTCAGATTAAAAGATTTTAAAGAAATCTAATTTATTATTACTTAGTTAAAGCTTGAGCATGAATACTTCAGATTCTATTTAAAAAAATTATCTAATTATTTAACTAATATTTACTTAAATTATTAGTTAAAGAAAAATCCTGAGCATTTATTAATTAAGTATCAGAATTAGCAGGAAAAAAGAAGAAAAATTTTAAAAGAATTAAATATTCTCTTACTCTTATTAAAGCTATTCTTTTAGACTAAATTAGAACTTAAATTTATAATTTCTTATTTAAAAGAAATAAGAATTATTATCTGAGAGTGAATTTTATAAGTCTAAAACAAACTAATAATATTCACTTTCAAGCATACTTTGAGAAATTTCCAATCTTAATTTTACTCCAGCCATGCATGCCTAGAGCTATTTCTAAAAAATCTCACTTCAGAAGTCAAAATCTCACTCTGGAGCCTAGCTCCGGGGCTCCACTATCTGGAAAAAATACCTGAGATAACTTGTCTTGAAAATGGTTTTGAGACACTTTTCAATCTGAACTCTGCTCCGGGCATCAGATGCCTGGAGTAGCTTCTAAAAAATCTTGCTCCGGGGGTCAAAATCTCGCTCCAGGAGTCAAAATCTCGCTCCAGGGCCTAGCTCTGGGGCTTCACTACCCAGAGAAAACACCCCTGTTATAACTTGTCTTGAAAATGGTTTTAGGATATTTTTCAATCTGAACTCTGCTCCAGGCATCAGGTGCCTGGAGTAGCTTCTGAAAAATCCTGCTCTGAACTTTAAAGATCTTGCTCCAGAGCCCAGCTCCCAGGCCTCTATGCCTGAAGATAAAAAAGTTGTATTTTTCATTTCTAAGAAGAGGAGACATTTCATTTACTTAGTTTATTTATATTTCTTCTTATATTTAAATGTATATAATAGCTAGTAAATTCTGTTTAAGCAGATGATTTTCTTAGTTACAGACTGCATAAGATTATAATGAATAAAAAAAAAAAAAAAAAAAAAAAAATTTAAGTTAAGTTAGAAATAATTAAAACTTAACTTGACTTGAACTCATTTGCAGTCTAGTATAATATATTTGTTTTCATATTTTATTTTAAATTTTTTAATTTATAAAAACTGCATTTATTATAATCATTTTTCTTGTAATTAGTATTTTTAAATTTTCATTTTTTTTTATTATATTTTATTTTAACTTATTCTAATTAATCTTTTTTTAGATATTATTTATTTTATTTTATTTATTTTAACTAGCTTTTTTTTTTTTATCTGAAATTAAATTACTTAATAACTTTAATTATTCTTATAATATTATAAAAATTAATATTTTTATTTCTAGAAAAAGTTTTTTTATAATTATTATTTATAAATTTGCAATTATATAATTAGAGAATATTTTTATTATTTTAAATAAAATTAATTATCTTTATAATTTTATTTAGTATAAAATGATAAGAAAGAATTATTATTCTTTTACTAATTTTTTTCTATAATTTTAATCTAATTTTTCTGTTTTCTTATTATTTATTATAATTTTATCTTAATTCTTAGTTTTTCTATAATTTTTAGAAAATTTAAAAATTTTTACTTTATTTTTTAATTAATTTTTACTATACATTAATTTATGATATTATTATCATTATATTTTATTTAGAAAAAATTCATTGTATTAAATTTTTCTTAGTTTTATTTTATTTTAAATTATTTTATTATTCTTTTAAATTCTAATTATCATTTAAATTTTCTTTTTTAATTTTTTTTATAATTTTAGCTTGCTTCATATTATGTGTAATATAATAAGTTATTACTAGTATTTTATATAAATGAGTTAAGCTAGCTTACTTCTCTCATAAACAGGCTTGTTCTAACTCATAAGAGCCATGAGCTGACTCATGCCTAGTTTAAGACTGAAGTTTTTGTTCCCAGGCTGTTCAAAGACTCTTCAAGCTCCTGCCAAGGCCTATAGCATGGTTAAGCTGGTGGCTAAGTCTTAGCTTCTGGGCTTCCCCTACCAGCATTCCTGACTTCCAGCCAATACCACAGGGGCAATAGTGCCCGGATTGCTTAGCAGAGCAATTCATTTTATAGCAATTACTTTCTATTTAATCTAGTTAAAATATCATGCCTGTAGCTTCTGTGATTATGACTGTGTGTGAGAAAGAAGATGCTGGGTAATTCATAACATGTGCAACATGTTTGCTGAGCTCCGCGGCAGTGGGAGTTTAACCGCGCATGCCAAGGCTTTAACTACTTTAACTGCGCTCCGGGCCAGCCCACGGGCTGTTCATGTTCACTGGATACAGAGGCTATGAACATGAGCTGGCTTACATCTTTTCTGAGCTAGCTTTATGAGCTCTAAATAAAATTAAATTAAATTAGTCTAATTTTTAATTCATTTATATGAAATACTAGTTATTACATTCTTATTTTTTTAAAAAATATTCTCTTATTTTTATTAGATATATTATTAATATTTACTAAATCAATTAAGTTATTTCTAAAATAGTATTTCTTTAGCTTACTTTTTATAATTATATTTATTATTTTAATTTTATTTAATTTTTTAATATGATAATAATTTTTTTATTTATTTATATTTTTTATTTAATAAGATTCTAATTATTAGAAATAAAATTTTATTAATTTTAATATATTTTTATTATTTTTTATGTAATATACTAATATTTAATTTTTAATTAATATGAATTTTTTATATATATTATAATTATTATTAAAATATTTCTTATTTTTTTTATAAGTTTTTTTAAGTTAATTAGTAGTTTCTTATATATTTTAATTATATTTTTTTAATTCATTTAGCATGTAATGTGATAAGATTTTTTATTAATTTAATTTTTTTTAAGAATATTATTTTTCATATTCTGATTTTATATTTTATTAATAGAATTGCATTTTAATTTATTAGCATATGATAAAATAATATTTTTATTAATTTTTTTATACTTATATGTTCTGTTATTAAATTTCTTATATATTATAATAAGAATAACTTTTTTCATTCTGTAAATAAAAACTTAATAAATATCTAGTATAAGAAGAAATTCTAATTAGTAATTTTTTTTATTAAAATTCTAGAATAAGTTTTTTAAATTATATTAAATATATTACTGTTTATTAGTCTGCTCTTCAGATAATTACTAGCTTATAAATATACTAATAGTTATATATTAATTTACTTAGTTTTTTATAGAATTAATTATATTATTATTTATTATTTATAATAAGTAAGTATAATTTGTAATATTTTCTGAATGTTTATTTTTATAATTTTTCTATTTTTTCTTCTGAAATAATATATTTATTTTTTTTTCTAATATAAATATTATGAATTATAAATAATAAATAAAGTAGTAAATATATTACTAATATAATTAACTTATTAATAAAATAAAGTATATCATTTTCTAGTATTATAATAGCAGCTGAAGCTTAAGAATTTTTATTAAAAGAAATAATAATTAATTTAGCATATATCTAATAATATTCTAATATCTGCATTTTTAATAATATATTAGATTTCTTATAAATATAATAATCTAAATAATATGCTCTGGGGCCTCTATGCCTGGAGATAAAAAAGTTATATTTTCATTTCTGAGAAGAGGAGACATTTCATTTGTCTAGATTATTTGTATTTTCCTTATATTTAAATATATGTAATAGTTAGTAAATTCTGTTTAGACAGATAGTCTTCTTAGTCACAGACTGCATAAGAATATAATGAATAAAAAAAAAAAAAAAGAATAAAAAAAAAATCTAAATAATAATTAAACTTTAAATATTCTTAAATTAATTATTAATATTATATTTTTATAAGATTACTAATAATACTTCAGATTTGTAGTATTTTAATAATTACATTAAATTTTAAATAAAATAAATGCTATTATTTAAAAAAATTAAAATATTTATTATTATTAAAAAAATATAAAAAAAATGATATAATTACAGATTATTTTATTAAAAATTATTTTTTTCTAGTTATGTATTAGTAAATAAGCTTATTCTCATTTTTCTGCCATAAATTATTAAATAAATTTAATTAATAAATTTCTAATAAATATATAATAACATGCTTAATATTAATAAATTTTTCTTTATAATGTTTTTTAGCTTTAATTTTTAATACTTAGAAATTTAATATTAATATTTATAGCTTGAAAATTCTGCTCATATTATTAAAGTAATTTTTAATTGTATTAAAAATTCGTTTAATTTTAATAAGAGTTTCTAAAATTATAAAATTCATGTTAGATTCATTCTGAACTACAGCTTAACTTAATATATGAAAAAAATTAAGATTATACTTAGACTGCAAATAAGTTTAAATTTAATTCAGATTTAAACCCTTTAGCATCTTAGCACTTAAAATAGTAATGTATTTTTCTTTATCAGCTAGCAGCTAATCAGATTTTTTAATAAATTAAATGTAAATTTAATTAGCTATAAAACAAGTATAAAACTCTACTTTATAACATGATTTATTATGAAAATCTAGATTCTTAACTATTCTCATTCTAATGCATTATATTTACTTATTTTTTACTTATTAATTTATCTTAATTTAAAGCTAATAAATACTTTAAAATTAAATAATGCTTTTAAAATATCTTTAAAATGTAAAATTAATAAGATATTAAAAAAATTTTCTAGTTAAAGTAATTTATTATAATAGCTAATATTACTGTAAATCTATTAGCTAAAGCTTAATATTTTATTAGAAGTTAATATGAAAAATTTCTTTAAATTCTTCAGTTTTTTTATAGTAACTTGTAAAAAATCTGAATAATTATTTCAAAATCAGACTTTATAATACACATTGCATTTCTTATTAAATTTCTGTAATTTTTAATATTTTAATTAAGTTTATATACTTAATTATTTATATAAAATTATAAAGTAAGTTAAATAATAATACTTAAAATATAATGAATTATATTTATATTAAAAATTATATTTTAGTTAAATTTAAATAGCAGCATAAGCATTATAATGTGATAAAAATCTTATAATAAATAAATTAAATTCATTAGTTTTTTTTTTATTACTATTATTTAAAAATATATTTAATGCTTAAGATATTAAGTAAATAAGCTTTAAAATATATTTATTTTAATGAGAAAAAATTAATTTATTCAGACTTTTTACATAAAATTATATTTTAGAAAAATTAATTAAGTTTATTAGTAATTTAATAAATTTATATGTGAAATATAAATAAAATATAAAGAAATTAATTTCTTATTTCTAGTTATAATATTTTATAAATCTTATTAAAATTTTAATTTTTTTAGCATTTTAATTTATATAAGCATGTATAATTTTTAATAAGTTAAATTATATTATAATATTAGTAAAATAATTTTTTAAAAGATTTTTTATACTTGTTTTTTTAATATATAATATTTAATAAATTTAAGTAAATTAAATATTATTTTTATATTTTAAATTCTAATATAAAATTTACTTAAAATAAAAAGAAATGATAATATAAATTAAAGCTACTTATATTAAATTTTTAAATAATTAATTAAAAACTTTATATATTAAAATTATATATATTAATTAATAAAATTATAATTTAATATTTTAATAAATTACTTTATATTTATAAAATACTAAATAAATTAATAAAATAAAAATATAAAATATTTATTCTAGTAAAAGTAATTATATCTAAGCTTTTTACTAAATTAATAAATAATTAAATGTAAAAAAATATTCAAGTACTTATTACTTATTATTATTAAATTATTAATAATAAAATTAATTAAGTAATTATTAAATTAGTATATAATTTCTAAATTTATAAAAATAATTATTAATTTATTAATTTCTTAATTAAATTTTTTTATTTCTAATATTATTTTTATTTTTAATAATTTAGAAATAATTATATATTTAATTTATATAAATAATTATTTTATATTTATAATTTTATTTAAAAAATTATAAAATAAGAAAATTAGAGCTTATAATATTATTTAATTATATAATTTTTTATTTTTTTTTTAGAAATATAAAAAAATTATATTATTTTCATATTATAAAATTTCTTATTAAAAATCATTTTAATATTTATAATTTTTTATTTATATAATAAGCTAATTAAAAAATAATAAAAATAACTAATTAAAATATTTATAAATAATATTATTATTTAGAATTTATTTAAATTATAATTATTATATAAATAAAATTAATTTAATAAATTAATATAAAGTAATTTATAAGATTTATAAAAAAATTATTTATAATTAAATTTTTTTATTTTATTAATTTTTTAATATATTAATTATTAATTTATATAAAATATATATTATTTATTAAAAAAATTAATAATTAATTAAATTAATTAATTAATTAAAATTTTAAAAAAAATTATATATTAAGATATTTACTTAATATAAAAGAAATTATTTTTAAACTTTAATAATATTTAAATTAAGTAATTTTTTAAATTATTAATAAGTTAATTTTAAAGCATATTAAGTTTACATAATCTGCTTATATAAATTAAAAATTTTAAAAAATAAAAAAAAAAAAATTATTAAATTAAAATTAAAATGCATAATATGTGAAATTTATTTTTATGCAAAAAAAAAATGCTGAGCAGCATATTACTAGAATGTAAATAATACAAATTAATACACAAAAATACAAGATTCACCTAATCACAACATGTCTTTGAATACTCTTGGGATTCTCGAGTGCCAAGGCGCTAAAAGAACCTGGTGCACGGCTTAGGGGATACCTTCCCTCTCGTGCTAAGACATGTGACTTCTGATTCACTGATTTCTATGAGAACAAAGAAAGAGTGAAGGGACTTACCGAATTAGGCAAATATGACTTTAAACTGGGAAAACTTGGCTGCCCAGCAAATTCAGCCGCACAGGTACAGCCCAAGGAGGACTGTAGTCGGTCAAGAGCGCAATTTGAACTTTGTTCCAGACATTGATTGTCATGCCAACACGACTAGTGGTTACTAGGTATATGTGCGCTAGCAATCTCATGGGTCCGGATGGCTCTACGGAGTGACATGATTTATGTATATACATACAGAGTTGAGCGAGAGGAGGTATCGAAGAAAGAATGCTGTTAAAGGGAAAAAGAGGGGAAAAAGCTGTAAGAAATGTTTCGGGCCATCTCAAATGCACTTGATGTAGCAAAGCAGTTCTACTGCAGTACAGAAAAAAAAAAGAAGAACAAGAGTGAAAAAAGACTCGCAGTGTAGTTTGATCTAACGGCTAGGTCAATAAGGGAAACTCAACTGTAAAGAAAACCTTGCGGATGGGGAGGGGAGCAAAAAAGGCACCTAAGGGACTTCATAGTCTCCTCTCTTCAACCCTCCGGGAACATCAATTGCTTTACCAACCCAATCCGATGATGCGATCTCATCTAACGACATTCGGCGACTGCTCCTTTTCAACAAGCCTCTCACGCAAGTTCTTGCAGCCTCAAAAACAGCACCCTTGACTGGATCCCAATCACCCTCTTCGTTAGCGTACCGGCACCAGTGCCACTCGCAGCGAGCGATACGGTGCGGAGTACGCGTGCGCAACTTTATCGGGTCTCCCCGAGTTCCAGGGAGCGGGTCAAATGGTAGTCGATTCTCAATCATTGCATAGAGTAGTACTCCGAGTGCCCAGGCATCTGTGGATCGCCCGTCATATGGCTGGCCCATGAGAATCTCCGGCGCAGCATAATCTTCTGAGCCACATCGGGTATGTAGCAAAGGACTTTCAGGTGGTTGCGGAATGCGGCGTGAGAGACCCATGTCAGTCAAAGTGACAACAGCACGCGGATATGTTTTCCAGTCTGTGATTTCCTGCATTGCTGTGGCGGTTACGTTCAGGAGCACATCTTAAGGAGATACGTTAGTTAGCAAGCCCATGAAGCAAGAGCGGTAGACTGACTTTCTAGTTTGATATCCCGGTGAACAATTTGATTTTCGTGCAGATATCGCACAGCATCCACCAATTCCGCGAATATCCTCCGTATTGCGGGTGGAGATAAGGCATTTGGTCCTTTGCTGGCGAATTCAAATAGATCACCGCCGGGACAGTAATCGAGAACTAAGAGGGCACGCTTTTCGTCGCTGCCAAAGGCCTTTAACTGAATCATCGATGGATGATTAATGGATCTCAGGATATCGACCTCTCGCTTTAACGATACTTCGACCCTTTCTTCGTCGGCTCCACCTGCCGGGCCATACTCGACCACTTTTACGGCAACCAGCCTGGGATGGGAAGGCCTATCGGAACTCTCATGTGGTAGGCCTTCTCTCACGGCGAGGGTCACCTGACTAAAAGTTCCCTGTCCAAGCTGGCGAATCATCCTGTACGTGCGTGGCTGCTGCGTTCTTATCGACTTGACATGATATACGTGTCCGGATGAAAGACTGGAGCGTGATAAAATTGGCGAACCAGCCTCACTTCCATCCTCACCGCGACCTGTGCTTGGAGGGGTAGGGAGCTGTGTTTGAGGTACAGTTATACCGCGCTGGATGCCAAGGAACTCCTCACGTTGGAGTTGGTTCTGTGGGGTTCGATTTGAGAAGTAAACGGTACCACTCGCACCGGCGACAGGAGACCTGACGACACCTGGAACGAGTAATGCGGGAGGAACATATTCGCTAAGGCTTCGATTGCGCGAATGAGTATTTCGTGGAACTTGTATACGGGTGGGATCTGGCGTGGGGGACTGATCTTGAGTGGGTACCGAATCGGGGGCTCGCAGTAGGCCGGAGGTAGCCCTTGGAGTCCTGTTGGGTTCCAGGGTTTTTAGGCTAAAAGTAGAACCACGATGCGATGCTCCCGACGCTGAGCGGGCGAGCGAGTGAGTACTGCCGGATCTCCAAGGCGAAGTGCCATGGATTGGAGAAGGTAATGGGGTGATATCGGCCAAAGCGGCTAGCTGAGGAGACGAGAACACAGAAGCAGGAGAAACTGAACCCGCATGTGATGGAAGAGCGGCGGCTAAGAGGCTCGATGCTCTGCTCGACGTTCTTCGGGATAGTCCGTTTGATGACAAGCTGGTACGAAGAGGAATATCGGACTCAAATTGGCTTTCTGGCGCAGTTTCTTCAGTGGCTTCATGGTCCGTGCGGATACTCAGCATCGTAGCCTCTCGTGGCGGCGTCGAGGGTCCGTCAGACATGGGAACGGCTAAAAGTCGGCTGGAGTCGTTGTTAGAGATAGCAGTGCAGCTGCTGTTAGCCGCTGAAGCCTGGCTGATAGCATTTTCGGGGAGACATGTGGTTCCTGGCTCCGGGACGACTGTACGATTCCCAGTGGAAGGTTCAGAGGAGAAGGCTGATCTCAGCGAGGCTGGCGGGGAGCCATGGGTGGTAGGGTCGCGGGAAACTGGGTTCGATTCCGTCTGATCAGAAAATTGTTCTACCATCGAGAATGGAGTATCTGTGAAGAGATGTCGAGATGGTCTCCAGCGACAGAATGGGAGCGCGTCGACCAAAAGGCCACACAGAAAAGAGTCACCGTCGCAGGATGGCTAATAATAGGCTGTCTTGGTTGCAATGCAGACCTCAGGTGAAAAGGTGGGGAGACTAGTGAGGATGATGTAATCTCACTGCAAGCCAAGGCGCTTGGATGGTGGACCGTGAGGATGCTCAATGCAAAGAATGAAGCCAGTGGTTGGGTGTATCAAGTATTTGACTCTCTGGGCGCGATGCGATAGTGGAGGAATTTATAAGGGTAATAAAGAAGCTCAAATGTTAATCTAGAGCTTATCAACTTTTCATGTCACTGGTAGAATGTTTGGATAAACCGACGGACGCGCCAGTGACCACTGTTTTTCGTGTTTATTGTTTCTTGATGTTCTGCTTCTGGTCTCAACATCGAACAAGATGATCGACTGGCGGCCCAGCAGAATTTAAAGGCGTTAAGGTTATTCCGGCGCCGAGCCAGCCATCCAATCAGAACTGAGAACCCTCAGGCAGCGATCAGATTATGTAACTAGGTTCATCAACAACAACCTTATTATCAACCACAGCAGACGCCAACACGTGACTCAAACCTTCCACCCTTCCATTGCGCTTTCTCCGTAATATCAATCGACGCGACTCTACAGAATGTCCCAGTCAAAATATGAAGGCATCAGCTCACTGATATCTTCTGCGTCTTCCCAGTTGTCTGTCCAACTCCTCAGGAACTTGACGAACTCAGCCACTACTTCCAACTTCAAGTGTTCCGGCTTGAGCTCTCGGAATTCCTCAGGGAACATCGCCCTGCCTTTCAGTTGTATCTCGTTGAGCTTGTCAAGAGTTGATTCCTGCATCAACGTTAGCTATTTGGGACTCTCTGGCTCGCTTCTTATCAAGATTGTCATACCTGACAAATTGCAGCCATCTTCGTTTCATCCTTTTCTAATTCTGCTATCATCCACCGATAGTCACGTTGGTCGCAGAGAGCACTCCATCCACTCACATCCCTGGCAAGGTGGGTGCTTTCACCGTCTTTTGGAATTAGCTTATATCCCAAGACCTTATGACAGACTCCTTTTCTTTTATTCTGGAGAAGACTAGGGATATTCTCGTTCCCAGGACTAGCATCCTTGGTTTTAATCTGGGACTTGTCATGCGGATAGTAGTTCCAAAGTTTGTTGGAATTCATCAGAACAATCAGGTCGTCCAGAGTGCCTTTTTTCTCGAGGCGGACATCGCGTGGTAGCCAAATGACATTAGAGTGTTCACAGACGACGCGAAATTTGACCCTTTCCGGGGTTTGAAATGGCCGCTGTGCTTCGTCGAGCCTCCTTAGTTTCGCATACACGTCCGATGCGGCCCCCGTAGTGAGACCGTGCACTTCTTCTTTTGACACTCCTGCCTTGAGCAACTGTCTGTCAACTTCGAGGATTGCCGGCTCGATAAGCACCTTGTGGCTTCGAATCATTGTTTGGATATACCCTTTGTGAGCGGTTTCTTTTGCGGCCTCCGAGGTCGAACCGGTCCCGTCGTATACAAAATTTTCTGTTGTATCCTCTTCAGGCCTGAAGATGGGATATAGAGGTTGGTTTGCCTGCATTTTGGATCTGTCGATAGGCCACCAATCCCCATATCCTACCACACCACGATAAAAGCCATCATGCCACAACCACTGTATCATATCTTCAACTGTTGCAGGACGGTAGCATGGCTTCAAAATCGGGCCATTAGTATTTTCCTCTTCCATTGTCGCTTTCATATGCCGCAGGGTATCGTTATACTCCAAGAATAGTAGGGAGGATGTTAGGCGATACCTAAAGTGTCGTCCTTCAAAGCCCCCACGTCAAAAAAAAGGAACCACTCTGTGCCCTTAATGTTAGAAAAACGCCCAGATGGCTGAATCAAGACCGAAGTAGTGCTCCTAACCTTGACTTTGTATGTTTTGATATCAAGGGAAAACAATTTGGAGATAGATAGATAGGTGTTATTTGTTGTTTCCTCTGTTTGGGCGCCAGTGAAGCAGACGATTATATGTTTGTTTCTGGGGTAATGGACCTAAGTTAAATTTCTTTTCGTCTGATGGTCTCCCTCCGTTTTGCTGATCCTCTTCCAAGATTGTTTGGTTAGCACTGTGCCCTTAGACACTTATTGCGCGAAATTGCCAAATTTCTCTGGTCATATTTCTTGTATTTGGAGAAAAGGTGGGATGAATCAGGAAATGTGGAATTCATCTGATACATGCATGTCTGGCAAGTTCCATTAAATTGAACCAATGTTTATATCAAACTCCCCAGCTAACAGCAATCAAAGCAGAAAACATGACATGCCGACCAAAAGAAGCCTTCTATATTTACATAATGCAAGACAAGGCGCCATATTGCTGCAAAATGTGTCCGAGAATACAAGGACAGTGTCAAGGGAATAATTCGGAGATATGCGCCGGAGTGGGATGTGGAAGGCTTTTTTGACAGTGATAGTAATTAATACACGAGATCGAAGTGGTTTGAAGTAACCGAAGAAGGTAGTTTTGTGAGGGCGCTAATGAGACATCTAATGCTCATCTTCGTAGGACGGAAATCACAGTCCTGCCTTCTAAACGCGGTTGCAGAAGGCTAGTTGTAAGGTATTGATGTCGTGGGATCATCTTCTAGAAAAATGCGCGGCGAGTAACCTGTATATTGGCGAAGTCAGCAAAAGTTAACAAAAAGACACACTGGTATTATCATACGGTCCATGCGGCAGCAACACTGGCCACAATCCCACCCGATATTAACATCGGCCTCAACCCCCGAGTGCTCTTGAACAGCATCCCGCTTAGAGCGCCAGCAACAACACTATTTGCCGCATCGTGTTTCCCTCGCGCATATCCTAACGTTGAGTTGATTCCGTTATACACCATAGCAAGGACGCCCGCCGAGTTACCGAGGAACGGACCTCGTCTCGTTACGGAGTTAAGGACTGCGTTCAGCCGTAACTTTGGCGGTGCAGTAGACGGCGTCTTCTGAAGTCCCTCCGTGAGGCCCCATAGACCTCCAGCGGCTAAAGCTGTGAGATAGGTGGTTCCTGTACCGTAGCTCAAGTCGTCGGACCAGCCTCGGGAGGGAAGGGCAGATTGGGAACCGGGCAGTTCATTCAAAGTGGAGTCTTCGAGCGTGAGGTAATCTAGGGTTTCTTGGTTCAGTCCTGCGAGGGGATGGAGTTGTGAAGGGTCCGGTAGAGCTGTGCTGGAAAGGAAGGAGGTTGCGTCTTCGGTGGATGTGGGATCAAAGGCGGGAGCACTCGGAACCGTCGCTTTCCGACCGGAAAGGGTATCCCAGATCGACATTATGAATTGTGAAAGGTTGTGAGGCGCTGTAGATGCGGAGAATTATGAGTAACGCTTTTTCCGTCTGTCTTCTGTCGGCAAGGGTGAGTACGCATGGAATGTCTGACTGAAAACCTTCGACGCTGTGATGGAACGAAAAAAAGTTGAATTGAATCGGACGTTTGTTTTGTTTGCTTTGTATCTTGGCGCGGGTTGATTAGTAAGGGTTTACACTAACCATGTAAGGCTAGCGTTAGAATACCCGCAAAAGTCTAAATTTCATCCAATTGGGCAACCGCATCGACGAAATATCAGGGAGAAATACGACGAAGTGCGGTCTGCTCTTCCGTTCTCCTATGTTATATTTGTCACTATTCTTGGCAGTCATTAGCCATGGGAGCAATGGAGCCAGCACCAGTGCAGGAATCGGAAAAGCAGCTTGATTTCAGTTCATTCCTCAATCAAAATGTCTCCCTCGTGCCTGAAAAGTTTTTGCGAGATATCACTAGAGGCGCATTGCAACAATTTGTGTCCGAATGTCAGAATTTTCAGTAAGGTCTCCTATGAATTTCAATACATATATGTCATTGGGAAAAAATACGGATTAACTTTCACCTTAGGCACCTACTGAAGCTTTGGGAGTGCTTTCTGCATACATTTGCTTCTGCTAGCCTGCCTGGTTCACATAATACCGCAATCTGCAATGCTCTTAGTTCGTATCTAGAGTCTTCGCTCAAGTCTCAAAATGAGGAGCTCCGTGAGTTTGTGCTCTCTGAGGAGACTTGGGTTTCGGTGTTCGAAACCTACCTTGACCGATATCCGACTGGGCGTCCTAAACCTATGAAGCAAGTGCTTACAACTTTGGTTTCGATCCTGTCAAATTCCATGGACAGAACAACTGCAAGCTCAGTATCACGCAGAATTGCAAGTATAATCGTGCCCAATATTATTTTATTTGAGCCTCGTTCTAGATTGAAGGCGTCCCTCGTCTCTCTAGAGGTTTTCATTCGAAAAGGGTCCGTTGATACGCTGGTCTGGCTCAAACTGACCCAGGACTGGCTCTTAGAGAGCCATCATAGCTGGATACCGCTTCTTGGGGAGGACTGTTCGAACCTTGGAATACCCCTTGACCTGCTTGTTGATGTGGAGAAGAGAAAGCATATTTCTTCACAGGATCTCCTTTTATACACCGCCCGCATATTCTGTCTAGTCCTCCTTCTGAACACCAATATTCGAGAGATTTCTCTCCCGGCTGAGTTGCTCTTCTCGCAGCTCTGCCGCAAGCTCAAGAACCTTTCTCCCGCCTCAGGTTTCCCATTTTACCAGGATGGCAGCCCGTTTTGGGCCGGACCTCTCAAATACGTATCTTTGAGGAATCTCAATTGCTTAGATCCTGTAGCTAATCATGTGCTTTCCCCCCTTTTCCAATCCGAGCCGAAGGACTTCCAGTCTTTTGTTGCTACTCTACCCATTGAAAGCGTACAGTCAAAAGCCTATGTTCAAGCTTCAAATGAAGAATACGCTCTTTTGTTTGCCATTCTAAAGCTAGGAAAAGAACTAAAGCTTGTGCACGATATGGAAGGTAAGTTCGGATTTTCTCCGCATTTCGTCGAGATTTTGACACAGAGTGATAGAACTCACAGCCTCGAGTCACGAGGTATCGGAATTTTCTATCTTACTGGAAGCAAAAAACTACCAGCAATTTCTTATCCATGCCGGGCCAGGTATCAGAATATCTGCTTTATCACTACTTGTAGCGGATCCGGCCACTGCCAAACCGTTTTCTGCTAGCACTTTCGAAGCTTTGATGGGCGCTCTCCCTTATCTGCACGCCGAAACTGACTCTCACACCCGCAGTCAACTTATCAGCCTTTTAAGAAAGCTTGTTATTCGGCTGAGAGGAAGTTCTGGCACTGTTCATGCAGCTTCCGACAGCGGAGCTCAACCAGAGACGAATCGTGATCACCGTCCCGATTCCAGGCAGTTCATTCTCTGGTATATTTCCTTCCTCGAAAGTGAACTCCAACCAACTGCTTCATACCAGAGGCATATTCTCGCTTTGAAAACCCTGACTCTTCTACTACAATCCGGCCTCGATAGGAGACTTGATTCTTCACATCTTTCCAAACTTGGCCAGGAACAACAGAAGTGGCGTTTCAGCATCGATGCATTCAAGCCGAGCTTATTTCGAGCCACTGCAGATTTACTTCTTGACCCCTATGAAGATGTTCGTGAGACGTCAATGTTACTCCTGCGTCTCTTTCCTCGTGACTTCATCCTAAATCCCGGTGATTCTACAAACCCGAGCCCTTATTCTCAGCTTACGGATGCTCTTGTTCGAGCGGAAACTATTGCAGGCTATACCGGCCGTGTGGACCATTCTGATGCTGTTGGCCATTTATATCGCCTATTATTTGACCTGTCTCACTCCGACGATGACCAGATGACCACAGGGCGAACAGCATTTCATCTTGTTGACAAGCTACTAACCGGTTTAGAACAAAGTATTTCGTGCTCAGCAGGCTCTTTTCATGCCACGCTCCACAATACACCTCTTCAAGGACATATCTGTGCCCTCAGGTTGGTGAATCTGCCCAGATATTGTCTAGTCCATACTGACTAGAACATGATCAGGGGTATTGTGGCAACGCCATACTTCCACAAAATAGTTTCTTCCTCGGAAGTTCCAATTCCAGCTTGGTCATATTTCATGGATAGAATGCTCTCGATCTGTTTCCAAGTCTGGTTCGGCGTCCAAGACTTTCTCTGTGTTGATACACCCGAACGAGAATATGAAAATGCGGAAGAAGATTTAGCGGGTCCGAAAGACGCACTATCATTCTCATGGCGTGCGCTGAGCGAATCTAGGTATGATGCTGGATCAACCCCCTTATGAAGCCTCTCTAACAAAACAGTCTTCTACTTAACGCGATTTTGACAAACGACTCCTTTGCTCCAGAGGGCTCACAAGATGGACTGAGATATGAAACTTTGCTCAAGATAGGAAAGTTGAGCTTCGATCAATTGGCGAATCTGCGACACAGAGGAGCATTTTCAACAGTCGCTCACACGTTTGCATCATGCTCCTTGCGTTGTTATGAATCAAACGATCCCGAAATCCATGAATTGCCGGAGATATGGTATAAAGTGAGATTTGTTTACCGTGATATCCAAAATTTTAACTAACAAATTTAGGACGCAGTAAATATCATTTATGATCAAGCCTCTAGGCTAACACGTAAATCCGCGGGCCTTCCAGCCATAATTACTGGAATTGTTTCTTCCCAGCCTAAAAGCAATCTATTCCACCGGATCATGGAAGAGCTACAAGAAATCGCTGCTACTAGCCCCATGGACGCTTCGGAAAAGGCGGAATTGGAGCTGCCGCAAGTTCACGCCATGAACTGTCTCAAGGATATCTTTATCGCAAACATTTTAGCGCCCAACACGGAGCCTTATGTTATGCCAACTTTGAATATATCCGCAAATTGTCTTGGGTCGAAAATGTGAGTGATCGAATGCCATTTAATGTGCCTGTCCCTAATAATTTTCAGCTGGGCGATTCGAAATTGCGGATTAACGCTGCTGCGCGCATTGATTACTCGCATGAGTCGTCCAACTCCTGAATCTCGCCGCGGTGTATTCGCTTTGCCAGGGTCCGATGCTAATTACAGTGTCCCGTTTGAGAAACACAACGGATTGACACCATTATTGTCACGCCTCTTAAGTACCTCTGGGTCGACAACGGAAAATGGTGATCTAGAGGTGCTTGAGGGTTGGGATCTTTCAATACTTACGGAACGAATATTCCCAGCACTGGAACTGATTGGAAAGAAGGCGCCTGCTCGGCCTTCTGAAGACAATGAGGTTTTGAAAAGCTTGGTGCTATCTCAGCTATCAAACCCGGTATGGGGAATTAGGGATCACGCTGCTCGGAGCTACGTCACACTCATTAAACGAAACGATCTCTTGCAAACTGCCCAGGAATTCATCGCTTCTTGGACGACGAGCAAACTACAGAATCAATTTCATGGCTCCTTACTGTGTCTTAAACACCTTTTTCAAAAGCTTTTAGATTCACCATCTGGATACTGGAGAGGTATGCATTGCGAATAATTGCATTGAGGACCCTTTTTTACTGACAGTTACAGGCAATCTTGGTACTATAATGCAGACTATAGAATCTATATTTGACAAAGCTTACTCGATTCATTTGTCACCGTATAATCAAGCAAGTCTTTTCGAAATACTGGCAAGCATATTGGAGGCCTATTCAAAATGTGAAGCAGGTATGCCCTCCGCATCCACCTTTTCATTTTCGTTTTCAGCTAAACCGTATGGAGATATCATTCTTGTTGGATGCCGCGCTTTGGCTGAGAAGTACTCTTTGGACCAGACTCTGTGCCGAATACTAGCATCTGGCCATGCGTCTTTAATTTCACGGTCTTCGTCACTACTCATTCGGTTTCTTAGTCTCGATATTCTCTATATGAAAATATTTGAACTGGATTGCTCGGAAGAGCCTGTACAACTGCTCGAAGCGGTCTCTGTGTCGGATCCCGATGCGGCTTCTTGGGTACTAAAACGTGTACATTCCACACTTCGGACCCGATTGGATACTCAACCTACGGTGATCCGGTTATATACCTCCATCATCAAGATGTCCCAGTTTCAGTCTCTCAAAACTCAGGCAATGTCCAACTTAGCAGAGACCTTAGAAGGGCTTTACGAGCAACTTTCAAAGATTGATTCCACGCTCAACTTTTTGAAATCTTGGGCGAAATCCACGGATATCTTTGAAGAAGAGCTTACTTGGGATCGAATAAGGTTTGATGCCTCTGTATTCTTAGAAGGGTGCCTATTGCCTCTTCGAATCGATTCTGTTGCGGACTTGAGCAATGGTACGATTGAAAAATCGTTTCAAAGATTCGTACATGTATTGAAATTCGCTCTTTCGGAAGAAACGGTTCGTATGCTCCCTCTGCTAGCTATGGGCTTTATTAATACAGGAGTATAGGAGTTCACAACGCGATATGCTGCCGCTGCTTCACTAAAATGCTTAATCCTAGGACTTCGCTCCTTAGAGCCCCAGTTTTCTAAATCGGAACTCCTAGTTCCCATCCATTTCGTTCTATATGACATGTTACACGACGACGACGACGAGCTGAGAGAGTATGCGACCCAGATCTCGTTGGATTTAACATCAAGTCAATTTTCAGTACCAGTTATTCCCTTGGCCACGAGTTTGGTGTTAGCGGAATCGCTGTCTCATCTCTTCCCGCAGCTTGATATCGTTTTCGAAGGCGCTTTGTCGAGGTTCATGGATTCCGCTAGGAACCCTAGTCCGTTTGTTTCCGTTGCTGATCGTCTTTTGGCCCTTCAGAAACAAAGCACAATCCTTTTCGCAGAGGAAAAACAAAACTTATACATTGACGAAGTTCGAGAAATCGAAACATGGTCCCGTGTACTTGCTAAATTAGAGCACAAGGGTCCTCCTACGAAGCTAAAGAGGGTGTTTTCACTGTGGGTGCATGATGGATTACGGGTGCTGCGCGACGTATTGCGCTCAAATGAAGCTAAAGGACTATTGGGATGGGCTTCAAATCCAGAGGCATTCTCTATGGCCGTTAGATTGATATGCGGCGCGAAGGTTATTCTTCTGACGAATGGAATGGGTTGTTTAGAAGCGAATGGTATATCCAGGATACAAGATACACTCAGAGAGATGGCAGAGGATGACAAGATGTCAGAAATCTATAAGCCCTGGATTTCTACTGTGAGATTGCCTTTGCAGCATGAAAATAAAGCAAAGGATTTTGCCGGCTTGTCTCTGCCATTACGTTAGGGTGGCAAGGACAAACTGATTGTGTTGATCAATGTTGTTTTTGGTGCTAAGTACTCTTCCTTACCTGCACAATATAAAAATCTCCATAGCAACACATGAATAACGCGTTATTTTCCTCGGCGTCTCTTCTCCTTTTCACAACTTTCACAATTTTCACCAGCCCAGCGATCAGAGTTTCTTCCAGCGTTTCCGGGACCCATGAGGTGTGTTCCATGGCCCCCGTTCATGTTTTTGGCTGATCATGCTGATCAATCCAGCTTTCCGTGCGACTAGCAACTCCCCAAGCTATCCATAGGCACCGTGTATCTATCATTTTAAAAAATTATATGGGACTTAGGAGGTAGGTTCTTGATTCTTCAGAAAACATCTCTACAATATGCCTAATTTGAAACAAATTCTTTGCAGACTGAACACAAAATGAACTCCAATTATGCCATCCTGATTGTTCTATTTGTGGTGCCCCTTTTGGCCTTTGCTATTGCAAAAGGAGGTCTTCACTTCGTACACGTTTTGAACCATAGCATGGAAATGAGAAGACACGAGGCCGCGATCAGGGGACTAGAAGCAGCTCAAGGCCCGGATCATGAAAGAGTGGCTCCACAAGTGAGAGCAATTCTCGCTGAAATTGATAATTAGCGCGCTGATCAAGCCCAGCAGGCAACCCAGGCAGGCTCAGCTGGCGCCGCACGATAGATCATCCAGCTGGGAATGAGCAGAGGAACAAGGAGCAGAATCTTAAAAGCTCACAAAGGAAAATGTGGAGATCAAGAACGCTGTGATTTTGACATGTTGTCTGTTGTGTTTCAAATTATTTGTCACTTGATATTTTCTTCACAACACACAAATACATTCACACCATTTTCAGCAAGCTTCTTTTCATTCAGAACGCGTATGAGTAGTTTCGAAGAAAAGCCCCTGCTACTTCAAAAATTTGACAGCTGACTTTGAGAAACAGTCATTTGTGAGCTATTACTCTTTTCAACCTTCCCAACTTTCATGATATCAGACCTGACTTTTGCAATCTTAAAGGACCATATCAAGTTAAATTTTCCCCTAAACAAAGACAGTTGTACATGAGAATATGAAAGAGAGCTGAAATAGATGGAATTGGATACCTACTATTTTGGACAATGCCGGCGCTTTATAGGGAAGCTAATTTCAACCGGCGCCGTTCGATAGCCGATTGGAACTCCTGGACCTCTGAGCAACAAGGCGGGGTGCTTGCAGCATCAATCATTTCATTCATATTTCTTTTTGGATTCGCATTATGGTTCTTCTACTTTCGTCGGCGGCAAAAACGTCGAAAAACTTCGTCTTACAGAGATCTTCGCCACCGCGAGAACGCAAGGAGACGTCGGCCTTCGCATTCACGGCATTCCAGGTCGAGATCGAACCGGAGCCGAAACCACGAAATGGAAGAAAACAGTCCTGCGAAAGCGGATGAGCAGGCCGTAAGAGAGAGGAATGCATCACGAAGATGCCAGGAACGCCATGGTCGCAAGGGGAGTGGAAGACGGCGGCATGCAAGGGAATCACGAACGGCGCCACTCGGCAGAACTAGCCAACGGTCGAAGTCCCATCCTTTGTCAAGGTCCAGCTCTGGGAAAGGAAAAGCCAAACAGCAAACTACGGCGGAAGAGCCGGAGGATCCTGGGGAAGGGCCATCAACAATGCCGATCAACGAGAGTTTAATCGCTTCTGTGGGTGATGATCAAGATCCAAAGGGCGACAGGAAGGAAAAGGTTAGGAACAAGCGGTCAGGTCCACGGAAACTTGTTTTTTCAAAAGGTCATGGGAAATCCCCGTAAAATCGAGAGAATTTTGGAGCTGGAGGAGGATACAGCTTGAAGGAAAAGTTTGTGGAACTCTGCAGGATACTTGCTATTACACGAGGGTCTGAGCATAATAGCGGATTTTATGGATGTTTGCATATACACACATACTCAATAGCAATTATAGCTTGCAACCATTTGTGGGGTATATGGGAGTAGCAAACTTCGACGTGGAAGATGAATATCGATCTGAATTTGCAGATACGGGTAACTGTTTTCTAAAGCAATCAAGAAGCGGAAGCGATTGATTGCGTGCGACATGAAAAGCTTATAAATGCAGGCTGGCGGATATTATGAAAATGGAGTGGCAACCCGGACAAAATACAAAACGATAACCAAAGCATTATCGGATTCCGTCTCAGTTTGATCTTATTGCAGAGATTGACACAATGCCAGCAGTGCTATCAGAGGATGAGATGCGCATTTTGCGAAACCTGGAAAGGTATTCGCTTGCTATGCTTGCCCTGACTGTCGTGTCCTGTGCCTTCGTCGTTGCGGGCGCCTTCATTATAGTTGCGGTACTTGGAATGAATATTTATGAGAAGTCAAAGCAACCGAATCAAGACGACGACATTCACAGCGAGAGAGGAAACACCAGGGGTGGGCCGCAGAATTCTCCATCAGCACCGAAAAAGGCTGGCCGAAATCAGCAAGAGGAGAGGGAACCAGAGGCTGAGACAGAAACAGAAACAGAAGAAACGACTTCATCCGACACATATTCATCCACGTCATTTACAGGATCAACAGATGATCAGAACGGCAAACAAAGAAGCGTTCCACCAACTCGTGAGGCAGAAAGACTCCCTATTGTAAGACCGTCGCAGCCTCGAAGGCCAGTGGATATTCGGCGCTCGCTTCAACGATCGACCTCTGACACTATCAACAGAGCAAGGGAGGAGGACCAACGCCAACCAGGCTCAAAAATTGAAAGGAAACCCCAGATGGATGCCCAAGAGCCAACAGCAATACGGCGACAAAATCCGCAGCTTGGGGAGGCAATCATGGAACAAAGAAAAGCCTTAGAGAAAAGGAATAGAGATCGCCATGGCGAATCATCATTCAAAGCCGATGGAAGGTATCTGCATTCACCTTGAGATGTCGTTGCAAGGCTTGTTGACTTGTCCCGCCGTTTTGATAGTAAGAACACTGACAAGACCACGACAAAGACTAGGGAGGGTCATCCGCTGATATCGAACGGTTCGAGAAGTAGAAATCTTGGGAGGAAGGAAAGTGACGCAGGAGCCTTTGATATATCGACTAAGCCGCCCAAGGCTGGCCGGGCGCGAGATGATGAAACAGCTTCTAAAATTTCTAGGGGTCACAGCCTAGGAGAGCAGCCTAAACCTAGTAAGTCCTACCTTTGCCCTAACATATTGGTTTCTGCTCTAAGGGGGTAATTGAATGGCCTGAAGATGGCCAGACACACAGGCCGGTCAGACATCTTAGCACTTCAGCCGCAAAAAGCCTTTGGACCGGCTCAGTGCGAAAGGCAAAGAGTCAAGCGGGCGAGGCATTATATAAACCGCGTGGCCGAAGCCATCGTAGAGAGTCACTCTCATACATTTATCGCCGAGCACAACTGCGCCGTCGGTACACCGATCTCACGAGCGACGGAAGTATGTTTGCGTCGATTCACCCGGTCGCATCACCAGCGGCGAAGAATAGGTTGCGTCAATCATCGTGGCAGCAAGGAGTCGATAGTATTCGGAGCCTGTCGGACTGATAAGAAAAAGTAGAGGAAGGCCTATGTAATATTAGCAAAAACATTGATGCTTTATTATCCTGACGAGATGATCTGAAGACTGCTGCTGTTTGGAGAATCCCGAATGCATTTGTAACAATGATAGAATCCACCTTTTGCCCTATCCCTTATGTATTGTGGTCAGCACTCTAGTTCAGATGAAATGATAGCCAACCAAAGACCAAACAAAACTCCTGTAGCTGTGCAGCCTTTGGAGGTCAACGTGTGGACGTTGCTTGAGAATTGGAGCCTAAAACCACCACGAAATCGCCCAAAGTGCCTGAATTCCGCCTGGAACGGTGGTGTCTTGGCGCTCAGTCATCAATGATCTCATCACTCGATCGCACTTGAGCTTCAACGACACGGCGTTTGGCTTCCTCAACGCGCACGAATAGTTACCGCCTGCAGCTCTTTCCCAGACACCATGTGGAACGATGAGGATAACAACCCGTATGGCGCTTTTGATCGCCATCCCGAACAAGTGACCCAACCCTTTGCTGCGCCGGCAATGTCACCAAGTGGGCTGCCCTTTGGTACCCTGTCCTGAGCTGCTGAGGCTAATCTGTACATAGCATACAACCATCCTACAGCGACACACTCTGCTGGCCATGAAGCCCCGGGGTATGAAGCTCCACCCTACTCATCGAGCGATGATGGCGATAATCCGGAATCGACAACACCACAAGATCGGGCGGGGCAGCCGACTGCCTCGGATTATCCGCGCAAGAAGGAATCCTATGAAAGTCGAATCCAGCAAATTTTATATGAAAATCCCGCCCTTCCTATTTTGATTACGCATGCAGGCAAAAACCATGAAGGGGGTGGGGGCTTCATTGTATATACCATCAAGACAGGGGTATGTCTGATCGCACATCTGGTCTTTCTCGCAATGTAGATTTGACCGACTGACTACCTTTCCAGGACCTGGAGGTTCGGCGCCGCTATTCGGAATTCAACTCCCTACGAGAAACCCTCGTGAACCTTCACCCTACACTTGTGATCCCGCCAATTCCAGAGAAACATAGTATGGCCGATTACGCCGCGAAGCCCACCAAAGCCAAAGAAGATGCGTCAATCATTGAGTTAAGAAAGCGGATGTTAGGCGTCTTCCTCAACCGATGTAGAAGAATGAAGGAAGTCCTCGAGGATGGTGTATGGTGGCGATTTCTAGATCCGAATGCAAGCTGGGTTAGTAAACCACGACCGCCTGATTGTCCAAGCTAAAGTTGTAATAGAGCGAAGTCCTCCATTCACACCCGGCGGCATCGGTCCCGAAGAATAATCTCAAGGCACCTCCTCTTGATCCTGCAAATCCAAAGCCGGCACATAATTGGCTGCCCGTCCCCTCGTCATCGGCTAAGCTGAAGGCGGTAGGCGCGGGACCAACATGTGAAGTTAGCCCGCCTGGGACTGTTCCGAGTTTTCTTAATCGTTTCCCTCCATCGTCAAAAAATCTGAGCGAGCATGAACTAGACCCGTATTTTATGAATTTCGAGGTATCGACTCGGGAACTAGAAACGCTGCTTCAAGGCAACATTGAAAAGGTTAACCGACGGACAATAAGTCATTTATCCCTGCTTGCCACTGATCTGATGGAACTGGGAGCTCGGTTTAATGGCTTTTCTCTATCGGAACCTAGCCAGACGGTAGCCGCCGCCATTGAACGAGTGGGTCAAGCTGCGGATAACTCTTACATTGAGACGGAAGAACTTTCAACTGCATTGAATGCCACATTCGCCGAGCCAATGAGAGAGAGCGCTCAATTCGCTGGTGTGGTCCGTAACGTACTTCGCTATCGCGTACTCAAGCGAATACAACAAGAGATGACGAGGGATGAACTAAGTAAGAAAAAAGCGCTGATTGAATCTCTCGAACGGAGCGAACTGGAGGCCAAAAGGATTGAACAATATTTGAATAAAACCGGCTCACCAACAAGTCAACCGAAGCGACCATCTTCAGATTCAACCGGGCCGAGTAGCCCAGAACAAGGTGGCGAAACGGGTCCTGGTAATACAGAAGATACCGCGTCGATTGATTCCGACTTTCCACCCACTCATAACGATACTCCACGCCCGTCTGCGGCTCAAGGTCTTCCTAGCCGCCCGGCCGAACAACCATCACCACCAGGCCACGCCCGTAGTACAAGTGGCAGTTTTATGGCTAATAAAATATTCGGTCGGATTAGCCACGCAGTTCACGGGTTTGTCGATGTTGATCCGGAGAGGGCACGACGAGACCAAATCGGAAAAACCAAGGAGAGTCTAGTCCAGGTAAATTCCCCACTACTATGCCAATTTCATCAAATTCATGGTGCTAATCTAGAGTATCTAGCTTGAACAAGCTCTTGAAGTCTCCGAACAAGACGTCAAGGATGCGAGTGCCGGAGTCTTACAAGATCTAAAACGGTTTCAAAGCGAAAAAGAAGGTGATCTTAAACGTTACATGGTAGGTACACATCTTTGCGTTGTTGAAACGTATTTGTTCTGATGGGATTCCGTTTAGGTTGCGTATGCCCGGTGTCATCTTGATTGGGCCCGTAAGAATCTAGAGACGTGGACCGAGGCCAAGGATGAGGTAGACAAAATTGTCATCCGCTAGTTAACGGGTTTCCAAATGGACCTGGTTTTCAATGGAGTCATGGCGTGAACTTAGGAGCTTAATGGTCAAAGGTTTATCAAGATTTTGTCATGGGTATAGATGAGTATGGAATACTCAGTACAATAATGAATATTGAGTCCTTTTGCAATGCACATGGCTTCAAGTGGCCGGCGTTTAATGGAGGACACCAAGTAAAAGGTGCATAGGTTTGACATATCATCATACAGGGTTTCATCAAAGATGGATAGTACTACTCCGTAGTTTAATCGACTTGCGCCAGCTCTAGAAAGGTGACAAGTTTAGGTATCCTAGAGCTCGTTGTATGTAGGACTCACATAGGTATGGACCATATAACTACAAACCTTCAGCCTCAAGATCACCAAATCAAGCTGTCAATGGCCGATTAGGCAGCCTAGAATGGAGCGACAATGAACCCTCAGCCCTACCGGGTAAACCTTTAGTATGCAAGAAGCATCTCGTTCCTTTCGTCTTTACTGCATATTCAATTTTATTTGTATTCCGGATGTCACTCGCAGCTGATGATCATCCTCATGCGCGCTGAAAATTCTGATTATTTTAGACCAAAACCTTCTTTTTCACCACTTGCCGCCGCAGTTTTGTGGCCAGGCTTCCCTTCTTGCTTCATCCAGACCGGCAGAGCGTGAAGAATCGGCCCTCAGCTCTGGAAAATAGATTTCTTTCCTTTCGTTTCTTTCTCAAAATTCCATATTTCCTCTCTTAATTGCAGCCGGTCAGGCGTTTGATGAATGACCGGAGTGACTACGGAGCATAAATGATTGCATCAAGTGAGTTCCCAAGTCCCTCTTTGTGGGCCAACCAAAAAAGTCCCCGACATTTTACTTCATATGACTATGATTTGCTTGCCAGCATTGTATGATTACTTTTTCGACCAAAGGAGTCTTAACTAATGGCTGGTTGCTGTCTATTTATGTAGCTCCGACGCGTTGATTAGCCGCCGTCGCCGCCTCGGGCTCGGTCGCCTATTCGTACTTTACACACATCCTCGCCCCAATCTGACCTAGAGCTGCCACATAGTGTGGGCAGCTCGCTTCACAACGCCTTCTTCAAAGAGACTCAAGGTCGCTGAAGAGCTGCGCAAAGCTGGAGGCCGCACGGGCTATCACTTTCTCCATCCATCTGCGTCACCCAGAAAGTCTTCACGGCATTTGAAACGCTCCGGCCACCACTCTTCTCCTACTTCACTGCAGCCAACTCCATCCGCCACAAATAGCTCTTCGTCTTCCTCAGCTTCATCGACATCATCGGAGTCATCCGCAATTTTCAAATCTTCACCTCCTGCTCTTTGCAAATCCACGGATTCTCCCATCAACGAAAAACCCCCCTTACCGAGCATTCTTCGCCGACGTTCTAAGCATAACAAATCAGCGAAAATGTCTTCGAAAGACGGAGCCAATGGCATCATTGTCAGCCACGATGAACACATGTCGGATGCACCAGAATATCGATCTTCTTCCCCTGCGTTAAAACGCCCTGCGGCTGAAATGGGCGGCGATGAACAAAAGGAAACAGAGGATATGATGGATACGGACTCTAGCTCCAAAGCGCTTGCAAATGGAGCTCAATCGGACCGGCCCAGTCGAGGCGTCTCCGTTGATATGATGGGTACAAATAAAGCGGCTATGTCGAACGGCACTAAGAACGGTGCTTCAGAAGAGGCGAACTCTGGCACAGAAAACTGTTCTCCTTCTGAAAAGACCATTTCGCTCGACGAGCAAGTCGCAACTGTCATGAAACTGGTTATGCAGCCACCGAAGGACAATCAACGTGGCTACATAGTATCGGCGAGCTGGCTGAACAGAGTGCTTGCTAGGGCTAATAAAGTTCCAATGCGAGAAACCCAAGACAAAATGTCTTTGGACGATGAAATAGGACCTGTTGATAACTCTGACCTTGTTCTAGTCACGGACCCAAGCACCTTATTCAAAGACGAAGCAGGCGAACCTTTCGTCCCACTTCGCCCGGGACTGACTATGGGAGAAGATTTCGAAATTTTCCCTCAAGAAGCTTGGGATTTGATAATGGAATGGTACGGCTTATTGAAGAACTCCCCGAAAATCGTTCGGTATGCCCACAACACTACCTCCGGAACCGCTGAACATATCCAATATGAGCTTAATCCGCCGATTTTCACGATCCTCAAATTGCCGAGCCCTACTTCCCAGAACGTGTCCGATAAGGATCAGCCCCCTGTGAAGGCTTTAGCGACCAGCCACACTGTATTTCAGAAATGGCTAGCAGACATGAAAAAGCTAGCTTCTATCGAGCCCGCAACCAAAGTTCGCGTTTGGAGGATCATTGGAGGATTAGGAGGTTCCGGAAGTGCGACACCTATTGCATCTCGAAGTGTTTCTCCTGCACCAGGATCCACTCTTGTTGCAAATGCCGGAAATAGCCTAGTCCTTGATGTTAATAAGTTCAACGCTTTAACGGAGGGCTCTCAAAGGGAACTCATCGACTTCAAAGACCAGACGATGAATGAGAAGTATAATGGAAAAACTACCTTGCATCTCGCCGGCCTTGGTGCGGATAATGTCATCGTTCTGGAGGAGCAAATCGGGGGTGCCGGTGGAGGTGAATGGGCCTCTAGCACCGCGAAATATGGATCAAATCGGCTTTCCGCTCTTACTGCAGTTTCAAAGGGTGCATCTAAACCCAACACAAAGGCGAATACAGCTCCCAACAGCGGCCGTACATCCCCTGCGCCGGCTACCGTTACACGAGGCCGAAAGCGTAAAGACGGCAGGACTCGTGGTGTCACTGGTTTAAGCAATCTGGGAAATACTTGCTATATGAATTCAGCCTTGCAGTGTGTTCGGAGCGTGGAGGAACTCACTCAGTACTTCCTATCGAACGAACATGTTAAAGATCTCAATCCATCCAACCCTCTCTCCCACAACGGTGAAGTTGCCAAAGCGTATGCTAGTCTCCTTCACCAGATGTTTTCTGAAACGTCGCCGGACTCGATTTCTCCCCGCTCTTTCAAAACCACGGTCGGACGATACGGGCCCTCTTTTTCAGGCTACGGTCAGCAAGATTCTCAGGAGTTTGTCCTTTTCCTTTTAGACGGTTTGCAGGAAGATTTGAATAGAATCCACAAAAAACCATACATTGAGAAGCCAGACTCCACAGATGACATGGTTCATGATAGTTCTGCGCTTCAAAAATTCGCGGACAGAAACTGGGAGATCTATAAGGCACGCAACGACTCAGTTATCACGGATTTGTTTGCTGGAATGTACAAATCTACGGTCGTATGTCCCGTATGTGACAAGGTCAGCATCATATTCGACCCTTTCAGCAACCTGACACTTCAGCTGCCCATCGAAAACGTATGGAGCAAGAAAATCTTTTATTTTCCCTTGCGCGACAAGCCGGTCTTAATCGACGTGGAAATTGACAAACACGCCTCAATCAAATCCCTCAAGGAACTTGTGGCCAAGAAGGTCAACAGTGACGCAACTCGACTCGTGATGGCCGAAATTGTCGGCCACAAGATTTACAAGTTGTTCTCCAACTCGTTGTGTATCAGCGACTGCGGTATTGCCGACCGAGATCATTTGGCCATATACGAATTAGAGTCAGTACCGACAAGCTACGATCCAGACCATCGGCCAACGACATCCTACAACTTTTACAGCCCAAGAGAAGAGGAGCCGAAACCTGTGCCGTTCGACTCCGAAAAGGCTGATCGTATCCTTGTTCCAATCTACAATCGTTCGTATAAACCCTTGGTCATGAAAGGAAATCCCCAACGACGCTCCTTCGGAGTGCCCAAGTACGTCGTCATCACTCGGGAAGAGGCGATGGATTACGATGCTATTTTCCGAAAGATACTTGTTCAAATTAGCACCTTGACTACGCTAGATATCCTCGCCGATGAAGATGACGACACGGCAATGCAATCCATGTCCACAGAAGATTCGGATGCAGTAATAATGAATGAAGATGACATTGACTCTAATGACTCGAAAATCAAAATGGGATCCGTTGAAGGCGAAGCGGATATTGTTGATGTCTCGATGCGCGATGTAACCGACACATCTTCACAAGACGGCGGCGTCAAGTTGCCAAGTGCGAAGACGCGGAAATCCATTCAACCAGGTGCTTTTATCCCGCCTGCTCTTCAAAACCTATACACAGTCAAATATATCGCTACTCAAAATCCTACGGGTATCATCCCGAATACGCTGGACGCCACCAAGGAGTACCCAATCATGCTCAACAGGATGAGGTCGAAAAAGGCGAAAAAGCGGGCGCAACGTGTGAAAGCTATCCCAGTCTCTCGTTCCAATAACAGCCCTGTGAGCAGCGACGACGAACTTGCTAGACCACCATTGGCGCTCCCATCCCTCCAGCAGCCTAAAGCCAAAGATCCACTCACTGGTTACTCAAGTTCTGAGGAAAGTAAAAACAGCGAATCAGATGCTGAGTCAGTTATCTACCCGGGTGTTCGTCACGCAAAGAAAAAAGAGAAAGGATATCGCCAGAAGAAGCCTATTGTTCCAGTCAAGGAACCGTATATTCGGCCTGGCGAGGCTATTTTATTGGACTGGAACGAAGGCGCCTACGACGCTCTCTTTAACGGAGACCTAAAAGATACAACATCTTTACGTGGGGTGCCAACATGGGAAAATGCTGAAAAACTCCCAGATCCAGAGCTGGACAGGAAGCGGCAACTAAGGCAAAACAAAAGAAAAAACGGTGTCACCCTCAACGACTGCTTGGACGAGTTTGGAAGAGAGGAGATCCTTTCTGAAAACGATGCCTGGTATTGTCCTAGATGTAAGGAACATCGCCGAGCAAGCAAAAGATTTGAACTTTGGACCATACCAGATATTCTCGTCATGCACCTCAAACGATTTAGTGCCAATCGTGGCTTCAAAGACAAACTAGATATTCTCGTTGATTTTCCTCTCGAACTCGACATGACCGGAAGAGCCCAGGCACCAGATGACGGAAAGAGCATGATGTACGACCTGATCGCGGTGGACAACCATTATGGTAATCTTGGCGGCGGTCACTATACTGCTTACGCCAAGAGTTTTATCGATGGCCATTGGTATGATTTCAATGGTATGCAAACCTTCCCATACAAGCGAACGTAGCTCAGTGAACACTAACCGAAAATTCTCACAGATTCCCAAGCACGTCGAAAAAATGATCCGAACAGCGTGGTTTCCACTGCGGCCTATTTATTATTCTACCGCCGACGCTCGGACCACCCTTTAGGCGGACCGTTTCTTGCCAGAGTCAGCGAAGCCGCATCCCGAAAAAACGAAGCAGACTCTGATTCACAAGAAGACTCTGACGATAATTCGGGGGAAGGCCAGCGCCTCGACGGCTTCTCCCGCACTGGGTCGTCGAGCGCTTCAGCCGTAGCCGCAGCAGCTCACCAAGCGGGAGATGGTGGTTTGCAGGACGTGCTCCCCAGGAATGACGCTGATCTCGATGAGCTGCCGTCCTACGTAGATTCCATGAGAGAAGCTGAGATGGAAACCATGGAAATGGACTTGTATCAAGCATATCCCGGTCCTCTAGGGTACTCCCAGGGGCCTTCCTGGTCATTTGCGCGAACGGGGCAGAGCGATGATGAGGATAACTTAAGCACGAAAGCTATGGGAGGCGACGACAGCGATTTAGAGACCCAAATCCAGCCACTTGCCGGCGGTGACGATGAGGATGAGCTTTTCCCCGGCATTAATTTTGCTGATCCTGATGATGTGCATATTTTGGGTACTTTTGATGATGATGATGACGATGGCGCGTCTCTTCCGGTCGTTGAACTTGATATTCCTGATGGAGGAAACTAGCAGTTTATCAACGTCGTGACTCTTTGTTTTCACATTTGTGTGATCACCCTCGCTTTGCAGGCAAAAGTTCTTTTGCCCTGTCCCTATACCATGGGTCGTGAAGATGCACTTGCATCCTCCCAGAAACTTCCCAGTCCTACCATGATGACAGCACTGGGAAGGAAACGTTACACTTTATATTCAGGAATAGACGCGTCGGATCCGCGGATGATATTTTGTTTAGATGAAGTGATAACACTCTGCCAAGACTGAATCTTTTATGAAAACTTTCATTGCACCAATGATCACAATACCCAGAGAGACAATGTGTGTGTCGGTTCAGACCAAGTAGTTACCTTACAGCATTGATACACTTACTGCGACCCTTGTTGTTCTTAATACTGGAATTAACTCATGTTGCAAGAGCCAGAGGATTGTAATCAGTCCTGTTTTCAACTTAAGTAGTTGCAACTGCCCGCGTACTCCATACATCATAAACCAGGAGAGGTCTACCGGATCCAGATAACTCGATGATATGGTTGTTACTAATGGTTTCATCCTTCCTTTGCGTGGTTCCAAACCTTCAGCGGACGGAGGACTCCGTTTCGCCAAGACTAGCCAAGACTCCATCGGGTCTCGGTTTCGCCGAGACCGAGGGTCACGTGAATGGCGCTCTGAGTCAGCATTCATTGGGTCCGATAACTATGCCAAGCAGTCTTAACCCAAAAACAGTAAGACCGAACTCTATCTCTCATATCCGGCGCAATTTCCACTTCATCAGGATTTGACCACAATTGAACGCTTTGCTTGTTAGTTATTAAAGATGTTGCCTTACGCAGAATAAATCGGCGCACAAAATACATCGCTTTCCCGAAACCAACCGATGAGTCTATTGGAATGGTCATATTCCTGTCCTGAAATGTCAATTCACCTGCTAAAATGCTCGGATCTAGGTTAAATGCTAGGTAGAAGCAGGCCAATGATACCTGCAAATTGCCTCGCAAGGTTACATATCGATTCCTTCAGAACCGACAAAAGTGACCTGCTTCGAAACTACTTATACAAGAATAGAAGCCCCGATAGAGGGAGCTGGGACAGACGCGCCTAAGAAACCTTATCTTAGTCTCTTCTCCTCCCAGTGGCGGCGTGGCCTGAGTTTCACGCTCGCCCAGGACATGCGCTTGCGGCCACAATACTGAAAACCAGTAGATGCCTAGAATCCTATCTGGGTCTCACAGGCGCAGGAAATTGTCCAGGATGCGTCCGACTGTCACCCTTTCTCCGAGTACGGTTTACTCCGTACACCCTAATGACAGGATCTCTTTTTAGTCATCCAGGGGTCAGTTTGCGCAACCTTCCGCTCCCAGGCCCAAGCGGCAAATGAGCACCGACCACCCTCATGCCACATGGTAGTCCTTCCTACACTATTTTATTTTTCCCATGGGTAGCTTGAGGTGTTTCTCCGCTATCTAGCTAGGCATCTAGCCTCTATGTATGGCATATACGGGTCGATAAGACTATGCATCGAGGTTTTCTGCTTCGAGGGGGAATCCAGATTGATCCGATCCACAGAGTTGCCACTTAATTGAACCGACTATTCGATAGCAACGAAGATTTCCGCCGGGCTTTGAACATGGATTACACCAAGACTGCCCTGTATCATATATGGACATACCCGACAGCACGCTGTCAAAACTGCCGACGTCCCAATACTTTAAGATACTTTTATCTTCATGAAATCCTGGGGGCAAAATAAGTACCTCTCGGTATAGGTGCAAACATTTTCGACCAAATACCATACGACATACACCCGGAGAAATCATGAGACCAGATGTTTAGCCTTGGCCATCGGTGTCTGGCCCCTGACATTTCACCTTGATACACATTATCCAGGATATGAAAGTTAATTTTAGGCGTCCCGAGTCGGGTACCAGATACTCCATTCCACTGGTGGTTTAAATGGAATCTTCGGTACCGAGTACTTACGCTACTCGAAATGCAACATTCCATATCCTGACTACTTTGATTCTATTCGATGCGAATTTCAGTACAGGCTTACTGAGGATCAATGTTTATTATACCATTTATAGGTGCGGGCGCGATTAATACCGATAATTGATGTATGTTCTGTCTAGTCGTTTTCCCTTCTACGGGGTAAACCTACAGGAAGCTTTGACCTTCGGGGACTTACGTCCTCCAGGGAGTTTCCGGGCTGGGAAATATCAGATATTCTAAGGAACCATTTGGTAAAAGAAACTCATTGTCTGTATATCCCATGGTGGCAGCACACCCCGCGCTCCTCCGGGCGAATGGTGGAGCCATTACAATGGCGCAACCTTTGCGTCCAAGCAAGATTGAGAAATGGCAGGTTGGCTCTACGTCTTTGCAAAGCTTTAGGAGTTTTCCGGACCGGTCAGCTGATAGCCAAGGGGTGGTGGGATCTAAAAAATGCGGCAAATGGACATTGATTTTGCTATCTCTAGCTCAGATCAATGTTATATAAGGGCTCCTCCATCTTACACAAAAAAGGAGAAGCATCACAATCAAAAAATCAGCTACAGAGCCTGAACAGTCTCGTTTATCCCTTATATTTACGAGATTCCTTTCCACGCTACATAGCCTCCTGCCTTGACTATGGCGCCCATTCTCCCATTTCTAGCCGGCCTTTTGGCTGCTAGCTCCCTCCTTGTTCAAGCTTCTCCTGTTGCCCAACCGCCAGCCCCCGATGTACTCTCCGCCAACGATACAGAGTCCACCATTATCGCGCGCCAAAATCCCCATGGCGACCCGTTCTATGCGATTGCCCATTGAGTCTTGACAGAGCAGGGCATAGCGGACGCTGCGAAAATGGGTGCCAATGCCATCGAGATCGATGTGTATGGTTGGCCTAGTGGATGGTGGGCCGATCATGATGGGCTAGCCGCAAGCGGAAATACTACAATGGAGAAGATGTTTAAAAAAGCTGCAGAAGTACGCCATGGGGGAGCGAATCTTTTGTTTGTCTGGTTGGACCTGAAAAACCCTGGGTTTGACAAGAATGGCCACAACATCGGGACGTTGATCAAGCTTTGCCGGCAGATTCTTGAACCAGCCCACATCAAAGTTCTTTATGGGTTCTACGGTAAATTCGATACCGAAATTTACGAACTTGTCGCCGGGGACCTGAATGATAACGAAGCTGTTGCTATTGAGGGCAAAGCCGACGATGTGGTTAAGTACTTCGAAGAGCATGGTCCTAAGGACATCAAGAAACGCTGCATGTCCAGAGGCCTATTCAGGTCGAGCCACACCTTCGGCAAATGCGAGATGAATGGTAAAGGCATTTGCTCGGAACTTATGAAAGCAAAAGCATCTGGAAAGCTAGGCAAGGTCTTTGGCTGGACGATTTCAAAAGGTCAGAAAAAGGTTGCGGAGCAAATGATGGGTGAGGCGAAGGTGGACGGTATCATATTTGGATTTGTCGCCACTAACTTCTACTGGCATGACTCGAGCCTACAAGCTATGAAGGACATAGCGGCGTGGATCTCACAACACACTTCGATAAAAATGTGGGCAAAGGACAATCAGTATCCGTGGTGAGCATTACGGATAATGAACGCTTGTGAAAGACCGAGCTAAAATGGGCTTGGGACATAAGGTTTGTTCGAACTTGTATATACTCGAATGTCCGGCTTCAGTGAATTTCTGTTTGTTAACAACTATAGATATCTTTGATATTTGCCCTTTTGTATATATAACCTTGTCATTTTGAATTACATATTGCTTTTATTAAGAATAATGTGGTTCCTGAGTAACTAAGAAATCAAAATTCTGTCGAAGATCAGTGTCAAAGGAGAGGCTAGGTAGTTATATGTCTCTGTAGATTAAGTATCAAATACTCTCAAACGAGCACACCATTAAATACTTCAGTCTCGGAAGGATATGTGGACCCGGTTCCTAGTAGCGACTCTATCAGCATAATCAAGTATGAAAGTATGTAGGTCATTAGGGGAACGAGTGAACCCTACCAAAGATGATCTGCGTCAGCATTCTGATTATTAGTCGCCTTCATCTTTGGCCACTTGTTGAATGGCATTCTGCGAAGGGTATAGTTCCATGAGCGTTCTGCATGGGTAATAGAATGAACATGCAGATCATTAGCCTCATTCATGGCGCGAGTGGAAAGGGCAATCCCGTCTCTCTTAGACTGTTTTGTGCGCTATAGCGAGGGCATTGTTAGTTATAGGTCTGATCGAGGGTATCTCTTGAAGCGTAGAGCTCACCTTAGATTGACGGGTAAGCAGAATATCAATGCTTCCGCCACAGCATGCATCTTTATTTGCTTTGGCTTCATGACACACACTCTCTCCAGAAGGACATGAAATGTCAATTTTCCTATTCCACTTGACACCCATGACCTTCTCCGCGCCATTGACAGCTCGTTGTGTACATTGGTCTTTGTTAAGCCAATTAACAGGAGGGTGCGGGACTATGCCCGCGCCTTTGTGTCCACCCTTGCTCCCACCTTTGCTCCCGCCTTTGCTCCCGCCTTTGCTTCCGCCCTTGCTTCCGCTTTTGCCTCCGCTGCTGCTTCCACGACTGCCTCCACTTCCCCCACTGCTGCTTCCACGACTGCCTCCGCTGCTACTACTGCTTCCGCTGCTGCTTCCACGGCCACCTCCACCGCTACCACTGCTGCTTCCACTGCTGCTCCCGAGCCTAGAAAAGCGACCCCCGTGCCCACCTCCGCGCCCACCGCGTGGTGAACGTTTGGCAATATCAGCAGCATCTTTTGATATGCAACACTTGGGACCATCTCCGGAGGTCGTGGCTACGTTTAGTTCACCAGTACAAACAGGTAGCTCTCCACACATGCTAGGCGAAGGTCTAGTGTCGATATGGCTGATATCCGTAGAGCTGTTCATTGTAGGCTCGGTGGTGGAGTTGGTTTCGGGGCTTTCAAAGCCGAAAAGCCAAAGAAATGCAAGAATCCCAAGTGAATTCATTTTCAGTAGCTTAGTGATTCTGGAGAATCGAAAAAGTACTTCAAGAATGGAGTAAAGATAGGGAGAAAATTGTTGGAAGGCAGCTTATTATATACTGCATCGCCGTTAGTTTGGTGAACGTCTGGATCGCTGAATGCCTAGAAGATGTTGGAAGATTGTTGTCATGCAAGCTGGTATGGAACCATGGTCATCTACAAGGCAGGATAGCGGGAGAGGTTTGAACTTTCAATATTAGCCTTAAATTTATGTTTCTCTAGTATTCTAAAACCACCTAACTTCAAGGAGAGTTCTTGACTCGTAAAAGATTGTCAAAACCCGGTAAATCCGGTCCAGCACAATCGTTATCCAGATGAAATAAACGGAGAGCAAACATGAAAACTTGTACTCCCAATGAAATGATCATTGTAAAATACCCCTAGTCAGTTCGTATTGCTCGCGTTACTCTTGACAAATAAATCGTAGTCAACGAGTATATAGTTGTGGTTTTATCCTCCTTGTCTTCCGATGAATCTTTAGATGGCGGTGGTGGTGGTGGAGGTGGAGGTGGAGGTGGAGGCGGAGGCGTGGGTTGCGGTGCCAGCGACGGAGGTCGACTGTGTGCTGAAGGGGTAATCGATATTATGACTGGATCAGTATCGGACGTCGCAGTTGAGGGTGCTTGAGAGCTTGGGACGGGACTGGCACTTGAGATTGGCGGTAGCTCTGTTAGCGTGACCCAGATACTTCTGGTGGCAGTCACACTCGTGGTTTGCTTTGTGACCATGGTCGTGGTCTCCTCCTTAAATGTCTTTCCCACTTGAGAGGTGGAAGTACCTGCCGCAGAGGTTGGTGTTCTCTGGCTGCGAGTCGACAAGGACGTCATCGAAGGCACTGATGGTACCGGTGGTACCGGTGGTATCGATGGCCCAACCTTCTTTGAGATCGGGCGACTGAAAGCACCGGCAGCCATACAGATGATCATAATGACAAGTATGCATACTAGGATGCACACCACAATCCCAATGACTCTGAAAATTCTCCAGCGTCGCTTGCATTCTTCACACTGGCAGTTTGGGCCACCCTCATTGACCTTACTAATTTTTGGCTCCTCTCTTGGAGGTTGATCGCGTTCCATAAGCGTCTCCAGCCTGATACTTTCGCCGTTCTGCGGTACCTCGCTTCCGGGTGAGTTCAGCCTCCGCACAAAGGCGCCGAAAGAAGTGATCGAAGAATCTCTCGACAATGAAGGCTGTGCTTCCCGGTTCACTCTGCTATTCCGCCTATGAAGATCACTCGTCTGGTTTTCTTCAACAGCCGAGTGTGCATTGCTGAAGCCCACGGATTGCGAGTATACTGAGGATGAAGGGCCCATATTATGTGTTCCGGAGGTACCGGCCAAATAAGAATAGATCCGGGCATCTCTATCGCGCGAATCGCCTAGTAAAAGATTGGGGTGTAAATGCTCTGAGGGTCTCGGCGCCATGTTGACTGTTGAATCGGGGTTAGGGGTCGCCTTTGGATAAAGAGAGGTCAAATGCTTGCCTTGCAGAAAAAAAGGGGAAGTATTGGTCAGTAGATAACTAGATATATATAAGTGGATCTTAAGAGATGGTGGTAGCCGCCCAGGACTGTGAATATATATCGGTGTCGAGAAGTGTGAAGTCGCCGAGATTGTCATTGCCGATAGAGTGAATGTGGACCTGGTTACCATTCACATATTCAATGTCCCGAATCCAACTGCCGAAACAAATCCAGAACAAGGCAAACGCAGAAGCATATCGTAGGCGAAGACGCTATATCACTTCATAGCTTTGTATCCAGTGCCCTGTCAGAAGTGTTTACGGAAAACGAAAAGAAAAACTAGAGTACGGAGTACTCCGTACTCAAAGAATGAAACTGGGCAAAGCAAGCCCTAAGAATATAAGACAATCCCTGTACTCGAGATTGATTGGACAAAACTGATGAGAATAAATATCGGGGGTATCAACGCTTTTTGATGGGCGGTGGATTCTCACTTTCATGTGGAAACAGAGAGTATAGAACATCCAAACCCAGCCACCTTGCAGACTGGCTTTCATACAAAAAAAAGGTTCTCAATACACTGGGACCAGTTTTTAGTCGGTAATATTCTCGACTTATAGACAATGCTAATAGTATGTTCAAGTTTCCATGATTGCCTTTCGACTTGATTCTACTGACAAGTAAGTATACAACTTGGCGCTACCGGTGAGGCAAGACTTACTTCCACAACTAATCGATTATATTTCTCATCAGCATGCATTCACAGGAGTTGAAGAAATGAAGATTTGGTGGTTTTCGTAAAAGAAATCGAATGATTCAATTGGCTGCATAGCGGTCCTTATTAGAGCCCCGCTGGATAACCCATAAGTGGCTGCAGAATAGTAAGTATTCCTATCTTGATGGGGCAGTGTGACAGCAGACTAGTCTTACATTAGTTCTCTTACGAACTAGGAAATAAATCCTTTGGCGCTTGTCCCGAAGGGCTTCGTAAAGTAGAGCCTTCCAGGAGTGTTCATCGATAAGGAGTTCCGGCTCGTCTGACTTCTGGTAAACGATATAATCGAAGGCTTCAAGGTAGTCAACGCAGCTCATCTGAACAATAGAAGTCCATTTTTCGAAGCAGAGCTGATGTACGCTGACCGGTGGGACAAGAGGGTCGCCATTGGGCATGAGGGATCCAGATAGACACATGAATTGCACTAGCGGTTTATTCTCGCGCTGAGCAACAATGACAAGCTCAGGTAGAGGGGGTTGAGGCGAAGCACCCGACGACATTGCCGTACACGAAGGTAATTTCGAGTTCGTAGGTTTTGATGGAAACCACCACGGCATGGCTAACCACGAAAAAAATATCCAGTCAGTACACTTCAATGGAAACAACGACGACCTTTGCAATAAGAGCAGGAGTAAAAAAGGATATGAAATTAATATAATATCCATTCTTAGTGAGGCGAAAACTTCCGCCTTATAATTTCCTAGCCCTTGATGGATGTCAAAGAGAGGTGAGTTTCCGTGAAGATAGTCGCCACCACCACAGCAGCTTGAGCAAAAACCAAACAAAGAGCTACAGGAGCATCACGCCGTCATGGAATACGAAGTTTGATAGTAGCCAAAGCCACTACTCCCGAGACCTACTTACAGTATATGCTTGGGGTCAGCATGGGTATTTATCGTGCGATCGAACAGACTTGGTTGTCTGCTTGTTTCTAGACTGTTTGCTCTGTTTCCCCTATTTGCCTGTTTGGCTGTTTGTTTCGTTTGTCTGATTGACTCGGATTTAAGTAGTTAATGCCGATGGTTTTACTCCGACGCCGGAGTTGATTGCTCCTGCGAAATCTTGCAATCTCCAGACTTTCATTCATTCTCATCTCGATCATGAAAGGGCCAATGCCTTATGATTGTATCCCTCTCTCCTGGTTCCGCGGCTGCTAGTACTTGTTCCATGAAAACCTCGCTTCTTTCCTTCGCCGCCTCATACATTTCAGGCTCCACCCAACCCTCTTCATCTACACCGATACTCATTCTGGAATTTTCCATGTCGCGGTCACAATGTTCCTGCTCCTTTTGGATTTCAAGACACTTCTCAATTTCATCGTGTCCATATTCCAAGGGACACTGAAGTGGAATCCCTGTCAAATTAGCCTCTTTTAGGAGTTTCGTCCATCGTTGGGCTGCGGCTATCAAATCTGCCTTTAGTGTTATATTGTCTCCCTCCCACCGGTCTGAGGAGCGTTGGAAAAGCTTCTGCTTAAGCACAACCTCCGGGTTGGTGCACGCCTTTATGTTATCATTGTTGAGCTCCTTTGATATGGAGACATAGTGGTAATGTGTATGACGGCGACGATACTGCTCCTTAGCAGCCTCCTGTTCATCAGAGTCCATATGTTGAACATTACCTAGAGACTTAGGTTCGACGCCGTTTTCAGATTCGTCATCTCCATAGTTTTGGAAGTGATGTGGAATCTTCGCGTGTAAAAAGAGAGGAAAAATCGAGCAGTGTTGCCAGTCTATCAGACCGTTGATTGTAAGAGATTCAGAGATCAATATATTGTTTGGCCGAAGATCAGGATGCCGTAAGGTATGGCGGTTGAGGAAACTTTCCTTGGGCGGTGCAAGATATTTTGCGATTTTTAGATAATCTAGTAGATTTTCAATATGCGATGCGGGCGAAACCTTCTTGAAGTCATAAATCTCTCGATAGAGAGGCTCAAACGGTAACCGAGACCTGGCGAATTGTCTCGTCCAAAGGAGTTCCCGATTTGCGCCAGCTGAAAGAACATCTTCAGACGTCCGATCTGGAGCCCATTAGTTAAAAGGGTGAAAGATGCCTTAAAAATAGTGTCATACATGGACCACGGTCTATCTCAAGCTTTGCCCGCTCACTAGACCACCATTTATGATGCACATCAGGGCCGACGCAAAACCCAGCCAAGTTTTGACCGAGAATGTCAATCCGTTTCATTTCAGGATCCAGGTCTTTTGCGTAGTATATACTACCGCTTGCTGGGAAACTGATGGAAAAGAGCCGTGCTTCAAGCTTCACAACTTCACGTAATAGTTTTATCCGTTGCGTATCGGTCATGGAATACCATATTTCCCCAGCACCCTGGCCATGCAACTTTTCCATTATGATATATTCAGCACCAACTTCATTCTGATCGGTGGTAGAATATTTGAATACTTTTGGAGTAGGGATATTATGGCGACGTACAAAATCCAAAGTGGCCACCTCACTGGCCGTCGCATACTTTTTGGGGACAGTTGACGGATATGGCAAACGGGCGATCACTTGAAATCCATCATGCATAACAATTTCGAAGATGCGGTTGAAGCCACCCTCGGCGAGCTTTCTAATTCCCGACACATCTTTCTCTGTGCGCCCTACAGCCTGAGCGGCAACGCGCTCAAGGTGCTGAGCATTGAATTGGAGATGCCGTTCCGCTCGTCGAAGCTCCTCGTTATAACTTCAAAATCAAATCTTGAGTTCAAAGAAGAGTACCCAGGTACTCACAGCCAACGCCCGGAAGTGTAGTTATAAAGGTCTTCGGATTCCGTCCCATCAATCGTCGCAACGTTTGCTGTGTGAAAGTGATTGATACGGTAGAAGGGCTTTCGAAGGAGAGTCATGTCCAGTGCGAGAGGACTCCGTCTCCTCAACATCATGGCCACACGGTGCTTTGTCGAAAACAACCGGACTCCTTAGCTTAGCGATTGAGAGCACACTTTTGTAAACTGTCATATATTGCTTGGAGTATCAAACCTGTCGTCAGTTCCCGGCAGTCCATCTTCACGATCCCTTCTCGTGATTCAATCGAGAATTCAAAAAGGAGAAGGAAAAGGAAAAAGGAAAATCCGCTCCGGAACAAATTCCGGCCCGAGATCAAACCTTGTTCGGTGTTGATGTCAATCGCAGCCTCCAAACAGTGCAGTCGAGTCTCGACACTGGGTGGTCGTCCAACCTCTGTGACCTCCTTCTAGGCTCATTCCTATCGCGTGTCCACCGCCTGTGTCCCCGGCACCACCTTGTTTTCGAGATGAAGCGAGGATTGTGGAGTCGGTGGAGCCACACCCCACGATAGTGCCGAGTTTCAGTCACCATGAGTAAGGATGATTCAACTTGCATGTGCCCCGCGTCCAACTTTGAGAGGCTGTGCCAAACTCGACTGCGAACAAATTTATAAAAAGGTCAATTGGGTCCAATATTAACAGAATTAAAAGATATTTTCCTTCTCAAACACCGCAGTTTTGAATTATAGAAGCGACCGGTTTCTTACAACCATTCCATCCTTCGCAATGGCCACCGCATCCTCATCGGACCCCATCGTCTTCTATGACATCGCCATGCGTCCGCCTCGGGAGCAGAACGCATGCTCACCAAACCCCTGGAAGTCCCGACTAGCACTTAATTTCAAAGGTGTTCCATACTCAACTACCTGGGTGCAATTGCCCGACATTCCAAAAGTGCGCAACAATCTCAAAGTACCGGCCTGTCGCAAATTCGCCGACGGCTCTGATTTCTTCACCTTGCCTATCATCGAGGACCCCTCTACCAACTCATCTGTCGGCGACTCCTTTGATATCGCGGTCTACCTCCAGAAAACCTATCCCGACTCTGGCGCCGGCGACCTGTTCCCTCCTCAGACGCTCGACTACGAATTCAAGTACGACCCGATACTTATTCCCCTGACGGAAATTCATGACAGCGAATTTCCTGAATACGCCAAGTTCAATGTCATGATTGATGCGGCTTTTACTACACATGTAGGGCTTGGAGTTCACACCATGCCGCTTGATCCAGCCACTGCCGACCAAACTAAGGCCGAATTCCTGCGACGCTCAGGTCTTCCATCGTGGGATAGCTTTGCACTGGTCGGCGAGGCGCGGCAAAAGGTGAAAGATTCATTCCAGGATATGCTAGGAGGCCTAGCGAAGCTATTCACGAAAGACACCAGCGGGCCTTTTATCCTCGGAGCTAAGGCTAGCTATGCCGATATGATTGTCGGTGCCTGGCTGCGGATGGTTTCCAAGACCTTGCCCGCAAGTGAATGGGAGGAGGTGAGGAGTTGGCATGGAGGAATTTTCGGACAATTGCATGATGCGTTGGAAAAGTATGCTGAAATGAAATAAATAATAGAGCTCTATGAGTTGTCCTTGATTTTAAAGACAGATACATACTTCAATTGCACAAGGTACTCCTAGCGGACATCACAGATTAGTCAATTCGGCACGAAATGTTCTTCGGCTTTACTACTCCGTAACCAACATCCATCCGGGTATTCAATTATTAATCATTGATCAGCAGCTGAACTTGGAGCTCTCCGGCATAAAACTAAGGAAGTTTTAACCTCCGGAAACGGCTACGGTCGGACAAGTTCTCGTATAAGTTTTGCTAGGGCGAAGTGCGGAGAAGTTCTGATATGCATAAATAACTAGGAAGCCCCAGAAGACGGGCATCATAATGCTGGAACGCAATGATCCATAAAGCCTTCCAGACACTGAAACCCCGCTTCGCGATTCAACCTGCAATCCGCTGTCTCGGCACCAAGGATAAAGCCATGGCTCTGGGACAGGATAAAGTCCATTTTCTGGACATCACCAGTGCACTTCCAGGTATAGACATCCATCCTTGCTTTATATTGGTAATTATTTGGTCTTAACAGCCAGCTGTCCAGCGCCGAACAAAGCGTGGTCTCCAAATACATTCCGCACCCGGCTTGTACTCAATTACAAGCGCATCCCTTACACTCAATCCTACCTTTCTTACCCCTCTATAAGCCCTGTTCTCCGCTCCCTCAACATCCCTCCCTTGTTCAACGGTCCCGTTCCATATACCCTTCCGGCCATCATCCATGCGCCGTCAATCACGGCCAATGCAACCAATCATGCTATGAACGACAGCTGGCCCCTTGCGCTGCACTTGGAGAGCGCCTTTCCCGCTCCGGCACATCCGTCAATATTCCCGACGCCGGCAAGTTATGCACTCGCCGTTGCCGTCCAAAGCATCGTCGCAAAAATACTGGCAAACGGGTCGTCTCTACATCTTCCAAAGGTTCCTCCATATCTGGAACCCGCATGTGCCGAATACTTTTATCGTACCCGTGCAATCCGCTTTGGTGAACCCCTGACCACCTATGCCGCTAAAGGCGAAGCGCTCGAGCGTGTTTGGTCTGTTATCGAAAAGGAGATGCAAACGCTTGCGGAAATGCTACGAGGTAAAGATGGAATGTCGAAAAAGACCGGCCCTTTCTTTGAGGGCGAGGTGCCTGGTTACGCGGACTTCATAGTAGTTGCGTTTTTGGGCTGGTACCTTCGCAATGACCGTGCTGACTGGGAGAAGATGATCAGCTTTGGCAAAGAAGGTGAGTTTATGAAGCTTTGGGAAGCTTGTTTGCCATGGTTGGAGGGACAGGGCGAGGAGGTTGAATATCCACTTCCGGATCCCTCGCGACTCAAAGATGATGCTGATAGTGGGCCAATACCATTTAAAGCAGCGTAAACTTTTCTTAGTTACTTAGTTCAATGGACTATAGTATAACTTTTCCCAATAGGTATACAAAACGTGCGATCTTTGTGTTCAAGGGAACCCCTCGGGCTTCCTCACAAAGGGCAGATATGAGCCATCATAAGACCGTAGTAGAGTACCAGCATCAATGTCCTGTGCTAACTGCTTTAGCATCCTATACTCAAGAGAATCTTCCCAATGCTCCTTGGCCTTTCCCATTATGCCTCGCAATGCGCTACGCGCCTTGAATTTCCAGTCCGGAGCCACCAATTCCGGTTCCTTTTTCTCGCCTGTTCCTTCACCCTCAGGAACAAGATCCTGTACCTCCTTCTTCATTGGACCCAGCGTAATATATCCGCTGCATACCAAGCCATTCGTTGCCGTCGCGACGGTTAGCCAATTAGCCTTGTCAGCCATCTGAAACGCCGCAGTGGCACAATCCGCAATTGTTGCCCGCCACGCTTTCTCACGCGCAGCAAGTGCACGAGATGGTCTTTTGCGCCATAAATCCACATCCGCAACATGTTGCCAGAGCTCAGTCGAGTGTGTGATGAGCGGTGATACGTGATTGTCAATGAGATTGACTATTTGTGCCGGAAGAGTGCCAGGGCTCAACTTATTTGAGCAAACCCGAGTTTTATCTCCGGGATCCCTGTCTTCCGATCCTTCGCAGGCACTTTCAAAATTGAAAACTCTGAGAACATGAACTAACGAGGCTATAACGGACAAGCCGATGCAATTTTCGCCGTCCTTGGCGCCTTGAAGTTCTATGACACGTTGTTGTGCTTCCACAAGATCCTTGTATGGGGTATTAGGGCTAGGAATTGATTCGCCAATGGACATGATGTTCTGCCAGATGCGATAGTCCGTTCTCTTTAAGCGAGCCGCTCGACGAAGCGCGTTAAGAGCATCGCGTTTAGGTTTGTTTGGATCCCCGACTATATTCGCAATATCCCGCGCTAAAGCACCTGTTATTGATGGCGGAATTCGCGGTCTAGGAGCGGGAACGTTCAACAAAGCAACAGCGAGGTTAGACCATGCTTCAGCGTTGGTATCTTCAAGCTGTACCGTGCGCGTGAACGACTCAACGGCATCCTGCCATTTGCATCGTTCAAGCTGTAGGCAGCCAAGTTGAAACCAGGCTGAATGATTAAGTCGATTGATCCCGAGGCTAAGCTTAAAAGCATCTTCTGCCTTGTCGTACATGGGAGGCGACTGTGCCATATAATATCGGGCCAATGACCGTTGTGCCCGAGAATACCTTGCATTTGATACCTCCCATGCCCGCTCGTACATAACATGCTTCTTCTCAAGATCACCAAGAATGCAAAAAAGCCTGGGCGCATCAATGGGTAATGGTGAGCGCTCTGGGCCCTCGAACCTTTCCTCTTCGTCAGATTCGCCACCCGATGGTGATGGCTCGAACAGCTGTTTTCGGATAATAAGCTTAGCTTTGTTTTCTCGATCAGTAACTGCGTAGCACAAAGCGGTTTCAGCCCACATCTCCAATCTCTCGTAGATATCCAAGGCCGTTCTAAGGCCACCGAGATCAATCCATCTAGCCGCGAGTTCAGCCTCCAACTCCCATCTCGTCACATAACTGAGTAGCCAGACATATTCCAATCGTTGATGGGCCGGTGCAGATTCGGAGCCTTCTGCTCTGGGTAGGAATGTAGTTGGCTGATCCTCGCTGCCTTCTGAGTCATTAGTCGTATCTGCAATCACTTGGTCGACAAGGGCTTGTAACTGTAGGACTCCACGCTCTACAGTTCTCGATCTGTAGCCCTCGATTCTGCTTCTCACAAGTAGCGCTTGGGAATAGACCTGCCAGTTCGAACTTCCACCTTCTAGTACACGGGTGGCATACGGCAACGTTTCTTCTCGGGTCAAACCATCCTCCGGATTTGTATTCTTAATTGCAGACGCCAGTCCGAGAAGGACAATAGAGTCTAGAGGATCCAATTTGGGCTGATTTGCCGGATCAAGTGCCGCTAATTCTGGTGGCAGTGAAGATTCATCTTTGACAGTCATTGCCTTTTCTCCATAAGTTAAGCGCTCATCATAGTTGAAAGATATAGATTCGAGTAAGGTGTCATCATTTAGGTCCAACTTTTTGGGCGCCGATGAGGGTTTACTTGGTTCCCCCTCAGATTCCTTGCTCTTTGCCAAAACCACCAACTGGCTAATATCCCTATCCTGGAATTTCGTGCGTTTCCCCAATCTCCCAGTTAAAGCAAATTCAAACCCATTCTCTCGAGCCGCGCTTTCTAGACTGCGCCTGGCCTGATCGTCAAGGCCATGGTGAGTTTGTATGGCTGCACTTTCTAGATAGAATCTTGCCCTTTTTTCTGTTGCCACTTTTCCAGTCTTTGCTGTCACCTGCCGCCCAATGGCAACTAGATCTTGAAAGATTGTCGCTTGTAACGCTTCCACGTTTTCCGATAGCATTTTTTGCCACAGGAAGTTAAGCCTCATTCGTCCCGTAAGCACAACAATAGGAGTGTCACCAATAGGGGGCATCAATTTTTCACTTCGAAGAATTGTTTTCGCAACACTGAAGAGCTCGATAACCGGAGTCAGGCGATATATAGCAGCTCCGTCAACTGACAGCCCACGTATAATCGTCTCCCGCAGCGTCCTTGTCACGCTTGTATCTTTTCCCCATCCCGTCGGGAACACTACATCAGCCGATCGAATGCTAAGTGGCGGGCCTGTGATATTGGCTTGCACGAAAAGTAGCAGAGCCGCATAACCAACACATAGAACCCGTGAGCGCAAGATCTCTAGATCTTGCGGAGATCCGTCATGCTGTGAAAATAGGTCGTTGACTCTGCGCTCCACAAATTCTGTGAAAGCCAATTGACCATTTTTAAGATCATCGAGTACGCTTGATTCTTGATCGGTATCATCGTGTCCAAGTATCTTTCTCGCAACGGGCGATTTTAAGGTTGCGATGCATTCCTGCTCGGTCCAATGTAGGGAGTCGTAGCTTGTCCCTCCAGCTGGTGAGGGGCGACCTGTGTAGATTGTATCGAAAGACTGAGGTAAAGACATTGGAACCGTTGAGTCCATTGTGAGTATTTTCTTGGGTACGGGTGTTCTTATCACATTGGTATGCACTCTAAAATTCCTGAGATTCTAACTAATACATCAAAAGAAGAGTCTTCATTTCACAACTCCAGATTTGACGCGATGTTAAAAAACCCCACACTTCGGAGGAGGTTCGGAATCCCGTTTTGGGCCACTGTGATTAGTCATCGACCCCCCAGCTCAGCACGTGATCTAACCAAGCTTTCGAGTTCAATGCGACGCTTGGCACTATCACGTGGTAGCAATTCTAAAAGTAGAAGGAACGGACCGAAGTTCTTCCGACAGCCTGCATTGCTCTTTCCCTCAGAGTCACCCAGCAAACAAAATTTCTTCCGAATCCGGTAGGAGCTGTCGACCTCGTCTATAAAGGCAGGTGCGTGGTACCTACGTATGGATGTATGTACATACATTTTGCTACTCATCCCTTATAAGTGATAACCTGTATGTATGTACATACATACATACATACACCACTTACAAGAGGCTCTACCCTCTAACGTATTTTAACCTATTCAGTACACTCAGCATTCATACTCCAGTTCACATAACTAGAAGTGAAAGTGGATGGTTGCGAGTGACGACATTGTTTTACCGAGGAAATCAGCAGACAAGCCCACCTGCTTCTAGATATAGGTCTTTTATGCTTCCCGTTTTATGGGTAGGCTCGAGTTTTGTCGCCCGCTCGGTGTATGGATATCCTAACTTGCTTAAGGTTCTCTGGAAATTGAATTAGGAGAGTCGGTAACTCGAGAATCTGCGATCATATGCGTCAGTCAGTTTTGAGAGTCTCTGGTAGCGGCTTACTCGCGGAGCTTTTGGGAAAAGGGAAGCGGTTCCGGCCTTCCGTGCCCTCGGCGAAAATGTGAAGATGTAGGCAGGCGACGAAGATTCCGTGACAGCCCAGCCCCACCAAATAGATTCCCTTTCCTGGAAAAGTTAGTAAGAAGCAGGTCGAAACAGTTCGGAACTTTAATCTTGTAGCCTTGGGAGTAATACGTCCAGTTCGTACGGTCAGAACTCGGGATCTTGATCTCAATGGGATATCAAGGTGCCGCTATGTCTGTGAATCGGATACCAAAAAGCACATTTATAGCCCTTCTCTCATTTTAAATTCCTATTAAGAGCGCTCGAGGGGTCTAAGCGAGGAGGAAGTTATCGATCGCCGTGATTCGGGATAGATAGAAAGGCAAAGATCAGAGATGCAGGCGGTTAGTATCAAGCCGTGTCTTTTTCCTCGGATAAGAACCGGCGGAAAAGATGTACATCAAGCCAAAAAACTGAACAGCACCACATTCGAATTTCCCAGTGCATGCTCGGAAATCGATACTTTACAGCATTTGATGAGCGCATGGTCAATTGTGCTTGCCAGGTACAGCGATTCTTCTTCTGTGCAGTTTGGGTATATTCCAGAATTCGTTCAGGACAATGAAGTGCAAATTGAAGAATGGAACGCTTGCCTAAATCCATCACGCAAGATTCGAGATGCGGTAGTTCTCACGAAGTCTGAAGATTGGCGATCCGACGAGCTGCAATATCGCGGACGGTTCAACACTTGTATTTCGAATGGGTCTCAGGCAAAGTAGTTTAATATTTGGGCTCAATCGGTTCGTGAACACCTCTTCCCCTATGTCAAATATAGCGCGCTTACACGTATTCCATAGCCTAATCATCCAGTAGAGCTGATCATTCAGGTGGAGACGGTCGATGTACCGTCGATACGCCTGCAAGCTAGATCCTCGCTTTTGGATAAAGATTTCCTTCCTCTTCTGGCTGCAACAATTCGGCAAGTCCTTCAGTGGATTTTGCAGAAATCAGATGATCTAATGGAGAGCTTCGATTTGACACCCATTCAGCATCCCCAAGAGATTCACCAATGGAACGAGTTAGTTCCGAAGAGGTCCATAGATGGATGTATTCATCATATGATATATGCGCAGTGCCTGAAACAGCCCGGACGGGAAGCTATATGTGCATGGGACGGAAGCCTGACCTACTCGGAGCTTGATTACCTGTCATCGAGCACTATGGTCGCTCTTTGGTATCATGGTGTGGGTCCAGAAGTCATTGTCCCACTGTTATTCGAAAAAAGCAAGTGGACTGCAGTCGCTATGTTAGGAGTCCTGAAGGCCGGGGCTGCATTTGTGCTCCTTGATCCTACACATCCCGTTGAGAGACTCAAAAGAATATGTGAGAACGTTAAGAACAACGTCATTGTCACATCCAAGAAAAATCATGAAATTGGTTGTCATCTCGCCGAGTTTGTTGTAGAATTGCCAGACTCCTGGCAGGAAAATCAGTCAGCCTTAAGCATGCCAGATGCCGCTCTCGCCGTGAGAGCAGACATCATTGCATCGAAGGATATAACGGAGATAGCGCTACTTGAAGAAACAAACAGAGCGACATCGAAAAATGCAGCGTACATTTCTTTCACTTCGGGGTCAACAGGAAAGCCAAAAGGTGTGGTCATAGATCACGCTTCAATATGTACCAATGTCCTCGCCAGCTCTCTAGCGCATAATCTCGATGAATCTTCGCGAGTGCTGCAGTTCGCATCATATGCCTTTGATGTGAGCATCCACGAAACCTTGGCTACTCTTATGCTTGGAGGCTGCGTCTGTATACCCTCAGAAGTGCAACGAGTCAACTATTTGCAAGAAACAATCATAGAACTGGGTGTTAATTGGTTGGAGCTGACGCCATCAGTGGCTCGTTTACTGAAACCAGAAGACATACCAGCAGTGAAAACGTTGGTTGTCGGTGGTGAATCTATGTCGCCGGTAGAACTTGCGCGGTGGGCATCAAAAGTTTTTTTGGCTATCGCCTATGGTCCGGCAGAGTGTACTGTGGTCTCAACAGTGCAAACTCAACTTTCTCCCGATGCTGATCCTTTTAACATTGGTCGTAGCTATGGAGGAACGACCTGGGTGGTTGATCCGGACGATCATGAAAAACTTGTGCCTATCGGTGTCGCTGGCGAGCTCGTGATCGGAAGCCCCATAGTTGGTAGGGGATATCTACACCTACCACACCAAACAGCCGCTGCTTTCATCACAAATCCTCCATGGAGCCGTACCCGTTCAGGAGACAGGAATTCACGGTTTTATAAAACTGGAGATCTAGTACGACAGCAAAGCAACGGCAGCCTAGTATATCTGGGTCGAAAAGATACCCAAGTAAAACTCCGAGGCCAACGAATTGAATTAGAGGAAATTAAGCATCATGCCGAACGCCTATTTCTAGGGGCTGCTGTTGCTGTTGAAATGGGGAAATTTTACCATGAAGCCTCGGTTCTGGCTTTATTTGTCGAATGGGAATCAATCGAAGATAGCGGGCTGCAGAAGAATACAGATTATCTTCCAATCACCCGCGAGACAACCGAATTATTCACGACAACTGCTCAAAGTGCAAGAAAGGCACTGGAGGCTATATTTCCACGATATATGGTGCCAGAATTATTTATACCCCTGCGAAAACTGCCGTTATCTCCAACGGCAAAGGTGGACCGAAAAACATTGCGAGCAATGATATCAGATTTTTCAAAGAGTGATCTCCAAGAGTATCGACTCTTAACAAAACAAGCTACCTTGAAACATGGAGAGCAAGTTCAGGGTGGGAAATTGCAAGCAGAGCTCATTGAACTTGTCGCACTTGTACTGTCGCTTGATCCAGAAGATATCCAGGGCGATGACGACTTTTTTCAGTTGGGAGGCGATTCCGTCTCAGCCATTATGCTCGCGAGAGAAAGCCAAAAGCTTTCCGGGTCAAGCTTTACAGTAACGGATATTTTTCAAAATTCAACCATCTCCAAGTTATCCCAGTTTGCACAAAGCGACAAGCCGCAGACTTGTTCAGCAAGTATAACTTTGAGCACTCCGCCATTCTCTATCCCAGATGACGCTGATCTGGACAAGCTCAAAAAGCTGGCAGTTGAGCAATGTGGAATCTTCTCTGGTCAGATTGACGACATCTACCCTTGCTCACCCCTTCAAGAACGATTTATGGCCAGAACTGCTCGACAGGCGGATGCCTTCCAGGCGCGGTTCACTTTCCGAATATCAAAGGAATTGAGCTGGAGTCGCTTGCGAAAGGCATGGAGTACGGTCGCTGACGCTTACGCCATTCTGCGCACACGGATTATCAATGCGAGCGGCATTCAGTCTAATTATAATACTTTCCAAGTAGTCACTCGTGGCACGGACATAGAATGGTTTGAGACGGATGCAGGTGGTGACCGGATTCTCGAGTGCGAAAGACAGATGGGCTTTGGAACCCCTCTCTTCTACATAATTGCGCGTCCCGAGAGCACAAATCCGACACTTTCCTTAGTTAGTCATACATCATTCACTGTTCGACTGGTGGTCATACAAGCAAATTCTGGAGGCAGTCCATGTCGCGTACCTTGGACAAAGCGTCGGAGTACATCATTTTTCGCCTTTTATCAAGTTTATCCACGATACAAAAAAGCTTGATACTGAAAAATTCTGGAGGAAAGAGTTTGGCGGTTTTGGGACTCCTTCTCTTCTTGCACATATTCCGACAAATTGTTGCTCGCCCCAAACTATTGAGTTGACGCAACGGAACTTTCAGATTCGATTATCCAACCGAAAAGGAGCGACCGTATCGGCAATGATCCGATTGGCGTGGGCCATCGCCGTGGCGTATTATACCGGCCAGCTAGATGTAGTATTTGGTGTCACTGTCATGGGCCGTAGCATCCAGGGAGCGGCCGATATAGCTGGGCCAACAATCGCTACATATCCTCTCAGAGTCATTCTGCAGCAGAACCTCAATCTTGAGGAAACCCTGCAATGCATGCAAGACCACAATATTGAGCTGATGCCTTTCGAGCAAACAGGAATCCAGGAAATTCAGAAAGCCAGTTCCGAGGCCGCAATAGCATGCGAATTCCAGAGCTTGCTAGTTGTGCAGCCACAAACCGACAAAGACATCCCAATAAACTCCGAAGCATCGAGTCTTTGGGATCTAGAAGAGACTGCTGAATGGAAGCAGCAAATGTATACCAACTTTAGCACCCAGCTCCTGAATATTGTATGTGAGCCAGAGACAGAGAAGCTCGCGGTCAACGCATTTTTCGATAATACCATACTTCCTCTAGAGCAAGTTGAGGTGATGTTGCACAGCTTCGAACGCGCCTTGGACATCCTGGTAAATATTCCTGAGACAAAAATATGTGATGCTCTTGAGAGCACCGGCGAACGCGCTTTAGACATGCTTATAGATGATATCAGAGTTAAACCATGTGATTCTCTTGAAATGAACAGCGAGCTACAAGGAATCGTCGACAACGCGTCACTCATGAAGGCTGAGCAGATGGCCTGCGAGTTTCTTGGTGACAATTTTGACGTCGCTGCAGATTGGATCAAACCGAAAGCTGCACGTACTTCCGAATTGGCGTTGTTCGTCGGTATTGAGAAAGAAAACGCGGTGTTGGAAGACGCATTAATTTTTCAAAATCCGGGAGCCGGTATTCGATCCCAATTATCACAGCTGATGCTACATATGCGAAACATTGCGAATGAGGTGTTCCTACCTCGTTGTTGCATTCCCATTCGACTTGAATGCGAACCACTGAAATCAGAGAATTTCAAGAAACGCGTGCGAAAGGCTGCATCGGAGTTGACATGGTCCGCGCTGAAATCATGGGAAAATGACGAGACGGATTCGGCGATATCGCCTCTGAAGAAAAAACTCAGGAACACTTTGGCTGAGATTTTACGGCTCGAGCCGACTGACATTGGCATTGATGATGACTTCGTTTCTCTTGGGTGCGACTCTCTCATTGCAATGCAGTTTGCATCGAGGTGCAATAGGGAAAACCTAATGGTAACAATTCTGGATATATTTGAGGCCAGGTCAATCTCCAGGCTCGCTTTAAAGGCTGCAAGCCCTGCATCACGATTTTCCAACACTTCTGAGAACTTCTCGTTGGTGCGCTCAGAATACGGCGATCTCCAATCGTTCGAGGATGATGTGATTGGGCTTAACGAACTGCTAAAAACGGTTCGTGTCATTGATGCTTTTCCGTGTACATCGGCCCATCTCGGATTGTTACCCCGTGATCATCTCCTTCAAGCACATACAATCTGGAAACTTTCTACCGCGGAGGATAGAATTGACCCTTTCAAGCTTGCTGGTGCTTGGCGCCAGCTCGTGGATCGTCATGCTGCATTGAGAACTGTGCTGTTGCAGAGCAAATCTAACCCTTCCCGATTATTCCATATAGTATTTAGCTCTGCGCCTATTGAAGTTGAAACAGTGGTCGACATGGAGGATGCAAACATCCTGTCCAAGATCCAGGAGCCGTATCTATCCCGCTGCGGCAACGATGGCTTGCCGTACAAATTTACCATCTACCAAACGACCGAAGGTCAAGTGCTATGCAAGCTCGAGGGGAGACACGCTTTTCTAGATGCAACATCAGTATTGATTCTCCTGCAAGAACTCGGATCATTATACCACGGTCACCGCATCCCGACAAACAAGCCTCTCTACCGATTGTGGGCGTCGTATATGCAGCAATGGGAACAGGATTGTACTCACATGCAATTTTGGGAACAGTATCTATGCAATATTACCCCATCTACTTTAACCGTCAATCCACAAGGGGTTAATGGGCATCACTGCGGCAGCCTCCATGAAGGGGTACTGCAATCTCATAGTATGACCATTACGCAAACGGGAGCATTGCGCCAGCATTGCGAGCGGTTGGGTTTTAGTATGACCAACTTCTTCCAAGTAGCATGGGCGCGAGTGCTCCAGACCTATACAGGGCAAGATGACGTCTGCTTCGGATCTTTGGTTTCTGGTCGAGATGCGCCTGTCCCTCATGTCAACGATATTGTTGGAGCAGTATTCAATGTTCTTGTATGTCGATTTCTAATGGTGAAAGACGAAAGACATTTCGACATTCTTAAGAGAAACGAGGCAGCGATGCGCGAAAGGCTTGCACACCAATATTGCTCATTGAAAGATGTGACTCTCGCTTGCTCTGGGAGTAGCAATTCCCTATTTAACACTTGTCTGTCGGTCGAGCAGCCGTTGTCCAGCGAAGGAGAAGTCTGTTTTAAAGAGCTCGAAACGCATGAAGAGACAGAGGTATAGTAAAAATTCTTGAGATCACGCCCTTCCATGTTGCTAATATTATTGATTATAGTATGATTTGATTGTTATCGTATCGGTGTCTCCAGACATCATACGGGTGCAGATCGTATATTGGTCTTCATTTTTGAATGTTTCGCAAGCTTGTGAGCTGGGCGACGTCTTCAAGCAATCAATCGAGCGCATCATATCGTATTTCGAAGAGTTGAATAACGACGACACTTCGGTGCCATATTAATTTGCCAGCGGATAATGATTAAGTATTTCGGATATTGTGAATTAATGACATGTTGGCTTTCGAATTCCGGCTGAGAACGACGGCGAACTTTCCATAGATAGTTAATGATGTTAGGGAAGCTCAGGTTAATCCATTGATATATATACTCTTATTAAGATCGACAGATCAAACGCAATAAATGAGAACTTTTAATAATGTTCAAGACCATTGATTGTTGTAATGATCGCCATGGAATGTTCGGCTGTCTAAATCAAGATCCCAATACGCCAAGAATCCCTCGGACCGATATTATTCCGGTAGTTAACTTTCTGAATTCCCAACTCCTCAGGGGCAAAGAATTCTTTCCAACTGCATCGCGTCCTTGTATGCACTCATTTTCATCCACCGCAGTCCGGAGTCTATCTCTTACAAAGTACTCTGCGGTAGGTGGTAATTCTCCATCTTTACTTTGAATCAGAATCCATTTTATCCCAAACTGTTTTCCTCTTCGGACTGATTAGGTTCGATATCCCCTCACACTTAGAACCGATCAAGGCTGTGTCAATCAAGCCTTTTCCCGGAATGATAGAGCTCTACAGTCAATATTCAAAGGAAGAGAAGCAGATTTCTGCTGGCTTCTCGTATAAAAAGATACCAAAGTATGATACCTTTTAAATTAGACTAATAGTCTGCTACATTTTATGGTCGGTTGCCAGAGTGCTCAGATGACAGCATCCATCAAGATCCCGAAAAGCGATTGCCTAACTGCACATAAATGAATGATACCTTTTCACTTGAGAGCTCTTTGACGCTAGTTATGACTCCCTGCTGAGTCTTGCTCACAGAAAATCAATTCATACTCCACGCGCTCAATACCCGATTGTCCTAGATCCAACAAATCTCAACATTTAGCCATCATCACCCAAACATATTCAAGAGCACACTCACCTAACGAGTCCCATTAAACCATATCTTAATCTGATCAATACACTTCCCACACCGTCCCTCCATCCCATACAACCTTCCATCTCCACAATTCACATTATGCGGTTTCCCACCCCCACCACCGATCCCAGAGCTTCGCGGCTTAGTCGTTTGGAACTGAATCCGGTCAACGAAATGGCCTGACTCGATGGTCATGCTGGTGATCCACTCATCGTCTTCGATATGATAGTCGATAGTATCTTTCAAATCGCCTTTCTCTCCGGCGATTTCGCTCGAGGTTCCGTCTTTCCAGTGGAGTCGGATGGCTCGAACGACGTAGCCTTCTTCGACTTCGCCGGCCCAGGCTTCGATTCTGTTCACCCATGCATCGCCGCGGGTGGGAAAGAGGTAGAATGGGCGGCCGCCTTCGCTGTCGCCGTATGGTCCGCTTGGGACGCGGATTGAGGATGGATCGGTGTTGATTTGTTCTTGGATTGGGGCTTCAGTGGCCATTTTTGGTGTATATGGGAAGGGTGGAAAGGCTTAGGTGAAGGGTGACTTATGTCCTGATTAAGACCTTTGACAGCGGGGAAAATAAAATAAGAAGACAGCGGATACAAAGCAGGCAATATATAGTGATTTTCCGCAAGAAATTTCGCTATCAACACCCGATCCAACCCACCATGATGAGCTGGCTCCCTCTGCTTCAAGCAAATCATTCCCATGGGACCCAAGTTCACAGCATATTGTGCCCCCAAAACGAGATCTAGAATTCCAATCACAAAAGTCGCGTACGTCACGTTCGTGCCTCTATCTAGGATATTTGGTGCCTGGGATTCCATACAGAATCCCTGTACACAAGATTCCACCATTAGGAATTTCTGGAGCGGATTAGGCTTTCACGGACAGAGCCGGACAGGGCAACAAGGGCATAAAACTTGATTGTGAACAAGAAAGAGCTTTTGATGTTGCCGGGCTAGAATGCTCGGCTGCTAGATGATATATATTGAATGTGGTAGAGGTGTGGTCGTGAGAGACCGAGTATAACCCTCAATATCCTGCCTACCCGTAAGAAGGACGATTGAGAGACTCGAAGTCAATATCGTTGCGCAAACTGATACTCCGGGTGATTGAAAAGAAGAAATATATATTGGCCCGAAGGCACATATACCTGACCCAAAAGGCTTGAGAATAAACCTCGAATACCTTCCGGACCTTCAGTGTGAAAGCTTCGGGAAGGGAAGTATGGGGGCACTGAAGTAAAGATAGTGGTGATACAAGGTGACTATACGGAGTACTTCTAATCAAATCCAAGATCTCATACGGCATCGCGTATCAACACATAGATGGCTGAAAGGCTGTGAAAGTCATCATCCATCATCGTCCACAGTCTTAAGTCACCTTGACCTACCGTAGATAGTTGCGCTTCTACAACGGACCTTTTAGTCGTTACGCTGGAGCATCAAGAAAACTAAATGAGAAAAATAGGAAGAATCAATTTTCTAATCTATCCACAAGCCGAAGTCACATCATAACAAGCAAAAAAGAATCGGAATTTGGTATTATGCTAGTAGTAGTAAGAGAAATCGGACTCATGCTTTTTCGCAAAAAAACAAAACCAAGGAAACCCCATCATAAAGAGCATCAAGAGAGATCCACAAAGAAACATGAAATCATAATCCAACCCACACAGCAAATCAGGAAAAATGTAAGAAGAAAAACGCCAGAACTCTCTGGATGAAGAAGAAGAAAAGGCAAAAAAGGGTAATAGAAATGTATCAACAGAGAAAGAAGTAAAGGAAAAAAACCAAAGATATCAAGAAAAAAAGAATTCCCCTCCGGATAAACAAAAGACACCTGCAACCATGTTGTAACCTCTTTTCTCTCCCAGTAGTAGTAAATGTTCTAACCGAATCAAAAAGCCGGGTCTATTTTGTCTCTTTCAAAAAAAGAACCACAAGATCTTTGTAAACCTGAGAAAGAAAAAAAAAAAACAAAAATTGCAAAATGGGAATAATTTAATGATCAAGGAACGGGGAAGGCGACGAGGTCGATGATCTAATTTAGAAATCATCCTCATCGGAGAAGACTTCCTCACCACGCTTGCGGCTATAGAAAAGCTGTTAGTATATTTGTAAAACCACGAAAAGTAATATGGGGCATAACATACCGAGCCATCCTGTCCTTCTTCTTCTTCCTAAGCTCCGAAGAAGTCAACTTCTTCTTCTTCTGTCCACCCTCAACCTTATTACCCATCGCATCGAACTTCTCCTCCTCATCACCCTTCTCCGTAAGACGGGGACCAGATCCCTGTCCCTGAACCCAATTGTGACCAGAGGGCGTCATCTTTCCGTCAACGACGGCCCAGACTTCACTTGTCAAGTTCTCAGTGAACTCCTTTGAGTGAGTGATGATGATAACACCACCCTCGAAACTCTTAAGAGCCTTGGACAAAGCACCGAGAGAGTCACGGTCAAGGTAATTGGTGGGTTCGTCAAGGACGATCAAGTGAGGTCGTTGCCATGAGCAAGCTGCGAGGACGACCTTGACACGCTGACCTCCGGAGAGACCGCGCATGCGCGAGTGAGAGACGAGTTCGGCGTCGAGACCGAAGTTAGCGCAGTGGGCTTCAATTTCCTTGCGGACCAGGGGACGGAATTGACCGCTGGCAAGGGCCTCCTTTTGATCGACCTCAGCGACCATCTTGCCGTGAGTGGCGAGGATCTCGGTACGGGGAATCCAGGCGTTATCAGCAGTCATCATGGGAGTCCATTTCTCGTTCTTCATGCCGATGTTTTCACCGAGGGTGAAAGAGCACTCATACTCATAAGAGTTCTTGAACTTGCGACGAGAGTGGATACCGATGACACGACGGGGAGAGCCTTCGATCTTGTAAATCTTGTTCATGGCCTGCTCGTCCTCCTCCGTGACGATCTTGTTGGCTCGGTCCATGGTTTCTCGGTCCTCACCAGTGGCGAAACGCCATTGAATGTATTCAGAGGGAGTTTTGTCGAGGTGGTTATCGATGTGAGCGAAAGCGTGCTGTTTGATGTATGCGATACGGATGTTCTCGTGTTGGTAAACATCACCGGTGGTGGGGATAAGTTCACCAGTCAAGATGTTGACGAGGGTAGATTTACCAGCACCGTTGGGACCGATGACAGCAATACGGGAGCCGAGAGAGCACTGGAAGGTGATGTCCGTGAGTTGTGGTTTGGTGGTGCCGGGGTATTGGAAGGTCATGTTGCTGACGCGAACGATGGCCTTGGCCTTGGTCTTGACACCCTCAAGGAAACCGGGCTCGGGGAACTTGAATTCCATCTCAGAAGCATCGAGATCGAAGTATGATCGGGCCGATGGGAGCTTCTTGACGAACTCAGTGAGGTTACCGCGGTAGCGGCGGAGCTTGAAGCGCTCGTAGTGAATGACGTGCTGGATGACATTGTTCAAGAAACCACTGTCGTGAGAAACAATGATGGATGTGCAGGGAGAGTTGATGAGGTATTGCTCCAACCAAGCAACGTTCTTGACGTCAAGATGGTTAGTGGGTTCGTCGAGGAGGAGGATATCAGGCTCCTCGAAGACAGCACGAGCAAGAGCGAGCTTCATCTTCCAACCACCAGAAAGAGCGGTAATTGGGTTCTCGAATTGCTCCTGGAGGAAACCGAACTCGAGCAACTTAGCCTCGATCTCAGCGCGAGGAGTAGTGATGCCAACGTCAGAGAGCTTCTTTTGGGTCCAGCCAATGAGGGTTTGCTCAGTGTCAGCAGCGTCAAGGTCGTGCTCGACAAAGACGGTCTTGACTTCATCCTTCTTGGGGAAGCCCTCGACTTGCTCGTTGTTGATGGCACGCATGAGGGTAGATTTTCCGGAACCGTTGGGACCGAGAAGACCATATCGTTGACCGCGCTTCAGGCGGAGATGTGTTTGGTTGAGCAGGATCTTAGCACCATAAGCCAAGTTGAATGTGCAGTTGCAGAGATCTTCACCCTCCTCCTCGTCCTCCTCGACTTCAGCCTCCTCGCTGGCTCCGGGAGAGGCACGCTTGCGGAGGTTCTCAGCGATCCAGCGCGCGTTGTCCTCACCGACAACAGCGGTGATGTAGGAAAGAGTGTTCTCGATCCAGCTCTCCATGTCGGTAACCTTCTCGTCGATGAGTTGACCGGCGATAGCGGCAATGTATTCAACAGTAGCGACGAATTTGGTGGCGACGCCCTTGTGCTTGGGCTCAATGATGTCCTTGAGAATGGCAGAGACGGTAGAGATATCACCGGCGGTGGAGACTTCGGGGATCTTTCCATCCTTGACATCACCGACACGGACAAGGGTATCAAGAGCCTGCTTGGTCTTCTCACGAGCCTCAGGGTCAGCGAGGGTCTCGAAGTTCTTGTTCAAAGCGGGCATGAGCTTGGGCAAGAAAGCAGCGACAATCTGAGGATCCTCGACAAGTTTACACATGTTGTCGACGATGACAGCTGATTTACGCTTGATAGCGGTTTCACGCTCAGCCAAACCACGGTCGAGCAGAGGAACCATGATGGCGAGGGTTGGCTCGTGGACGTCCGTGACGAAAGTGGTGGCACCCAAAAGGTGGACGGTCTCGGGGACGTTCTCTGGTTTGGAAATACATTTGATGAGCTCGGGAATAAATCGGTCGATATCCTTGTTGACAATGAGACCGCAGACTTTCTCCATGGTGCCGTAGGCAGCCTTCTTGACTTCAGGCTTGGTATCCCACATCGATTCGGAGACAACGGGAATCAAATCTGGAACACGGAAAGCAAGTTGAACGGGGGCAGTCTCGACGAGAGACTCAATGCACTGAAGAGCAGTGATCTTCTCAGCCCATTTTTGAGCGTTCTGGAGAGAGCTGATGATGGGAGGAAGAGCAGCCTTGACGGCGTTAGGGTTAATCGAGCTGATGATAGCCAAAGCAGCGTTCTGAGCCTGGTTCTTGACGGAGGTCATCTTGTCGGAGACGGCAACCAAGCTGGGGCCGAGGAGAGAGAGGAGGTATGGCTCGACAGCGGGCGAGACGGAGGAGTGGTTGGCAATAGCGGCGATAGTATCGAGGGCCTTCTCGCGAGCGGTGGCATCTTTCTTGTTGGCGAGCTGCTTCTTGAGCGACTCAACAGCCCTGGAAATCACATTAGGCTCAATGATTTCAAGGTTGGAGGCACCAGCAGACGGCGGTGACGATTTGTGAGATACGTACTTAACGGGGAGGACTTGCTCGTCAGTTGGGCCGTTCAAAAGAGAGGCAATGTTGTGAGCGACATCTCTGGTCTCAGCCTCGTTCTTGGAGACGGAGAGGCTCTTGAGGAGCTCCTCAAGGACAGTGACGGACTGAGCGGACTCGCTGACGGAATCGATAGCAGGCATGATGAAAGAGTTTGATTGCGGAATTTTGAAGAAATTAGAAGGTTAGAGAGTAAAAAATCCTCCAAAAGAAAGAAATTTTAGTCTAATAAGCGACGAAAGACTTTTTTTGTGTGGACGAAAAAAATTCTTCAGAGCAACTCGCGTCGCCCGCAAAGGACAGCGATGGAAACACGAAGGAAGAGTCTATGATATTTTCCGAGTATCCTTTCTATAGCAAGGAAATAGAAAAAGAGGAAAAGAAAGAAAAAGAGACGGAGTGGAGAGAGCAAAGGGAAGTGAAAAGAGGAAGAAGAAGGAAGAAAGAGAGAGAGAAAAAAGGGAGGCGAAGGCGAATTTAAACACTTTTGGGCGGTGACTCGTTTTTTTTCGCTCTTTCTTTTTTTGACTGTTTTTTTTTTCACTTTTTTTTTTTTTGCCTCGCAAACTTTGATTTGGTGGGGGCGGTGGGGCTGACTCAGAGTGCGCTATACCCAGGAAGGACTAGCGACCAGGCCAGTCAGGTGCAAATCGGCAGCCGGCGATTCGCGGAAGGGCATTATGTCAGCAGGACTTTGCTGAGTCAGGTAATCCGCAGCCTGTGATTGGTGCACGCAATACGGAGGTGTTCCGTCCCAGTTAGTTTCCTGTTCCTCCGTACCTAGGAAGAATGAGATGATGATCCATGGAAAACCAGATGATTCATCTACATACAGTTCTTGCTGGTTGACAAGTGAATACTACTACTACTGGGGATTCATCATGGTTGCAACCATCATTCGCGCTGTCAGTGTGATCAGCCAACCGAGACTTCCGTGTGCCTGCGTCCGAACCTGCCAGCATCGCACGAGTGCTGCTCGGGTTGTGTGGTTGGACGCAAGGGCGCCAAAAAGGTACAAAGTACAGCGTGAGTACCGCGGAAGTCATGGAGGGTCACAGATAAGACTTAGTAAGTATCCCTCACCATAATAATCCCATCTTTCTACCACAGAGTCGCAGACACGCCCTGAGTCCCTCAACACGGTCATCACTATAAAGCGGGGAGCATCACGGCCGGTCACTGGGAGACTTTCCCGAATCGAACCATCTCGGATTGCCATCACCCCTCACTGTTGATCATCATCCACTTGCGACTTGGACCACCACTGATTTGCCTGAATGCTGTCACGTTAATGAAAAATTTCTTTTTTTCGCCCCATTATTATTCTTGTCACTAACTACGGAGTACTCCGTAGTAGGTACGACTTTCCCGCTCGCTCGGGTACCGCTTGGGTACGAGACGGGTACCCCGGAATACCTCGTCTTTGCAGTTTCAAGCATGGGAACCCTGCAAATAGGGCTGCTCACTAGACTGCTCAGGGTGGTGGCTGGTCCAATTAATCCCTACTTATTTTAGTGTCTATCTGTCTCTCCGGGGAAATGATAGTCTTCCACAAGCCTGTTTTTTCTCTATTTTTTTCTCTACTCTTTTCTTTTCTTTTTTGCATGAGCCAGGGCTTGCATTCATTTTGTTGAATCCCGTCCACTCAAGACCCGTCAAGACTCTCTCCCGACATGTGAAGCGGCCAGACTCAAAAGCCAGGTTTCAGCCTCTCGTCCAACAGCAAGGGCTTCTTCTTCCTCAACACCGCGGCACAAAGAATTTTTTCCTTCTCCGTGGCAAGTTGGCAACTCTTGAGTCTCCAGTAACAACGTTCCCTTTCAGCCGGCCTGGACCCAAAACAATAATTAGAAATAGATGAAAAAAAGCAACAGAAAAAGGAGGGAACAAAAAAAAAAAAACTCAGTTCCGTATCCCAACATGCCTTATCCCTGACTTCCCGCTCCTGGATCCTTATCCCCCATATTTTGCCTGTTTCATTATCTTTTTTTTCCCTTATCGCTATCGTGTCCTCGTCCCTTCTCCACAGACTAGTCGTCTTTGATGCACGCCGATCATTCCAATCAATTCCCATCACCTGTGAACTAACAATAAAAAATTTTAAAAATAAATTAAAAAATCTGATAAAAAAAAAGAAAAGAAGATAGAATCCACACCGCCCATCCCGGATTCCCACTTTCCTGCATCCGATGCCGCGATGTCTTCCATATTCACCAGGGTGAGAGGGTCGGACCTCTTTGCATGAAACTGTGGCATCAACGCAGAAATTCAGACTTCCATCCATACATCCATCAACCCAGAGTTTGTTCCTCCGACCACATTAAACTTGCCGTCCCTTCATCATGTCAAGTTGTCATTCCTTACTAAGTTCGTGGGTGCCTGCCTGAACCACGGTTCCGGGCTTCATATATTCTCTGGGTGCGCTTGCAATATCAGAGCATCATATTGCATCCATCCATACTCCGGGAATCCGGGTGCATATCTCAACATCAGCGTCATACATATAAACTCTACATCGAGTCATTCAGTCTATGCACATATGGAGGTACTTACTCTTCCATACACTTCCAGGTGATATGAAGGTCTCCCTTCGTCATGTTGCAGATTCAACTCAACCGTTGGAATACATGGCCGTTAGAAAGTCTAGGGTCCATGGTTCCCGGTGCCTATATTTGACTATGACTCGAATCATGACTCTTTTCCATAATGGGGATAAAAACAAAAGGCCCCCTTTTTTCTCTGCCCCTGGTTTCTATCTATCTATCCATCAAACAACAACCTGTCTCCGATATCACGCCTCAACAGAGCAAAAATCTCTACATTCTAATCTCCAGCCAACTATCACAAGTTCTCTCTCTCTATCAAACTCTCCAGTACCCTATCCATATACATACATACACCAGTATGACCACTGACAATCCCTCCACGCCACAAGGCGTCCCCTTCATCGTCATCCTGTTCAGCTTCATGTTCCTCGTGTGCTTCTGCCTTGCTCTCAAAATGTTCTGGTACCACTTCGAACACCAAGATGAAATAAGCAGGCTAAGCAGATTGCACAGGCTGCGAACAAGATCAGGATCAGGATCCCGAGACCGATCGATTTCGCCTTTTGAATTACTCTAGACAATATATCTAGACAAAATACGCGCCCCTTTTTAGGGTGTATCTCTGCAGCTGCTACCGTTAGGTGTTGCCTGCTGTCTTTCGTTAATTTATGTCCTTGCATGTTTGCCTTAAAGCGGACATGCTATCCCTTCTTTTTTCATTTTTTGATATTACAATGTGACCCGACCTGGTACCACGGACGATAAAACACCTTCCTTAAACGGCATTCTTATCCCTAGTCTTCTCGAATCTTCTTAGCCTGGACTTGCTTGTCTATAAAGCAATTATAGACCGCATTTTATTAGTCTCTGCTCCGGCTATCCTCCTGACTGCCCTGATAACCCATCTTTTACTGTCATCTCTATACCCTACTTACGCGCTTTATGACCATGGCCAACTACTCCGGCAAAAACGCAATCATCATCGGAGGAACCTACGGAATCGGTCTAGCCACCGCCAAACTCCTCCTCTCTCACGGTGTCAACCTCATCATCACCGGCCACCGCCCTGAAAGTCTCGCCGCTGCCGCACAAGAACTCGGCCCTTCTGTCCTAGCAGTTCTATCCGACATCGCTTCGCTCCCAGCACATGCCGAGTTGGAACAAACAGCGGAACAACGTTTCGGCTCTGGTGCCATCATCGATCTCCTATTTATCAACTCTGGTACAGGCGGACCTCAAGCCTACGACACACTCACCGAGGAGCTATGGGACGAGATTTTCAACGTCAACACCAAGGGCCCAATGTTCATGGCCAAACGAATGGTTCCTCACATCCGACCAGGTGGGTCCATCATATTCTCCGCCGGCGTTTTTGTCAATCAAGGATACCCCGGTCTTTCAATTTTCTCTCCAGCCAAGGCCGCTATTGCATGCTATGCGAGAGACCTGGCGTCAGAATTACTTCGCGGAGCGGATGGTAAGGAGGGTATTAGAGTGAATAGTATCAGTTATGGGGTTACAGATACGCCAATGATACGACTTGCGCTTGAAAATGCGGACTTATTCAAAGATCTGGTATCAAAAAATACGGCGACTTTACTTCCCATGGGTAGAATGGGGACGGAGGAGGAGATGGCCAAGGGTGTGGTATATCTTGCATTTGATGCTACTTATTCCACTGGCACTGAATTGTTGATTGATGGTGGGATAAGGCACACCCTTCCGGTTTATAAATAAATAGTCTAGAACGTCTACCAAAGAGCAAGACTGGACCAGGTATTTCATGTATGTCAAAAAGCTATCCACAATCATTGTCTTTCATTAATATAATATCCCGATCCGGTTCCAACCTCCAGTGTCTTACAAGAATAACACGTGTTTCATGAGTGATGGTGGCCTTGTCGTTTAAGGGAACACAAAGGACCCCAGTAGGTAAGGTGAGACAGTGCACCGCATGGCGAGAAAGAGCACACAGCTAGAGCTATCAACATGATCAACCAGCATTCTCTAGGGACTCGGAGTTTCTCCCGGTATCCTAATAATAACCGGTCAAACAATCAGATATCAATACCCATTATCATGAACCCCATAACCCAAGAAAAAAGCCCAGTTCTAGCCTTTTATTAACTCCTCCGCATACGATGCTACAAAACCGGAATAATCACATTCTCGACTCAACCAAGCGCACACAATCCACTTGGCGAGATACAAATATGAGAAACCTGTCCTCCCTCCCTCCGTACATACATACATAGTCAGTGAAAAATGCAGTCAAAAGCAAAATACCCCATATGCACATCACCACGAGAAAAAAAAAAAAAAAAAACCTGTTTCTCAAAACCCCTTGCCATCATGTGGCCTTTAAGCCACGAGGAAAGGGACAGAAAGCGTGCAGTTTTTTCTTTTTCTTTTGATGCTTCGGTTCTCGGGTTGGAAAGTCAGTCTGAATCAAACTGGGGTTCTCGCCAATGCTGCCTATTTCTTAGCCGCGTGATATGTCCTCAGGAAGTTGGGAAAGTCAAAAGGGCAAAAAAGTACGGAGTGATAGACGAGAGCTCGGATCATCGCCTTTGTAGGGGCGAGGCTCTCTGATGCAGTTTAAGGAAATGAAGTGTGAATGGATATGTCACGAATGAAAATGTCATTGATTCCATATCCCAAGATACCCATATCATATACACCCGAGGTGGTCCATTAAGTCATCCATACATGCTCCATTGTTCCTCCAAATGCGGAATCGGACCGGAGTCCTACAGACTGATTTCCTCCATCAAACTCCATGTATGTACGCGGTGTACGTATGAATATAAAAATGTATTTTTCTGCCTAATACCCATGATCCCAAGCTTTTCCAATACTTCCAATCAGCATGCACATGTCCGAATACCCAAAAGACCATCCCTAGCATCTTATTTTGTTGAATTTCAAAAGAGGAGATACCACAGTATCATTTTATTCCGAATTTGCCAAAACCTTAGCAAGCAGCTACCAATGACTCATGGCCAACACCCTCTGGACTGTCCACCACCCTTAGGCTTCCACAACGCCCAACATATCGTGAGCGAGCCCTTGATGCCTGTAGCCAGCCACAACGCAACGGACAGGCCAACCAATTTCGTCAATCCACCAGAGAGCATAGCTCCGCTGAAGAGTGCCAGAAATGTGGCAATACGCCGATTTCGTACTGGATTATCTTTGGCAATGAGACGCGGATCGATGAGTAAATCTGCTAGAACGGTTGTCAATACCACTGTAGGTATTTCCTCGACATGCACCATTCTCGATGTCACAATCTGACCGGCAGCTTGAAAAGCGAGAAGGGCAATGGGTACCATTTGAAGCCAGTGGATGCCGTGGACTGATTTGGAGATGTTGGAATCTATTACGCCTGTCTGTACGAGGATGCTGGATACTAGTATGACGGCTGTTTGTAGCCCGAAGGATGCAAGGAGGGTTGAGCGCCGGAGTGGGCCGAGAAATCTGGACATATATGTGAAAAAGAACACTGAGCTCATATATGTTGCTATAGCAATAAGGGATTTGGCCCATCGCAGCTTTGGTTCTGGTGGCTGTCCAGATGCTCCCAGGGCGAGGAACACGACATTTCCTGATCTGAATGTTAGTTTGCTGGTTTCAAAATACGAGATTAGCCAGGGAAAAATCGAATGCTTACCAGATTGCATGCTGGCAAAACTGCCCCAGGCATTGAATGCAGCACTGTCAATAACGCCGGAAATGAATGAGCAAACAATCAGGAGCAGGTCAGTCCTCGCGGTGTCCACCTGCTCCTGGAAATACCGCCCGACTCTTGTCTTTGCTGAGCACTCTGAGGCAGAGTCATCGACAACTGTGAAGGAGGAATAGGCAGATATTGCAGGGAGATCATCCACAGCTGGTCCCTTTGGGGTGAGCCGGCCTGTGTTACCAGGAGGGTTTTCTGTTAAAGTGGAGGAAGAAGGGTGGTCGAAAGTTACTTGCTTTTCAGAAACCATTATTGCGAGTATGTAAATATGAACGTGAGAGAAAATCTCTTTACCTGATAGCTAAAGAGAAAAATAGTGGGTATCAAAGGGTATATATGCCCAACGGTTCTGGAACACCGCCACAAAGACCGTCCATCCCACAAGGTGCAAATGATGACGGGGACTGGCAGATAATACCGGGTGCTCTCTCGCCCAGTCTACCGTGTAGTCGGGATATCAGCTTGGCCGTTTTATGCGTACCATAGCCCTGAACAAATTCTGACCTCCGGATGCTCTAGCGAAAAGTTTCGCTCAAAGCAACGGAAGCAGATCGCAAGCCATTCCGGAATGTTTTCCCAATTGGTTGAATCCAGCGCTGCTATGAAGGGAAAATGCAGTCACAAAGCCTCCTAATTTCCAAGCCGCTGATAAATGATGCGCTTGGGCTGGCGCGCCAAGTCCCTGGGCGAAAAGGAAATTCGGTTCCGCCGCGGACTTAGTAAACGTCCGGTCGTCAAAATATGCACGCTGATCGTCAAAAATGTCAGCAGCGGAAATATCGTAAGGTAGCACAAACGACGCAAGTTAGCGTGGAGTCCTTGTTTTGAACCTATCTGGTTGCTGTGCGGGAGTTGTTTCGCCTCGTCATCTCTTATATCGGAAATATCGCAAACGGACGGACAAGTAAGAGAGGTCGGTGAACACGCTTCGCGGGAGCCCCCTGTTTGTATTTGCCCTTGTCCGCTCGTATCCAATATGTCCGGAAATTTCTCCCCTGTCACAATCATCCCTTGAATTTGACCACTCTTCGCCCAGAATTCACCGGTGTGCAGTTAAGCAGCATTGGTTTAGGACGCTATTGAAACCTCTTCGACGGGAGTGATTTTTTCGAGCATCCTGCGCCCAGTTTAAGCTTAATTTTGTTTCCCTGCGACGATCATTTCTACATTCCTCTATTGGATCAGCCGTAGCTAGGGCAAATGGGGTGAGCGGGCCGCTCTTGGCATCATCGGAGGCTCACGAAGGCTGGCATTTAAGTCCCAGCGGACCGCGCCAAGGGGTCCTCATCAAGAGCCCGTAGCCGGAATGTGGGTTTTGAAACGTTGCTCTGGCCAACAGGTCGCAGGTCGAAGCAGTCAGCAGACAAAGTCTTGGTCCAGCATTCGTGCAGTGGGAGGGAATAGAGGGAAAAAAAAGAAACAAGATGAAAGAAAAAGAATATATACGTGTCCTGTGAGGCAGTTGCTTGCTGCACTGCCACGCAGTGCGAAGCTATCGGTGAAACCTGATATCTTGTCCTAAAATCGACAATATTTTTGTTTTTAGTCAACAAAAACAGATGATCATAAACTAGTGAGTCAAAACAGCCTAAAATTCGGGTTATCATCTTTCTCGGAATGCATCAAGCATCATATTCCGAATATTGTCAGCCATCAGAACATCGTTTCGCGATACTCTGTCCAGTAGTATCTCACACGGGGCCGAGACTTGGTTCCTGAATGGTATTCGCGATTGGAGGGTGATTTCGGGTACAACTGGTCTGATGCAGCAGCGGAGCCGAAGATTCGGAAGAATGCTGCAAGCATCTTCAATTCATTACCAGTACTCCGTAAGAATGTTAGTTCTCGTAAAATCTCCGATGAGGTTTTAAGCGAACATCGAAGATAGCGTTTGATGGCTGAGCAATAGAGAATGTGGATGGCGGCCTTGGTCGTCGATCTTGAAAGAGTAACAAGTTGGCTTGGAAGCAGTGTCTTGGCACAAAAACACACGGGATAATCAATAATCCGACCTGGCCTAGATAGCGGCTCCAGGGATTAGAGAAAACATATAGAGTAGGTAGGTACTTCGTATTCTATGGGCAATTGTGATTCACACTCATTCGGGGAGTATGTATGTATGTATGCAATGTAGGAGTAAAAAGCAGTAGCAATATAATAATAATACCAACCATCTAGCCTGATATCAATCAATGAGTACAAACGCCGCGTTTTCCTCTAGAGTATCAAAATCGAAATGCATCACTCGCTAGTTGAAACTTTGAATATGAAGAGCCGAATCACCAAGAAGAAACAGCCAGCGGATTGAGGTCGCCCATTTCCGCCAACTTGACCCGGCTAGTCATAGTCATCATCGTCATAACGATCGTCATTATAGTTGTCATCGTTCATGCCGTACTTACGATAAGCCCTATCATCCTCATGTTCCTTATGCCTGAAGGGTCGTAGTTGTCAGTAAAATTTGTCTCAGGTCGTTGCGAGGGATCTTACTTTTCCCACATATGTCCAATTAGACCAGCACCAACGGCACCCGCGGCAACACCTCCTACCATCCCCATCATTCCCATCCCTTTCTTGCCCTTCTCTTTCTTACCCTTCTCGCCCTCCTCTTTCATTTTGTTATCCTTTCCATCTTTACCACCGCTTTCGTTTTCAGGCATTCCGCCCATTTGTCCGGGTGGCGGCATCCCCGGTGGACCGAAAGGAGATGGTTGCCCATTAGGAGAGGGCTGCTGTCCATAGGAGGATGCCTGCCCATTGAAGCCGTTGAATGGAGGTTGTTGGCCATTATAAGGTTGCTGTTGTCCATTATATGGTTGTTGTTGTCCATTATACGGCTGTTGTTGTCCATTATACGGTTGTTGTTGTTGTTGCCCATTAAATGGTGTTGGTGGTCCGTTGAATGGCGATTGCTGTCCGCTGAACGGCGTTGGTGGTCCATTAAATGGTGGCTGTGGTCCGTTGAATTGAGGTTGTTGGGGCCCATCAAATCGTTGCTGTCTCTGTCCGTCACTGGGTCGCTCGTCCTCAAATTCGTTTTTTCGATCCATGGGGTATCCATTGTTCATCTGTGGTGGTCCTTGTTGGGGTTGTTGGAACTAATATAAATATGTGAGCAAGAGCTATTCTTGTGTCCAAGCTGATAGACTAACCTGCTGGGGAGGCTGCTGGCCATAATATCCTTGCTGAGGATTTTGGCCATATTGCTGTCCATAAGGGGCTTGCTGGTTATAAAAAGGTTGTTGGTTGTATTGTGGTCCGTTTTGTTGGCCGTAGAAAGGCTGCTGGTTAAACTGGGGACCGTTCTGTTGGCCATAAGGCGGCTGTTGATTATACTGGGGGCCACCCTGGTTATAAGGAGGAGGAGGCCCACCAAACGGAGGTTGCTGTTGCTGCTGCTGTTGACCGTAATAGCCTGAAGACATAGCTACAAATCAACAGTGCTTTCTGAGTAGAAGAAGAAGCAGCAAGTTTCGAAGAATGGAAAAAGCCCTATCAACTATAGAAGCAAAACGAAGGACATTTTTTCTTCTCCACAATAGCGATACCAAGAAGATAATAAATACGACAGGAGCTGGAAGGATCGCGTCTCCCCTCAGCCACTAGGCGCCGCATGGCCGCGAAAAATGGTGATCCTAGGGCCGAACGAGCCATAGTGATGACGAATTCCCCAGTCAGAGATGTCAAGAGGTTCGAATAAAATAACGAACATGCATGTTGAGACGGTATCCCTGCTAGTATCAAAAAGGACTAGTGGGCGGGGCGGGAGCGGAGCGCTAAACAGCCACGTTGAGGCTCCTGACCAATGAACATCAGTAGTTGTGGTCAAGGGCTCCATATTCAACTTTTTTGCTTCTTAATTAAGTTTTGCATGCAGAGGTCCATCGCATGACGACTTCCCACAGCATTACGCGTTCCTAAGGAGTGTTGGGATCCGACGCGATAGTTCCATACAAGATAGTCAGAGTAACACCGGAGAAATTGACGGCCTTTGGTCTCCTGTTACCTTTTTTAAGTAGCCGAGTTGCACCCCTAAGCCCCTTAGTAGTTCCAATTTTATGCCGAGCAATTTTTTTTTTCCCTCTCTTTGCCCCTATCTTTTGAGCTATTTGCATATGCAACACAGTATAGAGTAGATGCAATTGTATTTGCAGCAAGAGGGGCTTAGCTGCGTCATATCCATAGCTCCGGACCTCAGAATTTGGACTCTTTGTGGAGCTGCCGAAATGTGGTTGACTTTCATTTTTAGAAAGCGGAGAGCTTCCGCCACACTGTAGAGCTGGCGTAGTTACAGTATCTGAAACACTCCATTATTATAAGAAACACCCATTTGTACGGAGTAATCATGTTCTTATGATAGTCGCTCGAGGATTTTTCACCGGCAACCCTCACATGCCGTGCTGAGTTATACACATCATTATCTATCCTCAATGGCTCTCGTATGCTGCGGTCGGATAATGGATCAACGATGCCATACCTCCCTATCTAGATATTGCCCTAAAGAAATATTCATACGGAGAGTATAATTGATCGTGGCTCACTTATGAATTAGCCATGTGTTTGATGAGAGTGGAACTATATAGATGATCTTATTGGAAAATTTTTTGAATTGATTGCCTTACAGATTTAAGCTTAAATCAACTAAAATTTTCGTGGCTGATTGCTTGGTAATTCGCCAACTCCCAAGGGCACTCATACTGTCATACAAGTGGGACCTGATCCTGAAAACACTTTTGTTCTGATGATCAATCAAATTGGAGAGCCTCACCAGGCTGAATAGGGAGCTCTAGCACATCAGAGGCAGGTATGAACCTGAATCGTGAGAACAAGAAATTGTTGGGCCAATATCTGAAGGCCTATGCCACAAAAGCCACGGAATCAACGGTATGTTCATGAAGCGCTGTCATAAAAGGGTTGCTTTAGCGTGTAAACATGGAAAGCACTGCTTAGTAGCGGAAAAATGACAAATATTCACACATAACTGCCGTTCAAGAGACGGCTGGGATATTAACAGTATTCAACTCCACAAAATTCAACAGGTGGCGCGCGGTTTCGGGTGCGACCAAGATGTGTCGTTTGGTAGAGTGGTGATAGAAATATGAAAGTGAAATTGACCTGTTACCAGTCCTGGCCGCGATCTTGCATCAGAATTTCCAGAGCAACATCTTCCGGCACTGGGTCCTGGTTCAGATCTTTGACACATTCTAGGAGGCCCTCGGCGGCGGCATCAACTTGTTCTGCTGACCACCCAGTACAAGCCATAACCATTCGACGGTATTGCTCGCCAAGCACAGCATTTTTCGACTTTAGGATTTCAATATCTTCGGTGACCGATTTATTGAGCTCCGTATAGGCCACTAAGATTTTGTTCAGTTTCTCGGCGGAGGGTTGCTCATTGAGATACGCGATTTGCTCGGCGGTAAATCCTTTAGACGGGTCTAAGGTCTCGGGAAACAGGCTGTTAAATTTATTGACATCACAGGTCGTGAATCTCTTGAGATCAGGATCAATGGGTTTATGTCCGCGTTCCCTTTCCAACCTCGCTAGTCCTGCAGAGAGCTCAGCTGTCGATTGTTGAAGGTTACGCGTCCGCCGTTCAAGTTCGACGCGTTCGCGCGCCTTTTGCCTTATTTGATCTAATTCATTTTGCTCCATTTGACGAAGTTTCGCGCTTTCGCGTATTTTCGCATGCCAGTAGTCAAACTCTTCCTGTTTTTTTCCTAGATCATTCGACAGGTCCTTGTCTGCCACGCTAAATGATTGCTCAATAGCAGATGTTATTTGGGTTAGAGCAGCTTTGAAGAGTTAGCAGCAGTGAAAAAGGTGGCATAAAACAGTCAGTTGACTCAAACTTACAATCTAAGATGTCTTTTTTAGTTCTTGCAAGTTGGTTGCTGAATGAGCTTGCGGCATCCCCATTTTGTTGCCCCTGGCCACCAGTATTAACCATATCGACACCAACCCCATAGTCGGCAGGCCTAAGCCCTGTGTGATTGGCGATGTGAGGGCTAGCACCAACTTCAAGAAGCTGCGGGACAAGAATGGTGCGTGCTCTGCCAGCCAAATTCAATGCGGTATCTCCTTGAACATCTTGGATATTTACCATGTCTGACATGAACCTGCCTAGGCCTATAATCTCCACTTTATGATTGCCAGAAATGCTATGAATACCATTGGCAGAACTCTTAGAAGTACCTCCATGGCGTACAATGAATTCAAGCAAACATTCGAGATAATGTTTAGCAGCAACATGCCCGTCACCTCCAGTTGCGGCCATCATGGCGATGTGGTGCAGAACTGTCCGGCCTTGGTTATCTATTATTTCGATTGTAGGAGATAACAGTTGCAGGAGCTTTGGAAATGTTCGATAGTCAAGATTATTCCTTGTACCGACTGCTTTTTGGAGGGCTGTTTCGCCGGCGCCGTTGAGCCGATATATGCTTACACCTTTTTCGACTAGAGCATGGACCAGAGGCATACGAGCTAGCATTGCAGCCCAATGTAAAGCGCTATTGAGATATTCGTCAAGCGGAATCTCTAAATCCTCACTAGATAATGTGAGGAATGCAGGATGTGTCGCGAAATCCTTGGCACGTTTATCAAGGAACAATGTCATGATAAGCTTCATCTTTTGATACCTTTCTGGAGTGCTCGCAGCTGGCAAAGCATTGATCCCACGAGTAAAATCAGGGGAAGCATCGGCTTGCGCATCCATATGATGAAAAAACGACTCGTTTGCTTCTGTTGGAGTAGGTTCGTGGACAGTGAATGAGCGGCCCTGAATAGTAGGGGAAGATCGCATTCTCTTCCGGGGCGGCTCCTGATTCTCGTCGGCAGGTTCTATGATACTGCGTTGACTCGGTTGCAAATTGCTCGCGAAGCCGCTATCTGACGCGACACTATACATGCTTTGCTGACTGGCAGCCGGAAGCTGTGACTCCTGACTGCTCATCTGAGACATTTTTCGCATTGTGCTCGGTTGCCGACTCTCAGGACCTCGGCTTGCAGGGGAATCAAATCGAGCCTTATTGATCGCACTCACAGCGCTGGCAGCAGTACGCGAAATACTTTGGAAAAAAGTACCCTGCGATGAGCCAGAGTTTTGACTATCCATGCCATAATAGAGTCTTTTTCTCTGGGCTGCCATTGCCTGCTCTTTAGTCGGAGTATCAACAGCCCCCTGTCCAGCTGGACCTGTGCCGTCTTGGCCCATGTCATGTTCTAGCAACGGACGCAAGTCATTTATCACGTTATATTGCTGGCACAAATCCACGCCCTTTTGGTAGCTAACCCAGGTACCCTGATATTTACCATAGCCACCTTGGACCTTTTCGTGCTCGCCGGAGGCAATATCTCTCTCTAGAAGTTTTGTGCGTCGAGCTTTTGGAAGGCCTGCGACCTTAAGGATTTGAGTGGCATTCAACCACGAGTCGGAACGTCTGCGCATGACTGCGATTCCTTTCACCTCCATTTCATAAACGGAAACATTGGAGTAAACCGCCTGGATCCCAGATAAAATGTAGCGGAGACAGTCAGTGACTGGTCAAGACTTCAACTGTACAGGGGAGTCATGAACGAACCGTATAAATCTGAGGATGATTGTTTGCATTGAAAGAACCATAGCCACTATTATCGCCAAAGTGTTTAAAACCACGACTATCCCCTGCTCTCGACTTTCCATTCGGTTGAAATGCAATAGGCAGGTTGGACTGCTGCGAGGCCGAGGGAGGAGGCGACGTGGCCGAGGCAGTAGGTTGAGAAGAGTTGAAAGAATTTCGATGCGACTGCGATAAGGTCGCTCCATTCGTCGGAGCGACCCTACTATGAGGAAGCGACATAAAGGGAGAGCAGGTTAGAATGCCCGGGTGCCGGTGGCATTCAATCGAGTTCTACTGCGGGTTTCGATTGGCTCGGAGTACCGTCGGGGCGAAAGCTCGACTTATTGGAAGACTCTGCAACTAATTCCGGTTAATTATTGGCCGTAATTGATCAGCAGGCAGAATGGATAGAGCTGGAAACATTTTTAAAAAACAAGCCAGAAATTGCCAGTATAAAGGGGGGACACAGAACACACTCTCTTCACAGCCAGCAGAGAATCGGAGGTCGGTCGCGACTGTGAGACCCAGACTGGTGACAAACCGCGTGGTCACGTTACCCCGGGCTGGGCCTCATTAGAAACAGCTGAGAATGCGCAGGCAAACATGGCTTCACAACAAGAGACAAGGGGTTGAGGGGAAAACAGGGAGTAGTACACTTATCTATATCTAAATTAGTAGCTTTCCAGCTCGTCGTTAACCACATTCCGGAACTTCCTGAGAAGAATGTGAGGGGTTCTGAGAGTTAACCAGCAGAAAGTCTGGAAGACAGGAAAGCCGCATGTCCAAACTTAATTTTCGCGTCTTGCCGCGTTTTGTGACTAAGCAGAGTTTTCACCAGCCAGCTCGCCGAAGGTTACTTCCAAACTACGGAGTAGAATTTGTGTTAATCAGACAGCAAAGGATTACAACATTGTTTGTGGAGAGCCAGAATCAGGTGCTGGGATGCTGAGAAACAGATCAGATCTTTACTGAACAAAAGGGCCTTCAATTCTAACTGTATGGCAACTCCCTCGCCAATTACCCGCTCCACACCCTGGCGGCATCTATACCGTTCCCTCTTACGAGAATGCACATATCTGCCAGACCCAATTGCATTGGACTATATGCGACAGTATGTCCGCTCGAACTTTCGCGAAAACCGCTCTTCAATCAAACCAGAAGGTTCTAAGCCACAGAAAGGACCCATTCTTCATCGACGATGTCGGAAACTCCTATCGCTTCTCCAGCGCGCAAACGAAGGCTACCTCAAGTCCCTGGAGAAAGTACTTCTCCTTTCATACGGTCGAATAGGGCAGCGGAGATGGACACTCCTGCGGCCATTACATCCGGGGTTTGAAAAGGCCATGGTATTTGATGACAACTGGAAGCCTCCGAAAGAGCTTTTGATGTTGGTGAGGGATCAATCAAGACAGCGGGCAGTCTCGGAGCTCAGAATAAGGCCCCATGTTAAGGTATTTGAGCCACCAATACCCAAGGAAAATATATGGGGGAGACCAACTCCTGTTAAACGCCGTGTGAATATTCGAAAGAGGTGGTATTCAAATTTACTCAATAGCTGTTTGCCGCTCTTGCCAGAGGTTGAATGGGCAACCGTTCAAGACCTTGCTACTGGCAAAGGAGAGTGGACACCTCCAAAACGGAGAAAACGCCCAGTCTCGACCGAAATAAGTACTCTACTTACACCCCATTTTCTTGTCTACGGTCCCGATAAGGGCTTTACCTTTGAGAGATACCTCAGAGGTCGTCCTCATATAATCACAAGGAGACTTATGACAAATTTTTGGAAAAAGGTGTGCGTGTTAACTCCGAAAATGACATGGAATGATACCAAGCAAAGATGGATCATCAAATGGGGCGTTTTTGAACCTCCAACACGAACGTTCTCGCGCAAACTAGATCCAGAGAAGGGTTTAGCACTCTTCGAAGGGCTCGATTCAAAGACGGGAAAGATTTTGGCTCAAGGCCAGAAATGATATACTGTGTAGCATTGCTACCACTTGTTTTCAATCCTTGTAAATGACCTTAGAGATGTGCTCATTGAAATTTAGCGTTGCTCGATTTTTCTCTTGAACATTCCACAGAAACTTTCAAACAGCACCGAGTCGAAACCCTTTAGCCACCTCACAGTCACAACCACGTTCTCAATCCCCGTCTGTTGAACTAGGATCGAGAAGCTCAGTGCTGCTAGGCTTTTATCCATAGGATTCAATGCCACCTTAGCATTCTCGCCCTCTAGACGTTGCTGTCTCTTTCTGCGTGCTTGTCGGGACCAGACATTTTCCATTGCAATCCCAATTCCTCGACAAGCATGCTGGTCCCATTTCCAAGACAAATCCAGGGACTCCATCTCATCGTTAATTTTTCGAATGAGAAATGAGATAGATTCGAATGCTGGCTCAAAAATGAACTCTGATGGGAAAGGGAGGAAGTGCTTTGGAATGCCTGAAATTTGCCTCGAAACAGCCATCGGCGGCCTCAAATCGCTCCATGACCAGGCGATTGCCCACCTTCGGGTCTTAGATCCTTGGACGAATTCCGTGACTGCCCAGTTTTGGTTTCCTGCCTCCAGCAGCTTTTGGATGAGCTTTGTGATGCTAGTTAGTTTGCCGAGCATTGAAGTGTACCACTGTACCCTTTCACGAAGCTGTAGACTCTCTTCAATCATCTTTTCTACGAAGACTTCCTCTCCTCCGCTGGTCACCATTTCCACTGGTGCTCCCGTGCAAGCCTTGACGAAAACTATTAGCGATCTTGACAAAACCTCGATTGTCTTTACGTACCGAATACGGCGGGCGATGCTTTAGCTTAGCGGAAGCTAGCATTTCCTCGTTTGATTCATAAAACGGTGGATTGCACATGGTGAATTGGAGCCCCCTGCTTATTCTGAGCATGGGTTATTCAGGACATGTTGAGGAAACCAACACTGACTTTTCGAAAGGTATCTTTTCACCTAATGATATCATTCGGTCCGTTGGTTCGGTCTGAATGACAACGATACGATCTTGGTATCCATTGCTGTTTACGTTTCTTTGGGCATACTGGATATTCTTGTCATCAATATCTAGCCGCCATTAGCGCTTTCAAGAGATTTGGAGTCAAATGCCGACATCTCCTCAGTCAGAGCTGTGATTAGATCTATACCTACCGGTCGCAACATATCTCCATTTCGGCCTTTGTACACATGCCATTAAAGGATATATGCAACTAGCCCCGGTGCCTCTATAATATCCCATATTAGCCTTCTAGAGATTGCCATCTAAAAACGGAAAGTCATACATATCCAGTCCAATCACTTCACGATTTGGATCATACTCCACACGAAAATCATCGCTTGTACCATCTATCAAATCCTGCAGCCACAGAATATAGTTTAATCTAGAAAGCCATTAAGTCGCCTATTCAAAACGACTACAAGGTGTCAAGCCTTACATACCTGTTTGGAACCTATAGTGACACCCAATAGGGTAAGCAAAAGAGAATTAAACGAGTTCGCGAACTCACGTACTGGTGGACAGAGCCTATCATCCGGCAATTCCAGATTCAAATTGAAATCCCGCTTCAAAAGACTCTTGGTCAATTGCCTTAAGCACAATAGCCGTTAGCCAGTCGGAACATTGCGGGCTTCTCGAAAGGTTGTCCTGGCAATGTAAAACGCTCGGACATCTCGTTTATGCAAACTTATATCATGGCGACAAACCGACCTGACAGCTCCAGGGTCTGTAAAATCCAGTTGACCGTTGATTTTAAGACTACGCGGTGTATCAGCCACTATTGTTGGGGATCCTTAATCAACCAGGTACAGGGACTCAAATGCTACTACAAAACTCACTATTTTGCGAACTCGGGCTCGGCGAGTGCTAGGGCCCGAAAGTCGATATCCTGTCGATAGATGTTTCTTTCTGAGTTCATGGTTGCGGCAATATCCGACGAGCAGTTCGTGTTTACGAGGGTAAGAAATGCAATTCGCCCTGTCGGATGTGATGGAGGCGAAAGCGAGATGGGATCACTTTTGCAATTGATAAGAATCGTATCATTAAAGTCCTCGTCCGCAGAATGTCCGGAATTGATAGTTGTGACTTCCGTATCAGAACAGGTTTCCGTTTGCCTTCCGGCTGACAAATAAACCTTGCCTGGGAGTTAAGGGTGGTTTACGCGGCTGGGTCCCCTAAGAGCCCCCGAGGGCCACGGGCGCCGCGGAGGCGGCGAGGCCGGAGAGCCTCAGGGGCAAAAGCCCAACATTTTCCGTTTCCCTTCTCGGCTCGCTTACTCCGTATAAATATGCATAACTCCCAATACAGAAAATAGGACCTGGGAATTTTTCAACTACCGCTTCACAAAACTTGAAGCCTGTCTCAGCCATGGACTCTGTAAAGCGAGTTGAAGAGCAATCAAACCGCGCTACCGGAAACTATCGGAGACTGAAATCAAATGGGCAGCATCGAACTACTCCGTGTACGAATAGTTACGGAGTACTCGGTAGTTACAGCCCTAGCTAGCTAACTAGTAAGGGACCGCAGGATAGCCACATGGTTTTAACCTTCTGATAAACGCTGATTTTCCACTTTAAACTTATTATAAGAATTGCGCCGTTTCTTCATAACTACCTGTACTACTCCGGGAGATTGAAAACTGCCACAGAATAGACAAGACATATCAAACGGTCTCAAATATAGCTCTGGGCGACGCGTACAAATAAGTGATAGACAGTCACGGAACTGCGGGAGGATGGGTCACGGTTCGGAGGCCTGAGCGATGAAGCAATCTAAACGAGCACATGCATGCCACCAAAAAGAGTAATGGAAAATACTACGGAGTACCATAGAACCAAACACGGACAGCGGTAGTGTCTAAAACGATGGATTTGGCGTTAAAACATCCAAATACAGTACACCATATGCGAAATGGGTGCTCAATGGCAAAGGAAAAAAGCAACCATTCTTACAGAGCCCTCAAAAAAGAAAAGAAAAAGGGTGAGAGAAGCTGAACCCGCTGAAACAAACAACACGAGGCAAACTAAAGAAGCCGAAAAAACGAAATCAATCTTGGAACTGGGCATTATAATAATAGTTCGGCGAATTAAGACGTGTATAAACTAGGAAAATTTCGACTGATGGTTGAGTTGAGTGTCCGCATTTGGTCAATCGCATGTACCAAACCCTTGGACTAGGACGTGACTGGGGTCAAAAGCCGTATCACTGCTGACGCAGGGATGCTGCAGTAGCACAGCACATGGACGTCAAGGGATTGGTCAGATCTGTACAAGGGGAAGGCTCTGGAAACATTAGAGCGTTGACTCCACAAACAATCATGAACTGACTGAACAATGCCATTTTGATTGGAAATCGAAAATCTGCGAACTCACCACGAGTTTGACCGTCTCCTATCGGTTACTCCGTACTCCAGGTCCCCTTTTATTTTATTTAATGTAACAGGGATTACATTTCATCATTCCGCAGATCTTGCATCGCCATATGGCAATGTGTGGGCCGCCGTTGCAAATGGAGCATCTCCAGGCAATGATATTTCCGTTTGAGGTTTGAATGACACCAAACTGGTGAGGACATGAAGGATTGGCCATGTTGTCTCGAGGCTTAGAGTAGCGTACGGTGCCTGGGGAATCGGCTTCCTTGTTTCAAAAGGCAGCGTTTCGAGGAACTTCTGCTGCGTGGTGACTAAAAAGTGTTTTTTGACTTGATCAGTCGGCACAATTGTGCTTAGGCCTTTGAAAGCTTCTGGTGGTTGATAACGCTTTCAAAGATGGTTCTTAAGAGAAACAGCGGATCGATATGGTGCTGCCGATGTTTTGAGTGTCCGAGTTGCGGAATGGAGGTAGGTGATGGTGTGGGTTGACGGCAAGAGGTCTCCAAGACGTGACTTATATAGGGAGCGGTGGCGTATGACCGCGGCAGCGTACGTGAAAGGTACGCAACCGGATTCAGCAATTCAACGGAATAGTGACGGCTTGGTGGTTGATGATGTGAAGAGCCACAAGGCACCCGAAGCTGGATATCAAACGGCTATACGAGTTGACAGGAAGATTAGGCGGCAAGCAAGAGATGACCACACCAAAGATTCAAGGTATAGACTCCAATATTTCCTCCACAAACAAGAAGGAGAGTATGTCAGGCGGGCAGGAACAGGAAATGGAGCAGTCCCGAAAAAGAAGAACCAGACTGTCGATGAGAGATGGGAGAGAAAGAAAGAGGAGGGTGTTGAGCAGAGAGAAAGGTGGAGTGGACGCTGAATATAAGAAGCCCAGGTCCAACTGTATGTATGTTTATTTTTCCCAGACAGAGAGACGGAAAGACAGTCCCACGCCGTCAGCCTCCGGTATCTGATAAAGGAAAGGTGGCAGGCTAGAGGGTCGACCCGGCGGGAAAAAGTCTGCTGAATGGGCCACGGTCCAGAAGTCTACACCCGCTCACTGGGAGCTATTGTAATTATGATTTGGGTGGGTGATGGGAGAGCTTATTGGCTTGCAGCATATTTTGGCTGCTGGGATTGATGTTGGATGTGTGCGAATAAGTCTATTCGGAAATCCACATGTACCGGCACTAAAGCGGTACATGGTTGACGGAGACACCAATTGTTTCCTTGAATTCCCTCCAAGTTAGCTTTACTCAAGTCCTGTCACTAGTTAGTTACGTCTAAGACCTCGTACTCCTTTCACATCCGTACACTAACAAAAAGAAGGTGGCAGGTGAAAACCCAAGAACCAGGAAGATGGGGAGGCCTCCAGGCCCTGGATCCCTGTCCACGGTCTTTACGGTACAGTTACGACGGTTTATTGAAAAGTATTTTTTTTTTTTTCGGATCAACGGGTTGAACAAGGTGCTTTCATTTATTTTTATTTTTTATTTTATTTTTTCTCTTTTCACAGCGATGTGTGCTGTTGGAAGCATGCTGGACCTTGACATGCGGTTACTATGGAGATGCGAAGCACTTTTAGTTTGACTACGCCGTGGCCTAGGTAGCTTTAACTAGTTACAGAGAGCCAGATAATTCACTACCTAGTTGTTGGCTTATTTAACTATGGGACTTTCTGAGCCAGCTCGCTGCCTTGAGGAAGAAATCATGCTGAAAGAAGAAATTAACGTACTTCGTTCTAACGGGAAACTTCGCGTATCTCGTATCGAATCAGTATGCCGTAAGCGCCGACGAAAGCATTTTACAGATCTTGCTTCGAGATGGCCTCATCAAGGACCCCTGGACACTCCGTGCTCCGTGTTGACACAACAGCTTTTGACTGGTACTTCGAATGATATTGTGGCTGCGCAACGGCTTGCTGAAAAGGAAGCTGCTCGAGGCTAACTGGCTCTTGAGGAGGATTCCCTGCTAAACGGCATTATTATTCCATGGCAGAAGCTGGGATAACATACAGTCACCTTGCGGTTCAATACTGTACTGTTGGTGTTAAAAGACAGTCTTGACTATGTTAGGGTGCTGCAGCTCTAGTAACATCGCCCCGATGTATCCTCTAGTGTCCGGTACCCTTGCCATGTGGTTGTGACATATCCGCAATTCGCTTCCGGTTTAGTCCATTTCCAGTTTTCTTTGATACCTCTTCGGAGGCAAATCAGACCTATCTCATCGGTTCACCAAAAAGACATGAAAAAATCATCCGGAGGCGTTCTGTGCTTCCTCGAAGTGGTGATTTTCTACTCGAACGGGTTGGTCTTTTGTCAATTTTTGGGTCATTCAAGCCTTTGAACCCTTGGATCCAGAGTGAAGTGCTTCAGTTGTTCATCATTGAGGTTAGATCTGGCCTTGGCCTGTGGCCTCTTGCGTCTGTGTTGCTGCAACTTTCCGAAAATGATAGGACAAAAAGCCCAAATTGTTGAGCTCGGACCCCTTGACCGGCGACTTGAGCCAACATTCGAGAAGATCCGCGCATAGTAGCGTACCAGGTTTTTTCATTGCATGAATAGCCACCACTGGACTAAACTCTGCAAGGTCGGCATCAGAATCTCTGCTTCCAGACTTCCTCTCATCGGGATACGCTTGAATTTGGCGGATCCAGCGTCGATTCGTCACTTCCCGTGCCCATTATTCGTACCCAGAAAGGGTTTCGATCGCCAACCTCTTTCACAATAACGGCTATCTCTGCTCCAAACCCACCAATTTGCTTCTTTCGGCCCCCAGCTGTGTGCCCATTTGGCCGATTGCAGCTTTCCCTTCTCACCAGAGCCACCTCGATCGCATTTGGCCCCGTTGAACACTCGCGAGATGAGAATGCACTGCAAAATTGAACCAACCTCCACCGTCGGTAGGGTGCTCTTGTGGTCGGTCGGGACACTAACACCACCTTCAGTGCGACCAAAATGGGATTTCGGAAAATAGGGTCCGTATGCATGCAGGTTCGAAGATGCATCCACGCTGTGGTGAATCTGCTCACCGTATATCTGCAAGCTGGCCCTGGTGGTGATGTTTGGCCCAGAAAATTAGATCCCAAGCAGATATTCACGCCTCTATGCGATTCCAAAAATGCTAGTGTGATGGAAGCGGTAAGTCAACTACCCTGAACTGGCAATTCCTTTCGATTCTATACCCTCCAGCTTGGATCAATGATATGTCAAGAGACTGAGTCATTTGATGTAATACAACCGAAACCTCATGCTCGATTCCCTTGCGCCGAGCAGGGTTTCCCTTTTTCGTCGAAATCACGATGGGAGATCGAATTTCAATGTGAACTCCCTGGCCCGACGCCGGAAACAAGGACAGGACCCTTTTTTTGTGAGCGAAACCGCACGTCATTGCCCACAAAAATGCTTTTGGAATCCAAATCTGTATGCGTAATTGGCCATATCGCTTATGCTCTATCCAGACCGGCAGTCCGAAAAATCCTTTGTGGTGCAGATCGCAGATCATGTGTAGCACTCCGGAGTGCCTTCTCCGTACGGAGGACGCCACGATCAGTTGAAGATCTGATTCTATCAGGGTCTGGAGAATTCGCCAGATCCAAGTTCATTACTGAATACCGAATCCAATCGGCAACGTCACGCTATCTTCGAGTCTTCATTCTGAAATGATCATCCGAAATTTGCTTTTTCTAGTTTCGTTCCTTTTTTGTGACTTTCTTTGACAGGACCCAATTGTGCATCAAGCGAGGGTCCGAGTGCCATTTTTCTGACACTTAAATTTGTAATGCGGGTGCACGGTATACCTTGCAGCCATGCAAGCCGCTCGTTTAGGAAGCGCCCGAGTCAGCCCTCCCAACTACATGGTTCACTGCGCGATCCAAGCTGAAAAGAGCAACATGATACCTGCACCGTGATGAGCGGTCCTGCGCACTATGACCTTTCCGGCCCTTCTGGAGCTTTGATTGAGTGATGGGCGTGGTCTTGGCTTTTTAGACCGGGCCTGTTTGCAATAGATCCTCACTGGAAGTCGAGAAAAAGTACCAATTCCGGAAAAGATCAGGAGGCTCGTCAAGTTGATATTCCGCGCTCGATCCCTGGCGAACATTCTGTGGACAAGTTTTCTATCCCAGTTGTTGGTAAATTCAGCTTTGGTTACACTTCAGGGCCAGAAATGGGCCATGCTCGACCCTCACACCGAGTACCCTGCCCGTACTCCGCGCTCCTTGGCAGAAAGAGTTACATGATTTTCACGTCATGCAACACAGCGCATTCGACTTTGTGGCGGATTGGGCGCCACACGGGTCTTTTTTGCGAGCCATCATATCCTTGAGCTCAAAGACGAGGTTCGAAAACCTAATCCGGGATCGAGAAAAAGGAACATGCTTGAGTAGCGAAGATGATTGGAGCGCTCGGTATATGTCAATTTACCGAGAGGCGATGGCGAACCGGCACGACGAGTTGAAAATATGTATGCAGTGTTGGTGACCTTGGAAGCCAGGATTTCCAGGATTTGATCACAGGAAATGCAGGCGGTCATTGATGAAGGCGCCTCTATCCTTTCCGTATTTTCCCGATGTTCCTTCGAGCTGCATGCACATCGGCCGCATACTGACAATACCACAGACCGATTAGAGCACTGCGAGAGCGCTCCTTGACAAATCTCTGGACCTTGATACGACCCCAATGCCAGCATCACGAAAGTACGCGCGTACATCAAATGGCGGAAAATACCATACTCCCAACCTTTTCAAGTGAAGAGCGAAAAAATCTTACAGTAAGGCCCAGCATATCAACTATATCCTATAGTGCTGCTAGACCAGCAACATAGACATGGTACGATTAGCAAAAATAGCTTGGACAAGGACAGGTTGCAATAAATGACAATTGGAGGGCCACAGGTTTCAAGATTCTAGTTGAAAAAAACTAGAATGGTTGCAAATTTTTGCGAGCTGATACCCCAGCTCTCCACCAATAATAAAATTTCTCATGCCATGGATCGAGGATACCGAAATCAATGCCTGATGAATACCCTTACAGAGTCCTTAAGGGTTCTGCATCACTGATATTATCCCGGACTTCTCATTTCCAAATCACTTGCCAATCATCGAAAAAATGTCGATACGCACGTATGGTATCCATGCACATACATACTGTACATGCAGGCATACGAAGCGACGATTTTGTCAGTGACTGCATTTTGCTAATCGTTTCCAAGACTAGCAAGCGGACAAGTCGGGTTTCTTGACCATCAACGGAGCAACGAGGGTCCAGCCGTGTGATAAAAACTGGTAAAAATCTCGCAGGTTGTGCAGCATGAGAGTGCTAGGCAAGTTGCAAAAGCTGAAGGTCTGTAGGGGGGAGGCGTCAGGAAACGATTTGAACACGGGAGCGGGAGCGGGAAAGGGCATGCAGGGCTGCTAGCAGCTTGATGTGTCAATTCAATTTGGGACTATATCCCGAAAGACTGATCGATCGATCGATCGAGCCTTGACTCAGTGAAAGTTGGATTAGCAGAATGCGCAAATCGGCGTCAATCCCGAAACCGGTACATAGGGAGGAGCAAATACTCCCGTAATTGAGGAATTGAGGCTTGATCATCCATAGCTGGAACCAGGAAACGGTTGGAGCTAGCTGTTTTAGCACGGTTTCTCCCCAAATTTGCTTCCATCCACATCTGAGGGTTGCAAATCCTCGGGAGACGAATCGCTCTCAGGGAATTGAAGGTAGTCACGCCGCAGTGAATCTTCGGTCGAAAGGAAAAAATCGACTTTTGGATTGCCTTACGACTCACATACTAGATTCAGATGTAGCGAAAAGGTTCTTTTCTGCAGCGATCGAGGCGCCTCGCGAAGCTGAAGTGTCAAGCTTGGAAGCCCTGGCGTGAAGTGTACCAACCAAAGGAAGTCACGCGTTTTGGATGGAAGTATTAAGGTTCAAGGCTCCGGAATTATTCCGGCAGCGAACCAAGAAAATTGACCAATCAGAAGATTATCTATTTTGGGACACAATCTATTATGTAAGCTTAAACGCTGCTTAGTCACGGAAAACCAAAGCTGACAACCTTGGCGGCCGAACCGACTTCGCGACGAATATCCATGGATCCCGGTCTCGTTGACAACCACTTGTAAGAGTCAAATTCATCCCCCCAGACTCCAACTCTACGAACGAGTACCCAGAAGAGGGTCACGCTCAGATGATTCATTCCTTTCAGGACCCTCGGGATATAAATAAAAGTGCTGGAAGATAAAGATCAGGTCGAATACAACGGTCAGGTTGCCGAGTAACAGTTTGGCGGCGTTGCCCACTGCGCCAGAGCGATCAATTTGCGACGAAGAGTCCAGCACCAACTGCACCAGTGAGAATACTGCGCCTGATAGATCCAACAGGATCGCGCCGATGGAAAAGCCAACTGTTGACTTCCGTCGATAATTCATCGCCGCCTGGGGAGTGTATTTGACTGCAGTCAGACACACTTTGATCATGCCAATTATGTAGACCTACAATCCCTCTGTCAGCGCATACCCACTATTAAGCTACAGGTAGTAAACCCATCGGCTATCTTATGCACTCACCGCATCAATCCATTCCCACGACGCCGACGCTGACACCGGAACCCCCACCGAGGCTACCACGACTACCGTTAGGCAGGCCCCAAAAAGTGACAAAGCCAAGCTACTTGGTCGTTGCGGCTTGCGTTCAAAGTTCCAAAGTCGTGCGAAGGCAAAATGGCTGCCAATCCAGCAACATATCAGAGTTCCATGCAGGGCGTACACAAAATCGTTCCATCGGACGGTCGGTTCAGGGTTCTCTGGATGTCGTCTAGCATACTGATCCCGCACAACAGCCGAAAAGAGAAAGCAGCCATTGTATACAGAGTACGCAGTCAGTCCAAGTGAGTTGAGCAAAGCAAAATCGACTGAAAGACCATCCGTAGAGCGGCGACGATGGTTTCGTATGACTTGTGGGTAGAAGGATAGCGACCACAAGACGAAATAGGCCCAACCCAGTATTTGGGAGATGATTTGTCTCCAGGAACTCATCGCCATGGGAAATCTGGCATTTCTTTGGAAGAATAGAAAATAGAAAAGCCGCAATCGCATTTTTAACCGTGGTGAGATTCCCCATTTCGGAGTCAATCCGGAGTTCGGGATCGATCTTTGCAAAACCGCACAGCAACAATGATGAGATCATGTCTTTAAGGCTTTACAGTGCCTTGTCAAAAGTTTCCACAGCCCTAAGTGAATCCTGTCGTTTATCCTTAACAGATCCTAGCAATATATTTAGGAGGGTATTTAGGGCTAAGGATTGGCGCAGGGGCTTCGCACAAGGGTAGGTAATAAGGATAGTTAAGGGTTGTGGGCACTTTTGACGAAGCAGTGTACCTTCTAGCCACTCGGAATGTATTAGCACTGTGTTGAGAGAACCGCGGCTACGGGATTAATAACACGTAACTTGTCATATAAGCGTTTATTATTTTCTTATCTATACAAATGTCTTCGCCGGGAGATCCAGTCGGTAGCCCAATAGAATGAACCGATTGTCTGTCTTGTAGAATGCGCACAGTACATGCAACCACTTATCATACCCTCTTAAAAAGCTTTTGGGAAACTTCTATTCTTCGCCAACGAGCTGCTGCATTCCCGATATCCTTTCATTTATTTCGTACTTGAGGGGAAATTAAACAACAGTTGACGTGATTGAAGGCATGGGCTGCCGAAGGTGTCCTCCTCTATCTAGACATAGCACGCCTCGACCAGCGCATGCTAGTAGCCTGTGAAGTGTATTGGCTTTTCACTCTTGCGAATGCTTCGACCAGTCCTTTTCCAGTGCATTGAGCCGGGATATCAAACTCGATCTTAGCATAGCATTTGATCAAATGAAGCCCTAAAATTTGTGTCCTCAAGTAATTCAAACCCTTCTAAATTCAAAAAGTAGGAAATATCGGGGTCAGTCTTTGCAGTAGTGGCTACATCTATATCAGGAATAGATGCCCCAAGACGCGGTTCCAGGATTTCGTCAAGAATACGGGTGAATGAGGTTGCCGCCCTGCTTAAAATCGAAGAACTGGCCTGATCAGGGCGAGAAATAGACTCAAGATGTGAGATGAAAACACTTAGATTACGGATAAGTGAGGCTTGAGATCCCGAATAAAGCATCCGCTGACCCGTTCTGGCCTGCTTTTGTAAAGCTCGAAGCAATACGCTAGCACCCGAAAATCCATGGAAAAGAATCTAGTAACATTGAAGTCAGCACATGATAACAACTGCGGCATCTCGTCAAATGCTTCCGCCTCTCTTGATCATCCCATACCAAAAGGCCAGCCAGAAGGGCAGATGGGATGGATATCTCAGAATTGCAGACTCCTTTGACGAAGGGCCGTATTAAGGGGTCAAAGATATATTTACTATCCAAGTAAAATCACGCTGGAGGGCGACAGATCGTTCCCATTGCCGCCCCATGGTCAAGACGGTAGAGAGGATCGTGGCGCTCACGTCCAATAGGGTGCTGTCCATGTTCGAATCCGTGGCCAAAAGATTATGAATTAGGAACTCATTGTAAAGATATGTCAAATAACAAATGAGCAGCATCAATTTTACACTATCAGGGATGTTCTCCTTCCAACATTCGTCCGTATAGTGGAGATGGCTGGGTAACGATGCCCAGGCCTCGCTGCAACGATGAGATATAGCACTAAATGAATGTCAGTAAATGATGAATGGTAGGAAGCACAAGTAATTGGTTACTATGATGAACTTGCATCAGTTGATTGGATCTTTCCGCACTCGGCTGTTGTAGAGAAAGGTCTAGTATTTCTTCTCGAAAGGTGCTAATGGTAAACCGCAACCGCATCCAGGTTGTTCGTTGGTAGACTCTCGCAGTATTCCACCCATTCGCATCCAGAGCGGCTCGAGCCGCTTCAATAGCGTCAGGTCCTTCTGCCAGAACGTGGTCTCCAATATCAAGGGGGAGAGAGCAATCTGAGTGGCGCCAAGAGATTCGTGGTGGACGTCCAAAAAAAGTTGCAATGTTTTTATCAAGGTGGTAAGACGCCGCGAAAAGCCTCCGTCGAGATTCTAAAATGAATGGTGGCAGCGGTGTCGAGATTGGGGGATCTCTGTGCCACCCTAGTTCAAATATACTTGTCGCTAGTTCTCCGAGCCGCTGCCAAGTTGCCGAACCTAGAAAATGTAAAGTCAGTGCCTATCGTCGCTTACAGCACATCATAAAAAGTGTCCGCAATCCTTAGCTGTCCATAGTTACCCTCAGGGTTTAGGACTGAATTAGACCGGTGGAACGTGTCTCAGAGCCAGCCTTGGGGAAAGACGGAGGCCTAAAATTGCGGACATTTTGAACAAAGCGCTGTGATTGCGGCTAGAGTGTAGACAAACTGGAATAGCCTAGCACTATGCTTGTCAGAAGCACGTTTTCGTAGATAAGCCATAATGTAAGATCATTCAAGACGGTCAGATTCTTGCAGATATGTAGAGTGAGGTCGCAAACAGTGAGCATTTTCCTGGTAAACTGAGCCCTAGATTCGGTATTAAATGACCTGCCGCTAGATAGCCCGAAATAGCAAGCTTTGCCCGCTACAGCGCACAATATCCCGATGATCTCTAAGCGGAGTGATGGCCCTGTGAAAGATTCATGAAATGTCGCGCCGGTCATACTGGGCGAAACCTTGAAAGATTTCTTTGTATTTTGTATGACAGACAGACTAAGTGCAATAAGCTGTTCGCGGGTCACATTTTCCCGAAACGTAATGTCGATCTCCGCGACAGCGTTAAGAACGAGAGGGGTAGCGAAGACAGCGGTTTGTGAGATTGCGTAGAACTCCTGGATCAAGTGTTTAGCAGCAGAGAAGTCTGCAACGCTGCGAAGAACTTCTGTGGTCCTCTTGACCCAGGGAGTTGCAGACACATAAACATCGTCATCTTGGATATCATCATCATTACCTTCCAGCCCTGCAACGAAACTGGTGGGACCAAGATACCCGCCTGGTAGAGACTGCTCGGTCTGTGGAGTTGAATGGATAATCGGTGATGACATTTCCGCATCCAAATCTCCCGGGCGGCTATCAGGTGTGGTAGGATGATCTAGCTCACCAGGGCTTTCATCTCGCCGTCTCCGGTTGACGCCCGTTAATGGTCCAGGATGATAGAAACATCTCCGGGCAATACCTCGTTCTCGGCAGCGAGAGCATACAGGCATTTCATGGTTGCAACGGACTTTATGTTTACGGCAAGGCTCACAGGATGCAAGCTTCCCATTTCGGCGACGGGAGCTCCTAAGTAATTATTAGCCAAATATTGATCCATCAGGGGTAAGAAAGGCCGCAGTAAGACATTTCACTCCGAAGAAGTAGATATGTAACAACATGAACTGGAGAATACGGAGGAGCATGCAATATCACAATTCATTCATTCGCGATAGACGAAGTAATAAATTCGTCGATGTGCTCTCCATGTCTCCATCCAACAAGCACATGTCGACGAGGGTATCGTATTTTGGAAGTCGTTCCCGATTTTCGGAGTAAAAACCGGCGTTCGGAAATGGTCTTGGCAGATTAGTCATTCTGCTTGGCAAATGGATGGCGCAAACGCGATTACAGATAATGACCCAGGACTGCACAGAACTCCGTACCTACCGACTATTTTGGAAGAGTTGATATTGGAAAATTATGTTATGGAGCGCCCCGAAATTCAATGATTTTTTTACTGTGTATGGGTGGCAGATGTGGTCAAATAACAGTCCCACCAGGATCTCGTTCGACGGACTTTCGAACATCATATGGTCCAATGGCAACCTTGAACAATTCCAGATGATACAGTGTAGTTTGATGGTTGAGGGCCATACCGATTCTTCCAGCGGAGGGTTTAAGATACCGGCGACTTCGGTTCGAAAATTAGACAGATCTATTTTCAATGAAAGGAATAAACAGAATGAAATTTTCAAGAAAGTGCTAACAGAGATGGCTAAAAAGCTACAGGATAAGATATATATGAATTTTAGGTCATTTCAGATCAACGTCATGACAACTTACATCGCCCCTGGAAATTATCGTATCGGGTCCAATCAAATGGGTTGCGAAGCTAGTCGCGCACATCGTACAAAGAAGATATGCTACACGCCGAGTTAGGTGCAGTTCCTATTAACTCGCAACCAAGGACAAAGCCTACCTCTCCCCGTAATGGTGGCGCCGAATGCTTTCTGATAATAGAGCAGATACATCTAACACAACTAGTTTCCTCATGTGTCTGGCTCTTCGTGGGTCGATGGGGAATGTATTCGTGATAACAATGTAATCGATGCAATCACATTCTTCGATTTGCTCTAGCGAATTCTCGCCAAACAAGCCGTGCGTAGCAATGCAGTAAACTTTGTTGGCTCCACCCTTTTTCACCACCGTCTCCGCAGCTGCAATCCAGGAGCCGGCTCGGTCGATCATGTCGTCGACTATGAAAACGGTTTTGTCTTTGACATCACCGACAAGGGTGATAGTCCTTTCGTGGTTGGTGTTTTGCGTCTTCACGTCCTCTTCATCCGATGAAGCTTCAGCATCGAAAGAACCTCCTAATGCATGCTCTGGCTGGTAGGACGATATAGTTGAAATGACGGACTCGGCCATGGGATCTGCAGGGGGCCCATCGTACGAATCTGTCCGCTCAACAGGGGCATTATATACGGATGCCGAAGCAGAGTTGGATGAGGGATTTGGTGAGGGATAGTCGTCATCAACAATGTGGCCTTGGACTAATCTCCCGGTAATCACTTCACGTGCACGTTCATCGGTATATTCATTTGCGGCGTCATCGTCTTCATGGCTGCCTTCCAAAGACTCTGTCTTCGGCGTCTTGTTTTCTTCGGCGAGGGGCGTTAAAGCGTCGGATCGTGCGTCAGTGAATGGGTCAACGAGGGATTGCGAGTTCTGGTTAATATCTTGTGGACGGGGACGGGTGGGTAGGCTTGCACGGTGGGAGGTCATCCGTAGAGGAAATTCTGCGCTCCGGACGTTAGCTAATGTGTGTTCGACGGAGTCAAAGAATATAGCACTGTCGGTCATAGAGCTCTGATTGTATTTTTGTCTTCGCCTGTCGGTAGTGACGATGCCGAAATTCAATTTCAGTGCGTCGGCGAGCGAGGTGACGCGCTTGCTACCGCCGGCATTCTTTGTAACAACAACTGCTTCATTCCAACGCGGCACGTTTATCTTAATCCATCTTGCTATCAAAGCTTCGGCGAACAGATTATCGACGGGTTTTCCGAAGAAGCCTTGCATTTGTGAAGCCTAGAATACCATCAGCTGAAGATTTACCATTGTTGAATGCGGTTTTGCGCACATGAAGGTCAACCGTGATAACGTGGTCTACGCCCGCGATAGACAGTAGGTTGGCAAGCATTCGGGCTGTAATGGCGCCGCGATGGCTCTTCTTCTTCGATTGTCGCGAGTATGGAAAGTATCTTTGGATTGTCAGTTGATTTTGCATATCCTAGAATACAACTCATGGCACCTACGGCAACACAGCTTTGATTGTATTGTTAGCCAACCCTTTGCAGACCACTTGAAGCAGTATAACAAGTCAAGGGCCTACCTGTGATTGATTTCGCCGAGCCGCCTTTGCACGCGGAGATCATGATCAATAGCTCCATGACGCTATCATTGATTTTGGGGCTACCACTCTGGACAATGAAAACATCCTGGTTGCGGACCGAAACACCAATATTCACCGAAGTTTCTCCATTGCTGAACTTCCGCAGCTCACATTTAGCTGGTAAGGTGCCTAGACGCTCGCAGATGGCCTCCGCAAGGGCGGGGTGAGAACTGCCGGAGAAGATTTGGACGCCGCGCATGGTGAACTAGGTATTTGTTATCGAAATATCTTCCAGATCATCAAGATAAGAACCGGCAGAATTGCGCAGATAACCCAAGGACCTGTAAGGACGTCAAGCACCGGGTCAAGCAACGAGCTTCTTAAGGTTTTTGATATTTAAACCAAACTATTCACAACGTTCGAAAACTCAAAACTTTTTGGGCGCCGCCTTGAGATCAGTGGTGGAACATGTGACATCTTTTCACTGGCGAAAGGCGGTCGAGAACAATTCTATCAGAATTCACCCGCCAAAAGTTTTTTGGGCCGCCGATAGCCATGTGAATCCTAGAAACCTGCATTTGGTCTAAGGAATCCAAAAATAGCATTCTTTCACCATGCCCGATCACTTTCCTGCCATTCAACCCGGTGGATCCTTGATGGTCGCATGGCAGGTCCGGGGCAAACACATCCTCGTTGTTGGAGGAGGTGAGGTTCGTCAACAAACATCCTTTTTGTTTGCCGGCAGATATTCTTGCGCATTTTTCTAATACAGCTATAGGTCGCTGCAGGTCGGATTGTACATGCCTTGAACGCCGATGCCAAAGTCACCGTCGTATGCCCCGCCGCTTGCCTAAATGCCGAAGTAAAATTCCGCATTTCTCAAAACCAAGTCACTCACATCGATCGAAAATTCGAAGATGCCGATTTGGATGATGCGCATGGTATATTACTGGTTTTTGTAGCAATTGACGACCCCGAAGCTTCGACCCATATCTGGCAGCTATGCAAGGCGAAACGGATACCCGCAAACATCGCTGATGTACCCCCAGAATGTGATTTCTACTTTGGCAGTGTCCATCGTGATGGCCCACTCCAGGTTATGGTGAGCACCAATGGGAACGGGCCTAAGCTAGCTAGCATTGTTAGGAAGAAGATCGCATCTACACTTCCAGGGAACACCGGCGCGGCCATTCAAAACGTGGGTTTGTTAAGACGAAAGCTAAGGGAGATTTCTCCCGTAGCGAAGGATGGGCCGAAGAGAATGAAATGGTCAGTACTCTTTTGCCGTGTGGAGTATTCGCGCCTATGTGCTTACAGCTTATAGGATTTCCCGCATATGCGAGACTTGGAGTTTGGAAGAGCTTGTCGAAATCGATGAGAAAGATATGGACTTTCTTCTTGAATTTTATGCCAAAGATATAGTGCCAAGTTTCGAGCAAGTTCGCTTAAAAGAAGAAAGTATTGCGCCTTTTGATGGCAGCATGGGCTGGAGCTGCTGATGCTCAGCCGTGTCTCTTACAAGTTCTTGAGCCGTTATCCCCAATTTGTTATCTGCTGTAAATACGCTATATAAGCATCCATAATAAGCGTTTCTTACTTCTTAATCTATCCCTCTCATTGTCCTCCCAACTAGCTTAAAGCTGATCAAGTCCTTAAGCGTTTTCATATCGATATATCCTAATGCGTTACCATGTTGCTAGATATGTATGCATGTGCAGGCTTTCGCCCAGAGAGGTTGGGGGCCTCTACCCTCCCTCTGGCCTATCCTTGACCTAAAACACCATTTTGTTGTCGAGCTCGTTCGTATAAAAGCCTGAAAGATACCTTTTAATCCAAGTTCGATCCTGCCATACCGTTGAAGTACCATCAGGAGGACCATCGGAATGTGTGGTCACACTTCTAAAAGGTTATCTATGATTAAAAGCTTAGGGGTCCAAACGGCTAGCCTGAAGAATACTGTGGCAGGGAAAGGTTGAATATTTCAGAGGAGCGCGGGCAGGAGCAAAGATTTTGGCACACGGGACCACATATTCTCCACGATGGCTCATATTAATGAGAATATTACATCCATAAAATCCCTATAAACACAAATTGGTCGTTCCCTAATCTGTCGATTTGAGAAATTGTTTCAGTGCTATTTTCATCTTTTTGAAACTCCCAGATTAATTCTGTGTGAGTGGACACTTGATATCAGGGAGGCTTCGGGTTGGTTAACTATATTTATATACAGTGCATCGTCAAAAGTGTCCACAACCCTTAAGTATCATTATCACCTACCCTTGTGCTAAGCCCCTGCGCCAGTCCTTAGCCTGCCCTGGATAACCTCCTAAATATACCCCGTAGGCATAACTTGCCAACTAGAGAGGAGGCGGCGACCTTTATCTTGATATTCATCCTTGTCGCCAAAAAAGGTAGTTTCACAGTCGGTACGAGCGTCGAAGGGCCTTCATCCAGAACGGAAGTGATTGCATATGAGCCGGCAAAGTTGCCTCGAAGATACCTCATTGACTTCTCGGTACAAAAAGCGCTTCGCCATATGGGGCCTCGAGAAGGTAAAAGTCCGTTCCCCAGGTACTGAGTCAAAGTCGATCTGGTCGCGGCGACTTCTGGCGCGTGAAGAATGTCCAACTGAGCCCAATGCGTGATTCGATTTCTTGCGGAAAAAAACGACAGCCTTAAGGTTGTATGCGTTGATTTTTTCAAGTTGAAAATTGTCGTAGCGTAGCATCGCCTTGAAGTACATGCCTCCGTTTTCCATACCGGGGCGGAATACGGTCAGGGAGGTAGCACCAGAGTGCGGTTGCCACCATGGCTCGGGCAGATCAATTTCGTCAGAAGGTCTGGTAATGGTCAGACGGGTGGGATATCTCCGCCATCCATTCCGGTCGGGAATAGGATTTGGTCTCTCTGTGTTTTTAAGTTCTTGCCAACAGGCGTTTCTATCATTATCCCCGAGAGGCAATCCAGGCTCAGACTAATGACTGCAAAATTCCCTCCACCGCGACATGTACTGTTCCTCGAGGATATTGGCCTGTAAATTTGACGGTGAAGGTGTTTGCAAATAGAAGGATAAAAGTATAACACTATGAATTTGTGTCCCGTTGACTCAATATATATATACTACTCAAGGAATCGGTTGCCTCACGATGTACTGGCTTTTTCTTGTAAGGCAAAGCAACCACCAAAACATCAGGGTCTGTAGCAAGAAGAGGTTTGCCAGCGCACTGCACTTGCACCTTAATGGCTTCTAGGTCATTATCTGGTATAGCGAAGGTGACATTGCCATTAAAGGCTGCCCATAGGAATGATCGTAGCCCGAAAAAAGACGTATGAAATACGCCCCAAGGCGCCATTTGATTTTGCGCACCTTGCAAAGCAACTTGGCTGTTACAGAATCGAGAGATGGCTGCGGATCGTTGTTGATTGAATTTTCTAGTATGTGTTCCATGGAAGACTAGGGGCCCTCCGCTCTGAAGAGGGGAGAATCCTGGAGCTGGTGGTCGGAATCCATTTGTAATTCTGTTTTCACGCCATGCAGATGGAATATTTGGGCCAAGTAAAACGATTTGCTGAATTCCGCCCGCAGAGGGGAGAAGATCATTGGCTCCGTCATACCCCGAAACCAGGTTCAATAGGTTGTTGTATTGCATGGCTGCACATAAAATTGCGAGGAAGCACAGGCGGTGAAGGTGTTTGTAAATAGAAGGATAAAAGAATAACACTATGGAATTGTGTCCCGTTGGCTGAATATCTATATATATCTCTGACTCAAGGAATCGGTTGCCTCACCAAGAACGGCCGTTCTCAAAATCTGCGCCGCCTTCAAATCGTTGATGCTTAATTTCTTCGTCACATCATCATCTAAGTTATCACATGGGGCTTTGGAAACTTCGTCTGGCTCGGAAACTCTCTGTGCTTGCGAAAATGTACTGGAAACTTGCTGTTTTTGCAGGCTTGTCTCGTCCGTGGGAGCGTTTTGAACCACTTGCTTAGTTTCAAATCGGCTTCTCATAAAAGCATAAAGGCCCTTGACAGCCTTATAGGATGTGGGATCAAATTTTCCGTTCGCTTTAGATCTTACCGTACTAAACCGTGGAAGAGCAGGGCATCTTGACCATCCTTGCCTATATGCTTTGTTGTGGCTTTTTCTTGACAATGCTGGGAGTGCCTTTCTTAAGGTGCCAGCGGGATTCAGGGCCAGATGCCAACCATTGTAAGTGGAGCATGGCCTGTCTCACGGAGATTCCACCATCCGAGTCTGGAGACGCGTTGTGAGCGATTGGTAAGCTACAGTAATCTCACCGAATAGCAGACCACATAGGTTAGCAGGCCGGTTGATAAGCCAAGAGCCAGAGTCACCTGGGCGGCAAAAGTCGTTTTGAGTGTGCTGAGCCGTATGCTCTCGCTTGCTGAGAATGACAAATTCCTTGGTTTCTGCAGCTCCTAGTGGCGTAGGGGTTTTCAGTGTTTTAGTTTCGTTATTCGCAGGAACGCCATTTGAGTAGTTTAAGCCCAGACTCAGGTTATTGAACGCGCCAGGTAGCGACAGGAGCTTTTCATCCAAAACACTCGCCGGCATCTCTTCATACTCGACAACGATAGTCGAGGAGATCTACGAGATAGTAGCAGCATCTGGAAAAGAGCTCGCAATACCGCCGTTCACAGAATAAAGTAAATTCATGTAGATGGTGATAATTCTTGAATAAAGGCGTCTGAAATAGGAGCCCGAGCAATGGCATCGAGAGTCTGTACTCTCTCAACGACTTAAAGTTGTTGGTTATATAGGTAAGCTACAAAAAGCTCCGCAATTTGTATTGCTTTCATAGGCATAATAGTAGGTAGGCATGGTAATATATCGGTAAATTGGTAACAAGAAAGTAATGGTAATAATATATATATTTTAAAATTTCGGCATTCAGGATAGTAAAAATATTTATATTGCTCATAAACTTGATGCTTGTAGATGGGAAAGTTGTAAAGGAGATGGTGAGGGACCTTTATATAGCTGAGGTCTGGAGAGAAGGCGGAAGTGGGTTAATAATATTCCATAGCATTACGTAATGCCAATGAATGGGGAGGTGAAGGTGGACCAATCAGAGCGGAGAAGGCCCCTGAAGGGCTCACTTTCACTTTCACTTTCACTTTCACCTTCACTTTCACTTTCACTTCACTTCATCCTTACCAGCCCTTGGCAACAGTGCTCACTATTGCTCTGCCACCCCATGAATGTTCTTTATGATCAAGGCATATGTTTAAGTGGCTATTTATGGTAGCTTAAGGGTTCATTCAAGCTTGTGTTCCAAGAGTGAGTAAAGGGATGACAAAGTGATGTGGACAATTTTGACAAAGCGCTGTAGAACCTGATACGGCTTTGACTGCAATAATGGATTGGGATCACCTGGCTGAAGAGAAGTCCCAGCACTATTTTGCTGGCTGGCTGAAACTTCTTTCCCACGAGTCACCTGCTTTACCTCTGAGGCTCGCTGGTCAACATCGACCTGGCTTTCGCCCAGTTGAAGCGTCGGATTTCACCACCGGAGCCTACAACATCTGTTCCATCGTCACATTTGAAGACGGGTTTCGCGTAGTCGTTCGCTTTCCTATTTTGGGCCGCAGCAGATTCCGGACCGAGAAATCCAGAGATGAGCTCGCGGTTCTACAATTCCTCAAACAACAAACACGGTTACCTGTGCCCGTTGTCCTTGGTGTTGGCGGTTGGGGATGTGGCCCTTACATGGTCACAACTTTCCTTGAGGGCACACTGTTATCCAAACTTCTCCGAGACCCTACCATGGAGTCACCCAGCTTAAATCCAAATATATCAGAATCCGACCTGAAACGAGCTTATTATGTGATGGCTCGCGTCGTGCTCGAACTCGCAAAGCCAACCTTCTCGGCAATTGGGGGCTTGGAATTCGATATGGGAACTTGGAAAGTGGGCAAGAGACCACTAAGTCTCAATATGAACGAACTCGTGCGCGTGGGAAACCTTCCTCCAGGAGTGTTCGCCGAACATACTTTTCAGACAGCGTCCGAATATTTCCAGGAGCTCGCCACGCAGCAGTTTCTTCATCTCCAGCATCAGCGTAATGATGCCGTAGAAGACGAACATGACTGCCGAAAAAAATATATAGCGCGGTGCTTGTTCCGCAGAATTGCAAGGGAGATCCAGACAGATCAAGGTCCCTTCCATCTTTACTGTGATGATCTCCGTCCGTCGAACGTGCTTGTTTCCGATCCAGATTTCAACATCTCTGGTGTCATCGATTGGGAATTCACCTATGTTGCTCCCGCTGAATTCACATACACCGCTCCATGGTGGTTGCTTTTCGAGAGCCCGGAGGCATGGGAATCTGATCTGAATGCTTTCCTAGCTCGTTATAAACCACGCCTCCATCTTTTCCTCAAAGTACTTCGTGATTGTGAAGACAGACAAATACAAAAAGGCTCTATGCCAGAGTCTCGACGGCTATCGGAGCGAATGGCCCACTCTGTCGAGAGCGACCTATTTTGGTTTTGCCTTGCAGCGAGAAAAAGCTTTATGTTTGATGACATATATTGGTCTTTTCTCGATAGAAGATATTTTGGTCCATTAGGCTCCTTGGATGATAGACTTTGTCTTCTGTCTCAAAGAGAACAGGATGAAATGGATGGATTCATCCAGAGGAAAATGCAGCAAGCCGCAGAGAAAACTATAGATGATCACCTAACCTTTGATGAACTTGTGGATTTGTAGCTTGACAGGTAATATGGTCCGATTTGATTCTTAATTCAGGCAGCATCAGGTTTAACTTCAGTCCAATTTTCAATACGATTAATGAGCAGCCGTAACGTCGGAATTCGCTTCAACTAGCTACAAACCCCAATTATATCCCCCCTGTTACTCCATAGGGAAACGGGAGATCATATTGGCTAAGTTTCAACACGTATTGGATGACTAGAGTGCCCACAAACATCTTTGAATGCTGCTCCAAATGAAAGCCCAATTTCCGATTCTTCGGTATACAGGGTGTAGATCCACATTTGATCTTTTGATGTTGTGTGCTCAGCATGCATTGGTTTGTTATGTAAGATACTCAGACCTGGACATAACAGAATGATTTATCTAAGAAGAAAGCGCTTATACCGCATAAAAATTATCATCGTTTTAATCAAAACCCGAATTACGCATCAGTTGGCGGGGAATGCGTCAGATATAAACACCGCTTTGGCCTTCGTTGTGGCGGATTGGCAGACGCCTCTCCTCTAAACCGACATCAGCATCAATGTCGGGTTCTATCGTATTGATCAACACACCTACCCTTGACAGGTCTTCATAGGTCCTCACGTTTACTTATTATTGTCGTTCTTCTTCTTGCGTTTGATAGTACTTGCATTGGCCGCCTCAATCATCATTTGCTTGTCTTTCTCCGAAATATTGTCGATAGTTTCTTTAATTTTAAGCAGTTCCTTCAAATGTTTCTTTAACTCTTCAGTCTGGCTCTCGGAGGGAATTTGGACGCCAATTTTGATATCACCGCTAGAGTCACTGATTAATGAAGGGATTCGTTCGAGGCTGTCCCGGTTAGACGCATAGAAGGAGTAGATTTGGTATAAGGTATCGCGAGCTTCTTTTCCTTTATCAGACGTGGCACTCATCTTGCCTCTTAAGGATAGTAATAGGCTCAGGGCATAGAATGTCGTGGACTTGAATAATTTATTGAAATATTAGCATCTCCTTCTCAGTGGAATTGAGAAGCAATAGAAGAGAAGGCGGGGTACAGGCGTTTTATGGGAGAGCCCCAAGATACGAGGGATGTGGGGTTGAACCAATGGTAGGAGCGGATCTGGAATTGAATGACAGTGGGTTACCGGGATCAACCGTTCCGACCCGTGGAGTAAGAGGCTCGATGTGCGTTTAATGGGGCCTTCATCATGGGATTCATATTCCAGCAATGTATCACTCCGTACTGGCGCCGTAGTGAGGAACCAGGTGTTCTAGCGATTTCGACCTGCCCGAAACTGCATAGTTTCGAGAATAATACATGGGTCTTGAAGACCTCTGCATCTAGAAGTCTTAGTAGAGAAGCATTCTTTTCAGGCGAATACTGAACATGAATTCTGTTTCGATTGTTTATTTTTCTTCCCTAAAATCTAGAAAATCACTATAAGTACAGGGCGAGGAAAAGACGCGCTAGACGCCAAACCGCCGCAAACATCCACTCAAGGCCCGTAAAAAAATTGCGGACGCAGGTCAGCAGTATTGATCGAAATACAAGAATCAGAATTCAAATGTAACACATGATTTAGCAGCGCCGAAAATTTATGGGTTGGCCTTGACGAACTCGACACCTAGGAGGGCATGGATGTTAGATTATGCTATGTTATTGTTTTTTCATACTTGAGTTCTGAACTTACCCTTGGTGATGTTCTTCTTAAGGTCAACCAAGCAGGCATCAAGAAGCTTCTGCTCGGGCTCAGAAACCTTGCCAACTGGGAGAATCTCCTCGACACCGTTGGGGCCGAGTCTGACGCGGGAGGCGAAGAAATCAATGCCCTGGGACTTGTAGAGAGGGCTTTCAACGAAAGTGGGCTCAATAACATTCTTGTCACCTTGGGAGGCCTTGAGCAAGCTCTCGGCGAAGCGGGCACCGGCCATAGCCATGGAAAGTGTGGCAGATCCGGCACCGGCCTTGGCCTGGACGACTTCGTCACCACCAAACTGGATACGCTTGATCAGGTTGGTGTAAGCTTCTCCAGAGATATCTGGGTGGTTGGATTGAGAGATAAGGGGAACGATGGTCACACCAGAGTGTCCACCGACGACTGGGACAGCCTCATCAGCGGGATCGGTAGATTTGACCTCAGAAATGAAGCGAGAGGCACGGACGACGTCAAGCGTGGTGACACCGAAAATGCGCTTAGGGTTGTATACGTTCTTGGCCTTGAAAACCTCGGCAACAATTGGAACGGTGGAGTTGACCTAAATATGATGTCAGCTGTTGGCCGGAGGTCCGCATCACGAAGCTTAAAGAACTCACGGGGTTGGAGATGACAAGAATGTTGGCGTTAGGGGAAGATTCGGCGGCAGCCTTGGCTAAATCGCGGACGATGGAGGCATTGGTGTTGAAGAGATCTGAAATGAACGATCAGTTCTATGTCTTTAAGCAATCGCACAAGGAGGTTGGTCTAGTGCTCACCATCACGGGACATGCCGGGTTTGCGAGGAACACCAGCAGGGATCAAGACAATCTCAGCGTCGGTCAAAGCTTCACGGAGGCCGGAGGGTGTTGGGTCGTGGCCAGTAACTTTACTGTTTGTGTTGATGTGGCTAAGGTCGGCAGCGACACCTAAAGAAGAGAAATTCGCGCAGTCTTAGCACCACCATTCAATTCGCCGAGACACCTCAATTGGGCGACTGCTGAGATCAGAATCCTCGCGTACCTGGTCCACCGCGGATATCGTAAAGGGCGAGCTCGCTAACCCGTGGGCTGAGCTTCATCAACAAAGAGAGAGGTTGGCCAATGCCGCCGGCAGCACCGAGTACGGCGACTTTAGAGTTCTACTCAATTGAGACAGTCAGTGTGAAGAAACGTAGAAAAGATAGCTTGAATAGAAAGGTTGAGTCTGTAAAAAAGGTCAATTGGGATAAGGACAACATACCTGTTGAGCAGTTGCCGAAAAAGCACGGCGCTGGACAAGGCCGATGGTTCTGCGAGCAGCAAACATGATTACGGTTTTTTTTTTTTTTTTTTGGGTATCACGTTAACGAATGGTTGTAATAGTTTGACAGCTCTTAAGACAAAAAGTCTTGACAGATGCTTTCTAAAGCGAAAGAGAAGGGCAGAAGCGTGCGTGTTGGGCAAAGAAACGGTGAGAGTAAGAGAGATGAGAAAGTATTACGGAGATAGTGAGGTTTTTCATTCCGGCTGGTGGAACCGGTCACGGGGACAGCCGGGATCCCCTGGTTGGTGCTTCGCCGTTACCGCAGGGAGGAAGCTTCAGCGGTTCCGTTGACCGAGGGTTTGATTAAGTACCACACCCCCAGGCATGGCTTTGTAGTTTGTCTGAAGAACAACTTCGCTGAAGGCTGGCAACAATTTAGATTCATACAAATGTTCAGAGACCTCTTAATTCCATAATTTCCACGTTATACAAATTCGCGAAAAAAAAAGAAGTTGGACACTACCGGAATCGAACCGGTGATTTTCTCCAGTCAATCGACTGAGGTTTGCGAAGAAGACGTCATACCACTAGACCAAGCGCCCGAACTTTACCGATTAGCACTTTCTTAGGTATGTGTCCGGTTCTCCATTACCATCTGGCAGCCTCAAAAGGAGCTGGATACGTTGGTACGCAGGACCATTCTCGCCCCGAAGTGGAAGTTAAAACACATTGTCCTGATATCAGCGTGAAACAGCTCAGACCTGTGCTGCCAGTCATGGATAAATGTTCCAAGTACTCCGTAGTACTCCGTATCTCCCAGGGAAACGTCAGACAGCAACCACCTACTGCAAAACCAGAAGATATAAATGTATATTCATGGTACCCCGAAAACCCTTAGAGCTGAGATATAAATCTGAACATGAAATCCAAGTGAACCATCTGAATATGAAGAATTCTAATGTAGAGCAAATCTTTAATTTCATAACCGCAATCGTGGAACTTTTCTTCGTGAACCTTAATTCTTGATAGATAGGATGACATAAGCAGCCGAGCTCTTTCGGACCGGATAAATGGCTCCCCGGGTCATTGCCAGAAAGCGGTGTTCTTGGGCAGAATGCGCTAAATAGACAGCTTGCAAGCTGGTGGCACAGGTGGTCATTGATATTCGATTTCTATTACCCTTTCGCGCTCTAATTGCAACTATATCTTTATTCACATCTTGATACTTTTATTCTCAAAATCCGACCCCTTTTCAAGCGTAAAGCGCAATGGTGGGTGTCTCTTCAAGCCCATTTCCGAAAGCTTTCTGGCTGACGTAGAGCAATAGAACTCTTTGTTTAACGCTGCGCTGAAACAATCCACGGCAGTGCGCCGTGACCTTGATTCTCTTGCTGAATCTCCTACTTCCTCTCCGGCTGCTCTTCAAGGTGTGTCACATTTTGTCCATACAGCAAACATCCTTTTTGTCCGCAACCCAATACTTACGCCTCCCTCGATAGGCCAACTGTCCGCTTCCTTGGCTTCGTTCTCCCGCACCATTGACGACTACTCTTCGCTTTCGAAAAAGGAGCTCATTCCAGAAAAACAAGAGAAAGCATTTGAGCGGTTAAAAAACTTCAGAACTGAGCTATCAGAGTACCGGGCACAATTTGACCGACTCAAACGGGAACGGGAAGACGCAGTAGGTGTAGTCCGATATCAGAGTATAGCTCTGTTGCAAAGCAATTAGACCATCTTTCTAATCTTAATTCCTTCATAGCAAGTTGCTACGGACAGAAGCGAGCTACTGGGCCGACGACCTCACCATGCAGCCACTCCAGAGAATCCATACGCACAATCTTCACAATCCTCTGTTTTTGCCAATCCCAACAGACCGCAAGCCTCCGGAAGTACAGGCCTCAGTTTCGGCGCCGGTCCATCAGAATTAAACCGCGAACAGCACGCACTCCGAGAGCAGTCATTTTTTTCAAACACAAATACGCAGCTGGACGAGTTTCTAGATCGAGGTCGGGCGGTTCTTGGAGATCTGGGACAGCAACGAGAAATGCTAAAAGGGACTCAGCGACGGTTGTACAGTGTTGCGAATACGCTTGGGGTTAGTGGAGAGACTATTCGAAGAGTGGAGAGGAGAGCTAAGCAAGATAAATGGATATTCTGGGCCGGAGTTCTGATTTTTTTTGGGTTCTGCTGGGCAGTTCTGCATTTCTTGCGATAACGGATGGAAGCTCTGGAAGCTGTGCCCAAATTTTCTATGCATATATTGACTTCGCTGTGAATCTAACAACGTGATGGTTTGTTTATTGTATGCGAGCGTATATCAGCGAGCGTTGTTGTAATGGCTTCAAAATGACCAAGGCGAATAAAGGGCTCTTGACAAACTTGCTCAGAGGTTTTTCGGGCTTGACCATTTCGTTCTATCAGGCAAATCAATGGCGGAGCTACTCCAAGTACCAAGTCCGTTCTCCCAAGCCTAGTCTTCGTCTAAAGTTCCCTCGATGCGTCTAACCGAGCATGTCAATGATCTCCGCATATGCCACCGCTGCTTGCCCACTGCCAAGATGATGGTCATCTCTATTCGGAGTAGAAGAAAACCTCTTTAGGATTGAAGCACTGTATACTTATTAGAAAATCAGTTATTACGAGGTCCCGATCCAAGGCTAGGCAAAAGGATCATGACCATTTTTGTCAATGTCTCTTCATGCACACAAAATTCCAATAATAGTAAGGATATCAATTCCTACCATGACTCGGCCGCACATACATACATGCATATGAAGTTCCAATGGTAGGACTATCAGGTCCCGCCTGTCACAAACCCTGGCTCAGACATGAACAGCTAATTATTCCCAAGGCCGAGTGGATCTGAAAAGTATTTACGTCCTCTAAAATCCATACATTCACATGAACGAATACTCACTGCGAGTTCTGCGCCTCCGTTCATATCAGCCCAGGCGATAATTCTCTCCGCAACTACCTTCCAGTCTTTCGGTGAATTCCTTTGGACGTAAATGACGATAGTCAACACGCGATCTCGTGATAAAGGGGTGTGCAATTCGTGAAGGTACTCCACCGCAAGCCAACCGACGCCAAGTTCTTCCAAAAGCATATCTTTGAAGTCGCGCTGGGCTTTCGCAATCTGCCGCTGAAGCGGTCGATTATACGATTGAATCGTATCCGGGATGCGATAATCAGGCAACTCGACATTGTGGAGTGGACGGCCGTGGAGAGCCTGAGGCATGTTGACTTTGCCGTATGGAAGGCCGTGGCGATTATCAAGCAACTGGACATTGAGGTGTGAAAAGCCAGGCACGCCGCGTACAAAGGCCATGAGTTCAGTGCCTAGCCCCCGCCAGGACTTGAAAGGCCGCCATTCTCTGCGGATCCAAAATGTCAAAAACACCAAAGGGGCAAGCTTGCGAAGCTCAATAGAAATAGGGACGAATTGGTCGAGTGCGTAAATAGCAGGCGTGCGCATGCCATGCTTAGTAAAGATCCTTCGGAAACCTTCCTCCATGGAATACCGCTCAGTAGAATCCCAATACCGTCTCATAGGATCATTTTCGTCCAAAGGTCTGATATAATACGGCAAATTAGTTGGTAATAGCGGTCCACCTGCCTGATAGTCACGTTCAACAAAATCACCAGCCATTCCGTTGTTCAAAAACGAACCTCCTGTTGACCGTATGCGACCGTCTACAGAGTTTTTATACCAATCTTCATCCGTCAGCTTGTTTGGGCTGGTTTTCCGAGATATCCGGTATTCCTCCTCGATAAAAACTGTGCGATAACGGTATGATTTTGCCAAAGAACGAATGGCATCACCCCGAAGTATCGTGATTTCGCCCGAAGATAGTTTGCGATTCATAGTTTAGGCCGCTGCTGAGAAACAATCAGAGCAAGGGAAAATTGCCTCGGACTCGGGTGTAAAAGATATCAAATTGTAATGAGTAGACGGTAGCCAAATTAATATAGACAGCTCAGGGTTGCGAGGACACTTGATGCAGACATTTTAGCAGAAATAGGAAGCTTTGATATAGAATCTTGCAGGCAGGTGCGACCGGGGAACACCCCGTGCCTTCCGGCTCTGCGGTAGAGCACAGTTGCGACTTCCTCCGAATCCATCCACGAGAATGTGGGAAGGTTGTCCAGGGCAACGCAGCGAGAACTGCGGTCGCGAGGCGTTGTGGATTGTTCGGTCGGCTTGTAGATGTAGGCGGTTTTCACATAACAGAGATATGCGAGTGAGCCACCTATCATTTTGGTTTCGAGTCGGAATCAACCCGAAGGGTCTCTTGTGGTGTCAATTTCTGCAATACGACACCACTCTCTTGCACTCCAGAATACCCCTGAGTTGCCACAGATGATTCCGGTTGCGTTGCGGTTCCCGGCTCCGGATCCGGAGGGTGCTTTTTTGATCGTTGGCGAGTTTTATATAGCACAACAAGTTGGTTGATCGCTGTGGCAAAGAGAACCAGGACGGCTGAGACCACTGGTGACCACTGACCCACCGAGCTATACGTTTCTTCAGTAGGAAGGTCTGTTTTCACCAAATTAAGCTCGTTGAGAATGATATTAGTGACAAAGAGCGGCAGAGCGGCGAGGTCAAAGAGCAGGTCTATAAACATGAGTATGGCTAATAGGCTCGAAAGCACACGTCTCTTGAAATTGATGTTGACCTTAGTGCTGCAGAGATATTGAAAAAGAAGAATGTATCCGCCGTACCAAGTTTCGCAGGCGGCATTGTACGTGCTTTGGGAAAGACGTGTGTGAAGAGCGGTGTTCAGGTACAGCATTACCACCGAGGTACATGCTTGCGACGGAGTGTGCGGCGTCAAATTGTAACTGACGGATTTGTGCACTGCAGATAAAATAGGAACGAGAAGGATAGTACCGAAATTGGCGTATGTTCCCAAAAGATGATCAGTCGGTATGGCAGTTATCTCCTTGGGTTGTCGCATCGGTATTCGAGCTGAGAAGCACTTGTAGGTACAATTGAACTTTGCAGATAGAAGATCAGAATTGGAGGTCAAGAGTTCTCCCGCAGAGCTCCTACACGCAGGCTCTGCGTCTGAATGGACATCAATGAGAAGTGCCCGGCCAACTAGGCATCCTACCCCTACCAAGCCTCCCCATATAACGATCACTATCCTCCCCTCCGACCGTCTTAGAGCGGAGGACCAATGCACCAGTGCCGCGAATGCCACACACCCGGTCGTGAGCACTGCCCATGCTGCCAGGATATCCAAATCAAACACCGGTTTTCTTGATTTTATCATTGCGATCATATGGATTGATGTAGCACCGGCGTAAGATAACGCGGAAGCAAGAGCTCCCATAACGAGCCATCGTTGATAGCGGCCTAGAATTCCAAGGACCAGCGAGACGTAGTAAAGAAGTCGGGGGAGTAGGCCGTACTGTCCGCTGATAGGGTAAACACAGATGACGGTATCATTGTGCCCATTGGGAACATTGGAAGGGAGAACGAGTGCCCTTTCAGCAAGCCTCGAAGGAGTCGGATTTGGTTTTGCCCAAGCTACCGGAGCGAGCAGGCAGCATATCCCAAGAATAAAGAGTAAAGGGATAATAGCACGACGCATATTGCCAAAGGGCTAAGCTTCAATTCATTGGCTCCATCTGGTTTCGTGAAGGTTGCACAGAGCAATACTCCAACCTAGAGGCCAAAGAGTAGGTAGGTAGGAGTGTCAATATTGACGTCTCGACGAGAATCAAAGGGCTTCAAGAATTAAGAAAAGAATTTGAACACCATGCTCTTCACCGGCGAAGTTATCGGGGTCTAGCTTCAAGGATATCAAGAAAGCTATTCCCAAGGTCGGCCAACGCGCGGAATTGTTTGATCTTAAAGATCCAAGTTTCTTTCGTCACACTTGATCCCAGTCATTTTGATCATCTTGTGCGGCTTGAGGCTGAATGGCTTCCATCAGCCAACGCGCGAATCAAATCTTCAACAGACTCTCCGAGCCTCGTATTCTGTAACCGATCATCCCGAGTCTTTGACCGCGCCGCGCTTGGCCGCAATAGGGAAAGAGACTTGGCAATCATCAAGGCTGATCTTCCAGTTTTTAGCAGCCTGAGTGTTTTCTGATTAAGAATCTGCTCTTATAAAAGGGATCCAGGCTTCTCTGTGGATAAAAAAGGTGATGATTGCTCCTCACAACAGACCAAACCAAAAAGATTCGATCTGCAGGCGAATTTCTACGCGGTCAAAAGTGACACCGGCCGGGCCTCCGTACGAAGGGATTGGATTCCAAGTCCAACAACGCAACAAGCCACTCTACCACAGTGCCGTGGCTGTGCGAAAACTTTCTTAACATTAGCTGAAGCGACAGAGGGGACGATGAGATCTAGAAGTGAATATAAAGTGTATAAAACCACAGTGATTAATATCAACTGACACTCAATTCTGCTGGAGGGTTTGGATAGATGGTTGATTGAATAGCATTGCATGTTGTGACACCAACCCTTGAGCATGTCAATTGCAAACGGACTCAGATTGCAACATGATTGTCGAGACTTGATGGAACCGGAATCCATCTCCAAAGCTATGTCTCAGCCGTGCCGGCACAACCCGCGTGGTCTTTTCAGGGGCTGATCCGACCCGACCCAGTGATTTGGAACCTCGTTCTGCACTCTCTTCCTTTTTTCCCTATTATTCACCATCCCAAAATCTATATCGTGTCCATCATGGCGGCATTATTTTCAAGAAATGTGATAGCATTTCCGAAGGGCGAGTCTTCCCATGTTTTCTGTCGCGTCGTGCTGTTTTCCGACGTCAACTGACAAATTAACCGTCCCAGCGCCAGCTTTGTTCGGCTTACGTCGCGGAGCAGTTACGTCGACATCATGTATGCCCCCCATGGCAAATCTAACATGGCGGCGACAGATTCGGTACGAAGTCAAAGATACCCGAGTCACCAGTTATCGGTGTTCGTTGGGTTTTATTAACCTACTCAATACTCCTTTAGGACGGAGCCTACGAAACCCACTACGATGCCAATGGAAATCATCACACCAGAATCTGGTCAAGAGAAACTCGCTAATCAACGCCTCCGACGACCTGTGGCACCCAATCTTGCCATATATAAATGGCAGGTGCACTCTGTCAGCTCCGCAATGGAGCGAAATACAGGAATTCTTCTCGCAGGAGGCTTGTATCTCCTCGGTGGGTCATACCTGATAGCTCCTCTATTCGGCTGGCAACTTTCCTCGGCGGCCCTCGCCGCAGCGTTTGGAGCTATGCCGATAGCTGCAAAGGTCGCCCTGAAGTTTACTTTCGCGTGGACTTTTACCTTCCATTTTTTCAACGGCATGCGGTATATTGCTACATCTACCGGGCGCACCGTGGCTAGTAAGACGCAGGTCATCAGAATTGCGTGGGCTGTTATTGGCTCATCGGCATTGGCTGCCGTTGGTTTGGTTGCTTACGTTTAGAGCGAGTCCTAGCCGCGCAAGGCCGACTGCCCTTCTTTGATTCGAGATACAAAGACCTAGTATCTATGCTTTGTTGTATATACATGCAGACATGCATTCATGACATAAAAAGAAATTACTTCTTTCCATGAAGTCATCAGCGACCATCAGTATTACTCCTTATTCTAAATGCCAATGAGCCTTGTTCATCAGGCAACATTTATCCGCATTCTGCCAACCAAGATCTGTTTCTCGATAAGTGTTGGCAGCAGGGCTGCGAAACTGTTATAAGGCCAAAGAGAGACGTGAAAAGAAAGCACTGCGGCATAAAATCCTAGACAATAGATTATTGTCCATTGTTTGGGTTCCAAGTTTAACAAATGTTTTGCTAATAACTATTTGAGGGAGCCATCATTACCTGAAGGATTTGTAGGTTGTGGGCTATATGTGGAACCCTCACTTTGATTGCTCCAGGGGTGATACCTTACGATTCAACACCCATCCTCTAATCCCTTTGTATTAGCACCATTGGCTCGTCAAAGCTTTCCGTGACCCTTAGCCACCCCATTCCTTCCTTGAGCATATGGCCATGGGGTGTATGTTAGTTGAAGAAAGCGCAAGTAGCAATTTTATACAGTAAGCGTCTTGAGAGGCTAAACTTTTTAGGAGTAAAGTAAATATCAAGTGAGAAAATATCAATGGAAATACATTGCTATCGTCGTATTTTACAGTACAGACTCCGCGGGATCCAATCCAATCCAATCCAACTCCAGAGCAAGGCTACTATCAATAGAAAATGTGTGTCCAGAGCATAACGCAAGGTTCCATAACACAATCACATGGTGTTGTAGCTGGAGCAAGAACCGATAAGCCTCAACTTGAACTTGAGCGTTACTTGGCCGGATACTTGTTCTTGACGAACCATCTATATTGGGAATTTAGTTGTTAGGTTCAGATCCTGTTGAAAGGGGCATCCATCACAAATTCACTTACCTGCTAATCATGTAATCAGCCAATCCAACGGCTCCAATACCACCGGACCACCAAGCAACGGTTTCCCATGTCAGAGCTCCTTTGAGGTACTTCTGATAAGCGCCGTATCCCAGACCTGCACTCGCAAGGGTAATCAAAATCGCATTGGTCACCAGCACTGGGTTCGATTTGTTTGCGCTTAGTTTATCGCGAGCGCTCTTAGCTTTGGCTTTGCTGTGCTCTGCTGCGGCTTTTGCCTTTTCCTTCAGTTCTTTTTCGAGGCGCTTCTCTTCCTTTTCGCGTTCGATGCGCTCGGCTTGAGTGCTGGTCTTCACTTTTTGAGACTCAAAGTTCGATGGAACGGTGTTGACATGAGGGCTATCAACATCGATGAGGGAGGAGGTACTGGTTTCAACGTCGGCGACTTCGACTTGTGGTGGTTGAGGAGCGGCTCTGTATAAGTATTAGAAAGGTTGTCTAGACGATTCCGCGAATCGGTCATGGCGCATTGGGTATACTCACGCCTGCGATCGGCATTAGCAAGGAGCGGCTTAGTGTAGTAGAACCATTCAGTACTTACCTCCTTTGGGCTCTGGCTCGGGCCTCGTGCGGCAGCTGCAGCATAAGACATGGTGAGGTTGATAAGGTTATTAGACGACGAAAATTCGGATGACTGGTATGGAGAAATTGGATCTCTTGAGATTGGCAATGGAGAGTGAAGAAGCGACGAGCTGTAACTTGAAGTTATAAAGCTGTTGCTTCAGCACCAAATTATTTCAATTGGACGGGAAAGCGAAAAAATTGTCTGAGGGTGACGGCGGGAAGAAACGGGGATGTTCCTTTATATACGGCTGGTGGCTCGTGAGTGAGACCTGGGAAGGAAGGGACCTTCTGGCGTGCTGCATCACGTCATAGTCCCATGAAGTCGTGCCAAGACCCATGAAGCCTGGGCTTGGCGGGCTTAACAAAATGCCAATGTGGAGCTCCAGAGATAATGGCGACGATGCAAGGCGATCATTTCATTGTGGTGATTAAAATTTAAGGAAAAGGAGCATGTGAGTAAAGTGTAGCAAATTGATATTGGTCTTTGAAGAATGTGAAGAAATGAAAAAGAATTTAAAAAGAAAGTCGTGCGTTCCAGTAATACATTTTTAGTACAAGATTGAGAAGATGACAAAAGTGAGCCTTCCGGCCCACATCGCTAGCGAAATCTAGAAGGGACCAATATAGACAAGAAATGCGGAGCAATTCATAGCATGAGCTCAAGAGGGTTCTCAACCGCCTTCTTCAATTCCCGCATGAATTCGGCACCCACGGCGCCGTCAATGACTTTGTGGTCAAAGCTGGCGGTGACGACAATCTGGTCGTCCCATTGAACCTCCGTGCCTTCTTCGGTCTCCAGTGGAACGGCAACCTTTCTGGTGGTGCCAACCGCGAGAATGGCAGCCTGGGGAGGGTTAATGACGGCTGTAAATCTTTCAACAGCATTGTTCATGCCCATGTTGCTAATGGTGAAAGTACCGCCGTTGAATTCTTCGGGCTTCAGTTTGTTGTCGCGAGCACGCTTGCCGAGATCTTTCACTTGGTTTGAGATGCTCTCGAGGCCTAATCCTTCCACACCTTTCACGATGGGAGTGATTAGGCCGACGGGAGTAGCGACGGCCACACTGATGTCGACAGTCTTGTGTTGACGGATGACGACCTGTCCGTTTTGTTCGATCCAAGCCGAGTTGACGGCTGGGACCTTGCGAAGGGCAACAGCGCAGGCCTTGATCAAGAAGTCGTTGACAGATAATTTGTATTTACCATCAGCAGATGAGTTCAATGCTTGGCGGAGTTTCATGAGTTTTGTGACGGATAAATTAGATGAGACGAAGTAGTGAGGATTTTCTCTCATAGATTGGGTGAGGCGGTTGGCAATAACTTTGCGCATGGATGAAGCAGGAACATCTTCATAGGCTGGACCAGCAGCGGCGCCGGGAGCGGAGGTTGGTTGGTATTTCTCAACGTCCTCCTTAGTAATTCGACCGCCTGGACCCGTGCCTTTAAGGCTCTTGATTGGAACGCCACGTTCCAGCGCGAGCGCTTTAGCCGCTGGGCTCACTAGAGGCTCCCGGTCAATTGACGGTTGTAGTCGTTCTCCGGTGACATCAGGCTCTTCTGCGGCAGGCTTAGACTCGTCGATTTCTTGCGATGGTTTTTCGGTCTCGGCCTGGGATTCGGGGCCTTTCGTAGACTCGGCGCTCTCGCTGGGAGCTTTATCGGCTGCTGGCTTTTTATCACCACCGGCGTCTTCAAGCGAAAAGGACTCGAACTGGGAGACATCGCCACCTTCCTCAATCATGACGGCAATGGGCTAGTGACGATTAGCGGCAGCCGATTAGAACTCATATGGTCAAATACTCACGTTTCCGACAGCAACGTCCTTTTCCCCAGCATCCTTCAAAATTTTCGCGAGGACACCCTCTTCTTGAAACTCAAAATCCATCTGTGCTTTATCGGTTTCGATCTCAACTAGGACGTCTCCGGGTGCCAATGTATCGCCGACTTTTTTTTGCCATGCTCCGATATTACCCGCAGTCATTGTAGGTGAAAGAGCCGGCATGCTGATGATGGTATGAGGAGGGTACGCTGGATATCCCGACTGTGAAATTAGCTGGAGGCCGATTCAAGGTCCTAAACCCTGCGAGAATGAATTGACATACATTTGGATGCATAGTATCTGGCCAGCGAAGCATATAGGGGAACCTGTGGCCTAAAAAGCGAATTGACTTAGTAGCAGTTCCGGCGATACATCGGATGATATAACGATCACATACCGCGCAACATCAGACAATCTGTAGACACATGGCGATTCCCTCAGAATCGATGTGGATCTCGAAAAGAGTAGGCGATGTGAAGCGGCCCGCGACATGACGGCGGCGGAAGCCATTGTAGAAAGTAAGAAGCAAACCGAGGAAAAAAAAGTACCCTTATCAAGTCACAAACGATTGTGAAGGTCCGCGACCGGATCCAATCGAGATATTCAGCCTGCGAGCCAGAAGAGAAACTTGAGAAGCTCAGACTCGAAAAGCGTTTTGTTGAGCTATTATTTGGTTGGCTGCGGTGGTTTCCTTTGCTGGCCCGTTCCCACCAAAATCTTGGGTGCTGACATAATGCCGAGCGCTATCTCTATTGGGACTAGTGCCACCTTGTGCATTGCTGGTCTGTATCGGCCTCCGTAACAAAAGAAGCCACTCTCCCGACAGACCGACATGCCCGACCTTGAGGTCCAGCATAATGATCTGATATGAGGAATATCACCTTTTTGTGAGCCAATTCGCCGCTATCCGTGCTTCATTCTCAATTTATACTTGCTACTCAATGCAGAAAAATCCTTCAGCTGGAATTTTTGTTCGAAACGGTTGGAGCCTAGCGAGCAATGGCTCACAGCGCGGCGCCTGAGCGCGAGGCCGTGCCGAGCTTGCCCCCCAATGAACCGGCGGATTCCACCACAGAGCAGAAAGCCGATCAGATGGATACACAAGAGAAGGATAGTACCATGGAAAATGTCGATCTTTCGAGTCCTCCCTCACAGGATACGGCAATGGAGGACGAATCAGGCAACAGTCTAGAGCATGCAGCTCCTGTGGAGCAGGGGGAAGCAAAGCCGCAAGAGGACTCAATGGTCGAGAATATTGAAAGTACAACGCCGATACCCACCGTTATTGCCCCAGATGCGGAAGTCGATTCACAGGCCGAACATCCTCCGGCGCCCAGTCCCGCTCCCCTGTCGCCGACAGACCATAGAGATCGATCGGACTCGCGGTCAACCGTCGCTACCCAAGGTACGCACAGATCTACGCCTCTCAGCTCCACGGAGTTTGTTGTCAAGGCTTTAGAAACGATTGCTGCTTCGAAAGAAGCTCGGCGGAGCAAGGAGCTGGAAGAATCAGTTAAGCTGGCGTTGGCGAATATCAAACAATCCGAACACCCTATTGACCCGGAAATCATATTCAAACCTCTGGAGCTTGCGAGCAAAACACCTAGCATACCTCTACAAATTACCGCACTTGATTGCATCGGCAAGCTGATCTCATACTCATATTTTGCTTTTCCTTCGTCCCCAACCGAATCGAAGTCGGAATCCGAAGACCAGCCCCCGCTGATAGAACGAGCCATTGAAACGATATGCGAATGTTTTAAGAACGAAGCGACCCCACCGGAAATACAGCAGCACATTATACAATCATTGCTAGCCGCAGTGCTCAATGACAAGATCGTTGTTCACGGTGCTGGTTTACTTAAGGCTGTGAGGCAGATATATAACATTTTCATATACTCGAAATCCAGCCAATACCAAAACATTGCCCAAGGCTCTTTGACCCAAATGGTTGGCACTGTGTTTGATCGAATTCGCACTCGTCTAGACCTCAGAGAAGCGCGGCTCCGTGAAGCCGAGAATGATCGCTCTCGTGTCCCTTCCGACACTTCGTTTGGTCAGCCTATCGACCATGCCTCCAGCGAACATGACGAAGCTCCGGAAGACGAGCATGTTGTTTCGGATCAACCCGTTGCGAAAGAGCCAAGAGAGAAAATGACCCTACAAAGCTTCGAAACACATAAGGACGAGACCATGGTTAATGACAATGCCCCCACAAGGGTCACTCGAGCTAAGGCCCACAGGAAGACATCTCGTTCCATTTCTGGAGAGGACCTCGACCCGACACTGGATGATGAAGATGAAATTTACGTGAAGGATGCCTTCCTCGTCTTCCGTGCCCTTTGCAAATTGAGCCATAAGGTCCTGTCTCACGAACAGCAGCAGGATCTCAAGTCTCAGAACATGAGATCTAAACTACTCTCGCTTCATTTAATGCAACATCTTCTTAGCAATCATGTCACAGTCTTCACTTCTCCTCTTGCAACGATAAAGAGCAGCTCATCTTCTGGCGATACCATGACACTTCTACAAGCTATACGCCCACATCTTTGTTTGAGCTTAAGTAGAAACGGAGCTAGCTCTGTCCCTCATGTTTTTGAGGTTTGTTGTGAGATATTTTGGCTAATGTTAAAAAACATGCGGGTCATGTTAAAGGTTCGCAACTCCATATCCCCAATACCATGAGTCTAATGGTCTAATAACGGCGACAGAAAGAATTAGAGGTCTTTTTCAAGGAGATTTACCTCGCCATTCTCGAAAAGAAGAATTCTCCAGTATTTCAGAAGCAGTACTTCATGGATATCCTCGGGAGGCTGTCCTCTGATCCTAGAGCGCTCGTTGAACTGTACTTGAATTATGATTGCGATCGCACAGCTTTAGAGAATATGTTTCAAGGGTACGTTATCTTAATGAGTAGATACTATGTAGTCCATACTAACTGCTATGTAGCATCATCGAGCAGCTATCGAGAATGTCAAATATGCCCGTAGCAGTCACTGCCCAGCAACAGCAGCAATATCAAGAGAATTATGCCAGAACGCCGACTTCTACACACGATTGGCATCACCCGGGAACTCTTCCACCGTCTTTAACTACTGCCACCGTCGATGACCTGGCATCTCTAAATTCCCAAAATGTACCTGCCGAGTACACAATGAAACAAAAGGCATTAGAATGTCTAGTTGAGATTTTGAGGTCGTTGGATGCATGGTCATCACAAGGAGTGGACACATCAAAAGCCGTGTCCCGAGATCCATTTTTGCGAGCCTCAATGGAAGCCTCCCGAGACTCTCTCGATACTACGACACCTACTGTCATTACCGCCTCGCCGAGAATCGATACAGGGGAAATGCCCACTGGCCAATCTACTCCAGTAGCCGAAGATGATCCTAATGAAATAGAGAAAGTCAAACAACGCAAAATTGCCCTTACTAATGCGATTCGGCAATTCAATTTCAAACCCAAGCGAGGAATGAAGCTCCTTCTTTCAGAAGGCTTTGTTCGTTCTGAGCCTTCTGATATTGCGAGTTTTCTGCTTCATAATGACCGCCTAGATAAAGCCGCTCTCGGCGAGTTTCTAGGTGAAGGCGAAGCAGAAAATATTGCCATAATGCACGCATTTATTGATTTAATGGATTTCGCCAACCGGGGTTTTGTTGACGCTCTTCGTGAGTTTTTACAAAGCTTTCGACTACCTGGGGAATCTCAAAAAATTGATCGATTCATGCTTAAATTTGCCGAGCGATTTCTCACTGGCAACCCAAAGGCTTTCGCGACGGCAGATGACCCTTATGTGCTTGCATATTCCGTTATCATGCTTAACACCGACCTTCATAGCTCGAAAATGAAACGCAAAATGACGAAAGAAGAATTTATCCGGAACAATCGAGACCTCCAAGATGTACCCCCGGAGTATCTCGGTGGTATTTATGATGAAATCGCAAGTAACGAAATTGTTCTATACAGTGAGCGAGAGAACGCAGCAAATGTTGCGCAACCTGCTCCAGCTCAAGGCCTTGCATCGAGAGCGGGCCAGGCATTGGCTACGGTCGGAAGAGACATTCAAGGCGAAAAGTATGCACTGGCCTCTGAAGAAATCGCGAACAAGACCGAGCAGCTATACAGAAGTTTAATCCGAGCTCAAAGAAAATCCGCAATGAAAGAAGCGCTATCGAGGTTCATTCCGGCCACTTCGGTAAGACATGTAGGCTCCATGTTTAACGTGACTTGGATGTCGTTCTTGTCTGGCCTGTCGGCTCAAGTCCAAGACACACAGAATTTGGATACTATTAGACAGTGCATGGATGGTATTAGACTCGCTATTCGAATATCATGCGCATTCGATCTTGAAACTCCACGAGTCGCATTTGTTACAGCTCTTGCCAAATTTACCAACCTCGGAAACCTTCGTGAGATGATGGCAAAAAATCTAGAAGCTCTGAAGGTGCTCCTAGACGTTGCGATCACCGAAGGAAATAACCTGAAGAGTTCGTGGCGAGAAATCCTGACGTGCATCAGTCAACTTGACCGCTTTCAATTACTCACGGATGGTGTTGATGAAGGCGCTCTTCCTGATATGTCCGTTTCACGACAACCTGCTCCCGATAGTGCTCGGTCGCGCAGATCCTTGCAAGTTCCCAGAAGGCCAAGGCCACGATCTATTAATGGCACGGCGCAATTCAGACAAGACATTGCCATGGAAAGCCGTTCAACCGAGATGGTGAGAGGTGTTGATAGGATATTTACCAATACCGCCAATTTATCTCAAGATGCGATCGTGGATTTCGTCTGGGCATTAAGCAATGTCAGTTGGCAGGAGATTCAATCATCTGGCCATACCGAATCTCCACGCACATACAGTTTACAAAAACTCGTAGAGATCAGCTACTACAACATGACACGAGTCAGGATCGAGTGGAGTAGGATTTGGGAGGTTCTTGGTGAACATTTTAACCAAGTAGGCTGCCATACCAACACGGCGGTGGTTTTCTTTGCGCTCGATTCGCTCAGACAACTCTCGATGAGATTCTTGGAAATTGAAGAACTTCCTGGCTTTAAATTTCAAAAGGATTTCCTCAAGCCGTTCGAACATGTCATGGCCAACAGCACTGTGGTTACTGTCAAAGACATGGTACTACGTTGTCTTATTCAGATGATACAAGCTCGAGGCAACAACATTCGTTCCGGCTGGAAGACAATGTTTGGCGTCTTTTCTGTTGCGGCAAGAGAGCCGTATGGTAAGTGGGCAGATTCCGTTAAAACTAGAGCGGTAACTAACGATCTAAGCAGAGGGGATTGTCAACATGTCCTTTGAGCATTTGTCACAAATATATAACACACGATTCGGTGTCGTTATTTCTCAAGGCGCTTTCCCTGATCTCGTAGTGTGTTTGACCGAATTTTCGAAAAATTTGAAATTCCAAAAGAAATCACTACAAGCAATTGAAACTCTGAAATCGACTGTTCCCAAAATGCTAAAAACCCCCGAATGCCCGCTCTCCCACCGTCAAGGGTCGGCTTCTAGCGCACCAAGCGAAGGCACCGTCCCATTAACGCCCAACAGGCAGTCGGCTGAAGAACAGTTCTGGTATCCTGTCCTGATCGCCTTTCAAGACGTTCTGATGACAGGAGATGACCTTGAAGTCAGATCCAGGTAAGATACAAAAGAATTGCGGACTCGAAATAGTATTGAACTAATTTTGCTTAGAGCTTTAACTTACCTCTTCGAAATTTTGATTCGATATGGTGGTGACTTTCCAGCCGAATTCTGGGATGTGCTGTGGCGGCAATTATTGTACCCAATTTTTGTTGTACTACATTCTAATACGGAAATGTCGAAAGCCCCAAATCACGAAGAGTTGTCGGTGTGGCTCTCAACGACAATGATCCAGGCTCTCAGACACTTGATTACCTTATTCACACATTACTTTGATGCTCTGGAGTATATGCTGGACCGCTTCTTGGGGCTGCTCATCCTCTGCATATGCCAAGAAAACGACACTATTGCCCGGATAGGCAGCAATTGTCTCCAACAGTTGATACTGCAAAATGTGTCAAAGTTCGAAGTTGCGCACTGGGAGAAGATTGTTGGCGCTTTCGTGGTATTGTTCGAAAAGACCACGGCTAGCGAGCTCTTCACGGCAGTCGCAGCTGAGAAAAATGAGGCCGGTTCAAAAGTTAGCGATGATTCGGCATCGGCCCACGAAATTTCCACCGAGCAGATTTCGGCTGGCGATGAGGCAGCCGCAAATGGAGAACAGGCACCTACCACGCCAGCCACAGAACACGAAGTGGGGAATAGACCACAATCGGCACAGCTTGAGGAGCATTCCGGGCCCACCGATCAGCCTCATGCTCCTCCGAATATCACTGCATCTCGTCGAAGGACATTCAATCGCATTATCACGAACTGTGTTCTTCAACTTTTAATGATCGAGACCGTCAACGAATTGTTTTCCAATGATGCCGTCTACGCACAAATTCCGAGCCACGAACTTTTACGTTTGATGGCACTTTTGAAGAAAAGTTATCAATTTGCCAAAAAGTTCAATGAAGCGAAAGATCTCAGAGTCGCTTTGTGGAAACAGGGCTTCATGAAACAACCGCCAAATCTCTTGAAACAAGAGAGCGGAAGCGCAGCAACCTACGTCAACATCCTCTTCCGAATGTACCATGATGAAGGTGATGACCGAAAAAGCAGCCGCAAGGAGACTGAGGAAGCCTTGGTCCCGTAAGTCTAACCACCCCCCGAAGGATTCGAATGATTCAAAGAAATTAACATTTTACATCTAGTCTTTGTGCGGATATTACTCGATCCTACATCAAACTTGACGAGGAAACACAGCAGCGTAACATCTCTGCCTGGCGACCCGTAGTCGTGGATGTGATCGAAGGCTACACTAATTTCCCCAGTGAAACTTTCGAAAAGTACATTAAGACCTTCTACTTACTCGGTGTGCAATTGCTCTCCCGTGACATTAACCGCGACATGCGCTTTGCCATTCAGGCGCTTCTGCTACGAATCGGCGAGTGCAAACTCGACATTGATATACCATCTGAGACACCGGTTGAAGCACCGGTTAGCCCGCGTGGCTCGATTTCGCATGGCCACTTTGGCAATGGCTACCATCGGCGTAGCCGGACAAAATCATTTAAAAGCTGATTGCTTCGTTTGTTCATCTTTGCTATTGACTTTCTCTTAATTTCTCTCCAGCCCCTTTTTGGTGAAACGACCACTTTTTATCTTCAACTACATGCCTACGCAGCGAAACTGCCGCTTTAATTGGTTTCTGGTATATGGGTTCAGTGTGTATATTAGAAGGCAGATTTCTTGATTGTTTCTTATTTTGCAATATTTTGTTAACTACACATCCATGTCCAAGCTTCACGACCAAGAAAAATTATGCATTCGCATTGCTGTTATTTCACACAAAATATTGGTCACATCTAATCAAGTGATGAGTGAGCATTGCCGGTTCCCCGACGCCCGAAAACGGGACAGTTGGATTCCGCGGGCAATCAAATCCCAGCACAATCCAAATCGTAAGCGCTTGATCCAATTGCACCAGAGCGTCGAACTTTCTTCGTGCCCGAACGGGCTTTGCCAATCAATTTTACCATCTCGCCTCCTTGGTGATTTGTTAGAACCCCGAATTTGGTATAATTTCTTTTTCTCGGGGCCGGCCCGGTCAATCAGTTGTGAATTCCTTGGTTAACAGACGGATCCTTGCTTTCAAGCTGTGGACGGGCGTTCGGCAAAGTTGTGACACCAGAGTGATCTGTGATCTTGCTTGAGTTGCACACGCACAGCATTGATGTTGTTTGGAGCTATAAATTTTTGGCCCTCTATAGTATGGAGTGTTGGCATAACAGCCGGTTAGCATGAAGGCTTGGGGGTTTAAGACCTACGGCAACGGGACAAAGCCTATATATGTGTTAACATTACAGAGTTGACTGTTTAATACCATGGTACGGAGTATATGTGGGTGAAGCCAGGAAAGCTCTTCAGTTTACGGAGTAGAGAGATTGATCAAGTGCCGAGAGATTGTGCGAACATGCAATGCCCATAACGCTTCGTACTGTAAACGCGATATGCATACTCCGTACAGAATAGTATTTTTCTTGACTCTTGTGCTTCCTTCTGAATCAAAGACCAATCCACGGACAAGAGGAGAAAAAGCGATCCCAAGGACAATCTGCATTGTGGCGTCGATGAAGACGGGCAAATGGCTCCTTTTCAGCTCTGATGAGGGTTGCACTGCATCTGAGCATGTCTGGGCAGTTGAGACGACACGGGTGCAAGCATTTCGCGAAAGTGACGACTAAGGACTGGGTTTTCGGAACGAAAAGTATTCTGCAAGGCAGAGTTGTCGTGTCTTCCTGCACAAGGCTGCATATATGTGACTTGTCTCCTGCTGCTTGAGCGACTGAAAATTTTTGGGATGATCGTCCTGATACCTAGTGAAGGAAAAACATGGCGAGAATGAGTCTAGACATTGGCTTAAAAGACGGACGCAAAGGCGGACGGCGACTGTGACACGGCGCAGTTAAATTCTCAACAAATACTCGGTGAATTGTGCCAGGTTGTTGGGTCAACTCATGGCACAGTGCGGGCGGAAGACGGGCAGCGTTTGGCCGGAGACCTCGATCACCAATCCTATAAGACGGATCTTATTAAGATGCAACTTATTATTAGTATTGCGACGGGTCGGGAGCGTCATGATGGATCGCCAGCCAGTCAGCGCCAGCAACGCTTCAGGACGAGACAGGATTGAATCCCAGAGTCGAGAGAAGAGTTGAGAAAATATGGTTTTAGTCAGACGGTCGTTGACGCTGGTGGCATGGCTGAGAATAAAATCATGGGCAATTGATACTGGATCGGTGGAAGAAGATCGAACCTGTTCGGAACCAGGGTCAAATAACTTTGGAAGAGCCAGAGCAGATGAAGCTACCTGGCCGCCAAGTACCGCGGAACCCTGCCCCGATCCACATTAACTAACTTACGCCCCCATTTCTGATCCCAGCGGCGCGAGTGGAGCCGGCGCCTGGCCCGATGGGGCTTGTCGTTGGTGCGCACCTTGTGGTTCGGGCTGTGGTTCTGGCTGGTTCTGGGACTCTGGGGGGCCCCGCTGCCCGCACAACGCCTCAACTCTCGGGCTCCTTAGTGGCTCCTAAGTGGCCGAATGACCCCCTAACGTGCAGCGATGGGCCCTGATGGGTCCCCTGTGCCGGGCCAATAATGCAACCACTTGCAGCACTGCCAGCATCGAGACTCGCAAGTATCAGTAACTTTGTTGGGAAGTCACTCGCGAATGCAAGCTAGAGATTCCAGTTTTTCCTGTGGAGTCTCTTTTCTTTTCCTTCCGCAAAAACCGTTGGCTATTGCTTTTCATGTACGGAGTATGATAGAAGGTCCAAGCTGCTGTGCTCAACGGAAATTTTCTTTTGGCAGAAACGAAACAAGAGAGAAAAAAAGAAAGAAAAGAGAAAAGGCAAAAGAAAAAGATTTTTTGTCCAGAAAAAAGAAATATCAGAAACGAGTCTATGACGCCGTTGTCGGAGATTCGGAGCGAGCTTCATCAACTCGCACTCTCAGAGCGACCAGGATCGAATTCCATTTTACGAATCGGCGTGAGCGATGTGTCAAGAGCTGTTTGATCCTTTTATCCCACCAGTAAACTTCGTCTCTTGATGCGAGCATTTAAATTAAATCTGGAGAAGATGGCGGTGGCCGTCCCGATGCGACGCTGCTGCCTGCTTGAAGTGATATCCACATATCCATACAAGCATCAATCTTGCATCATCCAGGATCAGCTGCAGCGGTTGACTCATTTGCAAACAGAGCAGGAGAAGCCAGCAGACACAGAAAAACTTGCAGAGGTGCAGCGGGCACCGCCTCGTTTTACAAGTTACTATAATATTAGTATAATAATATTCCCCAATAGCTAATCTCGGATTGTCAGGGAGAAGATCTGTTGAGTTGGGCTGCTGACCGCTCTTTAAGCGCTGGATCCGTGCATATTCTCGCCCCTGATCCATGTCGCTTCTCCAACTAAATTAGTTTTAGTTGGCGAGTTTAAGTGTTATTGCCAGGCAGCAATTGGCTTGGAACCTCAAGACAGCGCAGCTTCACTTTCTAGTCTCCTGCAAGTGTTGACAGGCATCCCAGCAGACCAGATCAGCGTCCGTCAGCATCCTCACCTTTCCTCCCGTTCCCCATTTGGGCCTCCGCTCCCAGTTTTCCTCTCTTTATCTTCCTTTCCTTCGCTCCAGCCTCAGCATCAGTAACTATTATTTTGACCTAAGCTTCTATTCTACTCTCCTGCGGGAGCCTGAACTCGTCATCGCCGCAATCCTTTCAGTTTCAGTGGCAAGTATTTACTGTTTCTTAAGCTTTGAGTTGTTTCTGAGTTGGCTCAACGCCAAAGAACACCTCCGTACCCTATATAAACCCTTCTCTCCCTAACCCTGCCTCAAGCTTGACTAGTTTGCTCTTTTTGATTGTGATATAGTCATATTTCTCACTCCTAACTCTCCCGTTTGCTGCATGACTATGTTTGCTGTCTCTTGTGTGCTTCTATTGAAATTCAACACTTTCTTACCAAGCTTTCATCTCCAATAGATGCCGGATACCCAGTCTGCTGCGTCCTCGTCAACCGCTCCTGTGCACTCTACTTCCGAGAACCCCGATTCAAACAAAGATTCCGCTTCTACTGAAAGTCGTGATTCGGGTCTAGACCCCGTCCTAACTCCCTCCACAGTTTCTTCAACAGTTTCGCCAGCTCCGTCGCTAAAACCTGATAGTGAGCTCAAAGACTCGTCAAATCTACCGAAAATGCCCGAGGAAACTGCTGCTTCTTCAGCAAGTAATACTGCTGTTGAAGCGCTAGAAACGAAACAAGAGGCGGGTACTGAAACTATACCTACCAAAGCGGACGCCGCACCAACGAGCTTGGCTCAAACCACGGAAAATGCTACCAAAAAACCTGTCTGTAAGAAACATGGTACCACTCATGCATCAAAGTCAGAAAAATCAAAGAAAAAGGATAAGGTCGTAGACTCATCGACCTCCGATAGTGATAGCGACCAAGAGCAGTCTTCCGCTTCCAGCTCATCGTCTTCTGATACATCAGACTCGGAGGAGTCAGACTCTTCAGATTACGAGTCGCATAAAAAATCTAAAAAGAAGAAGAAGAAGGCTAAGGCACGCGCAAAAAAGCTGAAGCAAAAGAAGAAGGCCCGAAAAGAGGAAGCCTTAACCTCGGATGATGATTCCGATAGTGACGACGGTCCTTCATCTGAAGATGAAAAGACACGAAAGGCCAATTTGAAGGCAAAGAGAAAGGCCAAAAAGGCCAAGAAGGTTCAGGATCCGGATCCTGTAACGGAAGAAGATGAAGAGGATCCGCCAGTCGATCCAATCCGTAACAAGCGGCTGGAGAGAGTAAGAGCCGTTCAGTTGCGGGCACGTCGACGAGTCGCTGAAAATAAACATCTCAATGACCACAGCACAACCTTGCTCCAGCAGCAACTACAGCTGCAGCAACAGCGTGCTCTTCAGAAGGCCACAGCGAAAAAACAAAAACGAGCATCGAAGGTGGCATACAAACGGATTGATCAATGTGAGTATACATCCTCTCAAACCCATAAATCTTGAATTAATTGGTCCATATAGTGTGGGATAATACGTTACACAACTACAAGTTGACTGAAACGGTCAAAGACCCTGATGCAAATGAATGGGATCAATATATTTTTACAGTTCGTCGTCGGTTCGATTGGGATAATAAATATATCGAGACTCTTGTTGATATCAAGAGCAAACTACTTCGCGAAGCACTAGTACACATCATGGATGGAGTGAAGTGTGTTAGTCTCGTACAAGAAACACCGGCGGTAGACCCAAATATGCTCTTTCTCTACTTAGAGGAGTGCCGCGCGTACGTTACTGAATTGAAAAACACTGCAAAGACGGAGAAGAAGAAAAACAGGAAGAAAATTGAAACGACGGCGGCACACCTGAAAATTCTCGTCAAATATCTTGATAGAGATTATGCGGAGACGAAGAAGACCTTATACCCACTACTAGAAAACAACACTATTACTTTTGATCTCCTTTGGGCATTGTTTAAACCGAACACTATTGTTTACACCCCTACTTACGGAGCGGTAGACGAACCTCGTGCATTCAAACTCGAGTATGCAACTAAGGAGAGCTCTTTCATGAAGGGTCAATGGTATTCCGTCGAAGGACGCTACCTGGAATACGACGGCAAGTCCTTTGGCATGGGCAGTATGTCCACAGAGGTTGACCATTTCAAGGGGCCTCGTAAGATTACTGGCCTCTCATGCTATCCCATTCAATACCATCGCGATGCGGAGGGCCTGAAGTCTAAACTTGTCGATCGTGGCAAGAAGTTCGTATCACTCCAGGGAATGAACTATCGATTCCATCAGGGCATGGCATTCTTCAAAAAGCGTCGGTCGGTCATCAAGGTGAACATCAATGGTCGTGTGATGGTCGACCCAGCCCTGCATCGCCGGATAAATCCAAACTATCCCATCAGCACCGTCAAGCCAAAAGATGCGGACAGTGTTGACGCCGATGATGGTAGTGACGATGAGGACTGCTGCTGTGGAGGATTCTCATCGGACACGGATCGTGGTAACCGTGACGATATGCCACGAGCTAAATTGAAGCTTGTGCATGATAAAGAAGGAAAGCCTCATTTGATTGAAGTTGAATTCGATGACAACGGCAACGAGGTCATCAAGGAAGATATCGACAAGATCAAGGATGGAGCTCCTGGAAAAGGTGACATTGATTTCACTGAGGAAGAACTGTTGATCGCCAGTCCAGTCGTACTAGGCTTTGCTTTCAGTGAGAAGCTTTGGCTTGAATTCACCGTCTCCGGCATCAAAGAGATTGAATGGAACTCTGGCGCCTTCGATTCTTTGGTTCTGCCCGGCAATCAAAAATCTATCGTTAAAGCATTGGTGGAGTCCCATACCTTCCATGCTGCGGAGAACATCGACGATGTCATCCAAGGTAAAGGTAAAGGGCTTGTGGCTGTCTTGCATGGTCCCCCTGGAACCGGAAAGACTCTCACTGCCGAAGGCATAGCTGAATTACTCAAGCGTCCACTTTATATGGTCAGTGCTGGTGAACTTGGTACGGATTCGCGCACACTTGAGGGCGAATTGAATAAGATTCTCGACATCGCACACTCATGGGGCGCTGTCCTTCTTTTGGATGAAGCGGATGTGTTCTTAGAGAAACGAACCATTCAAGATATCCATCGAAACGCTCTAGTCAGCATTTTCTTGCGTCTTCTCGAATATTTCCAAGGAATTCTCTTTTTGACCACCAATCGTGTTGAAACATTCGATGACGCTTTCCAATCACGTATCCATGTTGCTCTACGCTATGGAGACTTGACCACAAAAGCTAAGCGTACAGTGTGGAAGATGTTCCTAGACAAAGTACAAACGAAGGAAGGTCTTGAGGTTGTCAAATTCACCGAGAAAGATTATGATCTGCTTGCTAGACACAATCTCAATGGTCGACAGGTAAAACACAACTTCCCCTTCCCCCTTACTTCTATAATGGGCATACTGACATGTCATGATTTTACAGATCAAAAATTCAGTCCGTACCGCCCAGGCTCTTGCTCTCAACGAGAAGACTGCGCTATCCATGGACCATATTAACCGCGTTCTTGATGTTGCTGAAACATTCGAGCAAGACCTCAAAGGAGGAACCGGCTATTTGGATGCCATGAGAAGCTATACCTAGGATATCAAATTCCGCATTCAAATTTTGCGCCTGATATGCTGCTCGTTTTCACTCCGGTGTCTTTATTAGAGCCATTGATTCGGTTTGTCAAATCTCCCCTCTACTTTATTAAAATTTTCGCTAGCATTTTTGTTCATTTCCTACAGTTCCTCTCTTTCAATCTTCCTTTTCAATTTTCTGCTAATATCATCAAATTGGTGACAAGAATTAAGCCATTCATATCGCGGTTGACAGTTAACTGCCTGGCTTTTTTCCTATTAACCAAACGATTTCTTTGATTCTATGATGTTCTTCTCATGTCATACCAATCTGATTTTCTTGCTTGCTTTGTTGCTTCCTTGCCATACTTATGTAGCTTGACTGGGATTGGGATTGGAACGGAGAATCGGGGAGCAAGCGATGTTTACTAGGACTTCTTTTTATCAATCATGATGAAACATTGTATCTACCAGATGGATCAAAAATTTCAAGAAGATTAAGTCGGGTCAATAGTCAATTTGCTTCCAATGGTAGTCTTCCATACTCAATTTTAAGGTGATGGACCGGTCGGTGTATATGGAGTAGTTAGGGCAACAACACGAGGTATAAATTACAAGACTGTTTGCCTACCTACAGTACATTGTCAAAAATTTCCACAGCCCTTCGCAAATCCTGTTGTTTATCCTTAACAGACCTTACCAATGGTCCTTAAGATCACTTGATTAAAGCCGAGGTATACTCTTATGCCTAAGAGGTATTTCCAGGGGGAAATTTTGGGCCGGTTAAGGGTTGACTCAGGGGCTTAGCATAAGGGTAGGTAATAACAGGATATGTACATTTTTCGTGGGAATTTCTGAATAACCATTAGATTTCATAACAAGTTTCCATTCATAGTCGTTCAAATTTCCTCGAAAAACGGAAAGTCAGCGAAACGATGCCTTCTCCTTCCTCTCCTTGCTGCCCTTCGGTAGTCGATCTCATCATCAGAATAATGGTAATTAGGCATTCGTACACGACTTCCCAGGCTTTCTAGGCCAAATGGTAGATCAGAGGAGCCATATTCGACCAGCCGATCTTCCAGTTCCGCACGTTGCTGTTTTTTGACAAACCGCACGATGCGGTCCGAAGGTTCCCCTGACAAAACGAGATTAATCCTACCCTTTGAACTGTTCAGTTTATGCCAACTCTTTCTATTGCGTGACTTGAGTAGTTCCCAGACATGATACATTCCGTCCCTGAATCTTTTTTCCTCGAGAAGGTCAACAAAATTCAACACCATAGGAAGCGGGGCGTATTTGACAAGTCTGCTCAGCAGTTGAAATATATATCGAGATAGGTCGTCACACAGTCTCTGTGATGCCGCAAGACAATGCATGTCTAGAAGGTCACCGTAGCATGCAAATGTGCAAAGAAGCGTTGTCCATTCATCGGAGTATGCTTGTCGAGTATCTTCCATGAGATTATACATGGGATTCAAGCTCAATCGGTCGAGTTCGCAGAGGAGAGACCTCAGACAGCGCTCATAAAGACTCCATGGGAGAACACCAGAGACTTGTAGAGGAGCATTCGAGAACAGGGAGCGCAGATCGAGTTCACTTGCAGATGATCGCCTGGAGTAAGCAAGGTGGTGGAGGCTGCCGGGTATATCTTCGAGGATGGTGTCGGATGGAAGACGTAGCTTTATAGTCGGTCCGCCGCGAGACCTCGAGACCTGAAAGCCGCGGGATCTTGGTACAAGGTCCATTGTTTTTGATAAGTGGTGAACTGGTATGACCTTGGATTTATGCTGAGGGAGAAGATGCTTCGCAAAAATATAGATCCTGCTTATCGATCCGTTGCTTATGGTGCAAAACTAAAGGTATTGAAGCAGGTAGGCGGACTGACTGCTGGATTCCATAGCCTTATAAATACACCCAAACCGTCTGATATGCATTCAAACCCTCTCATGTTACGAAGCAAACATTGCACTTTCGACTCCCACGGGGCGGTGGCGGCTGAGTGCACGGGATCAAATGAGAAACGGTGATTCACGAGTCCTTATATGCAACGAAGAGCAAACAAATACGTCGAACTCTCAGAAACAGGGGTTATATGGCGAATTCTCGCTAATCAGGCCACCATAGTAGTACCTTATTCCTGTTTTAAGCAATCCCTGACCGACTCTTGCTCTGCAAAAAGCTTGGATCTGGCGGTGCGTGGGCTGGAAAGTAGCGGAAAAGCAATCATGAGATACAGAAGAGCAAGAACCACTGAGACATCGGGTTTCCATTTTACTGCTTCGTTGCTAAAGCGGAAAATTTGGGCTTGAACTGGTCAGTTTTCGATATGCCACCCACCTTCGAGTAGACACTGAAACTTCCCAGCCTTCGAGCACCCGCGGGAAATGTAACTAAAGACGAATCATGTTTGTAATCCAAATGCTGGCTTAGTATTCAATGCATTGAAACGAGCTGAGAAGGATCCGGCTACAGCTGGCTGAGGGCGGATGCTATTTGGAAGCTCATACATATTGCGTTAGGTTGTCCACAAGTGGTTGTACGCTCCTTGATGGAAACAGAACAACACAAATAAGCCGTTTATGTCGTGTAACCCAATTTCAGAGGCGACCGGCCATCTCCGTGGGGTAATTATTCGATCCCCTATGTTCAAATAGTCTTCCGTACAAAGAGGGTTTACTGGCAAACAATACCAGGGGGATAGGTAGTAAGAAAGCAAAGGCAAGGTATGACTAGCAAGTCTGATTGATGAGCGCACCTGATTTTGATACTATTTTCTGTTTTATTGAGAGAAACAATGATAGACCGTATCGTCAACATAAGAGTACCCGAAAAACATCGTTAGGCCATCGAGGAGCCTGGTATGACCTCTAGAAATCGAAATCTTCCACGTTCAAGGAGCATTAAGCCACTCCGATTCAAGCCATTTGACTTGAGGCCAGGCTAGCATGCTGGATGTAAAGACAAACTGATCACTATAGTCTCCAACGCCGGCGCCATAGAATGGATAACCCATGCCGGTTGCCGGGTCATTGACAAAGATCGGCAGGTCTTTCACATTGCCAGAACTATCCGTGGATTGACACAAACCAGGGGGAGGAGCTACCAACACAACGTTACCATCAGCTCCTGAGCCCTCATCACTCCAGATAAAGCGAAGTCCATCGTTTGGATTGGCGTTGGACAGCTTGCATTGGGTGAGCACACGGTTGTGGAAGACTGCATATTTACGGCGCTGCACGGCGTTCGGGTCACATTGATTCTCAAAAATATCTCCAACGGCTGCGTAAGACTCGCTGGGTCCCTTGAGGCGATAGACCGCAAAGTTTCTGTCGGAGCGCCAATGACGCCAAATAATGTCAACACCGGTTGCCCCCATCACAGCTGGTGGTTGGTTGTTGTCGATGGTGCCGTCACCATCTTTATCGACAGTTCTATTAGGATTGACTCGCACTGCAATGCCTTTGTTGCCAGCTCCATTAAAGCAATTATTCCAGGTACCGGACTGTGCATATTGGCATAGTTCAAGCCAGCCCTCAGGAACTTCAGGTACGGCAACGGTGAGATCACCATTTGCTCCACCATCACGATCATCACCGTATTTCTTGATTGGGACATACATTGCCATAATCTCGCAAGGATCGTATGGTTGAGTGGCAGTCAGAAGAGAGTTAACTTGATTCTTGACTTCTCCAGCAAGCTGTTGGTTGTCTATTAACTCCCAAATGGGTCGAATGTCATAATCGACGACGACAGGATTGGAGTAGAGAGAATTGCGCCACGATTGAATATCGCTGTCGTTCGCCACACCACCAACTGTGCGAGTGCGCACGAGCTCCATTTTGTTCATGATCCGTTGTACAGTCTGATCCTTACTGCTATTTTCCAAACTCGCATCGATTTTCATATCAGGGTCAGTGGAAGAGGCCTGTATGTTAGTTAGCACTGAGCACGAAGCGGAGAGCTATTGGACATGGTAGGGCATTACCTTGAGCTCGATAGCGGTCTTGAGTTTGGTGTCTTTGATGTTATCGCGAACATCCAAAGACGACGAAGTAATTCGAATACCACCAAAAGTCGCAGAGGTCATGTAATGGGTACCAAAGGTATGAACAATTTTTTCGGCGGGCCAAGATGCGAACGCTTCCTTCGCAGTGTCTGTAAGGTGGATTCTCGCCTGATCTACATCCTTAAACCCGAGCCGATACACTGAGGTTTGATGGTATGTAGCCATGTATTTCTTCCATGTTTCAGCCTTCGTCGAATCATCGTAGGTTCGATTGAATTCACCACCAAAGCCGGCAAAATCGGCACCGATTTTCAAAGTCCTGGAGAGTTCCTGGATAAATTTGGTTTTGGTCTCTCCAGTAATTGTCATAGAGGTGGAAGTGGAAGCCCAGCTGAAGGTCATATAGCCAGGGACTGTATAAGTAGAATCCCCGTTAGGTCCGCTTCCCACATCCGTCCAGGCGGTTCCATCATCAATGGGAAATTTGAAAAGATTGGTTCGAACGGCTGACGGATCGAAGACTGCGCATGATGCATCAACTCCGCCAAATCCACTCTGTGTATTCGGCGGCAATCGGCCCTTTGTAATGCGAGAAGTCCCATCGGACCAATCGCCAGAACCGCCATTACCACCTCCGTTGTCATCGTCATCATCATCGTCACCAGGGTCCGGAAATGTGATGGGTTCGTCGAGGATTCCATCGTCATTAGCGTCAGCGTCGTCGATATTTGGATTTAAAGGTGCTGGAGTATCATTGTCGTCAACCAAGTCGTTGTCAGTCAGCGGTTGTTCGCCAACCATAGGCGCTGCCCTTGAAACGAGAGAAGCTACCATGTTATGATGGATTGGCGTGCTACCAGAGCCGGATTCTGGCTTCCCGTCTGGACCCAGCAGGGGATTCAACTGAACAGCCCTGAATCGATTGCCATCCCGAATAGCCTCGAATATAATTCGAGGCTCGACTTTGGATGTCCCTGCACAGATTTGAAAGACGGTCAACTCTCCGGTCTTCTTGGGTATACGGAAGAGGACCCTAATGTATTTGTTGTAGTATTTTGAATAGTTCTTCAAGTTCCACTGGCCAACACCATTGATGATCCGTTTCTCGTCAGTTAGACCATGTGCGTGTTGTACCCATCGAATGAAGGTAGTCCATCTGGAGGGTGGAGGGTTGGTGGTGCGACCGTGGCTAAAATTGAAGTAAGTCTCGTTGAGAAGTGTGACGTAGAGATTCAATTGACGTTCGGTCAGGTTTGGAAATTGCAATGCAATGTATTTCCGGGCCGCTTGCGAGGGAAAGGTTGTCGGGAAAGCGATGACACCGTTCGATCCGAGTCGGAACTCAGGATCCTTCTTGGGATCGATAATGAAGACGTCAGCCATTTTGACACGATTGGAAAACCGGATTTTTCGGACTGGTAATCCTCTATGTGATCCCTCTCGCGGGGAAACCGACTGGTATTTATATGCAATGCTCGGATGGACCTTGTCCGCAATCCCACTATTGAGCCATCTTCAGTTTAAGTCAGATGCCCCACTAGAGGGGAGAGAGCCCTTTCTGAATCTCTTGATAAACAATCAGCTGCGGGGCAATTATCATTGTGATGGGGCTTGCATTGATGGCGTTTTCAAAACACTTTCCGGGCCAGTCGTCAATATCAAAAGAACAACGATTTTCGTCCTCAGCTCACGCCAAAAGATACAAGCTTTAAGAAAGCGAATCGCAGGAGTGTTCAATCGGCCTTTCAACGTCGGACCAAAAAGAACGTGACGGTTTAATGTCCTCCTGGTTCGCTAAAAAATACTCGAGAGAGTAAATCCTGAGTAAACCCTCATGCTTCAATAGGTGATATGTTAACTGCTGAGCTTGCAGGGCTGAGACATGGGTCAGGCATCCCGCATCGTCCCTGAGAGCTTGATTGGGTTAGAGCCAATCAAACAAACCTGAGTCCGGTGTTCGGCCCTCATCGGCTGCTTCTCGCAGCCTGGTGGTATTTTTGAACCTTCTGGTGATCTTGGACTGCGTACGTAGCTGCCCAAGCGACAAAATACCGCTCAAGACTGGGCAGCCACCATCTTACTTCCTTTCCGACTCGTGTTATATCGACCTTGTTGTTGAAACTTTTTGGATCCATGAGCACCGGCACATCGTGTGGGAGTACTCCGTAACTAGGGTATAATATTCTATTCACCAAAGAGATTGGCTAGTCAGAAAGGCTAACATAGATGGCGTAAACTTCCCAGGGCCCTTTTGGTCTTTTGCAATCGGTCCTGAGCCCGAGTGAAAGACAGCACAAGAAGACAAAATGGGAGAATTCCTAAGATTCCGAGTCTGAGCGCAAGGCTGGAGGTAAATCCCCACGCACTTCGTAATATTCTGGAGTTACGGAGTACGATTAACTATGATATCTGGAGCAGTACGGAGTAGTGCAAAAGAAAACATATGTCCGATGGGCTGCCGGTTCGAACCAAAACCTGCAGAATCACGGAGGTGTGATCGATGAAAGTAGTGACTAAGGAAAAATTAGGGGGTGGCTCCCTTGGGCTGCGACTCTGAGATGGGCCATTGATGATCGCTTTCAAAAAATAAAGGACATGAATGAAGTGTCATCATCTGGTGGTTTGGATGCATGGATTTGCTGGATTCTAAATGGTATTGTTCAGTGGGTGTTGATTTACTTCGAGTCATTTTCTGGTTGACTCAGTCCAACTGGAACCGGACCCGGCGGTTACTTTTTCCGATTCACGTGATCTCTCCTATCGAGCTAGACCTTTTACGTACTGGCTCTCTCGTTCCGGAAGCGTCATTCGATCACGTGTCATTCTTTTTCCCGTGGACTGAATTGGAAGGTCCACTGTTTTCAACCACCAGATATTGATGCACTATGGATGGATCTCTTCACCAGATGTTCAAGCCTGATCTTTAAAACCCACTTGCTACTCTCAGATCCCACTACCTTTGAAGAACAGGGTGTTGGTCGGGCTATTATGTATCTACCGGTCTGCTCATCCCCTGACCCAATCCTTGACCTACCCTACATTACCTACTAAAGATGCCCCTTAAGACTAAGAGTATTCAAGGGCTCTCAAAAAGCAATTTCAAGGACTACTTTTAAGCTCTTATGAGGATCAGCAAATGGAATCGCTGAGGGTTGAGTAGGATCAATCATCATTCTTGTTATGCTGTACGGGACTTGTTTATGTCAACATTCAGGGTTCAAAAGAGCCACAACTTCCCCATGACTCCAAAGTGTCGCTTGACCAACCAGAAACTGCCTTCCACGATTTGCCCTAGCCAACATTATCCCAAAGCAGAAGAATAAGAGTTTTCTTGACTACTTAGGTGTTGAAATACCCTAAGCATTTTCTGCAGGAGCCTTCTTTTCCAACTCCTTCACTTTCTTCTGCAAAGTCATTGCTGGGAATTTCTCTCCAACAAGCTGCTCCAAAACGTCGGTGATGCGTTGCCACTTCTCAAGGTTGAACTTGTCTTCGATTTCCTTCTTAACCTTGAGCAGCAGTGCTTCCTATTTGGCAGCGCGGGTCAATAAACACTCAAGTATCTGGTCTTTGGAATTCAAAACCTACATGTTCCTTGGGAAAGACAGCCAAATTCACCTTAATTCTCATGTAACGGGTTGAAAGGGTGGTTCCCTTGGTCGCTTCGCCGGTCATTTTAGTCCAGGCAGCCGAGATCTCATTCCAGCTTTTGTTCTCCTGATCCTTAAGGCGAAGAAGCATTTTGTCCTCCTCGCTAGCTGTTTCAAGAGAAGTCGGAATCGGACGGGATTTTTTGCCGGGAGTCAATTTCTGCTTCTTTCCAGGGCTGTCATCCATGTCTGGAATTGCGTTCTCCTTGTCGTTATCACTGGTTTCTTCATTCTTGATAACCTTGTTGCCAGCAGCCTTGAGACCACGTTTGCGTGGAGTGGCGGGGATCTTGGTGTTCTTTGTAGTCTTCGCTGCCTAGCTCACTAGTTCAGTCACAGATGATGAGGAAGAATATGGAGTATCGAGCAGCCAACCTTTTTGCCCTTTGAGGGAGTTAAAGGGACTTCTTCTTCCTGGTTCTCAGGTCCGACACCAGTGTCAAAAAGTTCAGATTCAACAGCCTCCATTATCATTGCTGTTCCATCATCGACATACTGATTAATAGGGGTGAAGCTCGACATGTTGTACTTGAAGGGAAGAGAAGCACAATGATATTTTTGTTCTTGGTTATTCTAGGCAAAACCTTCGCGTGAGAGAAAACAAGAGGGTGAAGGAAAGAGAAAGAAAAACAAAATTGAAAAATCCTGAAAGTGAGCTCCTTAAATAGGCAGTAAGTGGCACGTGGGCTGTGAAAGATCAGACGAAGTTTTCTCTCAGTTCCATTCTCACTTCTCTCGCCCTCAGCCTTTGAGTGATTGCTATCCCTTACAGGGTTTTGAACTCACTGATGTCAATTCTAGTGCCGATGGAGCATAGGTGTCAGTGCATATACAGATAGTTGTCTCTAACTATCTAGGAGAAAATAGGAGATTGCTTGCTAGGGCGATGCGATGGGGTTCAAATGCTAATGGATGTTTACAGCAGGATTGATAACCTATTACAGCTGACTGGCAAATCTTGCTAAGTGAGCTACCCAGGAGAGTTGCTGATCACCCTAACAATGATAGGAATCAACCCCTTGATCAAATTGAGCTGAGCGCCTGGTTAAGGTGCAATCTAGGCCATATGGATGACACCTCCAATCTGGAGCCTATCGTGCGTGATAATAGCACTGGGCAACCTTTGCATGGTCACCTCTTTTTGTAACAAAAACAGAGGGCTTTGTGAGAGATGATTGTCAATTGAAAATAAGTAGTCGATGTCCAATGCCAAGATACTCCATATATCCCTCCACCTGTGAAAGTAAATACACTCCATAAACTCCTAAAAAATATGCTCCATGTTCCGAGAGGTAATGCATGAACTTGAATCCGTGGACAATCATTCGTATCGCTAATAATACAAGAGGAATAACAGTAATGAGTGAAACAAGAGAGAATGGAGGTTCGGTAATCATGGGCGAATGCTCTTTATTTCCTCAGCCAAAGAGTCGTTGAGGCGAAAAGAATCTTTTCTAGGAGGTTTCGGAGGTCTTTCATCGTCAACCAAAGACTCTCTCCGGGTTTGGTTGTAACTTTGCTGCCTGCTGGGTACTGCTGGACGCACTCTGGTCCCCACAAACCCTCGCCGGTCACGTCCAGTACGCCCACGGCCGAGCCAGTTATGTGTCAGAGCCTTCCGAAGATCCTCAACTTTCCTTTGTGCATTGTCATCAGTATGTACGCCGGCAATCACGCATATGCACTGAAGCATTTGGGCAACAGTAGTTGTTACAACATTGGACGCATCTGCCGGTTTCGAGAATGGGGAGGAATTGAAAACGGGATGATCTGGGTTGGAAGATGTGTTGGATTCGGCTCGAGGGCGTGTAATGGAAAGATGGGACTCGGAGGATAGGCTACTCATTGCGTTCTGGGCCGCGGAAGACTGTGAGTTGTAACTTCCAGCTTCTAGAGCTGCAGCCGTCCCTGGGCGGCTAGCGCCACTATTAGACGATGACCCTAGCACTCCGATGGCATTGACTCTTTCGAGGCTCAAACGGGAAAATATCGCTCTGAGAGCATCATAACGATTAAGAACGACATTATCGCGAAAGGATATGAGAATAATTTGGTTCACGTTGAGTTTCTCCCCGGCTGAGCTGCCATCTGGAAGTATACCCCAGAATTCTCTTGATTCATGGGGTTCCATGATTTTTCCCCGCCCCTTAAATTCAAGATCAAGAGGGAAAAATACGGCTTGTATGAAGGGTACAATGGTACCATAGGTGTACGTCCAGACTTGGACGAGATGCGGCATCAAATTCTCATCTGAGATGGAATTGAGTGTTTGATTCAGGGATGAGAATCCAGTATGCAGGAGGTCTCTCAAGTCTTCCACGAGCACATTAGGGACATGGCGTTGAAAAGAGCGTAAAATATGGACTGAGACGAGCTTGTTCAAGTCCTCGATCGCAATGCGAACTTCTTCACCCTCAAACAGCGCAAGTAGTTTTGCTTTAAGAAAATCCCAGGCATCTTCAAATGCCATATGTTGAATCCCGAAGCTTCCTAGCGCCTCTCTCATGGCTGCTTCCTTACTCTGCACTGAGGCCCCAGATACTCCAGTGCCGATAAATGTGGACCAGGCGGCGACTCCAGTTCCAAGACTCCCAGAGAAGTCTGGCTGCTCAGTGCCAGCTGCATCATGTGTAGCTGCAGATTTTTCCTCCATTTTTCTCTTTTCCCGTAAAGCTCGACCGCCATGGCGAAGATCGAGACCACTGACGGATTTGCTGAAGGAGGTGGTTGAGGGGGAGGACGGAGTGAAAGAGTATAATGATTGGGGCGCGCTAGGGTCTAGCGGCCTTGAATTACTACTTGCCGAAGATAATGGCAAATGGAAATGATCGTCTTTGTCCTTCAGCTTGAGTTTGGGACGCGACAAAAAGTGATGTCGATGCTTTTCTTTATCTTTGTCCCTTTCTTTCTCTGTGGAAGATCGTCCCCCAGGAGGAACCACAGTAGCGACTGATGAGTTTGGTAAAGTATATAGCGACGAGCTGCTGGATATCAAAGAGTCATTAAGACTGGTTGTAGAAGCATTGACCAAGCGCGAGAGGCCGCTCGACGCCAGTTTGCTCGGTGAGGGTGTGGGCTTTTCACGCCGCTCGTGATCCTTGTCTTTCTCTCTTTCCTTCTCCTTCTCCTTATCTTTATCCTTCTCTCTTGATATTCCAATATGCTTCGGCTTTAAGAACGACTTCATCTTCGACTTTTCTCCCTTGGGTTTGCTGGTAGTCTCATGCAGAGGAGGTATAGGCGGCAGTGCATGTGAAGTCCGAGGAAACACAATATTAGCTGCGGTAGTTGCAGCAAATGCTCGTCCTCCTGACGCTACATCTTGATGCTGTACCGGCGACGTTGCGCCCGAAACTCCTCTCTGTACAGCTACAGTTGTATCTTGATGTGGAGGTATTGTTGAAGATCGGTTGCGCATGTGTAGGGCCATCGATTGATGTTGCATTGCAGCCTGGGCAGCGATTCTTGAAGCTGATATTTGCTCCGAACTTGGAGGGGCGTGTTCTAACACGGATGCCGTCGGAAGGCTCGGTTCGAAGAATCCTTGAGAATGCTGACGTCGATGCCTTTGCGAGTCAGTCGGCAATGCTAGCGGAGACGGTCTTCTTTGTACCGGTTCATTCTGAGACATTAGAGGGGCAGAAGGGCGCAAGAAATTCGGGAGAGAAGTGTTACTGTTGTTCGCACTGACGCCGGTCGAGGCTGATCGAGAACCGCCAGGACTTGGAAGTTGGCCGCCAAGATTATATAAGGAGCGTTTTTGAATGTTGAGAGGGGGAACAAGCGAAGATTCGGATGTATTGCTACTCGAAGAGCTAGGGCGTGGAGGCTGATCTGGCGCTCTAACATGTTCTGGGGAAGCTGGCCCTGCGGAGTTCGCTCCCCCGCGTGGGCCAGACCGAGCGGTCCGCATGATGGAGGGGAACACGCTGCGACGTTCTGCTAAGGGAAAATAAGACCACAAGTACTGTAGAAGAGAAACCTAAAGTATTAGAGACTCTATTTCTCCATAATTGTTCGAAAATGACCTGGAAGTAAAGCTGTTATGAACTGAAACTCAACATGCGCTTCATGCAGCTGAATGCATGAAGACGAAACCACGCTAAATCACAGCCCGATCCCTGTCTGCCGACCGTCACCGCTCCAGAGTTGCGGCTTCGGAGATATATTTATGCGAAGGCTTCTGGCGGATTAATATTAGACCGCTCGAGCTCTTGGCGCGCGCGCCTTTATGCTTTGGGAAGCTTGAACTCGAACCAAGGGATGGATGCGTTAACGACTGTCAATCGATACAGCAATCGCCCTCGCTTGCTAGACAGAAATCAATCAAGAACCACAAATCTTTGCCGAAGATGACTACTCCATCGAACGCAGTCCCCACGAAGCCATCGGTTCTCAAAGCTGTCTACCTTGCTCCCCCCACCTCGTCCGATTCTACCCAACCGCAAGTCCCCGTCCAACACACTATTCAACATGAACTCTCCACATCATTGTCGTCCGGAACCGCTAGCAACACGACGGAGAAGGTAGCATACCTTTCGGAGCTACGAACTGCTGTAACTGCTTTACAGGGTGGGATTAACACGTATCTTACGGCGCGTATGGAAGAAGATAATGCAAGGTCAACGACTCAGGCCGCGAAAGACGAGAGCCGTGAAGAAGAAAATTACGGAGAAGAAGTAGTTGAAGAGGGTGATGATTGATAGATCATCACTATTTGTGCGAACTCGGTGGTTAAATTGAGTATAATGAAAGCAAAGCATGCGAAAACCGAATGGCGGGGTATAGCAATCGATCCCGTGGCGCCACCATGCGACCAAAAACCGAGAAGAAGGAAAATTATGCTTATAAAACCGATGAAAGAGACGCCATAAATGTCTCCGAATGCCATAGTATGCGAAAAGTAGCCACCGGAAGCCTTAAAAACCTACGCCAACGCTGCGACGGAATTAACGTCTATTCATACAACCGAGATGTACGACGGTATTGCTAGTCACGTTAGCTAAAGTATCGCGTCAATACATTTCGGGCAATACTTACTCTGGAAAAACGCTGATGACACTACCGCCCAATCGTTTATGACAAACGCCACACATCCTTTCCTCTGTGACCGTTACAAATCGATTTCTCCCTTTACTTCCACTAAATTCGTCTCCAAGCAGAAGGTCAGCCTCGGTATTAATGTTTTGTACTTTCCTTAGAGCTGCAACCATCCTCCCCTCGTTCATGACGGAGGTCTCGGCGCGTATCCTCCCTTGAAAATAGAATTCAAGTTCGTGAATCGGGAAGGATTCGGGGATTAAGTTGAGCGTAGAGCTGGCTGGGAGTCGGGAGCCGTGTTTAGCGAGTATCTCCAGGGCTGGTCCATATTGAGGTTTGTGCCCATGAGGAGGAGACAAGTATAATGAGAGAAGGGTATGATATATAGATGGATGTTTTTCATCACGATCAGTAGGAGATATTTTGTGTATTTTATCGGGCACATTAGCATGCGGGTCTTCGGTAAGGTATACTTGGTGACAATAACTGGAGAAGGAGGTTAGATTCGTGGCATCAGTTAGCAATGATTAAGGATGTCAGTACTCACTCTTCTGCCTTTTGGTGATCGTGCAATTGGAAAACATAGATCTCAAGCGCCTGTTTATGCTGACCCATCTTGCTGAGTACAATGGCTCTGGCTTCATAAAAGTTCGGATCTTCATTGTCAAGTAATTAGCACAAATTTCCAGGGCTAAACAGTTGAGAATCTTACCTTCTCGGGGTAATCTGTCTAAAATCCTGGCAGGTGAATATTGAGCGCTGGATTGCAGCATCTCCAAGAACTTGGATTGGCACGACCTCCATTCTTCGCTGGTATCCTCCTTTGCCTCCGCATTGGCTTTTGATGCTTTTTTGCCTTTATCCAAACTTTCTAGGTATAAAACCAATAATTGCTGGTGTAAATCCGGTGTCATATCATTCAGCTCATCAATGACATGCTCCAGATATCTGATCGCGAGTTTCGGATCCATACCTTTCAAAAACCTCATCACTCGCTCCCTGGGTAGAGTCTCGGCGTTCTCAGTATCGGTCAAGAAGACTTCCATCCCAAGCTCCGGATCGGTTCGGAGAGGCCACTCGGCAAATTCAAGTATTAAATCAATCATTTCCGGAGGCAAGTTCTGCAAGTATGTAACTGTTCGTTTCGGACCATGGAGTTGCGGCGCATTCTCTTCTTCTGTTTTTGCTTGGCCAAACTTTCGAAGGCGTTCAAGAGCAGGTCGATGTAGCTTTTTGCCAAAGAGAAAATCAATCAGCTCACTATATCTTCCCGTTTCCTCCAGTTTTTCCATGACAACATCTGGATCGCAGAAGTTCGTTATTCGGAAAAGCGAGCCAGCTAGAGAAGGTGTGGCAAACATATGCGCCCGAAACAGCGTCGTGTCAACAAGCGAAGCAGTTTCTTGAAGCCGTTTGGCAAGCTCCTCATCTTCATCGTCCAGTGAAACCCCAAGAATAGTTATTACCGACTCGAGTGATTGGTCCGGCTCGCCATTGCCACGGAGATCCGAAACTCTGGCACTGCCGTCGGGATTGAAAAACCTCTGGAGCCTCCGACGAATGTCAGCCAGAAAACCCTGTAACTCATATACAGCACTTTTGAGGTCTTTCCCTTCTATGATACCGTTAGTGCATATCTTAAGTTAGATTCGAAATCTACATACGTAATCGTTTGTCTGCCGCCCCGGTATCTCTATCCAGCGCCACTCCTCGAACGCTACTGGTCTCGCTGGAACCATCTTCGGTCTTTGGCCTTAAAAAGGGTTTTACTGACGGTGCATGTCCAGTAACTTTCCCTTTCGACTTGTCGTCCGGTGTGGTTTCAACGCCATGGCTTTGCGTCCCATTTGAATTTTGTGAGGCTTCTGCAGCGGGACCTTCGCATTCTGATTGTGATTCATCCTCGGTCACAGTTGACAAGTCTCCGGCAATAATGCTAGGATATAGGCGAATAACAAGTTCGGGAGATGCATATATCTCGGTGAAAAGGTCAAGTGAGGCTCGGTATTTCCTATTGTCAAACAGATATTGTGCTTTTTGTAACTTGGCCTGTCGTAAACGGCCGGCCTTATCTGTAAGTAGAGCGTCCTCAAGCATATCAAGAAGACTGATGGCCTCGTCAAGGTTTCCCTGCTCGACAAGGGCATCAATTTGCGAATCGTAGTCTAGAGCATTCATTCTCCAAATAACGCGTTCGCTGGCGACAAGAAACCCTTTACCTGCGTGGGCAAGGCTGATGTTTGGCTGGGGTATATGCAGAATGTTGACTGAAGGTAACAAAATTGATTGTAATAGAGATAAAGTCTCAGGATTGCGCACTTCTAATGTTCCCTTTGATGGGTCCTGAAGTGCGAGAAGATAAGGATAGGAGTAGCCAACAGCCTCCGGAGCTGTGCTCCAAGGAATCTGCCTTCTACCGAGTGAATTTCCATCAGTATCGATGAAATAGGTATTGACATCCTTCGCCAAGAGCATTTGACCTTCTGACAATCTTGTTGCTAGCGGCTTTGGGGCCGAGCCTCCAATGCCGATATAGCTCATTCCAGTCATCCCAAGCCGGCCGTGGTCGTGCCCGCTGGAGCCTCCGATGGTGCCAGGGCCCACAATATCCGTCACGCCCTTCGTTTCGATATCCACGAGTACATAGCTCGAGCTCAGACCTGCAAGGAGTTTTGTACCATTGGCCCAAGTCAGCGTTTTGATTCCACTTACGAGGGTGATTTCCGACGTGTCTTCTTCCGGTTCCATATCCCGCCATGTCCACAGCATCACCTTCCGCTTGACCGCCACCGCGAGCCGTGAAACAATTGAAGGAACGCCGGTGCTTTTATCCTTCACAATATTGGAGGTCACGGTAAATGCGGATGCGCCTTTTGTCCGCACTAATTGCTCTTGCAGCTCATATGTCTGCCAGTCATGGAACGACACATATCCGCCAGATAATGAAACCAGCACGCTCGCCTCCTTGATTATAGCCAACTGCTCAATTTTATAGCGCGCAAACTTTTCCTCCTCCCTAAGCAGCTCCGATAGCTTCAGTTTCGTTGAGGCGGGCGTAGTTGCGTCCTCCGCCTGAGACGCTGCGTTCTCCGGACTGTTGATTTCTGCTTCCTCCTCATTAACTTCTTTCACTCGATATATACGTAAGCTTCCAGTATTAAGTCCGACAATCAGTTTATCTCCATGGGCCAAAAGGGACTCGATCTTGGATTTGTCGCGCTGCCGAAGCTCGACGAGTGGTCGAGCTGTGAACGCGGAGAGCATGATGGCAGCAGGGGAGGATGGGTCCCGGTAACTCTCGGGCAGCCGTTCGTAATGCGATCACATCCATGAGGAATGGGGTCATTAGTATCGGCGATGCCGCATTGTAGTTTTCCGACTTTTTGCAATGTAACGAATTTATCTCCAATTGTCAGAACCTCGTGGCCGGGTTATCATCAACCGACCTGGATGCGGCAGCAGCGTCCGCCAAGGCCCAGTGACGATTAGTCAGCGCACTGCCAAGCTTTGATACACGTGCCATCTGCTCACGTGAATTCCTGAAGAGTTTCGAATCTTTCTTTTACAATTCTTCCAGTTTTCCACTCCAGTCTTACCTCGGTCCTGGCCACTAAGGACAAGATGCCTGCGCTTCCATGGTCATTCCTGATGTCTATCTCTCTAACACCCTAATTTACTAGAGATCAGGAGATGGTTCAATTGCTTGCTGACTCCCATCCTTCAGGTTTGCAATCAGCTCCCGATAACTGCGCCCCGTTTTTGAAATGTAAGCCATCTGCGAAACATCTTAGCACAGGCGATGGCCAAAGCTGGAGTGTTATCGACACCATCGGTGATTGGATTGTTTAAATACTCGGTCAAATCATACCCAATACGTGAGCATCTTTGCTTCACATTCACGGCGAAAAAGCTGAACGGAAGAATACTCGCTTCTGCAAAATCAATAATAATAACTCGATTATCCTTATCAATCATGAAGTTTTCGGGCCAAATATCTGCATAGCAGAAAACCTTTGGTTCTGATGAAAGCTCTCGAATTCTCTCTTTCCGTTTAGTGGCCCCAAGGAACTAATGCGAAATATTAGATAGATACAATATTTGTTGTCTATGGATGGAAAATACCACGTTGAGATGCTCTTCTAGCTGATCCACGTTTTCGTAGTGTCGGGGGGCACAAGCTTCATCGAAGAAATTGTTCCTGATCAGCTCATTGCTAACTGCGGCAGGGCGCGAATCTTGAGGGACGGGGATGCGGAGCAGTTCGTTCAAAGGCAAAGGCTATTTGACGAAAGGTAGCCTGCTTAAGAACTCCATCCTCCGTGCTTTTCAACAACTCGCCTCCGGGTTTCCCAGCAATATATTCCATCACTATGTATGACTTGTAGCCAATTTTGCAAGCATAAAATATCCCAGGAGCCCGGACAGATGAGTTCAGTTTCCGAAGCTCATGGTAGGCCATGGTTTGAGCGGGCACCTCATCCCATAAAACGGAATATCCATATTTAATCCAGAACACAGGTCTTTGCTCCGGGTAAGCGAGTCCCATTGCATAACCTAGTTCATGTTCCGCAGTACACATGGCATAAAGCTCAGCAGCCGTCGGGACATGAACACCCGGAGGTGGATCTAGCCCTCGATGCTCTCTCAAAACATTTAGTAGTGACGATGAGGCCATGACGGGATGATAACTAATCAAGCAAGTTCAAAGACATATACTTCGTATGTTAAGCTCCTATGAGGCTTAAAAGAGGAATTTCTAGCTAGGTTGTGGAAAGTTTTGACGAGGTACGGAGTGTCACGGCACTTGGCATGCTAGCCGTCTCTGGTTAGCATTCACTCACGTGACACTCGGGATGATGTTCATCCAAGCCTCTTTTCTTAGCTTAGTTAGTTAATACACTATTTACAGTAAGTTAATGTTGTCGCGGCGCTAGCCGCATCTAGTTAGCGTCTTGGCCTTTGCCACTCACATGACCACGGCCTGATGTTCATCTGGCCTCCTTTTCTAGCTTAGTCAGCTAACATCATCATAAATAGCAATTTGGTGCCATGTAGCATAGTTCTTTAATTAATATAAATTATCATATTACTTTAGATTATAAGCATCTCAGTTTCTGCTTAATTAATTAATTATATTACTTTTTATTATCTAGAAGAATAATCTGAAAAATCACATATCTTATCATATAATTTCCTGCATATAATGCTGCTGTTAATTATAAATTTATCTAATATTTATAATTATATATTTACTGCTAGTTATGTAATTTATATTAGATTTTATTATTTTTTTTTTATTATTTTAATTAAATAGCATATATAAAAACTTAATAAATAATAAAAGAATGAAAAAAAGAATTAGATAAGTATTTTCTTAAATTTTTAAGTAAAATTAATTATTTTTAATTTTACTAATTAATTATTTACATAATTATTTATACTTATTATTTAATATTATAATATTTTTATTTATAAATATTATAAATTTTTAAAAATTTATAAATTTTCTTATTATTATAAATTATATGTTCTAAACTAGATTCTGATAAAATAATTTTAATATTTTAAATTTCTAATAATATGTTAATTTATAAACTATTATTAATCTCATGCAGTATTATTATAAAAAACTTGCAGATTTATATAATAAGTTTTATTATTATTAAAAGATATCTTGCATGTATATTTTAGTAAGTAATAGTTATCTAGTATACATGAAAATAGTAGTAGTAGTATGAATAGAAAAAAAAAGAGAATCTGAAGAATTTATAAGAAAATGTAGATGATATATAATCTGAAGATGCTATTATAGCTAGTACATATAAGAAAAATATAAATAAAAAGAAAAGAGAAGATGCTATAATAAAATCATGATATAGTCTCTTAACAAATGCTATCTTTTAAAGAAAAGCTAGTACTCTTACTAGCATCTAGCAAGCATCTGATTCATTCTAATAGTATTGCTAATATTCTTCTTTCTTTATATTTACTTCTTTGCATGAGTCCTGTGCTGATATTCTTTCTTCTTTATATGTAAATAGTTATAATAAATAAACAAGTAAATTAACTAGTAAATGAATAGACTAGTAAATGAATAATCATATAAGTAAGTAAGCAAATAAAGTGCTGGTTTTATCATGATAGTCTAAGCAAGTTAATAAATAATCTGCTGAATCATATGAACTGATAACTTGACAAACTGATGAATTAATAAACTGATGAATTAATAAATAAATCTTCATTTTACTGTGATTATCAAGAGTATAATTAATTAATTCTATAGAGATTTTTTCATGATGTAATTATAAGCAAATTTAGAAAGAGTTGAAAGAATTCTGATTACTGTAAATTCTACTATAAACACATAAAACTAAGATTATTAATACAGCTAGTTATACTATGAATGAATGTAGCTGATTAGCAGCTTTTTAAAAGCAAAGAGTATAAAATAAATATTTATTAATTTATTACTTTATTAAACTGAGTAGCTTGGTTTTACTACTTGTCATAAATAATTCATGATTAGTAAATAAGTAAATGAGATTTTTTATATTAGTAAAGAAGCAGAATGCAAGCAAATGAGATTTCTTACTTTAGTAATAAAGAAAATAAGATTCTTTTTATAAGAACTCATTTAATCTGAAGATGTCTTAATCTTTTCATTAATTTCTTTTAAAAAAAGAATTCAGATAATATTAAACATGCTATCATAATATTAGAAGATATCTCACATATACATTCTAGTAAGTAGTAGTTATCTAGTATACATGAAAGCAATAATAGTAATATGAATAAAAAAAGAAAGAGAATTCAGAAAATCTGTAAGAAAATGTAAGTAATATATAATTCAGAAATGCTATCATAACTAGTATATATAAAAAAGATATAAATAGAAAGAGAAGAAAAGATGTTATGATAAAACTGTAACATAATCTTCTAATAACTATCTTATTTCAGATTCTTTATATAATTATTTTATATTAAATGATATTTTTTACTAATATTAATTTAATTTATAATTTATTTATATTAATTCTAAAATTATATATATTAAAAAAAAATATAAAAATCTTGTAAATATCTTATAAAATTTAGTAAAAAATAATATTACTTTTTATGCATGATGAGTTTATGCAGTATAATTAACTACTTATATTTATATATTTATTTTATAAGTTACATAAAGCATTTACATGATACTTACTAAGATTTCTAATAAGATTTTTTAAATTCTAGCTAAATAAACTCATTCTGCTAATATTAAATTTCTTTTATAATTTATAAAAGATAAGATTTCTAATACTAATAATATAAAGAATAACTTAAATAATAATAAATTTATCTTATATATTTAATAATTTAAAAACTAGTAGAGCTAATAAAATACTAATTAAAATAATAATTAAGATAAAGATAAGAATAAAAATAAAGAATTAAAAGAAAATAAATAACAGCATGATTTGTACAGCTGCAGCTTAAATTCTAATTAAGCTGATATTTTATATAATTATTATTATAAAAAGAATTATTTATAACATGATTACTACATTTTATAAAGAAATATATAAATAAATAAAATAAAGTAATTGAAAAATAAATGCTTCTGCTTTACTAGACATGCTAATAAAAAGCAAATAATAATATTTATATTATTAAATTTTCAAAATAAACTTGTTAAAGCTGCTTTTATAAAGCAGATTAAAGAACTTAAAAATTATCTAGTTAGCATCTTAATTTTTACCACTCATGTAATTATAGTCTGATATTCATTTAGTCTTCTTTTCTAGCTTAATCAGCTAATATTATCATAAATAGTAATTTAATATTATATAACATAATTCTTTAATTAATATAAATTATTATATTACTTTAAATATTATGTAATATAATTTTTTAATTAATAAGTAATTCTAGTATTATTTCAGATTATAAATATTTTAGTTTTTACTTAATTAATTAAATATATTATTTTTTATTATTTATAAGAGTAATATGAAAATTTTAAATATTATTATATATTTTTTTACCTTTTTAATTATTATTTTTTTAAGAATTTATTTAATTTTTTTAATTATTTATATATTATTATATATAAAATTTAGCTTAAATATTATTAATTTTTAATTAATTATATAATTTATTAATTATATAAAAAATTTTAATTTTAATTTTAATAAAAATTAAAATAAAATTATTATAACTAGTTTTTATTATATTAAACTATTACTAACTTATTATAAATTTCTTATCTTATAAATTAAAAGCAGAAGATTTTCAATATATAAAGTAAATAAAATATTTACTAGAAAAGCATGATAAATATATAACTAGATATATTATACTAAACTAGAAAATTAAAGATTTTTTTATTAGCTTTTTTTTATATAATATTCTTATATATAATAAATTAAATTTATTATTAATATTACTTTATAATTTATATTAATATTATTCTTATAGTTCTTAGTATGCTAATAATAAGTTATTTTAAGATATTAAGTATATGCTAATAATTATCTTCTTTTATAAAAGCTTATTTATAAGCTTAACATATTTATTTAATTTTTTAAATCTAATAAAACTTATTATAATAGCATTATAATTATTATAATTAATAAGTAAGTTTTCTGAATTCTTATAATAATAATTTCTATTTATTTAAAGAAATTTCTTCTAATATAAAATCTTATTTTTTTAAAGAAGTATAAAAATAACTGAAATTAATTAAATTTCATTTCTTTTTCTTTTTCTTACTAATCTTTCTATTTATTCTGATTAAAATTTAATTAATATTCTTTAATTACATGATAATAGCTGCTTTCTTACTAGTAATGTGCTAAATGAGCTAATTATAATACTAGAATATTTTACTTACTTCTTATTAACTTTCTTATCTCAGATTAATTAAGATTTTTTAATTTTATTAATTATACATGTTAATTTATTAAATATAGCTAATCTTATACTGCTTTCTAATATTTTATTTTTTTTTCTAATTCTTATAAAATATTTTTACTAAAATTTTTAAAAATAATTATTAATATTTTAGAAAAATTAGTTTTTAAAATTTTTAAATAAATTCAGCAAGCAGTAGTTAAATATATTACTATAAGTTATTTATTTATCTTAATATATTTGCTAATTAGCTAATTAATTAGCTTAAAGCAAGTCTTAGATTTCTTGATAAAGCTAATAATATATTATAAAATTTATTTTTTAAGAAAATTAAAATAAGTTATACTTAAAAATCATGTCTTTATTATTTAAAAATAGCTTTTAAAAATAAGTTTATTTTTTATAAATAAGCTTCTGTCTTCAGATGCTACTCTTATTATATTAAAAACTTTAAATTATGTATTATTATGCTTCTTAAAATAAATAACATATATATTATTACTAAGATAATTATTAGTAATAAGATTATTAAAAGAATTAATATTAAAAAATATACTAAGCAGTTTAAAATTCATATTTCTATAATTAATGCTTTTTATTAAGTAAAGAGAATAAATTAAATAATTAATATAACTAGATTATGCACTGTGTTATTTCTAAGTAGTTTTTTATTATTTATTAAATAAGTTTTATATGTTCTTTTAAATAATATAAATACTTTTATTTTAATTATGATTATTTATTTAAAGCTTTATATATTAAATTATTAAATATCATCTTTCTTAATATTAATAAATTTGCTATTAATTAGACTGTGAACAAGTCCGAGTCGAGTAGAGTTTTGACCCCTGCAAGTTGGACTCGAAACTCGACTCGAAAACTCGCATTTTGGATTTAAATTGAAATAGCGTGGTGAGTTTTGGGGTTATGATTATGTAATTGATACCATGTGAAAGAGCAGGAAAAGCTCTATATTTTACATATTTTTTCACATTTTTAACCAATTTATCTGAATTTATACAAGCTCCTAAAGATAAACATTTTTTCAAAAGTTAGATTTTTCAAAAAAATGCTTTGGGAAGCCATAGAAAATCAGAAAAAAAAGCTAAAAATGTGGGGAAAATTACATAATATGTAGAATTGAATAAGGTTTCATCAACATTTTACCAAATTTTATTTGGACCAATGGTTGTGGAGATATCTCAAGAAAACTGAAAAACTTTATTTAAATTCTAAAAAGTTCTTGCAATTCTTGGCAAACTCATTCGCAGTCTACTATTAATATTATTAATATAGAGTAGAAAATCTCTGATAAGAATTATATTAATAAGAAAAAAAATAAGAATGTTAATATGAAAAAAGAGAATGAAAATAAAATTAATAAAATAATTTTTACTGCTTTTATACTGCTTCTGTGCTTTCAAGTAATTAATAAAAGTTCATATTTAATAATAAATTAAATCTTAGATTATTTAATAGTTAAATATTATTAAGTTTCTGTTTTTTTATTTCTTTATTACTGTTTAATAGAAGCTTTAAAGCAGCTAAATTCAAATTCTTTAATTATTTTATTTACATTTTCAAGATCTTTAGCATTAATTCATTGATTTTTATATTTAAAATAATCTAATCATTTAACTAAATATTAAATTTTTCAATAATAAGTCTGTTAATTAAGTATTTGTTTAATTTTTTACTTTTTATTTTTATTAATAAGAATTAGCTGTGATGAGACTGCTTGTTTACTGCTTTATAATTAATATAATTCTAATAATAATATATGAAATATCAGATTAATTCATTCATATAAATGAGATAATTATAAAATATATGCTTATAAATTCTGAATAACTATAATAAGAAAAAATTCTAAATAACAGCTATCAAGCTTTTTTAATAATCATAAGATAGCTAAGTTCTTTTTTAAAAGCTATACTAAATTACTGATATTAAATTTAATTAGCTTATAATATTAATTATAATACTGAAATTATATTTAATAGCTTTATTCAAGCAGCTTTATAACTTCTTCTCTAGCTTTTTTTAATATTTTTAACTATTCTTTAGTTTTTACTATGTTAAATAAAGAATTATTTTAATACTTGCTTAAAATACTGAAATTATATCTGTATATTATATAAAATGAACTTTACTTTATAACTGTATGTTTATTATTATTATAAGTAAATTTAATAATAAGTAATAGCTTTATTTAATTATCTTATAAATAATTATTATAAATTTATAAATACTGTTATAATATTTAATTAAGCTGCTTAATTTAATTATTAGTTTGAAAATAAAATATAATACTTAGTTTTTTTTTTATACAAATATAATAATATAAATTAGTTTAGTAATAACTCATGAATCACATGTTATAATTACTGATAATTAAATTTAGTATTTTATATTTATTAATTATCTTATTAATAAAAATATTTGCAAGATTCAGTGCTGATATTTTTTTTATAATAAAAAAATACTATTTTATTTTTATAAATTAGTTACATATTACTAGTATAGCATTATATATGCTGCTATTTTTTATAGAAAAAAATAAATTAATAATAAAATTTATATTAAATTTCTTTTATAGCTTTTTTACTATAAATAAGCTGACTAGCTAGCTGTAAGACTAATATCTAGAAGCTTTAATAATTAAGTAATCTAAGCATGTATGCATGTATTTTGTAATTTTATTATTCATTTAATTTTAATAGTATTTTTACTTAATTAAATTTACAGTCTTATTAATATTATAATAACTAGCTCAGAAATTATTATGATATAAGTGTAATAATTTTTATCTTATAGCAGTATTATTAGAAATGTATATTTTATTTTTATATAGCAGAATAAATTATTTTTTAAAGATTTTTATTATCTAGTCTTTCTTTTTAAGATGAGATGCTTGCTTATTATCTGCTATTAAAATATGATAAAGCTATTTTATAAAGATATTTCTTTATTAAATATTTTATAGCAGTATATACATGCTAATATTTAATAATTTATAAGCATTCTTATTACTAGTCTTTCTGATTACTAGTAATCTACTAGAAGCATGATATTTCAGATTCTTATCTTTTATTTTTATACTGAAATTCATGATTTTTAACTTTACTTATAAAGTAAATAACATTTCAGCATAATATTCATGCATGTTTATAAATTTATAATTATTATATTTACTTAATGCATCTGCTGAATTTCTAATTTCTGATTTATATTTAATAGTAAAATTATATACTGTTAATTACTCTGCTTATCTTGCTTATTTATTATTTAATACTTTTATAATAAAAAAGTATTTAAGATTATTATGATTAGTTTAAATGTGAAAAGACTGCTTAATTTTAGCTAAGTATTAGTACTAATACTTAAAGCATTTTATAATAACTAATAACTCTTAATTATAAATCTTATATTATTTTTCTGTATCTTTTAGCTTTTTTAAATAAGAGATAATAAAATACTAGTAATTCTTTTTATTTCTATTTCTTATTAATTATAATAATATAATTATTATAGTAAAGTCTGAAGCATCTGTAATTATCAGTATTTATTTCTTGAAATTATAATATATTAATAACAGTAGTTTTTAAAAAACTTTCTTAAGATAATTAAATAATTTTCTAATCTTATTAGTAAAGAATTATAGCTTTTTATTATTTAATAACTCATTCAGAACTGCTATAATGCTAGCATAATTATATATAAAGTATCTAAAAAAGCTAGTAAATCTGAAAAATATTTAAACATTTTTAATTAATCTTAGTTCAGGCTAATCATGAATTATATTTAAATAGCTTTCATTTAATTAAATATCATTCTTACTAATAATAAATTCTAGAAATTAAACTTTCTCTTTATAAAATTTACATTTACTTAATTTAGTATATAAATTATAATGTAATAGCTGCTTTAAAATATTATTAACATGTTTAACATGCTTTTTCTTAGTTTATAAATATATAAGAATATCATTAAAATAAATAAGCACATACTTATCTAATATGCTTTTTAATATTTTATTAATATATGCTTAAAAAATAGCTGATATATTATAAAGTCTGAATAGCATGATTATATATTTAAAATATTTATATCATGTTTAAAAAGCTATTTTCTATTAATCTCTCCTGCAGATAGTAATTTAATAATATACATCTTGCAAATCCAGCTTTATTAGCATCTTAGTATTATTTAAGCAGTTCATGAGCTTGTTTATTCATGAGAAAGAATATTAATTTTTAATAATTAATGTATTTAAATTTCTATAGTTAATGCATAATCATAATCTGCTATCTAGCTTTTTACTGAATAATATTAACATATCTGCTGAGCTTGTAGAGTTTCATAGAATTATATTTAATTCTTTTACTAAGTATTCTTAAGATATTTTCTTAGAATATTTAATTCATATGTGAATAAAGAATATAGTTTACATTATGAAAACATTTAATTATTTTTTAATTTAATTTAATATTTAATACTTTCTCACATAGTAGCTGCTATTTTTCTATTAAATATCTGCTTTTATTAGTAGTATTTCTTAGAAATTTTTATTTCTTAATTTTATATATTATTAATAATATCTATAATTAGTAAGTTAATGTTTTCTTATCTTATTTTTTTTAAAAATTATTAAGAATTATTAATTATAATTTTTATATTAATGTACTTGTTATGATATCTTCACTTATTAAAAGTTTAATTTATTAAAGAATTAACATATAACAGCTAAAATCTGCTAAGAATGACATTATTTTCTATTAAATTAATAATTTTTAAATTAATCTCATTATTATAAACTTTATTATAAATATTTTTTATGTTTAATTTAAGTATAATATCTTTCTAACATGTTATAAAAAACTCATTTACAGTTTTTAATAATTATATAAGCTTTTATACTAATACTCATTTACTTTTTAATAAATTATAATATGAAATATAATTTATAAAGATACTACAGTCTAATATTATTTTATAAATATTTAAATATTAATAATTTATATTAGTAATTAATAAAAAATAATTAGTTTTTCTGAATTACTACTGCTTAGCAGTAATTTCTAAGCTTTCTAAATTATTCTTTATATTAAAATCTTTTTTACCTACTTTAATAATCTAATTAATCTGATAATTTTATTTATTACATGAGTATTTTAGCTGCTATCATGCTACATCTGAATTTAAGTTAATTTTTAGCATATAATGCTAGAAAGATTAATTATTCTGCTAATTTTTATTCTGATGTTTTAAGCATTTATAACTAACATGATTAATTTTATTATAAATAAAGTAGTATTCTTTATCATGCTATTTCTGCTTCTTCATTACTTAATTTGTATTTTAATTAAATATTTATTTTTAATCTTAAGATTAAAAATCATCTTTTCTTAGCTAATATTCATAATTTTTTAAAAATTATTACTAATTTTGCAGAGAATTACTGTAAGATTATTATGTAATTAGTTTCTTTTTTAATAGTCTATTAGTAACTTAACTAGATATTTTTTTTAAACATGTTTCTAAAGCTATAATTTTTGTAATAAAAGTAAGCAGTATATTCTAGATTAGTATAATACTCTGTAATGTTAAATTAAGCTTGTAAAATAATATTAAAGCTTAAAAGCTATTCTTATATCTTATATTTTCTTTAATATTTAATTCTGTAAAAATGTATAAGAAAGCATGTTTAAAATCTGCTATAAATTAACTTACATGCTGAATTATCTTAAGTAGCTTTTGCATAGCTAAATAATTTTTATTCTCTAGCACTTTAATTAAATTTAAAAGAAATATCTTGCCTGGCACTGGTGATGTAATGATAATAAGCATCATCAGGCACTGGCCAGCCTTAACTAATTCTGAGATTGGAGGTTTAAATCCCCCTGGAGCACATGTTTTTTTTACCTGCCAAGGCTAGAAGGTATTAAAAATCAGGAGATTTCAGAACCTCTTCACATTCTTAAAAAATCCCAGGTGTTTCCAGGCCTCATGAGCACTGATTACAGGGCCTGTGAATTCTGAAAATACCAGTTATAACTAGAGAATATTTTAAAAATTATCTAATCTCAGGCTTTTCAGAAAATGAGAGCAGTATGTAATTACATGATCTGAAAATCTCTGAAAAATCAGAATATTCTAGATTTTCATAACTTACTCATGTGATAAGCTACTGCATGCTAGATGAATATTCATGTTTTAAATAAAAATAACATTTAAGCTTAGCTAAGCTTAAGCTTTATTAAAGTCTAGCAGCTAGTAATAAATTAGAACTAGCAGTAACAGAAATAATTAGTCAGCTACAGAAGCTTGAAGCTTTAGAATCTTTAGATTTCATGAGCACTGGAGAAAGCTTAGTGACAGGTGAGATTATAATAACTAATTAATAAGTTATAATACTGAGATTAGTAGCATGAAAGCTATAAAATTATGATTAAGAATTAATAACATGTAACTAATAATGAGCAGCAGCTCTTAACTAAGAATAAGCAGGAAATTAGTTAAGAGGCCTGAGAGAATAATTTACAGCAGTCAGTTATTATAGACTTTATATGTAATAGCTTAAGATATATCTCCTGAGTCATATAGAAATCTATTATGCAAAAATCTAGCTAAAAAGCTAGTGAAAAATTAAATTAAAATTAACAAAGTAATATTTCTTCAGCTGAGAAATTAAATTAAAATCAAAGTTAAACTCAGCTTTAAAATGAGCTGATTTGCATTCATTCAGAAGAGAAAAACTGGACTTTAGTTAAATCTACTAAATTTAAGATGATTCTAAGATCTAGATCTAAATTAAAATAGAATTTTAAAAGAACTAGAGAATCTGATTCTGAAGAAGAAAGAAGAACTCAAATCAATGAAAAAAGAATTGAAATTCAAATCCTCTTAACTTCTTCTTCATGGTGGAAAAACAACTATATAACTCTTCAAAAATCACACTTTTTCAGAATAATATAAATAAAAATTAAATAATAATGCACATCTGTTTAGATATTAGAAATAAGAATAAAATTAATTTTATTTTATTTCAAGAATTCTGCATTAGCTCAGATAATAGCTTTACTATTTCTCATAATTCTTATTTTTGCATCTTACCTGAAGATAAGATCTTAAGATCTAGAATAGCTATTTTTGCAAGAAAATTATCTAGATTTTAAGCTTGCTTAAGATCTGATATTATTTCAAGTAATAATTTAATTATTCTGAATATTCAAGATAAAAATAATTAGTTTGATATTTTAAAACTAATAAATATCTATAATGAAAAATCACTAGCTGAAAATGATAATCTCTGAACTATGAAAAGAGGTTTAATTAACTTAAATATTAAGAAAAATACAATTCTAGCTGGGAATTTTAATGCTTATCATTTCTGGTGGAATTTCTTAATTACATTCTTATTAAGAGCTGAAAAGCTGGTAAATTAACTGAAATCTTTGAATTATGAACTGATAAACTCAGAAAATATTAAGATATTTTACCAGCTAAATCTACAGCAAAAATCTATTATTAACTTATTATTTATTTCTTCTGATTTAACTGATAAATCAGTAAACTGATGAATTAATTCTGAGCTTCATTCAGGCTCAGATCATGAAATCATTTAATTTATAATTAAATTAGATGAGGAGAATCTAGTAGAAAATTCATTGCATTCTAATCTCTATAACTTTGAGAAAGTAAATTAAAAAAAAACTAAATAATCTTCTTATTCAGAAAATTAACAGTTTAATGTATGAATGATTAGCTGTTTTTAAAACCTATGAAGCTTTAGAACATGAAGTAAAAATACTTACAGATTTAATTTAAATCTATGTGAATGAAAGCATTTTCAAGAAGTAAATTATGAAAAAATCTAAATCATGATGAAATTCAGATTTAAAAATAAAGAGAAAGAAAATGGCCAAAGCTTTTAGAGATTATAAAGCTGATAATCTTGCTTATGAGGAATTTTCTGAGTAAAGAAATGAGTATTTCTTCTCAATTAAAAAAGTTAAAGCTATTCATTAGAATGATTTTCTTGAAAATTCAGAAGAAAAAGAGATTTTTAAAGCATATAAGTACATTAAAAATAACAGAGTTAAAAAAATTCCTATTCTTAATTACTTAAATGAGAATAATGAGTTAAAACCTGCTATTTTCTTTGAGAAAAAATGCAATGCTTATATTAAAACTTTTTTTAGAAAGTCTTTAAATTATCCTGAATTTAACTGGAATGAATTACAATTAAATTCTCAGAATTCAGAATGGGAATGGCCAGATTTAACTGAAACTGAAATTGAAAAAGCTATTTTCTCTGGTTCTAAAACAAGTGCTGCAGGTTCAGATGACATTTCATTTCATATACTTCAAAAAATCTATTCAGCTTTAAAAGATAGATTTTTTAGGTTATATCAGACTTTATTTTGAACAGGCTATCACCCACATATCTGGAGAAAAGCTATGAAAGTGATTTTAAAAAAATTAAATAAAAACTCATCTATTTCAAATTTCTATCACATTATTTCACTGCTAAATTGCCTAGGCAAAGTAATAAAGAAAATAATTATAAATAAACTCTTATTCTGAGCTTTTATAACTGAATTATTATATTTTAATTAGTTAGAAGGTAAAAAGTAATTTGATGCAGTAAATGTAGCACTAAGCCTGATGCATGATATTTAATTAGCTAAGGCAAATAAGCTGAAAACATCAGTCTTATTTATTAATATTAAGAAAGCTTTTAATTATGTTTCTGTAAATAGATTACTTAAAATTCTAGCAGATCTAAAAATGCTTAAATCATTAATTAAATGAATTTTCTGATTCATGCAAACTAGAAAAATCAGCCTGATCTTTGATGAGGAAAAATAAAAAGATTCTAATATTATTAATATTAGAATTCCCCAAGACTCTTCACTTTCTTCAATTTTATACTTAATTTATACTATTCTTTTATTTTAGAATAAAGATCATAAGATTCTGAAGAAAATAAGAATTCCAAGTTATATTAATGATACTGGTTTAATAGCTATTATTTCTTTAATTAAGGAAAATTATCAGCTGCTAAATAAAGCTTTGAAAATCATGCTAAAAAAGCAAGAATCTGAGATAATTTAATTTAATATAGAAAAAACTGAACTTATTCATTTTTCTAAATATTCAGAAGATGATAAAGTTTAAATTTCTGATTAAAATCTTGAATTTAAACTAAAAGACTTAGTGAGATGGCTAGACATTTAGCTGAATCCCAAGCTCTCATTTAAAAGACATGTGGAAATTAAAATTACAGCCACAGAGAGAGTCTTAAATTAATTATTAAGACTTTTAAATACTGAAAAAGACTTGAATTTTCAGGCAATGAGATAGCTTTATATTACCTGCATAATCTCAGTTACAGATTATGATATTCTAATCTGGTGAAATAATTAAAAATATTTGCTAGATAAATATAATAAAATGCAAAATAAAGCTCCTAGAAAAATTCTAGAAGTTTTTAAGACTTCTTTAGTTTATGCTATGTAAATTAAAGCCTTAATTCCATCAGTAAAAGTGAGATTTAATAGAATTTGCAGAAATTATGCTGCCAGACTTCTAAAAATCTCAAAAAATCATGTAATTAGAAAGCAGGTTTTCTCAAGCTTTTCATCTTATTCAAATAGCATTAAATTAGATTGAAGAAAATTTCTGGATTGAAATTAATCTGAATATAATATCCAGCAGGTTAAGCAAACATTAAGCAAGAAAAGAAGAAAAAAATCCAAGAAAATTAAGAAGTTTCCCTCTCAGATTTTCAGATTATGCTCTCTAATTTTAGAACAATTGCCTTCTTTAAAATTAGAAAAAATCAAAATTAAATGAAATGCATTCTGGTATTTCAATTTATCTGATTTAATTAATTTTCAAATAAAAAGCATCTCAGAATCTGATCAGAAATTGTAATTAAGTTCTAAGAAAAAACACCTGGAACTGATAAAAAACCTGTCATTAAATAATTTAGTCATTTATTCAGATGATTTCAAATCTGAAAATGAAAATGCAGATATAAAAATTTATGTTTCTCAGAAAAACATGAGATATTCCTGAAATCTGAGAAAATATCTGAAAGTTTTTAATGCTGAGTTATTTACTATTAAAGAAGCATTTCAAAAGACTTTAGAACTAATTTCTGAATTAAATTTAATTCTGGAAGTTTAAATTTTTTCTAATAGTCAAGCTGAAATTCAAAGACTTGCTAAAAATAATTTAAAATCTGAATTATATTATATTAATTTTCTGAAGATTCTATTAAAAGATGAGAGATTAAAGAATATAAAATTCCACTTACATTAGATACCAGCTTATGTGGGAATTCATGAAAATAAAAAAGCTGATAAAGTAATAAAAAAAGCTACTTAACTAAAAAATATCTTTTCAAAAAAATATATTTCTCATTCTTTTATTAAGAGAAAAATTCATGAGTAATTTCTGACTGAATAACATGAAGAAATCTTTAATAAAGAAAATCAAAATAATAATTATACTTAATTTAATTTAAGAATTAAATAAAAGATTTTCAGATTAAAAGTTTTTAAAAGAATCTGATCTACTATTACTCAGTTAAAGCTTGGGCATGGATATTTCAGATCTTATTTAAAGAGATTACCTGATTATCTAACTAATACTTGCTTAACTTATCAGATAAAGAAAAATTCTGAGCATTTATTAATTAAGTGCTTAATTTATTAGAAAAAGAGAAGAAAAATTCAAAAAGAACTGAATATTCCACTGCTTTCATTAAAGCTACTCTTCCAGACTGAATTAGGACTCAGATTTTTAATTTCTTATCTAAAAGAAACAAGAATTGCTACCTGAGAGTGGATTTTACAGGTCTAAAACAACCTGATAATATTCATTTTTCAAGCGTATCTTGGAGAATTTCCAACCTCAATTCTGCTCCGGGCATGCATGCCCAGAGCCACCCCTAAAAAATCTCACTCCAGGGGTCAAAATCTCGCTCCGGGGCCTAGCTCCGGGGCTCCACTGCCCGGGGAAAACACCCGAGGCAATTTATCTTGAAAACTGGTTTTGGGACACTTTTCAATCTGGGCTCTGCTCCGGGCATGAGGTGCCCGGGGTAGCCCCTAAAAAATCTCGCTCCGGGGGTCAAATCTCGCTCCGGGGCCTAGCCCCGGGGCTCCACTACCCGGAGAAAACACTTGTGACAACTTGTCCTGAAAATGGTTTTGGGACATTTTTCAATCTGGGCTCTGCTCCGGGCATGAGGTGCCTGGAATAGCCCCTAAAAAATCTCGCTCCGGGCTTCAAAAATCTCGCTCCGGGGCCTAGCTCCGGGGCCCCAATGCCCGGAGTCAAAAAAGTTGTATTTTCATTCCTGGGGAGGAAAGACATTTCATTTACCTAGTTTATTTGTATTTTCTTTTCTTATATTTAAATGTATGTAATAGTTAGTAAATCCTGTTTAGGCAGGTAGTCTTCTTAGTTACAGACTGCATAAGACTATAATAAATAAAAAAAAAAAAAAAAGAAATATCTTAAACTAACTTCATGTATAATTCTGTAAATTAATGATTTTTTTTTTAAAATTTTAAAATATCTGAACATTGCTTCTTAGCCTAGCAATTATAAATTTAACTTTATCTTATTCTGTAGAATAAGCTTATGATTTTCTTTTAATAAATACTTCTACTGCTCTTATTTATTATATTATTTATTCTTATTTCTTTTTTTATAAAGCTTCAGATTAGAAAAGAATTTCTGCTTTTCTTATTATAATACTACTGTTATTAACTAGATAAATTAATTCTTATTAATTATAATATTTACTTAAATATCATTTTCTGATGCAGTACTACTCTTAATTAACTACTAAGTATTCTAGCTCTTAGCTAGAATTATACTTACTTTTCTACTGCTAACTTATAATCTGAAGTTTTAATATAATGATATTATAAATAGTTAAAAAATAATAATTAGTCTTTTAGAAATTATTATAACTAGTTTTTATCACATTAAATTACTGCTAACTTATCATAAATCTTTTATCTTATAAACTAAAAATAAAGAATGTTTAATATATAGAGTAAATAGAATATTTACTAGAAAAGCATGGTAAATATATAACTAGATATATTATACTAAACTAGAAAATTAAAAATTTCTGTAAAAATCAGATCAGGAATTAGAATTAAAGACATATAATGAAGATAGAACTAGCAGCTAATAATAAGAAATACTAGAAGAAAGTATGTAGTAAACATATATATATATTATAACCAGAGCTTATTACTAAAGAGCAGATAAAAATGAGATTTCATAAGCTCTTATATAATAAAAGAGATTACAAGACTAAGTTAAATAAGAACTAGACTAGCTGGCATGATGATTGCTCTCTTTCTAATAAGAAGTTAGTTTTAATAATTCTGAGATTCTAGTAAATTATACTAAAGCAAGCAGTAAATAGTACAGAAAGTAGTAGAATAATAGAATAATGTTATTATATGCTTATATAATGCTTGTTATTAGCATGAATAGTTATTTAAAATTTATTTAAAGTAATATAATTATTATAAAAATTAGTAGATGAGTTTATATTATTATATTAGAATTATATTATTATGTGTGATGACTGAAAGTAGTTAGACTAATATAAATAAGAATAAAATAATAATTTATGTGATAATAGTATTATTATTTTTCTTTCTTGCTTTAAGCATTTTTAAGATTATAGAATTAGAATTTCTTTTTATTATAAGATATCATCTTTCTTATTTAAAGAAATTATATAAGTATTTAATATCTAAAAAGCTAAAATTATAATATAAAGCTTGTAAAAAAAACTATTATTAATATTATATTCTGCTTAAGATATTATTAGAAATAAGTTACTGTTATTATGAGATTATATAGCTTTATAACAATATCAGATTAGTACTGATAATGTGATTTAAAAAATAAACAAGTTATTTTAATATCTTATTAAAGCATGAGAGCTTTATAAAATTATTTAATGATTTTTTTCATTAAATTTATTATGATTTCATAATCTTCTTATTATTTTTTAAGTAATAGTTATCTTAATTAATCTAATTAGAGTATTTATCTTGTTAAATAGTCTTCAGAAACATTATACTAATATGCTTTATTCTTTTTTTAAGCTTCAGAATATCTTAATATATACTTTTAATATAATTTTACTATTGCAAATGAGTATTTTCATAAAGAAATACTTATACTAATATATTTATAATGCTCATTTATATACTAAATATATAAAAGACTTTATTAATTTATCAGTTATTTATATGCTTCTAAGCTGAAGAAAGAAATGTACTTATTATGTTTATTTTTAAAGAAAATATGAATTAGTAAGTGCTTTATCTTATTAATATATGATAATAATGTTATTTCTAATAATTATTATAATTTATTCATCTGAAGCTAAATGAATTATCTGCTTTTCATGTGATAATTACTTTAATTAAAACTATTAGTAAAGCTTCTGATTAGATTTACTAGCATCTTACTAAGCTGATAGAAAGCATGTTAATGCTAGAGTATTAATAGTAATTAGAACATGCACATGCTGCTGTTCTTTAAAATGCTGAGCAGTAATATATAATAAGAAAGATTTTTTATGAATCTTCTAATTAGCAAGAAGTAATAATAAGCAAGTATGAGGCAGAGATCTTAGTTACAGCTAGCAGAATAAACTGAGAATAATTCTTGCAAGTAAGTAAAAATAATTCTTCAGATAAGTATCTTAATATTATAACTTTTATCAGATAACATATATGCTAATATTAGCTTTTACAATAAAGAATAATAATGATAATTTATTATTTAATTTATTCTTATTTTTATCAGAAAATGATATGTTATTTTCTTAATTTTTTATTAAAAAAGCAGTAATATCTGCTTTTAAGAAAATTATTAAAATATCTGATAAGTTAAATATTAAGATAATTAATTTAAAAGCATTAATTATCAAGCCTTTAGTAAAAAAGCAGGAGATTAAAACTTGCTTGTTTATCATTATTATTACTTCTAGTAAGAAGAAGAAACAGGAAGTAATGTCTCCAGTTCTAGAAATTATTAATTTCTAAACTAGTATTTCTGATAAGTATGAAGCTTGCTTCTGCTGTACATATTATAAAATTTTCATTATAATTTTTAGTTATTATAAATGCTAAGTACTGATGTATTTTATAGCTGATATAATCTTTTAAGAATCTGATTTATTAGTTGTATTTTCTAATAACATGAAATAATGTTTAGAGATTTCTACTAAGCTGAATAGTACTGAGACTATTATTATAACATGAGTTAAGCATGAAAATTATAATTCCAATGCTATTTTTTTCTGATTTTCTTATAAGAAGAGACTGGTAATTATCAAGTATAATTTTATCTCAGAAATACTTGTTATAAATTATGATAAGTCTGAATAAGTGTTAAAAAAACATGTGATTCTGCTAGCTGTTATTAGTAAAAATAAGAAAAATAAATCTTGAACTTATTTTAAGATTTTATAATATAATATAACTTAATTATAATTTTAAAATGATTTTATAACTAGTAGTATTTTTTAAACCAAAATAAAAACTTTTTCATGCTGGTAATACATCTTTCATATGTAAATATTTTACTAAAATTTTGTAAAAATTCTGTAAAAGAAAAATTTATAAGAAAAAAAGTATATTTAATAATATAAGATGATTAACTGTTAAGCTTATGTCATTTTTTTAACATAGTTATAAGCATTAAATACTTTACTTCTTGCTTAAGAAAGTTATCTAGTGCTTTTATATCAGTAACATGTTCTTTAAATTCTCATATATTATTTTCCAGAATCTAATTAGCTTAGTAAATAAGATATTTCTTTTTATTCTGTTATTGTTTATTTTTAAGAATTTTCTTAATCATAAATTTCTCAGTATTATTAATTAGTTCTAATTCTAGTAATATAAATATGTTTTTCTTCTGATTATACATTTCTAGTAATAATATATGAAAAACAAAATATATGCTTCTGTACATGAGTAATAACTGAAGTTTATATGATTACTTATCTTAAGTTTCTATAATTTAAAATGAGCTTACATGTTAGTAATTTAATTTATAAATAAAATAAAGCATGTTAAGATTTTTAACATGTAATATAATAAAATTTCTGATCTTAAAAATTTTAAGAATATGTTTTTTATTATAATAAGATTTCTGCTGTAAACATGTAAATTCTAGTTATATAATAAGCTATTATTACATTTTCAAGAATATTTCTGCATGATTAGTTATTTTTACAGCAGATTATTTTAGAAGTTTTAAGATATTAAATTAAAGTTTCAGATAAAAATTTATAAGAATTTCTGCAAGTGCTAAGCTAGTAAAACTATATATTAACTGATTATACATATATTATATTATTAGCAGCTAGTAGATTTAGTTATCTTAATTAAAATTAATAAAACATCTTAAATAATATTTTAGAATTTAATTTTAATATTTTATTTAATTATTTATCTGAGAATAAAAAACTGTAAAAAGCTTATAACATATATTAAGATAAAAACATAATATTAATTAATATTTACTTGTAAATAATGAATTTTAATTAGAAATGATAATCTTAAATATATTATAAATCATGAAAATGCACTTATAATAAATTTCTGCTAAATTTTTTATTATAAATTTCTTTTTACATAAGATAGATAAAGTAAATTTAATAAAAATATTAATAATAACTAAAATAATATTATATATTAATTCTTTTTATAAGCTAGCTAGTAAACTAGTAATAAAATTCATAAAAATAATCTTAAATGATTATTTAAGCATGAAAATAATACTTACTTTATTATATAATTTATGATAATAAGACTTAATATACTAACATACATTACATGAGTGTATGTAATTAGTAATATTCTTTAAAAATTCATGCTAATAATATTTTTATTAGATTATCTTAATAATTTATTTAATATTAAAATATTTTTTTTAAGAATTATTATAATTTATGTATAAGATTTCAGTAATTAATATTATTTATCATAAAATAAAAATGTATTTATTAATGCAGAGAATATTATTATTAGCTGTTCATATTAATTTACTAGCTTTAAACTTATTATTTAAATTTATAACTTTTTTTTTCTGAGTAATAATAAAGAAATTAAGCTTTTAAATTTAAGTAAGAAGTAAAGTTAGAAATTTAGATAAGTTAAAATAAGCTATTTCAGATACTAGTATAGTATTAACTAATATTTATAATATAAGACTTTTAGAAGAATTTTTAATATTTATAATAAGCTAATAGTAGCATGCAAGATGTGCTTTTAACATGAAAGAGATGTTATTATCTTTATCTTGAATCATGTTTTCTATAAGAAAAGAAGATAAAATATAAAAAAGCATTTTATATTTTTTATCATACATCTGTATATAGTTAGTGAGAATTTAAAGTAATTTCATAATCTTAGTTAATTATTCTAATTTAACTTTATGCTGAAGCTTTATCTGTAAAATAAAAAATATTATCTTATTATAATAAAATTTAATATAATTTGCATGATAACTAAGTGCATCTGCTAGATTTAGCTTATTTAAATAATATAAGAAAATGAAATTATATGTACTAAGTATTTCTGCTCATCTTATCTAATGTTTATTTAATATTTTAGTCATCATAAAATATTAAAGATTAGCATGATTAGATAAGATAATTACTAAATGTTAACTTTTTTTCAAGTAATATTTCTAGTATTTAAAAAAAGTAATTATTACTAGAGGTTTCTTATTATATGTATTATAGCATGTTTTCACATTAATAAGCTTGCAGCTATAAAAAATAATAAGATATCAGAAATCATTATCTTATAATTATAATAAGATTTTAATAATAGTAAAGATAAATGCATTAATCTCAAGAAGAATCTTTTTCTAAGTATTAAAATGTGTGAGAAGTGAAGCAGTAATGAAAGTAGTTTTAAAATAATTAAAAGCATTCTGAATATCTTTTAACTAGTAAAATAATACTTTTTACTAATCTTTTTTCTTTTTTTTAATAAGTTTATGAAGAAAATAAATAATTTTTAAGTAGGCTTTAATAAATTAGCAGTAGAAATTCACAAATTCTAAAAAAGCAAGAATTTTCTTAATGCTTTTAAGCTCAGATCATTTATAAATAGCTTTAATTTAATCTTATTTTATAAATATATTATCAGATTTAATAATAAAATCTAAGAATAATATTTTATTAGTAATAAATTTATACTTGTTATTTTTTATATATAAATTAGCATGATTAAAATGCTTCATGATAATTTAGATATGCTTTTTATACTTCTTTATTAAGTCTGAAAAAATAAGAATATTATTTAAATAAATTATAATAAAGTTATTTAAAATGTTAGCAAGAGCTTTATTAATATAAATCTAAAATATAACTAAAACATTCATAAGATTAAAAAGCATGATATTAAATTTATAATAATTATATTAAATTCAGAAAGTCATTAGCTAGTAGTCTTCTTGCTTAATATTTATATAGTAATAAATATCATAAAAATTATACTTTGAGAAAACTTTTATATTATTAAAATAATTAAGATTCTCAGTAATAAGCAGTAATAAGTACTTATTCTTAATTATAATGCAGTTTAATTATCTGTAGTTTATATAAAGTCTCAGATTTTCATTTTTCTTTAATATAAATAATATAAACACTTCTGCAGATGATTTTAATAAGAAAATTTACTTTTTATTTAATGTAATAATAATATATTTATGCAGAATCTCTAACTTAATAATTAAAAAATTATAAATTAAAAGAAATGAGAATTTCTTTTCTGATTTTATCTTAATTACATGTTTTACATATAAGCATTAATAAGAATTAAGTATTATTTTCTCAGAAAAGAAATGTAATCATGATTATATAAACAGATGAAAATTAGCAGATATATTATTAAATTTAATCTGATAAGTTATAATAAGCTGCTCATCATGTGTTTTTATATTCATTTTTAAATAAATCAGATAAATACTAGTTTCACTAAGTAGCTCATTAATAATATTCTTAATTGTTATAAAATTCATATTAATATCAGAATTTCTAGCAGTAAGTAGCAGAACTTTTCTAAGAGTGATATTTAAGAAATTTAATTAGTAAATTTAGTTATTTTCTGCTTGGTTAACCAGAAAATTAATGTTCTGTAATTAGAAAAAGCTAAGAATTATATTATAATCTTCTAGATTAATTACTTAGAACTTATAAGAAGTAATATGTGTACTTTTCTAACTATTAATAATACTAATATTAAGATTTATCTTACTAAAAATATGCACATGATGCTTACTCAAGATCTTAATTATTTTACATTAAGATAAGTTAATTTTTAAGCTGTTTTTTTTTACTTAAATGTTATTAATAAAATTAGCTTTAGCTTTAGAGTTAATCAAGATTAGAATTGTTTTTAAATTTTTAGAAATTTAAATTTAAACTGTAATTAGAAAACTGAGTAAATTTTATTTTTTTTAATTAATTTTAAGAGCTGCAGCAGTATTCAGAACTCTCTTAATTAATTTTTTAGCTTTTTACTATTTTTAGCTTTCTTCTTATCTATAGTTTTTTAGCTTTTAAAAGTCTTGTAATTTAAGATAGCATGTCTGTAATGTTTATAATGATTATATCAGAGATTTTTTTTATTAGAATCTTTATTTTTATTAGAATTAAATCTGCACTTTTTCTGTATATTTTTATTATTATTAATATTCTTTTCTTTTTAATTTTCATTTTTTTTATTTTTATTATTATTATTTTATAATAGTATTTAGTAAGCTGAAATGTTATTTTCTACATTAAAGAAATAAGAAATTAGCATTTTATAACTGAAAGTATTAACTTTTTTTAAGTATTTATTAAATTTTACATGAATTTCAGAAAGAATTTTTATGTAAAGATATATTATCTGCTATTTTTTATTATAGAATTTCTGTAACTAGTACTTAAATATTTTTAGAATGTGTGTAAAATCATGCATATTTTAATTTTTATGTTATTTAGCTTTCTCATACTGCATTTAGAAAATTTTATAAGCTTATTCTAAATTCATAATTTAATTTTTCAGTTAGTTCTTAAGCTATGCTTAAGTAAATAACTTAGATAGAAAATTTATGTAAAATTCTCATTTATAAAAAAGTATAGTATTAAAATGCTGCATAGTTTTAAATATCTTATGCTTTTCTTATTCTGTAAAGTATATGTAATTATATCTGTAAAAAACATGACTTGCTATTATAAAATTTTCTAATTCATGCATGTTCTTTACTTAAAATTTCTTTATATTTTTGCAGAATAAAGTCTTGCTAATTTTATTATTATAAGATAATGATTTTACTCATGCTAAATTTGCATTCAGATTAATTTAAGTATTTTTAAATTTCTAAATTTTAATTACAAAGATATCTGCTACTAGAATATTATTTACTAAGATTTTATAATATAATTCTATAATATAATTTATATATCTTATAAAAAAGTTTCAGAATAATAACTAAAACTAAATAAGAATAATTAATATATTTAATGCTGGTTATATTAGTATATAGTATTTTAAGCAAGATGCATGCAGCATTAGCAGAAATTATATAATTAAAATCAGAAACAGATATTATATTCTTAATTTACTAATTAATAGCTGCTAGCTTCTCATGAAGTTCTTTAATACACAGTTTATATTAAATAATCTTGAGTTTCTTTATTAAAGTACATTTCTTTTCAGAGTTATCATGCTCAGATTTCAGAATAATTATCTTAGAATTATAAAATATGCTATTCTTATCTAAGTTCTTAACTTCTTTTACATGTGAAAGAAGCTGCTTTATTTATTTTAGTAAATAATCTTATCAGATATTACTTAATATAAGAGTAATATTAGAAAGCTTGCTTATCTAAATAAAATCAGAATTATTATCATTATTAATTATAATAAAAGTAGCTTATAATGCTTTTTTATAGAAGATAAAAAAATATAATTAATTTTTAATGAGATAGAAGATAATAGAATAGTAGTTCTTATAAGAGATTAAATATTAAAAGTTCTGCTTTATAAATTATCTCTCTTTTAAAATAATAAGAATTGTAAGAATCAGATTAGAAATTAGAATTAAAAACATATAATAAAAGCAGAACTAGCAGCTAATAATGAGAAATACTAGAAAAAAGTATGTAGTAAACATATATATATATTATAATCAGAGCTTATTACTAAGAAGCAGATGAGAATAAGATTTCATGAGCTCTTATATAATAGAAAAGATTACAAGACTAAGTTAAATAAGAACTAGACTAGCTAGCATGATAATTTTTCTATTTGCTTTTTTTTATATAATATTCTTATATATAATAAATTAAATTTATTATTAACATTATCTTATAATTCATATTAATATCATTCTTATAGCTATTAGTATGCTAGTAATTAGCTATTTTAAGATGCTAAGTATATGCTAATAAAAATAATTATTTTTTTAAATTTTTAAATAAATTAAATTATTTTTAATTTTACTAATTAATTTATTACATGTTTATTTATATTTATTAATTCTAGTTTAAAGTAATTTTTTAATTTTTTCTAAATTTTTTATAAGTATTATTATACTTGAAATTAAAAACTTTAGTTTATAATTTTTAAATTAATAATATATACTAAATTATGAATAAGTCTAAGTTAAATTAAGTTTTAATTTTTCCAGATTTAACTCAGGCTTAACTCATACTATCTAATTAATAACTTAATTTAGCATAAAACTCAGTTTAAATAAGTTAAGTTAAGTTAAGTTTTAAACTTACTGTTAAGATATCAGATGAATAAATTAATAATAAGATAAATATTAATCTTACAGAGATAAGAGTAGAATTATTTAAAAAATCTTAAATCAAGCTTTAAAATATACTTACTTTTATATTTTTAGCTATTTTTCTTAAATTTATATAAGTATTTAAAAATTTATTATTAAATTAGAATTTTTATTCTTAATAATAATAATATAATATCTTTAATAAGTAATATAAAATTAAGAAAAATAGCTAAAAATATGAAAGTAAGCATATTTTAAAGCTTGATTCAAGATTTTTTAAATAATCTTAATCTTATTTCTGCATGATTAATATTTATCTTACTGTTATTATTTTTATTAAATTATGCATGAAAAGTATAAGTTAAACTAAGTTAAGATTTAATTTATTATAAATTTATCTAACTTAACTTAAAAACTTAATGCATTTCTCATACTAGAGCTTAACTTAAATTTAATCAAGTTAAATTAAGTTCAAGTTTAAGTTTAACTTAAACTTATTTACAGTCTACTACTGATATAAAGTAGTAAAATAATATTATAAAATATATTATTTATTTTTTTATAAAATATAAAAAATACTTAAAATAAGTATTAGAATTTTAAATAATTATAAACTTAAAACTAAAGTATAAGTTATAATAATATTAAGATGAGAAATGTGAAATACTTGGTTAAAATAAGTAATAATAAAATAGAAATATGTCTATTAATAGCTATAAAGCTTAAAATATGTAATTAGTAAATATGAAATATATGATATATAATTAATATATATGAAATGAAATAAAAATGCATAATAATAATTAAATAATACTACAATAATAATATTTAATAATAATAATATTAGATAATAATAAATAATATAAAAGCATGTAAATTAGAAGAAAAAATAAAGAAAAATAATTTATATAATTATATTAATCTAGAAATTATATATAATATTAAAGCATGTAATAAAATAATAAAATAAAATAATAAAATAAAATAATAAAATAAATTAATAATTTAAAAAATAATAAGAAAGTAATAATAGCAAGTATCTAATTTCTATATACAAGAAATATTAAAAATAATAATAATAATAATAATAATAAATTAATAATTATAACTAGTTATTAATAATAAGATATATTTATAAAATAACTTAATTAATAAATTATATATATGATATTTATTAAACATGTATATTTAGACTAATTATTAGTTTTTATATATTTCTTAATATACTTAAATAATATAAATTTTTTTTTTTATTAAATATTATATTTTTTAATATTTTTTAATTTTATTTTACATGTTATTACTTGTAATTACTATATGTAAAATATTTAATTAGTATTTAGATTATTTTATTAACATTATAATAATAATAAATGCATCTTTTTATTATATCTTAATTATTTTCTATTAATATTATTTTCTGATATTAATAAAAATAGAAATAAAACTAATTAAACATGTAATAAATTTTTAAAAACTTGTAAAAATAATATATAACTTATTATATGAGATATTAAAAATAATTATATATTATAAAACTTGTAATAAAAATATAATAATTAATTTAATTAAATAAATTAAATACTTTATATAATAGTAGAATATTAATTAATAATTATTATAATAAAATAATTATTTTTATTTATATTCATGTTTATTTTAAGAGATTACTTAATTAAATATTTTCTGAATTATTAAATTTTTAGAAATTAAAGCTTAATAGCAGAAATAGTTTAATCTGTATAATTCTTGAAAAATCTATTCATTTATAGCTTAGTAAGTAGTAATTAACTAATTACATTCATCTTTTTTTTTTCATGTCTGAGCAAGTAGTAAAAAGCTAGTATAGCTGAATTTACTTAAAAGTATAATAAAAACATATTACATTTTATTTTTTATTTAGATTTAGTGTAATTTATAAGTTCTGTAGCTCTCAGCTTATCTGATTATTTGTTTAGTAGTTTTCTTACTTCTTACTTGCTAAATAACTCTCTTATAATTCTGAAATTATTTAATTCTTTTAATATATTTTAAATATGCTGCTTTATAATTATTCTTCATTTAAATTAGTATTTAAAAAGCAGCTTAGAAGAAAGTTTAAAAAATAATAAATAATTAAAACTTCATAAAGAAATTTTTATATAAGTATGATAAGTATCAGAACTTAAATTTCAAATCTAAGCTATAATAAGTAAATAATAAGTTATATGCTAGCTTATTAATCATTTGAAAATTTAATAATCTGATAATTTTATTAGTAAGTTTATTATTTAGAAATTTAATAATTCAGAAAATATTTAATTAAGTAATTTTAAGATATTTTTTTAAGTAATTTTTATTTTAATTCTGATTAGAAAAGATTCTGATTAAAAGTTCTATATTCTAGAAACTTTTACTTTTTTATTTATTTTTAAAAATTTCTTTCTTTATACATGCTTTTCCTGTATTTTCTTTTTTAATTACTTTATTATTTTATCTTATTTATTTTCTTATTTTTTTTATTTATTTCTTTATTTATAATTTTTTTTTATATTAATAATATTATTATTTTTTATTTAAAAAAATAAACTAAGAAAATTAAAAATATATTACAAATATTTAAAAAGTATTTTTTATATAAAAAAATAAGAAAATTACAATAATTTTTTAAAATAAAAATTATTTATAATTAAATAAAGTGATAAATATAGCTTATATAAAATACTTATATAAAGAAAATTATTAGTAATTTTGATTTAAATTTTATACTAAAAATTAAAAGTTTTTTTTTAATTAATTCTTATTTAAAAATAAAAAATAAGTAATTTCTTAAAAAATACATATATATTAATAATATATAAATTTTATCTTATATATTATTATAATTATTTATTTTAATATAATAATGACTGCTAGCTATTTTAATAAGTTTTTAATTAATTCTAGTAATTATTATATAATAAAAGCTAATTAAGTAATTACTTATTTATAAAATATAAAATATAAAATATTTTATTTTAATAATTTTATTAGCTAAAAATAAAAAATAAATAATACAAATTATATTCACAGCTATTTTAAATATTTTATTTATAAATTAAAAAATAAAATAAAATAAAATTATTATTTTATTTTATTTAGAAAATTAATTAATTAAAAATTAATTAAATAATAAGTAGTTAGTTTTTTAATAATAAAGTTAAATTACATGTATTAAATTATATAATAAAAGAAATTATTTAATAAAAAAAATTTTTAAATTAAATAAAGTTTAATATTAAAAATTTTAATTTATTTATTATTAACTGTAATAATACTTAAATTATTAATATAATAAAAAAAATTATATTATTTATAAAGTTTTATTATATTAATATTAAGTAATACTAGTTTTAATAAAAAATAAAAAATAAAAAAATTAATATTTAATAAATATTTACTGCTTAAATAATAATAAATAGCTTAATAAAGCTATTATTTAATTAAAAATTTACTAATTTTATAAAAATAAAGTAAAAAATTATAATAACTTTAATTTAATATTAATAATTTAACTTATTAAAGCTAGAAAAATGTGTTAATAAGAAAATATAATATTATTTTAAAAAATATAAGCAAGTATTTATTAAGTATAGAACATGCTAATTAATTATTATTATATTTATATACTTTTCTTATAAAATAATTATTATTTTATAAATTATAAATTATATTATAATTTTCTTTATATTATATTTTAATAATCTTATTTTTACAGTTTACTTAGTAATTAATATATTTTAATAATTTTTACATGAAATTATAATAAAATATAAAAAAAACTAAAAAAAAAAAAAATATTTTATATGATTATATAACTTCTCTACTAGTTAGCTTATATTAGCTGATTTTTATCATGCTTTATCTGTTAATTTATAAATTATTTCAGATATTCTTAATGCTAGTTATATAACTAGATAAATATTAATATTAAAATTATGAAAGCTTGCTAATTTAATTTTATCTAAGTTTGTTATTATTCTGATTAAAAGTAAAACTTAATTAGCAGAAATTTAAGCTTTTATACTTTTTTAAATATTAGTAATATGAAGTAAAGCTCATAATAATCTTATTATTTTTCACTAATTCTTTCATGCTATTTATATGTAATTTATTTCAGCAGAATTTTATAAAAGCTAAAGCTAATGCTATAAATAATACACTCATGTAGAAAAGCTAATATTAGTAGTTATTTAATTCTTATATCTAGTATATAAAAAAGAATTTCAAAACTATCTTCATGTTTCTTGTAATAAAATATTATTAAAATAACTAGAAACTTCATCATCTCATGAGAATTTATTATCATAATTATTTTCTTGTTCTTTTAAGAAGCATTTCAAATACTTTATAATTTAAGCACATGAAATTAGAATTATAGTATAATATTTTCAGAAATGCTTTTAATTATATAAATAAATAATATATTTTAATTAATTATATATAATATTTAATATTAAGATTTTATAGATAAATATTAGATTCTGCTTAATTTATATTTATATATTAAAATTACTTATTATTAAAAATTTTACTATCTTATTAAAAAATTTTATAATAAAAATTATATTAAATATTTCCTGCATATATTATTATACTTACTTCTAATATCTTAACATGAAATACTTACACTTAGCTCATAAATATAAATCATTAAGCATGAAAATTATTACTTTAGTTTATTTTAAATAATATTTTTATTTAAATATAAATATTTATATTACTTTATGCTTAAATATCTTTTATTATTTTTATTAATTATGTAATAATATTTAATTACTTTTAATGAACTTAACTTTAATTAAGCTTATAAGCTTAATAAATAGAATTAAAACTTTTATATTAGCAGAATAATTTAATATAATTTAGCATTTAGTTTATAATAAAAATAATTCAGAATGTAGCTATTTAAGCATTAAATTCAAATATTTATAATATTAAATACAGTTCATATATTAAGAAATCTGCTTTTAAGTTTGAAATGTTTAAAATTACTTTATTTTTCTTATAACTAATAAGCAGGAAAGTAAATAATAATAAGAGTATAGCTGAAATTATATATTCATTATACAGTTATTTTCAAAAATATTGCAAAAGCAGTTAAATTTATAACCTTAATTAAATATTTCTTCTTCTAAAGAATTTCTTAATGAAAAATTTAAAATTTAATATAAAAAATTATTATTTATCATATTTATTAGCAAATATACAGTAAATATGTTTTAAAGATATATTTTAAATCTGAATAATACTAATTAGATTATTGAACTTTAACATTTATCTAATTATTACACTTTTTTATTAAAATAATATACTAAAAGAAATAGTCTGAATAATTAATTATTATATTATAATAGTTTATTAAATTACTTATATAAATAGATTCTTTTAGATTTTTAGAATATTTTCAGATTCTTCAAAAAAATCTAGCAAGCTTAATTAAGAAATCTTGAATAAATTAAAAAACTTCTTTATTAAGTATTTAATTTCTTTTCTTAATAAAATAACAGCATTTATTTTAGAAGAATACAGCATGAAAATTAGCATTTTAATGTTATTTAGAGCTGTAAAAAAGCTTAATTTAATTTATAAGCAGATGAGAAATTCTTTTTTTTTTCTAGATTATATTCTAATTATCTATCTTGCTTATAAATTAGTAAAATTACTATTTAACAGAATGAAAAATTATAATTAAACTAGCAGATTCAGCTAGCTTAGTAATAGTCTGATTAACTCATTTTTATTAATAAAAACATCATAAATAAACATACTATTAATAAATGATATGACTAATTTTCTAAAGAATTCTTTTATTACATATAAACTTCTTACAAATACTTTAAATAATAAAATATTTTTCTAATAATTAATTTAGATAATTATATTATAATAAATATCTTTCATGAATCATATATAATCAAGAAATTTATTAAATTTATTAAATTTTATATTCTTTTTTAATGCATTTATAATTATTTAGTTTAAGTAATAAATAATTATAATATTTATAAATTAGCAGAATTAAGAAATTTGTATAAAGAAACAGAAATTAAGATTATTTTTTTATTATCTTATTTGCCTGATTTTAATCTAATTAAGTAGTCATTTTACTTATTTAAAACATGAATTTAAAGAAATAGGAATTTAATAAATAATAGCAAGTTTATTAAAGATTTTAAGATTTTTTTATATCATATAATTAATTAATTTATGAAGGAAAAAATGCAAGAGATTTTTATTAAAATTCAAGCATTAAATAAAATCATTTTATCTGAGAATTTATAGAATGAATTTCATATAAATTATAAAGTATATTTCATATAAATTATATAATAAATTTCATATAAATTATAAAGTAAATTTTATAGCAAACTTATTCTGAATTATATAATGAATTTATTTTAATTTATATAGCAAATTTGCTTGCAAATCATTCTAATTTACTAGCTTATATTTACTTGTCTCCTGCAACTGACTGAAGATTGAAAATTCAGGAAATTCTATCTTATCAGAAATTCAGAATTAATTATAAAAGTAGATATTAACTTTTTATTTATTCTTACTTGTTTATTCATTTCTGTCTAAGCAGCTCATGTAAAAGCATGTTATATCTTATTCTTAATTACATTTTAAATTATATTATAAATACTCATTTTTATGCTTAACTTATTAATTTACTTGAGCTAAAAATTATAAAGTTAATTAAGTTCATATTACTTTTCTAAAAAAATATTTCTAATTTTTGCTAATTTCTTTCTTTATTCTAATTACTTCTTAATTAATTACATGAAAAATTAAGTAAATATCATGTTATTATTACTCTTATATTAAAAAATAAAATTACTTGCTTATAGCTTAATTTCTTATATAAATAATATAAATAAAAATCATAATAAGTTTTTAAATACAAGTTATAAGTGCATAATTATTAATAATACTATTATTATTATTAAAAATTTAGAATTATATTTATATACATCATGATGAATAGCTTTAAAATAAATTAAAAAAGAAATTAAAAAAGATATTATTCATGAAATTACTTGTAAAATTACCTGAGAAGAAATTATCTCAAGAATTATCTAAGAAATTATTTAAAAAATTATTTAAAAAATTACTTAAGATATAATATAAAATAACATATAAGAAAAGAAAGAATAAAATGATGTATTTAAATAATTTACATTTTTTACTAAATAATTAAAAAGAATTATTTATATTAAATTCTAATTTAAATTTTCTGAGATTAAAATATAAGCTTAAACAGTTATAAAAACTAGCATTTAAGAATTTATATTTGAATTTTGCATTGTATTTTATACTAATTCTGCTGCAATAAATTTTTTCTTTTCTTTTTATTAAAGTTATATTTTTACAAGTTTTCTTAAAAAATTAATAGCAGTAATTTCTTTTGCATGAATTTAATCTGTTTAAGTTACTAAATATAAAAATAAAATAAAAATATGCATATTTTTTATATAATGAAATTAATATATTTCTTACTTATAATTATTATATAAAGCATGCATATATTTATGATTCTTTATAATATTTACTAAAAAATTAATAAGAAATTATTTTTTAATTATATTTAAATTTACTAGCTGATAATTTGTTATTATAATATGCTTTTTTTTTATAGATTCTAAAATTATTATATTTAATTAAATTAATATATTAGATAAGATTTTATAAAAAGATTATAAATTAAAATATAAGTTTTTTAAAAATTTCTTACTAAAAGAAGTAATTTTAAGATTATACTTATTTAAAATTACTAGAAATTTAAATATAAAATTAATTAACTTAATATCAGATTTCTATATCTTATAATATTTTAGAATCTTAATTATTTATATTTAATTCATATATTTCTTTATTTAAAAGAATTAATTCTTAATATTCTTATTTTTAAAAAAAGTAATTATTTATTTTTTATTAAATTTAAGCTTAAAATCATGCTTTTCTGCTTATTCTTATATTATAATAATTTATTCTTTCTTATATTAAAAGATAAAGAAAAAGTTATTAACAGATTAAAGTTTTATATTAGCAGTAATCTGCTTTTTCTCATGTAATATATAAATTTATAAAATAAAATTAATGTTTATTAATAATTTATTTCTTTTTTTAAATAATAAAAATAAAAAGCTAAATAATATGATTATAATCTGCATAATAAGTACAGATTATAATACATATTTTTCATTTTTTATAAAAAGATTATTTTTACTTTTAGTTAAAAGAAATTTTATATAAGCTTTAGAATTTTTAAGAGTAATTTTAAGATTAAAGAAAAATTAATTAAGATGATTTATTATCTGCTTTAAATATCATTTTAAGTATTACTTAAGATATTACTTTAGATATTTTTTAAGTAAATATTTTAATAAAAAAGCAGACGTTTTATAAATTATAAACAAGTTTAAATTAAACTTGAACTTGAACTTAGCTTAACTTAGTTAAATCTGAATTAAGTTCTAGTATGAAAAATGCATTAAGTTTTTAAGTTAAGTTAGATAAATTTATAATAAGTTAAGTCTTAACTTAGTTTAAGTTTTAACTTATACTTTTCATGCATGATTTAATAAAAATAATAATAATAAGATAAATATTAATTATATAAAAATAAGAATAAAATTATTTAAAAAATCTTAAATTAAGCTTTAAAACATGCTTATTCTCATATTTTTAGTTATTTTTCTTAATTTTATATTACTTATTAAAAATATTATATTATTATTATTAAGAATGAAAATTTTAATTTAATAATAAATTTTTAAATACTCATATAAATTTAAGAAAAATAACTAAAAATATGAGAATAAGTATGTTTTAAAGCTTGATTTAAAATCTTTTAAATAATTTTATTCTTATCTTTATATAATTAATATTCATCTTATTATTAATTTATTAATCTAATATCTTAATAATAAGTTTAAAACTTAACTTAACTTAACTTAACTTATTTAAACTAAGTTTCAAGCTAAGTTAAGTAGTAAATTAGATTATGTGTGCCTGGAGTAGCTTTCAAAAAATCTCGCTCCGGGCTTCAAAAATCTCGCTCCAGGGCCTAGCTCCGGGGCCTCTATGCCCGGAGATAAAAAAGTTGTATTTTTCATTCCTAAGGAGGGGAGACATTTCATTTGCCTAGTTTATTTATATTTTTCTTATATTTAAATATATATAATAATTAGTAAATCCTGTTTAAACAGGTAGTCTTTTTAGTCACAGACTGCATAAGACTATAATGAATAAAAAAAAAAAAAAAAAAAAAAAAATTAGATTATGTGAGTCAAGCTCAAGTCAAATCTGGAGAAATTAAAACTTAACTTAACTCAGATTCATTTGCAGTCTAACTTTTTATAAAGACATTTTAATTATTTAGACTAGAAAAATATTCTTTTATTAAATTTACAGTAATATTGCTAATTAAAATAAGTACAAAGTGACTTATTCAAGATGAAGCAAAAAAAGTCAAATATTCAGATTTGTGGGTTTTGTTGGGGGGGGTGGGGATCTGGCCAAAGTTGCGAATTTAGCTGCTTTCACAATATTTTTGAAAACGACTGTATCACTGGAATCTGAAAAGCTCCAGTGACCATTTGCATATCTGACCCACCCCTTATCTTAGTAGCTCCGCACATTCCAATCGGTCAACTGATCCCCATAATCCAGATGCCCGACCTTTGACATATAGAGTGATGGAACCCAAAGGCTTCCGATCAGCATCTACTACCCAGATGTCTGCGGAGAAGTGATAAACCCGTACGCAAATATCCATAGAGGAGTCAGCTAGCGAATGTGTTTAGGCGAAATTAGAACTACTGGCTAAGTATAATATACTGGTAGAGGCCAGATGTTTTCTGTCGTACACCACTGGCACACAAGCGATATCATACACACAAGGGACACCATACACACAAGCACCAAATCCATATGCCCGCCTGTTTTAGTACCAAACATACTCAGCGAAATCTCGCCCCAACGATCTATGTTGATTCCACGTAGAGACTGATTTATCCAGAACAGCCAAGAGAAGGTCGTGTGAAAACTGTGGAATAGATTCCAACAGACTATCGGGTAGTGCCATGCACCTGTCCTCGTCTGAGGACCGCAATGTCGTCAAATTAGCCATGGTGATCTGTACAGCCACGTCTCGTAGACCTCTTTCATGTGTGGGTGTGGAATGGTATATTTCATGAACTGCAAGTTTGAATGAATCGGCTTCTAGGTGATATAACATTTCCCGAGCTACTCTTTCCCTGGAAAGAGCTTTGAGGCCTTCTACAACCATCCGGTCCGCGAGCGAATACATCAGTATATGGAATGATAGAGGATTATATCGGAGGGGTGAACCCTTGGATGACGTGGGGATGGCCTCGCTAGCTTGGCTTTGTGGTAAGGGTCGGCTCTCCTTTGGGGGAGAACATGATTCTCGTGAATCGTCAATCTCTGTGTTGTGGCCGCTTTTTGACAATGAATCATCGAGTTCCACTTGGTAGTCTAAAGTGTAGAGGTAATCAACCATCTGCTTTACTAGTGCCGTATCTTCATTTAGCTTGATAGTATGCGAGGAAGCTTCCTGACAAGGAGTTTCAGCACTGCTCAATATACATGAGCTATGAACTCCACTCACTTTGAATTGTCCGTCACAAGCTTTGGCAAAAAATTCGGCTCTTGTCCAGACTACACACCGATGAACCTCATAGAAATCGTCACCGCACTCGATGATCAGATCGCTGTATTTTGGCTGCAAGCGCAAACTACAAGCCTAGTCAGAAGAAATTGCGACATCAGAGAGCAAGTATACTTCGTCAAAGCAGTCAGTAGCTCTTTCGTCTGTTCGTCATGTGGCAAACTTTCCTGCCCCGCGTCCGGGATAGTTTTCGTCTTTTCAACTCGCCTGGGCATGGTGAGAAACGTTGGTTGCGCGAGTATATTCGGGTAAGCTCTAAAATCAAATCCAGATGTTTTCTAGAAGTAGGCAGTCGCACAAGTAAAGGCAATAATTTCAAAGAGTGAGTGGAAGAGGGTTTCTCGCTGCTGCCTTGGGACCGGCTGAATACCCCGAGGAGGAAAAAAAACAAGATTGATTTCTGAAGGGAAGAACCCCGGAAATGTTTTCTCTCCTGCTCCATTTTATGGCTCGCTACGCACGATGCCTAAGATAAACAGGGTATGACAGGAAGAGCAATCTTTGCAACTTTCATAGAACCCCCTTTTTTAGTTACATATCTGAGATCCCGAATAGCTGTCCTATCAACCGGAGTAACCATATTGTAGGTAATTATGAGACTCTGGAGTTATATAGACTGGAAAAACTGACACTGCAAGGAGATCCCAGAGCTCAGATTTCAGTAGTTACTATTGTGAAAAATTTGAGGTTCTGGTACCGCCCCAGTTCCGCCTGGCTTATTTTCCCACTCAACATTAACAAACGAACCCTGATTCAGCACAATTCATCAATCACTGCGGTACATTCAGTGCCGCCTGGTAGTCGTGTTAGTCTCCAATGTTTTGGCAATCCAGAAACGTAAATGTCCAGGCGATATTTCGAAACCGGCAATTGAGTTGTGTGCGCAAAGTCAATCTCAATATGTCACATTTCGGAGTCTCAATTGCTTTGTGCGAAAATTTGTCAGTTGAGCTGTAGATAGAAATATATAAAGAAAGCCCATCCTCATACCTATATTTTCATTCTATGCACTACAATGACCTGCTTTGCATCCCTCGCAACGATCGCGGTCATGAGGGCCTTTGCTGCTGCTAAAAGAGTGCTCGTGATGTTCCATATCTATTCCACTCCATTTCTTGAGTCGGTACGCAATCCTATCCGCGTAGGATTCATCAAGGATTGGTCGGCTTAATCTTTCGCAGCGCTTACAATGCTGGTGATACACTCTAGCATTATATCGGTTTCCGGAATACATACGAATTGTGATGGCAATTTTCTTGGAGAACCATCCAGTTGCACTGCACTGGGTGTTGTGACATTGGAATCGGCCCATAATGTTCGTATCGTGGTCCTTAACACAACGGCTCGAGTCGGCCCTGTTAAAGTCAAAGCTAAGCTTTTCGCTCTCTAGCAATGCTGCCACATTTTCATGAAGTGACGGGTACATGGACCATTTTTTGCTTGGTTTATATGACCTAGGAGCCATATCGTCATGTCTCGGACCGGAAAATTGACTGGAAGAAAAAAGGAACCGAGGCTCAAAACGAGTCCCGTGAAAAGGGAGAGGAACAGTAAAGAGAAGATAGTCACTTTTGGAAAGGAAGAAAGCAGAAATAAACTGGCGGTATGCCGAATTTGGCAATATAGCACAGGTGATTTCTGTTGTCCTAATATCAAGGATTGCTAGCCTGGGGCCTCACCCAGAAGATATAACTAGGAAAACACAGTAAGCACCAATTCGTGTGGAAGTTTTGTTGTGAAATGGAAATCCAGTGTAGTTTCTCGCTCATGTATAAGGTGATACAACAGCAATATCCTTAGAGCCGATATGCACTTGTTTGCAAACCCGCCTGCATTTGGGCTTCTTTTCTTCCTCATACGCTCGGGCCGGAGATGTGCGGGGCTAGGCCTAGGTACTGTCTGGGGTACCTGGGGGATTTAGTGAAGAAATGCAGGAAGAGTAATTGCCATCTCAGCCTTGAATACCTGACAAATTCCAGTTTGCGGCCCGATCCGAAGCCCAGAATACTGAAGATGCTCGCTACTACCCGCAACCATGATCTGTGTTTATGCGAAGGAAGTTAGGAAGGGTGAGCAGATTTTCGTCCAATGAGTTGACAGACCTGAAGAGAATTGATACGTGGCACGGAGTTTGTGGCCATAGGAGCAGATGAATCAGAGAACAGCTGGGGTGGCCGACAGCCTGTCACCTGAGCACGTTTTCAATTCTAATACCTGCGGTAAATCACGAGATCTTCGAGGGGATAAGAGATCCGTGCCAATCAAGTACTCGCGGGAAAGACTTCACAAGTCCGCCTCAGTTACAAATCAGTTGTTGGGCAGAGATGATAAAACTGTTACTTGAAGATTGGATCAAACTGCAAGCTAGATTGATTTTTCGGGTATAAGGATGACTACGGGATATCCAAAGTAACTGAAAAATCAGTCGCTCGCGATGCGGCTTTTAAGCTTGTATATTTGGTTCTGTTTGGTCAACTCAATGATGAGATAAAAGATAAAGCTAAAATCTTTAACGCAGTTCATTTTCTTGTGTCCCATCCAAGGGTTTTAAGTGGAGGACACGAGCCGTGGTAAGGGCAGCATATGAGAAGCGATTTGAGCTATCTGAAAAGCAAAAAACCAGTTTGGACAAGTGGGTAAAGAAAGACGGTGCAGGGAAGGCATCGTACGGCGGCTCAAACTGGCCAGAGGGCAACAAATAATTTTGAAATTAAATTGGGTGGCAGAAAAAATATTCTGCTGCTTAGTAATTATAAATTAAATAATAAAATAACTTTAAATTAAAAGCTTTTATTTTTCAGAGAATCACATGAGAGTAATAACATGATAATAATGCAGTAATTAAAGCACATGATTTTCTTCTTCTCTCATCATAAATTTAATGATAAGTAAATATACTTATTATAATTCTAATATACATGTTATTAGACAGTCTAAGAATAAATTAAAATCTCTAAGAATAAATTAAAATCTCTAAGATTAAATCTTCTAATAAAAATCTAGATAATCCAGTCATGCAGTTACTTTTTTATCCTGCTAGCTCTGAGATGAGGATATTACCAGATCTAGAATGAGGTCACTAGTCAACAAGTAGATAATATAATCTCAAGACCCCAGGTTTGAACCGGGCCAGGGTCAGATTATATATATATATATATATTTTTTGCTAGCTAGAGAGGGGGGGGAGGTGCTTGCTAGCTAGATCATCTAGATTATCTAGGGCGAATTCGAACAGCTAGGTCAGCTAGATCATCTAGAGCAAATTCAAACAGCTAGGTCAGCTAGTTAGGTCATCTAGGGCGAATTCAAACAGCTAGGTCAGCTAGATCATCTAGGGTGAATTCGATCAGCTAGGTCATCTAGGGCGAATTCGATCAGCTAGGTCAGCTAGGTCAGCTAGGTCATCTAGGGCGAATTCGATCAGCTAGGTCATCTAAGGTCATCTAGGGCGAATTCGAACAGCTAGGTCAGCTAGTTAGGTCATCTAGGGCGAATTGGATCAGCTAGGTCATCTAGGTCATCTAGGTCAGCTAGGTCAGCTAGGTCATCTAGATCATCTAGAGTGAATTCAAACAGCTAGCTAGTATGCAAGGTAAATTTGATTAACTGCCTAGTTAGAATGCAATCATGTAAGCAAGTATATGAAATTCTGAATTTAGTTATCTGGATATTATTATCATATTAAAAGAACTTTTCTTATCAGCTTACTTGTTTTTTTAGCTAATTTAAAGATTAAAATTACTTATAAATATAATAAGAATAGAATCTGATAAATATAATTAAAATGAATTATAGCTGCTAGCTAGCTAGTAAATAATATTATAATTAATTATATAATCTGATAGTTAAGATTTTATTTTTATAATTTTACATGAAAGAATTTCTTAAAAAATAAAAAATTAAATATAAAATTATTAATAAATTTATATTTAACAGCATATTTAAAAGATTTTTTATAAGCTTATAAGTAAAAAAATAATTTTAATTTAATTATCTTATTAAATTTTTATTTTTAAATCTTAAATTCTTTTATAAAAATATTATTAAATTTAATTTAATTTTTTTTATAAAAATTTTAATTTATTTTTATACATATAAAATTATAAAAAACTTAATTTATTATTATAATTTTATATTTTATATTTATTTTATAAATAACTAATATTTATAATAATACTTAAGTTTTTACTTACTAGTTCTAATATAAACTCTGCTATTCTGAATAGCTAATTTTAATTTATTATTAGTTTTAAAGTATGAAAAATGATATAAATATTTACATATATGATTTTTATTTTTTATTTTTTAAAATATTTATATGAATTATGAGATTTTAACTGCTTTATTAAAAATAAATTTTTAATAAAAATTAAAATAATATTTATATTTAGTATAATTTTAAAATATTATATATTAATATATACTTGCTTAGATTTTAAGTAAAAAAGCAGTTAAATTAATATAATAAATAAAATAAACTAAATAATATTTAACATATTTTCATTCATATGCTCTGTAATAATTTTCTAGTTAATTTTTAGAATATTTTTAATAATAATATGAAAAAGTTTTAAAACATTAATAATCATTTTTAAATTTAAAATATTAAAATATTAGAATATATTCTGGTATTAGCTACTGTATTTCAAGTTATTAATATTTTAATATAATTTAAGCATTCTTTATCTTAATTTTTAAATACAAATATAACTTATTATTTTAATTATCTAAAGAATTTCAAGACTTTAGATGAAATAAAAAATTATTTTTATAATTTAAAAAATAATAAGCAGTAAAAAAAAAAAAAAAAATAAGAAAGTAAGATAAGAAAGAAAATTTATATAAGAAAGAAAAAAGAAATGAGAAAGTAAAAATAAGCAAGCTGAAAAATTAGTCTTCTCTTAACTTATATTTTCTAATTAGAAAACTGCTAAAATATTTACATAAAATTATATAAATATTTATTTTATATTTATTTTCTTTTTATATTTTTTTTTATATAATTCAATTATTACTTTATTATAATAACTGAATTTAGTAAGTAAATAAGCTAGTATTAAGTTTTTTATAATTTAATATTAAAAAGCAGTATTAAAAAAAATATAATAAAATAATAATAACTTTCAGCATATAAATTAAGTAATCAAAAATTTCTTAGGATAATCTAGCTTTTGCATTTTTTTTAGTTAAAAAAACTACTTCTTATATGAAAAAAGAATCAGTAATTAATAAATTAACTCTTTATAAATTCTGCATTAAGTAAGTATATATTTCTTTTCTTAATAAATTCTGCAATTACTAGTAAAAAACTAATAAAATTTACTTTAATTATATAATTTAGAAGAAGAATTATATGATTATTAATAAATATTATCATGTTCTAGTTATAAATTTCTTAAAATAGAATGATAAATAAAAGATAATTACTAATATAATTATTAAAGAAATTTATATTCAGAAGATAGCTAATTTAGCAAATGAGATTATTAAGATAATAATAAATAATAAAATCATTCTGAAATCTGATTCTTTTTATTCTTCTAATTTTAAAACTAAGAGTTTAATTATTTAATAGCATGATATTACTTTACAGAAAAAGTAAATTAAACTTCTTATTATTCTTTATAATTAAGCTATTATATATATGTTTTATAAATATTAATTATTTATAAAAATCTAATTTTCATGTAACTGCTAAGCTTATAATCTTAAATAAGAAAATAATTATGATTTAGAAAGATATTAATAACATAAATGTAAGTATTTATAGCATACTAGAATTACTAGCATTACTAATTTATTATAAAAGCAAAAAACAAAAGATTTATTTAGCATGAGATATTTAAGCAAGAATTTTTATCATTTTCTTTAGTTTTTTATCTTAAGAAACATGATTTTATTTTTTAATTTATTCTTTAGCTAATATTAAACTTCTTATAAAAGTTCTGATTAGTTTAATAATATAATTTTTTTTCTTTATAAGCTCATAACTTTTTAATTAAATAACTGAATAAATCTTACTAGCTAGTAAAATTAATTAAGTTATTATTTCAGATAAAACAGCTAAATAAATCTTATTAGCTAGTATAATTAATTAAGTTACTTTTAATAAAGCAGTAAATTGTTATATAATAATATAATTTATCTTAATAAAACTGAATAATTTATTTAAGATATTATTAAATAATATTAATGCTATACTAATTTTTCTTTACATTATTTTATAATTAAGCTTTTACTAATTATAAACTTATTATTATAATAATAAATAAAATTTCTTATATTTAATAATAAAAATAAACTGCAAATAAATTTAAGTTAAGTTAAGTTTTAATCTTTCTGAATTTAACTTAAACTTAACTTATATTATTTAACTTATTACTTAACTTAGCTTAAAACTTAGTTTAAATAAGTTAAGTTAAGTTAAGTTTTAAACTTATTATTAAAATATCAGATTAATAAATTAATAATAAGATGAATATTAGTCATATAGAAATAAGATTAAAATTATTTAAAAAATTTTAAATCAAGCTTTAAAACATGCTTATTCTTATATTTTTAGTTATTTTTCTTAAATTTAGATAAGTATTTAAAAATTAATTATTAAATTAAAATTTTTATTTTTAATAATAATAACATGATATCTTTAATAAGTAATATAAAATTAAGAAAAATAGCTAAAAATATGAGAGTAAGCATATTTTAAAGCTTAATTCAAGATTTTTTAAACAGCTTTACTTTCATCTTCATATGATTAATATTCATCTTACTATTAATTTATCAATCTGATATCTTAGCAGTGAGTCTAAAACTTGACTTAACTTAACTTATTTAAACTAAGTTTCAAGCTAAGTTAAGTTATTAATTAAATAATGCAAGTTAAGCTTAAGTTAAGTTCAAAGAAATTAAAACTTGACTTAACTTGAACTTGTTCATAATCTAATAAAATAAAATAAAATATGATAAGAAAAATAATCTGAAAATATATTATTATATAAATAAATAAACATCTTCATTCTAAAAGTAGTATTAGATAATTATTATAATTTTTAATAAACTTTCTGATATTATGTGCATGTGCTGTAATTTATATTAAAATATTTAAAATTTTAGCAAGAATTTATAATTATAATAATAAAGTATTTTATTTTAAAAAAATATGTTAGAATCATACATGTGAATGACATATTATTAATTAAGAAAAATAATGAAAAATTAATAAAAAACTAAGCTTTAATAAATTTTTCTGCAGTAAATTCATGTTTTTAACTAAGTAAGCTTATTTACTAATTAGTGCATTTTAATATTATATTAATTATGAAATTATATTAATAAATATAACATGCTTAATAGAAAATTTATTTTTAAAAAATTTAATAACATGCTTATTAAGATTATATATAACATATGAGTTTTTTTTTATTTTATTAATAATATTTATTTACAGCATTTAATATAAAATTATCAAGTAATAAAATAATTCAGATTATATTAAATAAAATGATAAAAATAAACTAGTAGAGCATTTTTTAATTTCTATCTAATCAAGAATAAGTATTATTAATAATTAATTACTAAACAAGTTTCTTTAAATAATTTTTTCTTATAATTATAATTCACTTTATTAATTTAAAATAAGTTTATTATTTATTATTTCTGAAATTTATTCACATGTTATAGTATTACATGAGTAAAAAATTAATTACTTAGATAATTATAATTCTTATAACATATAAATTTCATAATCATGTTTTTATAATCATGATAAATAATATAACTAATAATTAAAAAATATATAAAAAACTTCTTAAGATTTAGATATTTATTACTAATTAATTTAAATGTTTTATTATTCTAATACTGTGCATGACACATGTTATTTAACTTATTTTAAATATTCTTTTATTTAAAATTTAAATTAATTTAAAAAATGAGATAAAGAATATATACTAAAGCAAAGACATGCTTAAGCATGATCTTAAATCTGAAATTTCATATATTCTTTTTAAGATATATTATCTTATTTTTTTTAATTATCTAGAATTTATATTTAAATTTTAATTCTCATATGTGATTCTGCTCATGTAGTTTATTTTTTATTTAATTTTTTATTTATAAATTAAATTCAGATTGATTTATTTATTATTATATACATGTTTATTATTATCTGTAACTAATATGCTTTTTTTAACATGTCAGATTTATAATTTTATTAAATATATTAATTATAATTCTCAGCATTATATAAAGTTTAATTATTATTAGAATTAAAAAAAAATTTCTTTAATTAAAATTAAATATGAAGATATATTAAAACTTGATATTTAATATACTTATTTAAGCTATCTAGTTTCATAATATTATTAATTTATATTTTTATACTAAATTTATTAAAAGAAATCTTATTATTATTAAGATAAAGTAATTATTAATATAGTATCTTATTTAATTAACTAAATCTTTTACAAGACATATTATAGTATTTTTTATTACTGATTATTTAATAATATATTATGTTTTTTCTATATATAATCTTTTCTTTAATTACATTAATAATTACATGATTTATCTTAAAAAAATGCTTAATGAAAAAAACATTTTATAAATATATTAATTATTATTTATAATAAGTTATCAGTTTATTATTTAATAATATATAAAAACACAGATAAGTTACTAGTAATTATAATTTTACTTAATTTTAAAATAAAAATAAAAATATTTAAGAATTTTAAATGAAAGAATAAGAAGAAAAATTAGAAGAAGTATTATACTTAGTATCTGTATATTATATATAATTAATATAAATAAAAAATTTCATCAGTAAATAAATAACATTTTATCTAATTAATAAATTTTAGTAATATTAATTATTTTTTTTACTTAAGCTTAGTGTTATAATAAATATATATTTAAATATAAAATAATTATAATAAGATAAATATTTATATTTATAAGAATATGTTTTCTTATATAAGCTTGTTATAAAATACATGATTATTACTAATATCATTACTTAATAATTACTAAAAGTAACTTTAAGTTCATTTTAAAATACTAGCAGAAAAATGCAGAATAATTTCTTATCTTAAATAATATAATAAAAAACTATCTCAGAATTTTTATAATAATAATATCAGTTAAACAGATTTAAAATATTATATATAATATTTATTATTATTACTATAATCAGATTAAAATAAAAACTGTAATCATGTAAATAATATAGCTAGTTATTAATTAGTATAACATTAACTTTATTTATTACATGTTAAAAAATGAAAATTTATAAAAAAAAGAAGATAAGATAGTTAATATTTTTAAACATAATTAAAAAAAAAACTTCATTTATTTATAATATATTAGTAATAACTTGAAATCTAAGAATAATTTTATTATAACTGAATAAAATCTTAATGATAATGATATAAATAATAAATTAAATAAAAAAAATAAGAAAAGTAATATCAACATGAAGAATAATAATATAAGTAATTCAGATGAGAATATAATTATTTTACTAAATAATATATTATATATTCTAATATCATCTTAATAATAATCAGCTTAATAGCTGTTATCTTAACATTCATTATCTAAAATTTTATTATTTTAATATTTATTATTATAACATTTATTATTCTGCTTCAGGCATTAGATATCTGAAGTAGCTTCTAAAAAATCTTATTCTGAGCTTTAAAGATCTCACTCTGGAGTCTAGCTCCAGAGTCTCTATGTCTGGAGATAAAAAAATTATATTTTTTATTTCTGAGAAGAGAAGACATTTCATTTGCCTAGTGTATTTGTATTTTTCTTATATTTAAATATATGTAATAGCTAGTAAATTCTGTTTAAACAAATAGTCTTCTTGATCATAGACTGCATAAGATTATAATGAATAAAAAAAAAAAACCATTTATTATTTTAATGCTCATTATTCTGATATTCATTATTTTAATACTCATTATTCTAATATTTATTATTTTAATACTTATTATTCTAATATTTATTACTTTAATACTCATCATTTTAATACTTATTATCTTAACACTTCTTATTTTAATACTCATTATTTTAATACTTATTATTTTAATACTTATTATTCTGATACTTATTACTTCATTACTTATTATCTTATTACTTATTATCTTATTACTTATTATTTTATTACTTATTATTTTAATAATTATTTTAATAATTAGTATAATAGTAATAATGTGACAGCATAAATATGATATTATATTATAGTTAAAAAATATAAAATAAATAATTTATATTAATAATTTAATAAAATACAATCTCACAGATATTATTTATAAGAGCAGTTATTATTTCTTTATATATTAAGAAAAGAATTAAGTACTAAACTTTAATTAAAGCTTAATAAAATTAATAAAATTAATTAGCTAATTCATTTTCTTCATTTAATTTTCTTATATTATTAAAGTAATCTTAATTTAATAAGATAAATAATAATCTCATGCTATTATTTTTAATATTTTAAAAGTATAAATAAAATTTTATTATATATTTTTTTTTTTATATAAGTTTTCACATATAAACTAGTTCATATATAATAAATAAAATTAGAATACTTAATAAATTAAAATTATAACATGATGCTAATAATATATAAATATAAATAAAATATAAATAAATTAAGATAAAAATATAATGTAAAATTTAATTTATAAAATATAAAAATTAATGTAAAATAAAAATTCTTTATATATGATTATAAGCTAATAGTTTTGAAATTTTTATTATATTAATTATAAATATTATATGAATTATATCTGTCTTTATATTATATGTAATTAAGTTAATTAAGTTAAAAACTTAACTTATATTAATCTGATATTAACTTAACCAGAAACTTATATATTGCTAAAAATAAAGACTTGACTTAAACTTAATTAAATTAAGTTAAGTTTAAATTTAAGTTTAACTCAGACTCATTTACAGTCTATTTTTGTATGATTAATATTTATCTTATTATTATTATCTTTATTAAATCATGCATGAAAAGTATGAGTTAAACTGAGTTAGAACTTAACTGATTATAGATTTATCTAACTTAACTTAAAATTCAGTACATTTCTCATAATAAAGCTTAATTCAGACTTGATTAAGTTAAGTTAAGTTCAAGTCTGAGTTTAACTTAAACTTGTTTACAGTTTAAATAAAAATAAAAATGTTTTCATAGCATGATATTTTAATATTAGCTTGTTTCTTCTTGCTAAATGCTATACTAATTCTAAGTATTTTCTTGTTAAATATTATACTAATTCTGAATGTTTTCTTGCTAAATATTATATTAGTTCTAAGTATTGTAATTATTTTGTAAATATTAGAAGCAGAAATCTTAAGATTATCATAATTTTTAAATTTCTTAGTAATATGTAATCTTCATCATATAATCAGATAAATATTATAAATAATAAATGCATTTTTAAACTACTGAATAATCTGAAAATTTTCATAAAAAAAATTATTAGTAAATCAGAACTTATTCTTAAATGTAATACTTAAATAAACTAGCTTAAAAATAATCTTATTTTGAAAAGCAAGTATCTTTAAAATAATTTTATATTTATTATCAGATTAAAACTTATAGCTGTCTATAATATTAGCTAATTATAATAAAATATTCCAGATAATAAACTCTTTCAGATTACTAAACTAAGCATTGTAAATTTTTAAAGAGCAGCTAGCTAATATTTAATTAGTAAAAGTAATTTTATAATCTGAATTTAATTATATACTTATTTAATTACTTTTATGATTTAGTATTTATTATATTATTATTTTATAAAATATAATATTTAATATATAAATATATAAGACTAGTATATATGAATTAGTTTAAAGATATTATTTAAAATAAAATTACTATAATTAAGCATATCTGATGACTTTTTCTCTTACAGAAAAGCTAAGTAAAATATTAATTCTTAGAAAAGCATGAAGCTGCATTTCATGTATTTATAATTACAGTTTCAGATCTGATAAACTAAAATCTAGTAAATTAAGATCTATTAAATCAAGATCTGATAGATTAACTAAATATCTGAATTTAATTTCTTAGAATAATATCATGCTAATTAGAAATCTCAGAATGCTGTTATTTATAGAAGAAACATCTTACTAAGAAAAATAAATGCTTTCTTTTATTAATAAGATAGTAAAGCATAAATATCATTTAAGTAAGCATTTTTAATTAAATGTCAGCTTTAAATATTAAAAAATAAATTACATGAATAATTCAGAAAGAAAGAATAATAAAATCTAAAAAATAATTAAAAAATATCTTATATTTTCTTTTTTTTTATATTATTTAATAAGAAATAGCAGTATAAGAATGTATATATATATATAATTCTTGCTAGTTTAATTTAAAAATATTATTATTCTACAGCTGCTCAGATTTTAAGTTTTTAACTAATTAAAATTTTAATTAAATATCTCATATAATCAGATTATTTCTGCTAGAATTAGCAGATTTTTATTTTAAACATGTTTTCAGATTAAGCATCTAAGTTATTTATAAATATTATAGTAATAAAAAATAAAATCATCTTAATCTAGCATAATTTACTTATGAGAATTTAGATTAAGCTTAAAAATCTTATTATAATATTATTAAAAAAATTTTTCTAAAAGATATTAATTAATATTTACTCAGATTTAGTAAAAAAAGAAAATGCTAGAATTTTTAACATATTTAATTTTATAATATCATATTTTAAAAATTTAAGCTCATAAAAAGCTACTAATATTTTATAATTTTAAATTATTTTTTTAAAATAAAAGAAATTTATATAAGATATTTCAGAAATTATATAAAAATAGTTTTTTTATTTATATATATTATAATTATTTTAAATCTTAATATAATTTTAAATATCAGCTTGAATAAATAATATATAAATAATAAATAATGTAATTAAATCAGATAAATTACTCTTTGTAAAAAGCTTATTAATAATAAAATAATAAAAATATTTTTAAAGAAATGATTTAGCATGAGAAGTAATAATAAATAAGCTGAGCATATTTATTATTAATAAATTATTATTTCTTTCAGAAAACTTTATTAAATCTTAATTTACTAATTTAATATGCTTTTTTTATATAAATAACAGTTATTAATAATAATATTAATTTAATATGCTTATTAAAAAAAGAAATAAATATTAGATAACATGATAATTTTTAAATTATAATCTAAATAAATTATATAAAGCATTTTCTTAAACTCACATTTAATTATTATATATTACTTTAATATAATTATAATTATATAAGTAATTATTCTTATATATAATTAAATTATATAATATAAGTATGCATTAATTACAGCATATATCTTAATATTAAAAAATTTTAGCTTCATATAATTATTAATAAATTAAATTAAATTAGATTTCAGTATCTTGTAATTTATATACTTTACTTAATATTATTATAATAGTTTTGTATTTTCTAAAATATAATTTTATTAAAAATATATAAAAAATAATAATTATAATAAATTTTAGTTAGATAAATATAAATAATATAATTAGAAAATATATATACTAATTAATTAAAAAATCTTTATATAAAAAATATTTTTAAAAAAGCTAATATTTATAGATTGCAAATGAGTCTGAGTTAAGTTAAGTTTTAATCTTTCTAAACTTAATTCAGACTTAACTTACATTATCTAATTTATTACTTAACTTAGCTTAAAACTCAGTCTAAATAAGTTAAGTTAAGTTAAGTTTTAAACTTGCTATTAAGATATTAGATTAATAAATTAACAGTAAGATGAATATGAATTATATAGAAAAGAAAATAAAATCATTTAAAAGATCTTAAATCAAGCTTTAAAATATGCTTATTTTCATATTTTTAGCTATTTTTCTTAAATTTATATAAGTATTTAAAAATTTTTATTCTTAATAATAATAACATAATATTTTTAATAAATAATATAAAATTAAAAAAAATAACTAAAAATATGAGAATTAGCATGTTTTAAAGCTTGATTTAAAATTTTTTAAATGATTTTACTCTTATTTTCATATAGTTAATATTTATCTTATTATTATTACTTTTATTTAATTATGCATGAAAAGTATAAATTAAATTAAGTTAAGACTTAACTTATTATAGATTTGTTTAACTTAACTTAAAAAATTAGTATGTTTCTCATATTAGAGCTTGATTCAGACTTAATTAAGTTAAGTTAAATTCAAGTCCAAGTTTAACTTGAACTTGTTTGCAGTCTAAATATTTATAATTCTTTATAATTTTCTGTTTAAACTTTTTTAAAATTTTTTACTTAATTTCTAAGTATTAAAAATTAAATATTATAGTATTAATATGATAAAAAAACTGCTGATTTATCTGAATTCATCTAAGAATATAATCTTTAATATTAAATTCTTTTATTTAAAAAATCATAAATATTATGTTATCAGGAAGCTGTAGCTGATAAAATAAGTTCTTAATTTATTAATATAAAATATTAAGTTTATCAGAATTCAGATCTTTAGTATGCTTTTATAACTTGCTAATTTTCCAGTTTTAAAATTAATTTTTAAGAATGTAAATTAAAATATGAATTTTCTTATTTTTTAGAAAATTAATAAGATTCTAATATAAAAAGTTATTAATAAACTACTTATTTAGCTAATTTCCATACTGCTTCAGTGAAATTTCATATCTTTTATAATTATTTATAATATATAAGAAATATAATATTAAAATTAAAAAGTAAAAATAAAAATAAAATTTTAATTTTATATATTTATATATTGATTTATATGTACATTATCTTGCTTATAAATACTTATTAATTAATAAAAATAATAATGAAAAAAGTAATAAGCATGAAATATATTATTTTTAGAAACTGTGAGAATCAGATTAGAAATCAGAACTAAAAATGTATAATGAAGGCAGAACTAGCAGCTAATAATAAGAAATACTAGAAGAAAGTGTGTAGTGAATATATATAAAAATTATAACCAGAACTTATTACTAGAAAGCAGATGAGAATGAACATTTATGAGCTCTTATATAATAGAAGAAATCACAAGACTAAGCTAAATAAGAATCAGACTAGCTAGTATGACAGAAACATTTAATTTTAAAATTATTTATTATTTTCTAGCTAGTTTAAGCTACTATAGCAGCAGAAATAAATTATAATATAATAATAAAAGAAGAATATTATTAGCATAATCATTTTAATTAAAGTTTTTAAAGTATAATTAAATTTTATTTCAAGTTTATATATTTCACATATCTGTAAGATTATTAAAAAATATTAAGTTATAATAAATCTGAGTTTAACTTAAACTTAAACTTAACTTAATTTAGTCAAGTTTAAGTTAAGCTCTAGTATGAAAATCTTACTGAGTTTCAAGTTGATTTGAACTTAATTCAGATTAAGTTAAGTTTTTAACTTAAAAAACTTAAAATCTATAGAAATATATAATGTTTTTCATTATAATAGAATGAATATTAGTTATAATGAGATGAAAATAAGCTTATTTGAAAGTTCTTTTAGAAATCTTTTTAATGAGCTTATTTTCATATTTTTAGCAGTTTTTTCTGATTCTCTATTAGCTCTTAAAGTTAAATATCAAAAGTTAGAAAAAGTAAAAATCTATTTTTAGTACTAAATCTTTGAAATTTAATATAAAATTAATAAAAAATGCTAAAAAATATGAGAATAAGCTAGTTTTATAGAAAATTAAAAGATCTTTTTAATAAACTTACTTTTATTAAATTTTAATTAATAATAATTAAGATAGATTCTTGTCAATCTCATATCTCATTTATAAGTTGAAAACTTAACTTAACTTGACTTAAAATAAATGAGTTTTAAGTTAATTCAAGTTTAAATTATATAAATATGAGTTGAGTTTAAGTTAAGTTTAGAAAGATTAAAACTTAACTTAACTTAAACTTATTTATAGTCTAATATAAATATAATCTTTACAGAATAATATAATTAAAAAAACTATTAAATAAAAAAAAGTATTTAATTAAATGCATTATTCACATGATATCAAATTACATATAATTAAATGAATTAGAATTGCAGAAAAATTAAAAAAAAATTAAAGTATTAAGTAAGATATTTAATAAGCAAAATACAACAGTATAATCACAAAGCAATATAAAGCTGTATGTAGATGTAAAGTGATTTAATTCTTCTATTATTCTCATTCTTAGTCTGATTTATGTATACTATCTAGTGCTATTATATGTATAGAGAAAATGCTCTTAGTACTATCATCATACAGTCTAATAATATGTCAGCTTTAATATCTTCAAATGCTCTTATTCAGCTCCTGTTCTATCTCTACTGATTATCTTCATAATTCTCATTTAATTCTAGTAGGTTTTTCTCTGATTCTGGTTAATCTTCATTCTCATTATTTTCTGATTTCTCAGTTTTACTATTATCATTAACTATCATTTCTAGATGATTATCATATGTGCAGTCTCATGCTGCATGAAAATTAACAGAATCTAGCATTAACATTTCTGTAATGTTATTATAAAATTCATAAGAAAGCAGATCTTAATGAACATGCAGAAAGTATTTAATAAAGTTTCTCTTAATTTCTCTCTTTTTCTTAATATTATCATTAATTTTTCTGATTTAATACTTTAAAAAGATCTTTTTCTCTTCAGTGAGCTCATGAGTAAATGTCTTAATATTATAAGTCAAAGCTTTCTTAATGACTGCTTATTTCTCTTTTATCTTTATTATTCATTTTGTCAGGCATGTAGTAAAATTCTTAAAATTTAATTTTTCTAAATTTTTCTAGTATTTCTTCTTCATGTTTTAAAGAATGTTCTCTTTATAAAACATGATTTTTCTTAGTCTTCTTTTCTTTACAAGAAGTAATGATTCATTCATGAGTTTAAAAATTCTTTCAAGTCATTTCTTATTGCTATGCTTGTTAAAGCCTTTTTTCTTTTCTTCTAGATCTCAGATCTTGTGCACTTTAACTTCTTATATAATTATTTTCTTGATATACTTCTTAAATTCATTTATTAGTATCATTATTATTTATAAATTCTAAGATGAGTGAGATCTTTATATAGTAAGTGTGATATTCTTGATGAAGATTCTCTTAATAATTTATTTTTTTTCCAGATTATATTTAAAATCATCATTAAAAGTCTAATTTACTTATTTATAAGTGAAGTTAAATCTTTTTAATTAGATCATGCTTATGTTTTTGAGATTAACAAAAGTTATTTTAGTTATAACTTCTGATTTTAATACTATAACTGCTTTTATTACTATAATAGCTTTCATTACTGACATTATCATTGTAACTAGAGTTACTTGTTATGATTAAGAAGTTAATTTCATTATCTTAGCTAGCTTTACTGCTGGAGTAGTTATTTTTAATACTATTAATTTCTCTGGTTATTTCAGAATATTTATAAGTAGTATAATATTTTTCAGTGTGTTATTATTCTTATGAATTTATGCTCTAGTCTTTCTCATCTCAGCTAATAGTTCTTTTTATGAGATTTTACCAGTATTATCATCATTCTTAATGCTTGCTGTTTTCTTTATCACTTTCTTTATCTTCTTAAGCTTCAGAATCTTAGTTTTTTTTAAAGTCTTATACTTTTTCAGAATTCTTAATATCTTTAATAAAGTTTTAATATCTTTTTTATTATCTAAATCTCAAGATAATATCAGAATATCTTCTTTTCTAAGAAATCTTATTATTCATATGAACATTGCATCTGATCTGCTAATATATTCTATTTCAAAAGCATCTTCTAAATTTCTTTAATATTAGATTTAAAGATGCTCTAAAACTGTGTTTATTACATTAATAATTATTTCTGACACTTAAATTCTGATATTTCTTCTAATAAATCATTCTTAATATATAAATTTAGCTTCTCATGTAATTTAAGCAGCTCTTTAGTTCTGCATTTCAGTCATTTACTATTACTCATGTGCTAGTCTTAATTATCTATCTTACTAAAGCATTCTATTAGTCTTAAAGATTTAATTTTTAACTTTCTCATAGTTTAGATTAAACCAGATCATGATGCTATTAATAAAATTTCTAATAGAATTATAAAGATTAAAGTGTGACTTTCTTGCCATTAATCTCATGAAAACTGGTTTATTTTAATTATTAATTATTCTCAGATTACTCATTTTCTTATTAATTCTTATTTGCTCTAAATTTCTGTTAATAGTCATTTTAATTTTTCTTTTTAATTTATTCTTGAGAATTTGTTTTTCTGAAGAAAAAGCTGATGCAGATGTTTTAAGAAAATTATAGCCTTTTTCTAAATCTAATCATACTCTTGCATTTTCTAAAATAAATTTCAAGAAATATTTAAGTTTTCATATAATTTTAATTTCTTCATGCTTCTTGTTTTTCTGTTATTTCTTAGTCATTTTTCTTTTTAAAATAGATACATTTAATGCTAGATGCTCTGATAAAGAAACTATCTTTTATGCTATTAGAATTATCAGAGCTTTTTCTTATATAACTGAAGAAGTATTCATTATGTTTCATGATATATTAGTTATATAAATAATTATATAAGTAATCTTCTCAAATAAGCAGTAATTATAATATAATGAAATAATAAAAATGTATTTTATAAGTATAAGTATTTAATATCTTATATAAATATTTATATTTATATTATGTGCATGTTTATTTTACTTATTATCATGAAACTTCTAGTAAACATATTAAACTATTAATATAAAGCTAATAATAGAATGATGTAATTTTATTATGACTGCTAGAGCTTGTTAATATATTCATTAATCATCTGCTTTGCAATAATTAACTCAGTTAACAGAAGCTAGATATCTTCTTCCAGTCTGAAATCTTTTCATCTCACTAGATATTCCTATTTTATCCTTCTTCTAAGTCTCTTTTCTTTATGAGTAATAATTTTTTCTATCTTCTAATATTTATTATCATTCACATATACTAGCTCTGAATACTGCATGATTTTTTCATGCTTATTTTTAACTCAAGATTTAAGATATGCTACTGACATCATATTATGAATATGCTAGTACTCTGGAAAATTTAATTAATATGCTAGTTTTTTTACTTTCTTGATAATTATAAAAGAATCTGCATAGCATGATGAGAACTTTCTATGAATTTTAAATGCATATATATGATATTCTTTATGCAATTGCAAGAAAATCTTTTACTTTTTTTTAAAATTAACTAGCTCATGATATTTATCATAATAATGTTTTACTAAAATCACAGTTTTATCTATGATCACAGCTGCATTCTTACACATTATAAATATTAGAGCTTATTTTAATTTAATTATGCTAATATATGTTATTATGAAATAATCATATAAAAGCTAATAAGAAGATGCTTCTGTTGCTATAAATTCTGCTAAATTTAAAAGTAGTTAAAGAATTAAAAGCATCTGATGCTAATTCTTAAGATTTTTCATAACATTTATAAGAAATCAAAATGCTATTTTAACTGTTTAATTTATTCTCTCAGATTAATCATTAATCTGAAAATGATAGATTATGATAAATAACATATTAGTATTCATCTGCTTAAAGATGTATTTTCACAGATTTCCTGTAAATTTTAGATTTCTGTTATTAATTATCTTTTTTAAGAAATCTCAGTCTTCATTACACAATGCTTTTATTAGTTCTGTTATTCATTCTTTTATTTCATTTGTAATTCTGCTGAATATAAATATTATTCTTTTTATATACTTATTTATTACTATCATTAACATGTTATATATACTGTTCAGAAGTCTGATGATAAAATTAATTATTATAATATAATAAGATATCTTCAGTATCAGAATCAGCTGCAAATCATTATAAAATTTATAACATCTTATTTAAATTTTCTAGCATTAGAAGCATGAGCAGATGTACTTGCAGACTGCTTTAATAATTTTTCTTATGTATAAGTTCTTGAAATACTGTAAGATTTAAGACTAATTAAAATAAATTCTTGAATATGCATCTGCTAATACTCTTGATATTACTATTAATAAAATGCATAGCTCTTTATTATTTTCATCTTTCTGATAATAAATCAAGTCCTCTCTCATGTAGAACAGCAAGCATATCTTTTCTTTTTTTTTCATATTTAAATTATTAAGCATGCTAATAATCTTCTGATAGAAACTATCTTATTCATATTTCTTTTTAATATTTTTTCTGATTTCTGATAATAATTTCATCATGATATAATCATGAAACATAATCATATTATGACTAGTAGCTTTACTCTTAAGTCTTGATAAAGCATCTGATATAATGTGTGTTTTTCCTAGCTTATGAAAAACATGCAGCTGAAATCATTAAATATAAGCAGTTACTTAAATTAATCTGAGATTCAGATTATTAATATTTAAGATTCTTAACAAGATATTCTTAGCAATTGCTAAGATTATTACATGATTAATATAGATCATGATTAGCTCTTTACTAGCTTTAATAAGATACTGTATTTTTTTCAAGATTTAAACTAAGCATGCTACTTCTAATTTTATTAGTTAGTAATTCATCTTTACTAAGTTAAGTAGTTTACTTAGAAATAAAATCAGTAATACTGCTATTAATAATGATAATATTAAATAATTTTTATTAGTCTTAGTAATTTATTTATTCTTTACATGAAATATCATCATGTTAAATCTTCTTTTCTTTAATATATTTATATTTATAAACAACTATTTATACAGATTATGATGATAAAGAAATAATTCTTTCTTAAAGAAATTTTATATATTATTAAAGCTCTTAATTTTCATCTGTATTAGCATGCTGATTTTTTCTTTTTAAGCATACTTTTTTCTTTCAGAATCTTCTGATATCTTCTTCATCATGATTATCTTTTTAATCTGAAGAAATTTAATTAACTTGATATAGTATGAAATATATTAGCATAACTATTCAGTTAATTTAAGATATATTTTAAGTTAGTTAAGTGTTTTTAGAAAAGCAAGCTTAGTAATTACTTTAACTTTCTCAGCAGCTGTAATCATTTCAAGTGCACAGATCTTTTAATCTAACAGATTAATAAAAGAAAATCTAACATAAGCTTTATTCAGATTCATCATAATATTAAGCTTTTTTAACTTGCTAAGCACTGCATGTAAATGTTAAACATGCTCTCTTAAAGTCTTTAAGAAAATAACTAAATCATTAATATATATCTTAAGAAATTCATAAAACATTCATAGCTTAATTTTTATTTGCTACTAAACATATAATATGCTGTTAATAAATCTTATAATTATCATATTATATATTTCTTAATTCTAATATGTAATTACAGTCATGCAGTTTCTGTAATTTAATCTGATTTTTTACTGATAGAAGAATGATGCAGCATTAAATACTATGATGTATCTACATTCTCATATTATATTTATTATTTTATCTTAATATGTTATCAGATAAATGTCAGGCTTAATAATCTTATTAAGTTTTCTGAGATTTATAATAACATATCTCTTTTACATGATCTTTTTATTAATGATGATTTTTCTTCAGATCATGAATACTAAGTAGCTGCTTAAGATGTAATTTATTACTCAGCTCATGTAATTTTTAGCATGCAATTCATTAAATATAGCATTAATTATCTTTCTTTTCTCAGAGCTGCATGGGTATACTTAAAGCATTTTTTTAAGAATTACTTCTAAGAGTAGTAGCACTTGCATTTATTATTTTTCTGATACATTTGCAAATTTATCTGAATTTATCCAGATTTTTTAATGTTAAAATACAGCTTCTGAGAGAGTCTCTACCTCTGGTAAGTTCTGGTTATCATAAATCATGATTTCATTATTAAGTTTAACTTCTCTTTTTATTGTGAATATTAATTTAATTTAAGTTATTTTTTTTACAGGCTTTAGTACTAGTATATCTGTTATTGAATTTATCTAATAAGTTATCATATCATTTATCTTAATAATATAATCTAATTAATAACTTCTGTTAATTTTCACTGATTTATTCATGTTATTAACAAGATGATAAAAGAAGAGGTTTAATCTTATGATATTAGTATACATTCTAACTCTATCACTTATAAGCTTGAATACATAGTTATGATTTTCTAGCAGCTTTAATTTCAGATTCTAAAAATAAACCAGAATTTTTACTACTGAATACAGTAATATCATGATTATAAATGTTAAAATCATCTTTTTCTTAATTTTACTGCTCTGCTTTAGTATTATGTTAATTAGAATCTTCATAACATTTGTATTACTAAAAAAAGCTTATCTTTTCTTCAGATTAATGCTGATTTTTTCTAATGCTAGATTATTAACTTTAAGTAATAGGCCTGCTTGTAACTTGTTAATAACTCTAATGTTAATTATAATCTGAATTTTCATAATCTGATTATTCTTATTAACTGCTGGAACATGAAGCAGAAATCTGGTAAAATGTTTTATTATTATAACTGATGCTATTCCAGCTACTAATAGTTTATCTCTTTTCTGTATTACTACAGTAGAATTCTGTTCTTTAAGAAAAGTTCTCAAGACTAATATTATAACACATTCTGAATTTAGATACACTGATATGATCTTGATTAACATCTTGATATAAGTTTTTATTATTATAAATTACTAATATCTGAATACTAGATTATTATTTATCAGAATTAAAGCTTATTAAGATATAATAATTAATGCACTGGCATTTTCATGATATATAGTTAGCTAATACTAATTATAATAAATATTATAGTTCATCTTATTCAAGAATTTCATATTATAATACTGATAAATTATGTATGAGATTAAGTCCAGTTCATTCTGATACTTTTTTTCTTAATAATTTATGATTTTTCTCTGCTTCAGATATGATTCTGGTAGCTTTTCTTCTGAATAGAATTAATATTTCTAATAAAAGTCTTAAAGTTTATTAATCTGATTCTGATACATTCTGTCTTCAGGCATCTTTTATTAAACATATTACTGAGTTAATCTTTTAACATGCACTGGATTCACTTTATTATCTTTATTAACATTTTCCTGATTATTATCTTGAAATCTAACTTATTATTAAAAAAGTTTTTAATAATTGCTCTGAAGTTGAAACTGCTGATATAATCTTTAATTATTAAACTAGAACTGGAACTGCAGTTTCTGGTTATTTTATTAATGCTGTTACTGATTCAGATTCTGTTGAAAATATTATTATTATTACTAGAGAGATTTTTATTATTAGCAGAATGATAGCTGCTGCTAATAGTTCTGATTTTACTAATTCTGATTATTATACTATAAATACTACTAATCTTGATTTTGTTAATTTTATTATCAGTATGACTAATATGATTGATTAAAGCAATTAATCTAATTTAACTGCTTGATTCTCATGATTATTATGAACTGAGTTATTATCATTTCTTCTGATAGTTCATTCATGATAACTCTTAATGCTAGATTCATGTGTGATTAAGCATGTAGAATAACTAAATATTCAGCCTGAGCAAGCTCATACTGCTTTACAGCTGTCATAATTTCTGTTATATAAGTTTCAGAATCTTTTTATATCTTAACATTTATAATAATATATTTAATTACTTTAAATTTAATCATGATCTGAACTGGTAATGCTCTAAATTATATCTTAATGATTTCACATCAATTATTAATTTCTATCAGATTTCTAATAAGCTCTCTTCTAGCTAGATTAATAAGCTCAGTTATTCATCAGATTAGTATCATATCATGAAAGCAGATGTGTAATTTCTGATTTATGATTAATAAATTACAAATTGCTATCATAACTTTCATATGTATGGTGAATATAAAAGAATTTCTTATTCATAACTTATTATTTCTATTTATTATATCAGATATTTCTTATTCTTGTGACATGTTTAAGTAGAATAAACTAATATTAATCATTTTTCAAGATGAGATAATAAGCTTTGATTGCTCAGATTTCTGGTAGATCTGTGCTATTAATAACATTAGTAATATTATTTGCTGAATTATTAATTAACTATTAATAAGATTTTATATATCTCTTAGCATATTACTTCTTGCTTCTACTAAAATGCTTCTCATCATGAACTCTAGATAATTACTATTCTTAGTTAATATGAGAGTTTCTCTAATATAACTCTTATTTCTACTTCTATGCATAAAATGCTCTGAAGCCTTTTCTTTTTTAATAAAGAAAGAAAATAACATGATTTTTTCAAAAAAGCTTTCTTCCTGTTACAGTAAAACTAAAGATTAGTTATCTGAAATAAAAAATGAGATATTTTCTGCTATTATCTGCTTATTAATAAATCATCTGTAGTAAGTGATTTACATGAGGAATGCAGTTTTTCTTATGAATTTCATGATATTCTTGTCATGAGAATTAGCAGAAGTAATTCATGTAACAGAATATTATAATTTAATCATAAATTTCTAAAATATCTTCAAGTCTAGAATCATGATACTTAATAAGATCTGTGTTCTTTTAGTCTTGAGATAAAACATGATAACATTATTTAATAAAGTAAAGAAATGATTATATTATACTGTAATGTAGTTAATTTTCTATTACAGATCTTTTTCTAAATTACTTTTGCTTAAATACAAGTAATAGTCTTATAACTAGAATGCAAGCTTAATGTAATATGATATCAGATTAATTAAATCTTAACATGCTGCTGCTAGCATTTCAGCAGGTCTAGTCATAATAATGCTCTCTAAGCTATTCTGTATGAAAATTCAAAGTTATTTAAGAGAAGATGAAGACAGCAGTATAGCAGTCACACTAGAATATTAAGCATTAATAGCATCATAACTAAAAGATAAGATAGCAGATTTGAATAAAATTCAAATTAAGTATCATAAAAGCAGTAAAAGCACATAGAAACAACAGTTAATTTCTTATTAATAAAATTAACCTTTTGCAGCAGAAACACACAAATAAGAAACTTAATGTTAATTAAGTGAATGACTGTAAGACTGTTAAATCTTTTAAAGAATTTTAAATCAATTCTCAGAATGTAAACATGCTACTAACTAGTAGGTAAAATATGATGGTATAACTGCAAAGTAATATGAAGCTATATGTAGATGTAAAGTGATTTAATTCTTCTATTATTCTCATTCTCAGCCTGATTTATATATACTGTCTAGTACCACTATACATATAAGAAAGATGCTCTTAATACTACTATTATACAGTCTAATAATATTACAGTAACTGGAAAAAAGTTTAAGTTCTTATATTTTTTATCATGTGTTTTTTTATAATTCTCTTTTTAATCTCATTCATAAAACACATTATATAATTATAAAATAAAGTTTTTTAGCTTTAATTAGCTTAAATATTATTTTAAAAAAGTAATTAAATTTTACAATTTATAAAATAATTATAAAAATAAAAGTTACTAGTTTAACAAGCTTCTAAATCATGCATGTTACTAAAATTTTAAAGTAAATCATTTATATTACTCTTATCTAAGCTTTTTCAAGATTAAATTACATTATTTTATCTTAATTTAACTAGCTGAAATCATTCTTATTTCTAGAGCAGTAGTTAATACTTAAATATGTCAAGTAAAATTCTTTTATAATTTATTAAATCTTAATTTTTAAGCTTAAGATTAGAATTATCTGTTAAATTTTATATAACTATATTCAGATTTTCAGATATGATAAATAAAAAGCTTAAAAGCAGCTAAAACTCATATTAGAAATAGCTAAGAAGCAGTATAATTAAGCTTTAAAATATAAGAACTGAATTTATGAGAAATAATGCATAGTTATCTAGTCAGATAAGTGCTCTGCTAAGCTAAAATTAAAGCAGTAAAACAAGTAGATTTTTCATCTTAATTTATATAGTGAAAAGTAAAAAAAAAAATTTATTCAGTTTTCTAGGAAAACAAAGAGCATACAAATCATAATTTAAGCAGCTTTTTAAGATAATAAGAAATTAAATTTATTTTATTTAAAATATAATTTTAAATCTGTAAAGCATGATTATACATCTAACTCTTATATTAAATTACTTGAGAAAATAATAATAATAATTTATAAATCAGATTTTATATTCATGTAAAATAATACTCTAATTCATTTCATAAAGAAAATAATTACATGATTAGGGAATAATGTAATTTAAATTATAAACTAATTTTTCTATTTATCAGATTTTAATCTAATTAAACATTTTTAATTTTTACTTAAAAAAGAAATGTATTTTATAAATGAAAATATTAAATTTATAACTAGAAATAAGAATATGAAGAAGAAGAAGCTCTGAAAAATTTTATAAAAATTATAAAATAATATTCAGAAAGATCTGCTTGTTTAATTAGTAAAGAATATAAATTATAAAATGAATATGATTCTAGAGATAAAAGAATAATATATCAAGTACTAAATTTACTAGAATATTAAAAATTTAATATAATTTACTTAAATAAATAATCTTTTTAACTTTTACTTTCTAGTTTAATTAAGCTAAAATTAGTTAAATATTATTAAATAATAATTTGAATGAAAGATATTACAGAATCTTTTTAAAAAAATAAGATTTAAACTTTTTTTCCAGAACTGTAATTTTTGAAAATGTATAGCTAATCATGCTATAAAAGTAATTATCTTATCTAGTAATAATAAACTAGATAATGAGAAAGAAAAGTGCTATAATAACTTTATATTAAATTTATAAAAGACCAACTTATTCTTAAATTTCAGAATAATTTATCTAATATTAACTAAGAATAAGCATATTTCAGCAGCTCTAGATTATGAGACTAGCATGATTTTCAGTTAGTGAATTATTCAAGTTTCTAAATAATAAATTATGCATTCAGATTTAAAAACAAAGCAGTTTAAAATCAAGTCATAAATGCTTAAAGCAGGCTATCTGCTTATTCTTAAGTGAGAATAATTTCAGATCTTTTTTTTCAGCTATAAATTATACTCTAGTATATAAAAAATGCATTATTATATATCTGATATTCTCATTTTCAAGATAAGCTTTATATCATGTAATTTGTATTTTAATATTTTAAATATGATTTTTCTTAACTTTTCTTAAAGATTAAGATTTTTATCTTCTTTAGCATGATATTTATAAGATAAATAATTGCTTTTATTTTTTAATATGTTTATTAGATTTTTTCATAACTGAATATATTAGTTTAGCATCAGACTTGCTGATTTTAATCATATTTGCATTTGAATTTAGTATAGCATTTTATAAGCTTTCTATTCTACTTAGAATTAGTGCATGATTTTCTGAAGAAACTTGAATTTTTTAAAAAAATTCTGAAATTTCTAAGTAAAGTTTTCAAGATTTAAGCTGATATAAATCTCTTTACAATTAATTTATTTCTTTTAATATAATATAATATTATATGTAAAAAGTTGAAGAAGCTGTTTAATTTATATCTTAAATAATTATTTAATCTAATTTAAAATTAAATAAGTTTTAAATAATATTAAAGTTTTCTGAATTTTTTACTTTTTTTTAAATAATATGTGTAAATTATATATTATCATGTGCAATTTTACTAACAGATATTATCTTGCTTTTTTCTAATATAATAAATTAGATGAATGAAATCTACCAGATTCTATAGCATAATAATAAATTTATTATTATTTATTTTTAAAAACTTAATAAAATTTTACTTTCTAAAACTTTATGTATTATTACTGCAGAGTAATTCATGTGTAATTTAAGAACTGCTATTTAATTTTCTACTAGCTTCAGCTACTAGCTTTAAAGTATGCTAGTTAATTATTATCATTCTAATTTTATTAAGTATTTTTACTTTTCATTTTCTTAAAAATTATATTATTAACTAATTAGAATTAGTGTAAAAAACATATAATAGCTAGAATAGCAGATATATAACTTCTAATAGTAATAAGAAATGTTTATATTATAGCAGAAACTAATATAAAAATAAGTTCTGAAATTAGCAGTAGCTTATCAGATGACTGAAAGCATATTAGCATAAATTTCAAATTCTAAAGCTAGTGCATACAAGCTTTATATTACTTTAATAATTAATTTATAAAGTTAATTAAAGTGTAATTATCATCTAAATTACTGATAATATTACTTAAATTATTTAAGCTGAATTATTAGATGAGTGCTATGCATGTAATAATTTAATAAGATTTTTATTTTAATAACTTACTTATATTTCATAGATTATAAATGAGTTCAAATTTAACTTGAACTTGAACTTAACTTAATTTAATTAACTTCAAGTTAAGTTTTAGTATGAAAATCTTCCTAAGTTTTAAGTTAAGTTAAACTTAACTTAAACTGAGTTAAGTTTTTAACTTGAAAAACTTAAAATTTATAGAAATATGTAATGTTTTTTATTATAATAAAGTAAATATTAATCATAATTAAATAAAAATAAGTTCATTTGAAAGCTCTTTTAAAGATCTTTTTAATAAATCTATTTTCATACTTTTAGTATTTTCTTCTGATTTTCTATTAGCTCTTAAAATTGAATATTAAAAGTCAGAAAAAGTGAAAATTTATTTTTAGTACTAAATTTTTAAAATTCAATAAAAAATTAATAAAAAATGCTAAACATATGAAAACAGGCTAGTTTTATAGGAAATTAAAAGATCTATCTAATGAATTTACTTTTATTAGATTTTAACTAATAATGATTAAGATAGGTTTTTATTAATTCTGTATCTCATTTGCAAGTTAAAAACTTAACTTAACTTGACTTAAAATGAATAAGTTTTGAGTTAATTCAAGTTTAAATTATATGAATGCAAGTCAAGTTCAAGTTAAGTTTAGAATAATTAAAACTTAATCTAATTTGAACTTGTTCACAGTCTAATATTTCATAAAAAATTACTAATAAAGAAATTTTATTAGTTATAATAATTATTTACTGCTGAAATAATAATCTAGAAAAATTTATGCTAATACTTTTTTAATACTTTAATTTCTAAGATTAATCTTATTATTTAGTAAGTTAATAACTAAATAATTATAGTATTCAGAATCTGAATAACTAATTTTTTTAATATTAGTTTTAAAATAAAGTAAATTAGAATTTATTATTCTGAATAAATTTATAATTATGCAATGCAGCTGTAAGTATAAGTAAATTAATTTTCTTATTAGAAGAAAATATTTTAAATCAGCTGCTAGTTTTCATCTCACTTTTACTTAATACTAATAAAATTTCTAATTTCAGATTAAATAACTAAACTAATAATAATATAAAAATCTATAACATACATATGCTCTAAAGCCTATCTTAAATCTTATTATTTATAATAACTATAAAAAAAAAAAAACTATTTATTAAATAAAATGAAATAACTAGAAGTAATAAATATTAAAATTTATAGTCTATTCTAATAATAATCTGCAGAATATAAGTAATAAGAATATTTTTAGCAAAATTAATAATAATATTCATAATGAACTTTATTATATTCTAAGATATATTACTAATTTTAATTTTAATAAGAATTATATTAAAATCATTCAGCAGGTATTTAAGCTAGCTTTTAAGATTTTTTTATTTAGTATTTTAAAAAAATAATTTATTTATAAATTCTGAATATAAACAAGTTATTAAGTAATATAATACAAGTAAAATAGATAAAATAAATAAGATATTTAATAAAAATACTAAGCAGCTAGAAATAAAAAGAGAAAAAAAACTAAAATAAGTAAATAAACTTAAAAACAAATGTGTATGATATATAGATTAAAGTTTTGGAAAAAATAATAAAGTAATAAAAATCAGAATAAAATTAAATTTATAAGAAAATTTTAGAATAATTTTAAATTTAAAATTAAAAAAAATATAAATAATAAACTGCATTCTGAAAGAATATAAATAAATTATTATAAGCTGAATTTATTTTAAACAAGTTATACTAAATTCTAAAAAATTTAGTAATATTATTTAAGAAGACTTTTAAGATCTGAGATAAATAATATTTAAAAAGAATTCTGAAAATCTTTTACTAAAATAAACATTTTCTTTTTTTAAATAAATATAATTACATAATTATATAATATCATGCTAAAATACTATATAAATAAATTTATAATTATTATATTATAATAATCTATTAACTTATTCTTTTATAATAAAACTGAAATGAATTAAAATAAGAATAAAACTTATTTATAAAATTAATAATAATATAAAAATCAGATATAAGATAAAGTAGTTATATAATAATTAAGTAATTAACTAAAAATTACAATAGTATTATAAAATGCTTATTTTTTCCTAGCTTAGCTGAATTAATATAATATAAATTAATAATAAATTATTTTTAAATATTATTATTAGAAGTATTATATCTTATTTAATTAATTATATAATACTTATAAAATGATAAATTAAGAATAATGCAGTAGAATTAATGGAGAAAAATTACATTTTATAAGATAATAAGTATAGTTTATAAGAATAATATAGTATTATAATCTTGTAAATTAAGATATTTGTATTATTAATTACTAAAAACTAATAATAAAGTTCTTAAGTATAATTAATATAATAATTGAAACTGCATGTTTAAATAAGATTAATAAAACTAAATATTTGAAAAATGCAGCTTACTTTTAAAATAAGAAAGAAAACCTAGTAAATATAATTCATGTAAAAGTATGAAAGTAATTAAATAACTAGATTTATACTAGTAAATAAAGAAAAAAATTAGTTATATATCTTAAACTAAAGATAAATTTATTATTTTATAAAAATAATATTAATTAGAAGAATTTTAATAATTAAAAGTTATATAAATTTATTAAAATACTATTATATAATAGCTTAATTATTATATTATATGAAAATATAAAATAAAAGTATAAAAAAAATTATAAAAAATAAAATAATAAAATTAATTAAAATATAAGAAAATTATAAGAAGAAAAAAATATAAAATATATATATATTAATAAAATAGCAAATTATAATTTATATAAAAGAAAAATAACATATAAAAGTATGATAAATAATATTAAAATATTTTATTAAAATAAATAATACATAATTTAAGAAAAACAGCTGCTAGTTTAATTAAAATAATGTAATTCTACATTAAATAAAGCAGCTAGAAACAAATATTTAATATAAATAAATATTTTATTATTTAATAATTTTTAACTTAAGTTTTTTACATCTGAGTGCTTAAATTTAAAATAAATTAAAAATAAAAAAAGTATTATTATATTTAATCTGATTTTATTATCTTATCAATCTTATTATAGTATATTTTATTATAATATAATTATAGCTAGAATTTAATAAATGTTATTTTTTTTAAATATGATAATAATACTTGAAATTTTTAATAAAAAAACTTTTTCTTTATTATTAAAATTATTATAATAAAGCTATTTTTATAATAACTTAGTATAACTTAGTATTTAAATTATTACAAATAATTAGATCTTTTATTATTAATTAATTATTTAGTAAAATACTTACTTGTAATTTCTTAATTTTAATAAGCATGAAAAGAAGGTAAAAAATTATATTAAAATAAATAATATAATATTATTAAACTAATAATTATTTAAATATTTAGTATTTTCTAATAAAGTTAATGTTTAAAGTATTTAAATTAGAAGTTTATTTAGAAAAGAGCTATATTTTCAGACTTATAAAAAAACAACTTATTATAAATAATAGCTTTTTTTTTAAAAAAATTTTCTTAATAAAATTTTTAAATTTCTATTATATAAGACTTATAAGTATTTATTTATATATTAAAATTTATTTTATTTTTTATTAATTCTAATTTATAATAATTTGCTACATTTATCTTATCTTATTAAGCTGAATAAATAAACTAATCAGATAATGCTTTAATAATACTAATATAAAAAATATACTTTAATAATTAAAGTTATCTCTTAAAGCTATTTATGAAAAAGCTATATTTTATAAAAATATCAAGATATAAAACTTATAATAAAATAATAAATAAGAATATCTTATAATTATATCTAATACTAATAGCATAATGATAATAAGCATCATCAGGCACTGCCTGATATTAACTAATTCTAAAATCAGAAGTTCAAATCCCTCTAGAGCACATGTTTTTTTTACCTGCTAAGACTAGAAGATGTTAAAAATCAAAAAATTTTAAAATCTCTTCACATTCTTAAAAAATTCCAGATATTTCCAGATCTCATGAGCACTAATTACAGAGTTTATGAATCTCAGAAATACCAATCATAATTAAAGAATTTTTTAAAAATTATTTAATCTCAGGCTTTTTAAAGAATGAGAACAGTATGTAATTATATAACCTGAAAATCTTCAGAAACTCAGAATATTCTAGATTTTCATAACTTGCTTATATAATAAGCTACTGCATGCTAGATAAATATCTATATTCTGAATAGAAATAAGATTCAGACTTAGCTAAATTCAGACTTTACTAAAGCTTAGTAGCTAGTAATAAATTAAAACTAGCAGTTACAGAAATAATTAGTCAGCTAAAAAAGCTTAGAACTCTAGAATATTTAGATTTTATAAGTACTGGAAAAAGCTCAGTAACAGATAAGACTGTAATAATTAATTAATAAATTATAATACTAAAATTAGCAGCATAGAAGCTATAAGATTATAATTAAGAATTAATAACATGTAATTAAAAGTAAGCAGCAGCTCTTAATTAAAAATGAACAGAAAATTAGTTAAAAAGCTCAAGAGAATGATTCACAACAGTCAGTTATTATAAGCATTATATGTAATAGCTTAAGATATATCTTCTGATTTCCTGAATCTGATAGAAGCTACTCTTTCAGACTGAATTAAAGCTCAAATTTCTAATTTCTTATCTAAAAGAAATAAGAATTGCTATCTAAGAGTGAATTCTACAAGCCTAAAACAGACTGATAATATTCACTTTCAAGCATACTTTAAAGAACTTCCAACCTTAATTTTACTCCAGACATGCATGCCCAGAGCCACCCCTGAAAAATCTCACTCTGGAAGTCAAAATCTCACTCCAGGGCCTAGCTCTGGGGCTTCACTACTCAGAGAAAACACCCGCGACAACCTGTCTTGAAAATGGTTTTGAGACACCTTTTAATCTGAACTCTGCTCTGGGCATCAGGTGCCCGGAGTAGCCCCTAAAAAATCTCACTCTGGGAGTCAAAATCTCGCTCCGGGGCCTAGCTCTGGGGCTCCACTACCCGGAGAAAACACCTGAGACAACTTGTCTTGAAAATGGTTTTGAGATACTTTCCAACCTAAACTCTGCTCCAGGCATCAGATGCCCGGAGTAGCCTCTAAAAAATCTCACTCCAGGCTTCAAAGATCTCGCTCTGGGGCCTAGCTCCAGAACCTCTATGCCCGGAGATAAAAAAGTTATATTTTTCATTCCTGAGAAGGAGAGACATTTCATTTGTCTAGTTTATTTATATTTTTCTTATATTTAAATGTATGTAATAGCTAGTAAATTCTGTTTAAACAGGTAATCTTCTTAGTTACAGACTGCATAAGATTATAATAAATAAAAAAAATAAAAATAAAAAATTAAGAAAGAAGTTTAAAATAAAAATTTATTATTATTATTATTATTAAAAACTTAAAAAGAGATAATAATTAACTTATTTAAAAAGAAGAAAGCTGTAAAGAAATTCATGCTAAAGCTTTAATTAATCAGAATTTTCTTATTACTTGTTAATAAATTCTTAAGTAAAGAAATAATAATTAGAGAATAATTATTAAAATACTTAATTTAATTAAGATATTTATGAGTAAGATTAAATTTAGTATTAAAGATAAATTTAACTGCTATATTAAAATTTAAAAGAGAGCTAGAAACAGATTTACCTGTTATATCAAGATTTAATTCATGAATAACAGAGCTGAAAATAAGTTCATTTACTTTATCAAGATTTAATTCATGAATGATATTATCTTTTTCATTTTGTTTTCTTATCTTTTTTTTTTTTTATTTTCAGCTTCTAAGATCTGTTTTTTCTTCTTCTTATTCTTTTTATTAGACTTCTTATCAAGTATTAATGATTTTTCAGTAATTATTATAAAGAATATTAGCTGAGATTTTTGTAATTTTAAATTTATTAGATTTAAGTTAATATTATTTTAGTAAACATATTATTTTAATCATGCAAGTAATATACATAAAATCTTTTCTATAAATTTAGAGATATTCTTAATATTAGAAAACAAATATTATTACACACTCATCTGAATAGTTAAGTTAGATATTATCTTTCTTGCTAAATTTTCAATAATTACTTGCTGATATATTACATGTATGATTTATATGAAGTAATTAAATATAAACATTTTATTTTTGCTTAATTCATGCTAGTCTTGCCTGTAATTAAAGAAATATATTTAAGTTTCTCAGTAATTTAATAATAATTATATAATAATATTTACTTTGATGAAAATTAATCTTAAAATTACTTACTTAATATATGAAAATGATAATGTGTAGTAAATCAGACTTATTATTGAAATTTATTATTATATGATTTTTCTTACTTTATGTTAAATCTACTTATAATTATTTAACTAGTAGTCTTTAGTTAAGAATAAACATATATATTAATTAAATCATAATAGAAATTTAATAAAAAAGAATAAGTTTCTTCTACTAATATTACATAATTTTAAAAAAAAATATTTTAATATATTAAAAAATGAGTAATATTAATAACAATTCTAGTACATGTTCAAGCCTGATTAAGAACATGTAATAGTAATAATTAACTAAAATATATATGTATTTTAAAAACATTTAAATATTAATAAAAGACTAGCTCAGAAGTTTTGATATTCTGTTTATAACTGTAGCTTGTGTATTAATATTTACATGAAAATCTGAAAATTTAAAACAAATTAAAGCATAGGCAAGTAACTTTATGTGATTACTGTCTTGAATTATAATATTAAATTTATCTGATTATTCTATAACTGCAGATTATTCTTTTTTATCTGTTAGCTTTTAATAATATTAATAATATTCTGATTATTTTCTTAGACTTAGTAATAAAGAAATAGCATTAATGTAGCATTTGAGAATATTAATACTAATTATTTTATTATTAATCTTGAATTTTATTATATAGCAAATCATACATTACATTAAGATTTAAGAAATAATAATAAAAGCTTTATGAAGAATGAGATAAGATTATCTTGCCAGCATGCATATATTAACTAAATTAAAAAGAAAGAGCTTCTTCTCTTCTATAAAAGCCTTCTCATATTTTTTAAATAATAATAATGCTTTAAATTCTGCAGACAAGTTTAATTTTCATGTATTATTAAAAATAAAATAATAATAATTATGAATATTTATAGTTAAATTTAAAAATAAAATAACAGTTATTATTTAAAGTAAATTAATATTTAAAAGTTTATAAGTATAAATCAGATTATTAGTAACATGCTTAACAGCATGTTTCTTATTCATGTTAAACAGTTAATCTTGAGACTTTCTTTTACAGAAAAGTAGATAACTTATTTTTTATAATTCTTTTCATTTTTAATTATTTATTTCTTAATAATTATTTTCTTGCAAGGTTTCTTTTTAGAAATTTTCATGAATTAGAAATTAGATTTAAATAATACTAATTAACAAAGCAGATTTTTATTAATGTCTGACTTTTTTTAAGAAATAAAAGATTTAATTTTTAAAGAAATTAATTTAAAAGAACTAGCTTTATTATTACTAGCCTGATCAGAACTTCAGAAGAAACAGTAAGAGAGGAGTTTTAAATTATAAATGAGATTATTTCAAAAGAAAAAGCTGAATTTTCATTTAAAAATAGAAATTTATCATCTAACTTAACATCTTTTTTAATAATAAAGTTAAGAAGATATTAATGAATAATAAAATATAAAATAATAAAAATTATTCATCTGAAATTTATCTTAATATTAGAATAGTTATAAAATTTAGCAGAATTATAAAGCATTTTTTTAAATATTATAAGTATGATAATAATAATCTGAAAAAGTAAATTTTTAATAAACTAAAATAAAGTATTAATAATAAAGAATTAAAGTTTTCTCTGAAAGTATTTAGTATAATTAAGAAATTATAATAAGATTACTGCTAGTAGAATGTAAATTATTATACAATCTTGAATTATCATGTTATTAAGTTCATATGTAGCAATACTATAAACTAGACTTATTATCTTAATAATTTTTTTAAGATTTATATTATTAGCAAGAATGTTTATTTATAATATAGGCTTTTTAATAATTTTTTTCTATAATATTTAAATTTTTATTTAAAGCATTATAATAATATTATTTATCTGATAAGATAAAAACTTCAGCATGTTACTTTACTGAAATAATAAATAATTAGAATTGATATTAAGAATATTAAATAATTAGAAGAAATTAAGAATAATTCTTAACATGTGATTAAGATTATGCTTCATTTTTTATATCAAGCTTATATTTTATCTTAATAATAATTCTTTCTCTAAAATGCTATATTTCTTAGTAATATGAGTATTTTTTTTAATAAAAAAGATAATATAATTAATTTTTTTATTTACTTTAGCATTTAATAAGATTTTATTAGTTAGGTTAAGATTATCTTAAGTTTTATTATAAATATAAAGATGTTATTTTACATACTAAATAAGAGACTTTACTTTAATAATTATTAATATTAGTAACTGAATTAGCAACTTATTAAGATTAAAAACAGTATTTTCTTGATTTTTCTAGCTTAAAAAAGCATTTAGAATAAATACTAAATTCTCATTTGCTATCTCTTGTATAATATCAGATATTATTTTCTCATTTTATTCTGATGAAACTTCTGAAACATGTAATTTAATAATATTTTCAAGATTAAAAACTAGATTAAAAAACATAATTAGCAAATTATTTCTTTTAGTAAGTAATGTAGTTATTAAAGAAAACTTATTTAAATCATTAATAATATAATATGAATATGTTTACATGAGATTAATCTGCAAGTATTTTAATTAATTATTTTATTATTATAATATTCATTTTAATCAGACATGAAAAAATGCATATGCTTAGTAAAAATCTTTATAATTTAATAAAACAGCTAATATTTTTATAAAGTTACTAACTTATTACTTTAAAAACTTCTAAAGAATGTAAATAATTAACTTCAAAACTAATAATCTGTTTATTATAAAAGCTTTTTAAATTTTTAAAATTAAAAATATTTATAATAGATTAGTAGAAAAAATAAAGTTAAAATTTATTATAAAGAATTATTTCAGAATTACAGAAATCTGATAAACTTGAGTTATAAATAAAAGTATATATTTAATTAATAAATGAGTTACTAAAATTAATTTTTTAGTTTCTTAATTTCAGTTAACTTTATATATCTGCTTATATACTTTAAAGAAAACTGGTATTTTTATTAAAATTTATAAAGAATAAAAATATTTAGACATGCTTAAAAATAATTAGTAATTACTAGCTAATCTTTATAAAAAGCAGTTTTTTTCTTATAATATTATTTATAGAAAATTTCAAGAAATGTTATCTTTTTATTATTATTTGCTGTTTTTACATCTGCTTTTAATATAAGATTTAAAGTAATTTTAAGAAATTTTAATAATATCTTTATTTTAATTTTTAAAAATATCTTTCTTTTCTTAAAAATCATGATAATCTGATTAGTTAACTTATATTAGTAATGAAATCTTTAAGAAAATAACTAAAATATTTTTAATTTAAGAATTAAAAATATCTTAGTAATAAGAATAAGAAAATTAGCAAGACATTTTTAATTCAAGAATTAAAAATGCTTAAGTCAGAGCTTAGTATTAATAATCAAGTTAATTACTAATAATTAACTAATTACTAATTATAAGCTGATTACTAATAGTAATTCTAATTAAAACATTTTTAATTCTTGAATTAAAAATGAATAAAAAATGAGAAAGTCTAATTTTAATTTAATCACATGCTAGAAATTTTTTAGAATAAGATTTAAGCATATATAGTAAAATTTAAGATAAGTCTCATGTAGTAGAAATTTTTCATAAAGTATAATTATATAATATTAATTAAATATATCTGAACTTTTAATTAAAGTATAAGATTAGAAGAAATGAAAAAATAAAGAAAATTTAAAATAAAAGCTGTTAATTAAATTCACTTAATTATCAAGAAAGAAGAATTATAAAAAGAAAAAAGAAAAGAAAAGAAGAAAGAAGAAGAGAGAGAAGAAGAAGAAAGAGAAAATATATTTTAAGATTTAATTAAGTAAAGTAAGAAAAGTTTATTTATAATAAGAGCTTATTTCTAAGCTATAAAAATCATGTAACTTTACTAAAATTATATAACTACTTATTTATGAATGAAATCTTATTATAATTTTTACTATTTCAGTACTTAACTCATGTGATTTTATCTATAAATAAAATTTCTAATTATAATTTTTACTATTTAGAAAGTTTTTAATTCTAATAAATTATTTAGTATTATTTCTGTTAAGTATGTATTCTTTATAAATTTTATTATATTTAGAAATATTTTATATATTTTTCTTAACTTTTAATTAAGATATCAGTTATATATTTTATTACTTATTAATTTTCTTTTTTCTCATTATCATGATTTTTAAATCTGATTATAATTCTGATTTAAAGTATTATAATTAAGATTTATCTGATAATATGATAAATAAGAATGATGAAAATGCTAATAATAAAAATACTGATAATTTATTAAATTTTAGTAAGTTACTTATTTTAAACTTAATTATTTATAAATAATTTATTTTTAAAAGAAGTTTAATTATTTATAAAAAAATTAAAAAATTATTTATTTTATATTAAATTAAATAATATTTAAAGCATATTATAATTTTTAAAATTAATATTAAAGTATCTAATTCAGTAACTGAGAAGTTTTTTATTTAATAAATATTAAAATAAAACAGAATATAATAAAAAGAATAATCTAAAAATATATTATCATATGAATAAATATACATTTCTATTCTAAAAATAATATTAAATAATTATTATACTTTCTAATAAACTTTCTAATATCATATGCATGTATTATAATTTTATGCTAAGATATTTAAAATTTTAGCAGAAATTTATAATTATAATAATAAAGCATCTTATTTTAAAGAAATATATCAGAATTATGTGTGTAAATAACATATTACTAGTTAAGAAAAATAACTAAAAATTAATAAAAAATTAAACTTTAATAAGTTTTTCTACAGTAAATTTATATTTTTAATTAAGTAAGCTTATTTATTAATTAATATATTTTAATATTACATTAATTATAAAATTATATTAATAAATATAACATGTCTAGCAGAAAGTTTACTTTTAAAAAATTTAATATTATGCTTGCTAAAATCATATACAACATGTAAGTTTTTTTTTATTTTATTAATAATATTTATTTATAATATTTAATAAAGATGTTAAAACTTAAGATATTTTTTTTTTTTTTTTTTTTTTATTCATTATAATCTTATGAAATCTGTGACTAAGAAAACTACCTGTCTAAACAGAATTTACTAACTATTACATATATTTAAACATAAGAATAAGAAAAGAAAATACAAATAAACTAGGCAAATGAAATGTCTTCTCTCTCCAGAAATGAAAATACAACTTTTTTGACTCTGAGCATTGGAGCCCCGGGGCTAGGCCCCGGAGTGAGATTTTTGAAGCTCGGAGCAGGATTTTTTAGGGGCTATCCTGGGCATCTCATGCCTGGAGCAGCACCCAGATTAAAGAATGTCTCAAAATCATTTTCAGAACAAGTTATCACAAGTATTTCTGTATGATTCAGAAGATACATCTTAAGCTATTACATATAAAATCTATAATAATTAATTATTATAAACTATTCTCTCAGACCTCTTAACTAATTTCCTGCTCATTCTTAGTTAAGAGCTATCACTTATTATTAGTTACATGTTACTAATTCTTAATCATAATCTCATAGCTTCTGTGCTGTTAATTTCAGCATCACAGTCTATTAATTAGCTGTTATAATCTTATCTATTACTAAGCTTTTCTTAATGCTTATAAAGCCTGAAGACTTCAGAGCTTTAAGTTTTTTTAACTAACTATTTATTTTTATAACTACTAGTTCTAATTTATTACTAGCTGCCAGACTTTAATAAAGTTCAGACTTAGCTAAGCTCAAATCTTATTTCTGCTCAGAATATAAATATTCATCTAGTACATAATAGCTTATCATGTGAGCAAGTTATGAAAATCTAGAATGTTTTAATTTTTCAGAAATTTTCAGACTGTATAATTATATACTGTTCTCATTCTTTAAAAAGCTTAAGATTAAATAATTTTTAAAATATTCTCTAGTTATAGCTGATGTTTCTGGAATTCACAGGCTTTGTAATTAGTACTCATGAAACTTAGAAATATTCAGAATTTTTTAAGAATGTGAAGAAATTCTAAAATCTTCTGATTTTTAACATCTTCTAGTCTTGATGAGTAAAAAAAACATGTGCCTTAGAAAGATTCAAACCCCCAATCTCAGAATTAGTTAAGACCAGCCAGTACCTGATGGTGCTTATTATCATTACATCATCAGTACCAGGCAAAAAAACTTAAGATAAAATTATTAAGTAATAAAATAATTTAGATTATATTAAATAAAATAATGAAAATACATCAGTAAAGTATTTTTTAATTTTTATCTCATTAAGAATAAATATTATTAATAATTAATTATTAAATAAGTTTCTTTAAATAATCTTTTCTTATAATTATAATTTATTTTATTAATTTAAAATAAGCTTATTATTTATTATTTTTAAAATCTGCTTATATATTATAATATTATATAAATAAAAAATTAATTATTTAAATAATTATAATTTTTATGAAATATGAATTTCTTAATTATATTTTTATAATTATAATAAATAATACATCTAATAATTAAAAAATATATAAAAAACTTCTTAAAATTTAAGTACTTATTTCTAATTAATTTAAATATCTTATTATTTTAATACTGTACATGATGCATGTTATTTAACTTATTTTAAATATTTTTTTATTTAAAATCTGAATTAATTTAAAGAATAAGATAAAAAATACATGCTAGAGTAAAGACATGTTTAAGCATAATCTTAAATGTGAAATTTTATATATTTTTCTCAAGATATATTATTTTATTTTTTTTAATTATCTAGAATTTATATCTGAATTTTAATTCCTACATGTAATTTTATTTATATAATTTATTTTTTATTTAATTTTTCATTTATAAATTAAATTTACATTCATCTGTTTATTATTACATACATGTTTATTATTATTTATAATTAATATACTTTTCTTAACATGCTAGATTTATAATTTTATTAAATATATTAATTATAATTCTTAATATTATGTAAAATTTAATCATTATTAAAATTAAAAAAGATTTTTTTAATTAAAATTAAATATAAAAACATGTTAAAACTTGATATTTAACATGCTTATCTAAGCTGTTTAATTTTATGATATTATTAACTTATATTTTTATAATAAATTTATTAAAAAAAATCTTACTATTACTGAAACAGAAAAATTACTGATATAATATTTTATTTAATTAATTAAGTTTTTTATAAAATATATTATAGTATTTTTTATTACTGATTATTTAATAATACATTATGTTTTTTTTATATATAATGTTTTCTTTAATTATATTAATAATTATATAATTTATCTTAAAAAAAAAAATGTTTAATAAAAAAAATATCTTATAAATGTATTAATTATTATTTATAATAAGTTATTAATTTATTATTTAATAATATATGAAGATATAAATAAGTTATTAATAATTATAATTTTATTTAATTTCAAGATAAAAATAAAAATATTTAAGAATTTTAAATAAAAAAATAATAAAAAAAATTAAAAGAAGTATTATATTCAGTACTTGTATTTTATTTATAATTAGTATAAATAAAAAATTTTGTTAGTAAATAAATAATATTTTATATAATTAATAAGTTTTAGTAATATTAATTATTTTCTTTACTTAAGCTTAATTTTATAATAATATTATAACTAGTCTTTATCATACTGAGCTGCTGCTAAGTTACTGTAAATTTCCTGTTTTATAAACTAAGAGTAGAGAATCTTTAACATATAAAATAGATAAGATATTTACTAGAAAAGCATGATAAATATATAGCTAGATGTATTATACTGAACTAGAAAACTAAAGACTTCTTTACCAGCTCTTTCTTATATGATATTTTTATATATAATATAAATTAAATTTATCATTAATATCATTTTATAATTCATATTAACATTATTCTTATAGCTACTAGTATGCTAGTAATGAACTGTTTTAAGATGCTGAGTATATGCTAATAATTATTTCTTCTTATAAGAATTTATCTGCAAGCTTTATATATTCATTTAATCTTTTAAATCTAATAAAACTCATTATAGTAGCATTATAGCTGCTATAATTAATAAGTAAATTTTCTAAGTTTTTATAATAGCAGTTTCTGTTTGCTTAGAGAAATTTCTTCTAGTATAAAATCTTATTTTTTTAATAAGATATAAAAATGACTAAAATTAATCAAATTTCATCTCTTTTTCTTTTTCTTACTAATCCTTCCATTCATTCTGGTTAAGATCTAGTTAATATTCTTTAATTGCATGATAATAGCTGCTTTTTTGCTGATAACATGCTGAATGAGCTAATTATAATATTAGAATGCTTTATATACTTTTTATTAACTTTCTTATTTTAGATTAATTAAGATTTTCTAATTTCATTAATTATGCATATTAATTAATCTTATATTACTTTCTAGTGTTTTATTTCTTCTTCTGATTTTTATAAAATATCTTGACTAAAATTTCTGAAAATAACTGTTAATATTTCAGAAAAATCAGTTTTTAAGATTTTTAAATAAGTTCAGTAAGTAGTAGCTGAATATGCTATTATAAGTCTTCTATTTATCTTAATATATCTGCTAGTTAGCTAATTAATTAGCTTGAAGCAAGTCTTAAAATTCTTAATAAAATGAATGATATATTAGAAAGTTTATTCTTCAAGAAAGCTAAAATAAGCTATATTTAAAGATCATGTATTTGCTGCTTAAAGATAGCTTTCAAAAATGAGTTTATTTCTTATGAGCAAGCTTTTATTTTTAGATGCTATTCTTATTATATTAAAAATTCTAAGTTATATATTATTATGCTCTTTAAAATAAACAGCATATATATTACTGCTAAAATAACTACTAATAGTAAGATTATTAAAAGAATTAATATTAAGAAATATGCTAAGCAGTTTAAGATTTATACTTTTATAATTAATGCTTTTTACTAAGTAAAAAGAATAAATTAAATAATCAGTATAATTAAAGCATGTATTATACTGCTTACAAGCAGCTTTTTATTATTTATTAAGCAAGTTTTATATATTCTTTTAAATAATATTAATACTCTTATTTTAATTATAATTACTTATTTAAAATTATGTATGCTAAATATTATCTTTCTTAATATTAACAAATTTATTATTAATATTATTAATACAGAGCTAGAAATTTCTGATGAGAATTATGCTAATAAGAAGAAAGATAAGAATGTTAACATGAAGAAAAAAAATAAAAATAAGATTAATTAATTAATTTTTACTGCTTCTATACTGCTTCTGTGCCTTCAGATAATTAATAAAAGTTCATGTTTAATAGCAGATTAAGTCTTAAGCTATTTAATAGTTAAATATCATTAAGTTTTTACTTTTTTATTTCTTTATTACTGCTTAGTAGGAGTTTCAAAGTAACTAAATTTAAACTCTCTAATTACTTCATTTATGTTTTTAAGATCTTTAGCATTAATTCATTAATTTTTATATTTAAGATAGTTTAATCATTTGATTAAATACTGAATTTTTCAATAATAAATCTGTTAATTAAGTATTCATTTAATTTCCCATTCTTTATCTTTATTAATAAGAATTAGCTATGATGAGGCTGCTTGTTCACTGCTTTATAATTAATATAACTCTAATAATATCATATGAAATATCAGATTAATTTATTTATATAAATAAGATAATTATAAAATATATGCTTGTGAATTCTGAATAATTATAACAGGAAAAAATTCTAAATAGTAGCTATTAAACTTTTTTGATAATTATAAGATAATTAAGTTCTTTTTTAAAAATCATACTAGATTACTAATATTAAATTTAATTAGCTTATAATATTAATTATAATATCAAGATTATATTTAACAGTTTCATTTAAGCAGCTTTATAGCTTCTTTTCTAGTTTTTTTTAATATTTCTAATTATTTTTCAGTTTCTATCATGTTAAAAAAAGAATTATTTTAATACTTACTTAAAATATTAAAGTTATATCTGTATATTATATAAAACAGACTTTATTTTATAATTACATGTTTACTGCTATTATAAGTAAATTTAATAATAAGTAATAATTTTACTTAATTATTTTATAAATAATTATTATAAATTCATAAATACTACTGCAGTGTTTAATTAAATTATTTAGTTTAATTATTAGTTTAAGAATGAAATGTAATACTCAGCTTTTTTTTTTATATAAATATAATAATATAAATTAGTCTAGTAGTAACTTGTAAACAGTGTATCATAATTACTAATAATTAAATTTAGTATTTTATATTTATTAATTATTTTATTAATAAAAATATCTGTAAGATTTAATGTTAATATTTTCTTTATAATAGAAAAATATCATTTTATTTTTATAAATCAATTACATATTACTAGTATAGTATTATATATGCTGCTATCTTTTATAAAGAGAGATAAACTAATAATAAAATTTATAATAAGTTTCTTTCATAGCTTCTTTATCATAAATAAGCTGACTAGCTAGCTGTGAAGCTAATATCTAGAAACTTTATTTATAAAGTAATCTGAGCATGTATGCATATATTTTATAATTTTATTATTTATTTAATTCTAGTAATATTTTTACTTAATTAAATTTATAATCTTATTAATGCTATGATAATTAGTATAGAAATTATTATAATATAAGTATAATAATTTCTATTTTATAGCAGCATTATTAAAAATGTATATCTTATTCTTATATAATAGAATAGGCTGTTTTTTAAAGATTTCTATCATTCAGTCTTTTTTTTAAAATGAGATGCTTACTTGCTATTTATTATTAAAGTATAATAAAGCTGCTTTACAAAGATGTTTCTTTATTAAGTATTCTATAGCAGCATACACATGCTAGTTCTTGATAATTCATAAGCATTCTTATTACTAGTTTTTCTGATTACTAGCAGCTTACTAGAAGCATGATATTTTAAATTCTTATCTTTTATTTCTGTACTAAAATTTATAATTTTTAACTTTATTTATAAAGTAAATAGCATTCTAGCATGATATTCATGCATGTTTATAGATTTATAATTACTGTGTTTACTTAGCACATCTGCTGAGTTTTTAATTTCTAGCTTATATTTAATAGTAAAATTATATGCTGCTAATTATTCTGCTTATCTTGCTTGTTTATTATTTAATACTTTTATAATAAAAAAGTATTTAAGATTATTATAATTAGTTTAAATGTGAAAAGACTGCTTAATCTCAGCTAGATATTAGTATTAATGCTTAAAGTATTTCATAATAATTAATAACTTTTAATTATAAATCTCATATTATTTTTTTATGTTTTTTAGTTTTCTTAAATAAAAAGTAACAGAATGCCAGTAATTCTTTTCATTCTTATTTTTTATTAATTATAGTAATATAACTGCTATAATAAAGCTTAAAGCATCTGTAATTACTAGTATTTATTTTTTAAAATTATAATGTATTAATAGTAATAGCATTTAAAAAGCTTTCTTGAGATCATTAAATGATTTCCTAGTTTTATTAGTAAAAAACTATAATTTCTTATCATTTAATAGCTCATTTAGAGCTGTTATAATGCTAGTGTAGTTATATATAAATTATCTAAAAAAGCTAGTAAATCTGAGAAATATTTAAACATTCTTAATTAATCTTAACTTAGATTAATTATGAATCATATTTAAATGATTTTCATTCAATCAGATATCATTCTTACTAATAATAAACTCTAGAAATTAAACTTTCTTTTTATGAAATTTACATTTACTTAATTTAGTATATAAGTTATAATATATTAGCTGTTCTAAAATGTTATTAACATGTTTAACATGCTTTTTCTTGATTTATAAATATATAAGAATATTATTAAGATAAAGAAGTATATACTTATTTAATATATTTTTTAATACTTCATTTATATATGTCTAAAAGATAGCTGATATATTACAAAGTTTAAAAAACATAACTGTATATTAAAAATACTTGTATTATATTTAAAAAACTGTTTTTCATTAATTTTTCCTGCAGATAATGATTTAATAATATATATCTTATAAATCTAGTTTTATTAGTATTTTAATGTTATTTAAGTGCTTCATGAGCTTGTTTATTTATAAAAAAGAATATTAATTTTTAATAATTAATGCATTTAAATTTCTGTAGTTAATATATAATTATAATCTGCTATCTAAATTCTTATTAAAAAGTATTAGCATATCTATCAGGCGTGTAGAGCTCTATATCTAATTCTTTTATTAAGTATTCTTAAGGTATTTTCTTAGAATGTTTAATTCATATGCTAATAGAAAGTATAATTTATGTTATAAAGATATTTAATTATTTTTTAATTTAATTTAATGCTTAATACTTCTCTGCATAATAACTACTATCTTTTCATTAAATATCTGCTTTTATTAGTAATATTTCTTAAGAATTTTTACTTCTTAATCTTGTATATTATTAGTAATACCTGTAATTAGCAAGCTAATGTCTTTTTATTTTATTTTTTTTAAAAATTATTAAGAATTATTAATTATAATCTTTATATTAGTATACTTGCTATAATATCTTCACTTATTAGAAATTTAATTTATTAAAAAATTAACATGTGACAGCTAAGATCTGCTAAGAATGACATTATTTTCTGCTAAATTAATAATTTTTAAATTAATCTCATTCTTATAAACTTTATTATAACTATCTTTTAAATTTAATTTAAGTATAATATCTTTTTAATATATTATAAAAGATTTATTTACAGTTTTTAATAATTATACAAGCTTTTATACTAATACTCATTTATTTTTTAATAAATTATAATATGAAATATAGTTTATAAAAATACTGCAGTCTAACATTACTTTATAAATATTTAAATACTAATAATTTATATTAGTAATTAGTAAAGAATAATCAGCTTTCTCAAGTTACTGTTATTTAATAACAGCTTTCAGACTTTCTAAATTATCTTTTATATTAAAATCTTCTTTATCTGCTTTAATAATCTGACTAATCTGATAATTTTAATTATTATATAAGTATTCTAGCTACTATCATGCTGCATCTAAATTTAAGTTAGTCTTTAGCATATGATATCAGAAAAATTAATTATTCTGCTGATTTTCATTCTGATATTTTAGATAATTATAATTAATATAATTAGTTTCATTATAAATAAAGCAGCATTCTTCATCATGTTATTTCTGCTTCTTCATCACTTAATTCATATTTTAATCAAATGTTTATTTTTAATCTTGAAATTAAAAATCATTATTTCTTAGTTAATATTTATTATTTTTCAGAAAATGTTATTAATTTTATGAGGAATTACTATAAGATTGCTGTATAATTAGTAGCTTTTTTAATAATTCATCAGCAAATTTCTTAATTAAGTATCTTTTTTAAATATATTTCTAAAGTTATAATTTTTATAATTAAGATAAATAATATGTTCTAAGCTAGTATAATGCTTTATAACATTAAATTAAGCTTGTAAAAGAATATTAAAATTTAAAAACTATTCTTATATTATATATTTTCTTTAATATTTAATTCTGTAAAGATGAATAAAAAAGCATGTTTAAAATCTGCTATTAACTAGCTCATATGCTAAATCATCTCAAGCAGCTTTTGCATGACTTAGTAGTTTCTATTTTCTAGTATTTTAATTAAATTTAAAAGAAATATCTTAAACTGACTTCATGTATAACTCTGCAGATTAATAATCTTTCTTTTAAGATTTTAAGATATCTGAATATTTTCTCTTAATCTAGCAGCTGTAAACTTAACTCTATCTTATTTTATAAAATAAGCTTGTAACTTCTCATTAACAAATATCTTTATTACTCTTATTTATTCTTGTTATTTATTCTTGTTCTTCTTTTTATAAAGCTCTGAATTAGAAAAGAACTTTTATTTTTCTTATTATAATATTATTATTATTAACTGAATGAACTAATTCTTATTAATTATAATATTTACTTAAATATTATTTTCTGATGCAGTATTATTCTTAATTAGCTGCTGAGTATTCTGATTCTTAACTAAAGTTGTATTTATTTCTCTGCTGCTAACTTGCAGTCTGAAGTCTTAGCATGATAATATCTTAAATAATTAAGAAATAATAATTGGTTTTCTAGAAACTATTATAACTAGTCTTTATCATACTGAGCTATTACTAAGTTACTGTAAATCTTTTATCTTATAAATTAAGAACAGAGAATCTTTAACATATAAAATAAATAAGATATTTACTAGAAAAGCATGATGAATATGTAGCTAGATGTATTATACTGAACTAAAAAACTAAAGATTCTTCTACTAGCTCTTTCTTATATGACATTCTTATATACAGTATAAATTAGATTTATTATTAATATTACTTTATAATTCATATTAATATTATTCTTATAATTACTAGTATGCTAGTAATAAACTATTCTGAGATGCTAAATATATGCTAATAAATAAATACATATTGAAGTATGAGATAATTATAATAAGATAAATATTTATTTATATAAAAATATATTTTCTTATATAAGCTTATTATAAAATACATGATTATTACTAATATTATTATTTAATAATTATTAAAAGTAACTTCAAGCTTATTTTAAACTACTAGTAAAGAAATACAGAATGATTTTTTATCTTAAATAATATAATAAAAAATTATCTTGAAATTTTTATAATAATAATATTAGTTAAATAAATTTAAAGTATTATATATGATATTTATTATTATTATTATAACTGGATTAAAATAAAAATTATAATCATGTAAATAATATAGCTAGTTATTAATTAATATGATATTAATTTTATTTATTACATGTTAAAAAATAAAAATTTATGAGAAAAAAAAAATAAGATAATTAATATTTTTAAACATAATTAAAAAAAAAACATTATTTACTTATAATATATTAGTAATAACTTAGAATCTAAAAATAATTTTATTATAATTAAATAAGATTTTAATAATAATAATATAAATAATAAATTAAATAAAAAAAGTAAGAAAAATAATATTAATATGAAAAATGATAATATAAGTGATTCAGATAAGAATATAATTATTTTACTAAATAATATATTATATATTCTAATACTATCTGAATAATAATTAGCTTAATAATTATTATTTTAACATTTATTATTTAAAATCTCATTATCTTAATATTTATTATTATAATATTTATTATTCTGATACTTATTATTCTAATACTTATTATCTTAATACTTATTATCTTAACACTCATTATCTTAATATTTATCATCTTATTACTGATTATTTTATTACTTATTATCTTATTACTTATCATATTATTACTTATTATTTAATTATTTATTATTTTATTATTTATTATTTTATTATTTATTATCTTATTACTTATCATTTTAATAATTATTTTAATAATTAATATAATATTAATAATATAACAGCATAAATATAATATCATATTATAATTAAAAAACATAGAATAAATAATTCATATTAATAATCTAATAAAATACAGTCTCACAGATATTATTTATAAGAATAGTTATTATTTTTTTATGTATTAAGAAAAGAATTAGATTTTAATTAAAGCTTAATAAAATTAATATAATTAATTAGCTAATTCATTTTTTTCATTTAATCTTCTCATATTATTAAAGCAATCTTAATTTAATAAGATAAATAATAATTTCATGCTATTATTTTTAATATTTTAAAAGCATAAATAAAATTTTATTACACATTCTTCTTTTTATATAAGTTCTCAGATATAAACTAGTTTATATATAATAAATAAAATTAGAATACTGAATAAATTAAACTTGTAATATAATAGTATAATACTAATAATATATAAATATAAATAAAATATAAATAAATTAAGATAAATATGTAATATAAAATTTAATTTATAAAATATAAAAATTAATATAAAATGATAATTCTTTATATATGATTATAAGCTAGCAGCTTTAAAATTTTTATTATATTAATTATAAATATTATATGAACTATATTTGCTTGTATATTATATATAATTAAGTTAATTAAATTAAAAACTTAACTTATATTAATTTAATATTAATTTGATTAGAAACTTGCATATTGCTAAAAATAGAAACTTAATTCAGACTTAATTAAGTTAAGTTAAGTTCAAGCTCAAGTTTAACTTGAACTCATTTGTAGTCTAGAATGCACTAAGTTTTTAAGTTAAATTAAATAAATTTATAATAAGTTAAATCTTAACTTAGTTTAACTTATACTTTTCATGCATAGTTTAATAAAAGTAATAATAATAAGATGAATATGAATTATATAAAAATAAGAATAAAGCTATTTAAAAAATCTTAAATCAAGTTTTAAAATATGTTTATTCTCATATTTGTAGTTATTTTTTCTAATTTTATATTACTTGCTAAGAATATTATATTATTATTATTAAGAGTAAAAATTTTTATTTCATAATAAATTTTTAAATGCTTATATAAATTTAAGAAAAATAGCTAAAAATATGAAAGTAAGCATATTTTAAAGCTTGATTTAAGATTTTTTAAATGATTTCATTTTTATTTCTGTATGATTAATATTCATCTTATTATTAATTCATTAATTTAATGTTTTAGTAATAAATTTAAAACTTAACTTAACTTAACTTATCTGAATTAAGTTTTAAGTTAAGTTAAGTAGTAAATTAGATAATGCAAGTGAAGCTTAAGTTAAGTCTGGAGAAATTAAAACTTAACTTGACTTAGGTTCATTTGCAGTCTACTGAAAATTTAGATTTTTCCTAATAATTAAGTTATAATTTAAAAACTTGCTAAAAGTAATCTAAAATCCAAATTATATTATATTAATTTTTCAAAGATTCTTTTAAAAAAATAAGAAATTAAAAAATATAAAATTTTACTTATATTAAATATTAGCTCATATGAGAATTTATAAAAAGAAAAAAGCTGATAAAGCTGTAAAAAAATGTACTTAATTATAAGATATCTTTTTAGAAAAATACATTTCTTATTTTTTTATTAAGAGAAAAATTCATGAGTAATTTCTAGCTAAATAACATGAAGAAATCTTTAATAAAAAAAATGAAAATAATAATCATGCTCAGTTTAATTTAATAATTAAATAAAAAATTTTCAGATTGAAAATTTCTAAAAAAATTTAATTTACTATTACTTAGTTAAAGCTTGAACATGAATATTTGAAATATTATTTAAGAAAATTATCTGATTATCAAAATAATAATTACTTGATTTATTAAATAAAGAAAAATTCTAAGCATTTATTAATTAAGTGCTTAAAATATTAGAAAAAGAAAAGAAAAATCTAAAGGAAACTTAATGTTTTACTGCTTTTATTAAAGCTACTTTTTTAGAAAAAGCTAGAGTTTAAATTTCTAATTTCTTATCTAAAAGAAATCAGAATTACTATCTGAAAGTAGATTTCACAGATCTAAAATAATCTAATAATATTTATTTCTTAAGAAACTTTTGAAATTTTTCTAATCTTAATTTTACTTTAAGCATGAATACTTAGAGTAGCTTTTAAAAAATCTTATTTCAAAATCAAGCTTTAAAGTTTTATTATCTGAAAAAAATATTCATAATAACTTATCATAAAAATGATTTTAAAACATTCTTTAATTAGAGTTCTGCTTTAAGCATGAGATAGCTGGAGTAGCTTCTAAAAAATTTTACTTTGAATTTTAAAGATTTTGCTTTAAAATCTAACTTCAGGGTTTTAATGCCTGGAGATAAAAAAGTTATATTTTTCATTTCTGAAAAAAAAAAACATTTCATTTGCTTAGTTTATTTATATTTTTTCTTATATTCAAATGTATGTAATAGTTAGTAAATTCTATTTAAATAAATAATCTTCTCAGTTATAAATTGCATGAGATTATAATGAATAAAAAAAAAAAAAAAAAAAAAAAACAGCAATTTCTTTTATTTTTTAGTTATTATAATAATTTATTATTAAATAATATCTAGCATTTACAAATTTAAGTATGAAGTATTAATAACTAGAAAGTATTTATTACTAGAAAATATTAGTATAATTTAAAATCTCTGCTATACTTTCTGGCTAATTTATTCTAGAAAGATAAATTAAAAAAATAAGAAGAAAAGAATAGAAAAAAAAAAGTAAAAGCTAAAATCCTATTATAAGAGCCTGTACTTAAGATATGGAAATATTCTTATAATTATAAATATTTTTTTCAATTAAATGTTCTTATTTTAATTTAACTAATATATATTAGAATTATTCCGTCATGCTAGCTAATTCAGTTCTTATTTAACTTAGTCTCATGATTTCTTTTATTATATAAGAGTTCATGAAATCTCATTTTCATTTATTTTTCAGTAATAAACTCTGATTATAATTTATATATATATTTATTATACACTTCTTTCTAGTATTTCTTATTATTAGCTGCTAGTTCTGCTTTCATTATATATTTTTAGTTCTGATTTTTAATCTGATTCTTATAATTCTTATTACTTTAAAAGAAAGATAATTTATAAAGTAGAATTTTTTAACACTTAACCTCTTATAAAAATTACTATCTTAGTATTTTTTATTTTATTAAAAACTAATTATATGTTTCTATCTTTTATAAAAAAATATTATAAATTATTTTTATTATAATTAATAATAATAATAGCTCTAGTTTTATTCAGATAAGTAAGTTTTTTAATATCATAATTATACTAAGTAATATCTGATATGATTACTTATTAAAATAAATAAAGCAGTTTCTTTCATGTGTAAAAAAAATTAGGAACTTAGATAAAAGTAGCATATTTTATAATTTTAAGATAATTATTTTAAAATCTGAACATGATAATTCTGAAAAAAAACATATTTTAATAAAAAAACTCAAGATTACTTAATATAAATTATATAATAAAAAGCTTTATAAGAAGCTGATGATTACTAATTAGTAAATTAAGAATATAATATTTACTTTTAATTCTAATTATATAATTTCTGCTAATATATCTTACTTAAGATATTACATGCTAGTATAATCAGCATTAAATATACTAATTATTCTTATTTAATTTCAGATATCATTTTAAAACTTTTTTATAAAATATATAAATTATATTATAAAATTATATTATAAAATCTTAGTAAATAATATTTTAGTAACTAATATTTCAGTAATGAATACTCTTATAATTAAAGCTTATAAATCTGAAAATATTTAAACTAATCTGAATATAAATTCAGCATGAATAAAATTAGCAAGATTTTATTTTATAAAAATATTAAGAAATTTGAAATAAAAAACATGTATAAATTAGAAGATTTCATAATAATAAGTTATATTTTTTACAGATATAATTATACATATTTTATAAAATAAAAAAAGCATAAAATACTTAAAATAATATAGTACTTTAATATGATATTTTTATAAAAATAAAAATTTTATATAAATTTTCTGTCTAAGTTACTTACTTAAATATAACTTAAAAACTAACTAAAAAATCAGATTATAAATTTAAAATAAGTTTATAAAATCTTCTAAATATAATATAAGAAAGCTAAATAATATAAAAATTAAAGCATATATAACTTCATGCATATTTTGAAAATATTTAAATGCTAATTATAAAAATTTAATATTTAAAAATAATAAATAATACATTTTTACATAAAAATTTCTTTTAAAGTTTATATGAAATTTAATAAATATTTATAAAAAATAATCCTCTTAGTTATAAAATGCTAATCTTTTATTTTTTTAATATAAAAAATAACATTCTAGTTTATCAAATATTATTATAAAATAATAATAATAAAAGTAAAAAAAATAAAAATTATAAAAAAAAAATACTAATAATAATAAAAATGCACAGAATAGCATTTCAGAAACTGATCAGGAATTGCAATTGGATTTTAAGAAAAAACATCTGAAACTGATAGAAAATTTGCCATTAAATAATTTAATTATCTATTCAGATAGTTCTAAATCTGAAAATGAGAATGCAGATGCAGGAATTTATGTCTCTCAGGAAAATATGAGATATTTCTGGAATCTGGACAAGCATATGAAAGTTTTTAATGCTGAATTATTTGCTATTCAGAAAGCTTTTCAAAAAGCTAGTCAGATAGTTTCTAAATCTGAAATTATTTCTGAAATTTGAATTTTTTCAGATAATCAAGCTGCACTTTAAAAACTGGAGAAAAATAATCTCAAACCTAGCTTATATTATATAAATTTCATAAGAAATTGTCTAAAAGATTAGAAATTTAATAATATTAAATTTCACTTACACTGGGTGCTAGCTCATGTGAGAATTTATGAAAATGAAAAAGCTGATAAATTGCAAAAAAAGCTACTTAATTATAAAATATCTTCTTAGAAAAATACATTTCTTATTTCTTTATTAAGAGAAAAATTCATGAGTAATCTCTGACTGAGTAACATGAAGAAATCTTTAATAAAGAAAATGAAAATAATAATTATACTCAGTTTAATTTAAGAATTAAATGAAAGGCTTTCAGATTAAAAGTTTCTAAAAGAATCTGATCTACTATTACTTAGTTAAAGCTTAAGCATGAATATTTCAGATCTTATTTAAAAAAATTACCTGATTATCTAACTAATACTTGCTTAGTTTATCAGATAAAGAAGAATCCTGAGTATTTATTAATTAAGTGCTTAACTTATCAGAAAAAGAGAAGAAAAATTCAAAAAGAACTGAATATCTCACTACTTTCATTAAAGCTACTCTTTCAGACAGAGCTAGAGCTTAGATTTCTAATTTCTTATCTAAAAGAAACAAGAATTACTACCTGAGAGTGAATTTTACAAGCCTAAAATAGACTGATGATATTCACTTTTTAAGTGTATTTTAAAGAATTTCCAACCTCAATTTTACTCCAGGCATGCATGCCCGGAGCCACTCCTAAAAGATTTTGCTTCAAGAGTCAAAATCTCGCTCTGGGGCCTGGCTCCGGGGCTTTGCTACCCGGAGAAAACACCCAGGACAAACTGTCTTGAAAGCAGTTTTGGGACACCTTTCAATCTGGGCTCTGCTCCAGGCATGAAGTGCCCGGGGTAGCTCCTATAATAATCTTGCTCCGGGGGTCAAATCTTGCTCCGGGGCCTAGCCCCGGCGCTCTACTACCTGGAGAAAACACCTGTGACAACTTGTCCCGAAAATGGTTTTGGGACATTTTTTAATCTGGGCTCTGCTCCGGGCATGAGGTGCCCGGAATAGCTCCTAAAAAAAAAAAAAAAAAAAAAAAAAAAAAATCTCGCTCCGGGCTTCAAAAATCCCGCTCCGGGGCCTAGCTCCGGGGCCCCAATGCCTGGAGTTTAAAAAGTTGTATTTTCATTTCTGGAGAGAAAAGATATTTCATTTGTCTAGTTTATTTATATTTTCTTTTCTTATATTTAAATGTATGTAATAGCTAGTAAATTCTGTTTAAACAGGTAGTCTTCTTAGTTACAGACTGCATAAGACTATAATAAATAAAAAAGAAAAAAAAAAAAAAAATGCACAGAAAAAATGCAAATTTAATTTTAATAAAAATAAAAATTTTAATAAAAAAGATTTCTAATATAATTACTATAAATACTACAGACATATCATTTCAGATTACAAGACTTTTAAAAGCTAAAAAATTATAAATAAAAAGAAAGCTAAAAATAATAAAATACTAAAAAACTAATTAAGAAAATTCTAAATACTATTATAATTCTTAAAATTAGCAAAAAAAAATAAAATCTGTTTAGTTTTTTAATCACAGTTTCAATTTCAATTTCTAGTAATTTAAAAATAATTCTAATCTTAATTAACTTCAGAATTAAAGCTAATTTTATTAATAATATTTAACTAAAAAAAAACAGTTTAAAAATTAACTTATTTTAATATAGAATGATTAGAATTTTAAATAAGTATCATGTGTGCATTTTTAGTAAAATAAATTCTAATATTAATATTATTAATAATTAGAAAAATATGTATACTACTTCTTATAAATTATAAATAATTAATCTAAAAAATTATAATATGATTTTAAGCTTTTTCTAGTTATAAGATATTAATTTTCTGATTAACTAAGCAGAAAATAACTGAATTTACCAGTCAAATTTTTTAAATATTATTTTTAAGAAAATTTTACTGCTTACTATTAGAAATTCTAATACTAATATAAATCTTATAACTGCTAAAAATATCATTAATAAGTTACTTAGTAAAACTAGTACTTATCTAATTTATTTAAAAATAAATATAAAAACACATAATAAGTAGTTTATTATAACTTACTAAGCTAAATTTAGTAATACTTCTGCTGATTTTTACTTATTTATGTAATTATAATTACATTTTTTTTCTGAAAAAATAATATTTAATTCTTATTAATACTTATACATGAAACATGTAATTAAGATGAAATTAGAAAAAAAATTCTCATTTCTTCTAATTTATAATTTTTTAGTTATTAAGCTAGAAATTCTATGCAAATATATTATTATTACATTAAATAAAAAGTAAATTTTCTTATTAAAATTACCTGCAGAAGTATTTATATTATTTATATTAAAAAAAAAATGAAAATTTAAAACTTTATATAAATTATAAGTAATTAAATCATATTATAATTAAGAATAAGCACTTATTATTACTTGTTACTAAGAATTTAAACTATCTTAATAATATAAAAGTTTTCTTAAAATGTAATTTTTATAATATTTATTATTATATAAATATTAAGCAAGAAGACTGCTAGCTAATAGCTTTTTAAATTTGATATAATTATTATAAATTTAATATTATACTTTTTAGTTTTATAAATGCTTCAGCTATATTTCAGATTTATATTAATAAAATTCTCACTAATATTTTAAATAACTTTATTATAATTTATTTAAATAATATTTTTATTTTTTTAAATTTAATAAAAAAGCATAAAAAGCATATTTAAATTATCATGAAGTATTTTAATTATATTAATTTATATATAAAAAATCACAAGTATGAATTTATTATTAATAAAATATTATTCTTAGATTTTATTATTAAATTTAATAACATATTTATAAAATAAGATTAAATTAAAATTATTTATAAATAATTTTAGTTTAAAAATATTAAAAAAATTCTTATCTTCTTAAAATTTATAAATTTTTATTACAAATATATTAAAGCTTATTTAAAGATTATTTATTCTTTTTATAAGTTTATTAAAGAAGAGAAAAAAAATTAGCAGAAAGTATTATTTTATTAATTAAAAAATATTAAATTTTTAATTATCTTAAAACTGCTTTTATTATTACTCTACTTCTCATATATTTTAATATTTAGAAGAAAATTCTTTTCAAGATTAATGTATTTATCTTTACTATTACTGAATTTTATTATAATTATAAGATAATAATTTCTAATATCTTAGTATTTTTTATAATTATAAGCTTATTAATATAAAAATATGCTATAATATATATGATAAGAAATTCTTAGTAATAGTTACTTTTTTTAAATGTTAAAAATACTACTTAAAAAAAAACTATTATTAAGTAATTATTTTATCTAATCATGCTAATTTTTAATATTTTATAATAACTAAAATATTAAATAAATATTAAATAAGATAAGTAAAAAATTAAAAATACTTAATGTATATAATTTTATTTTCTTATATTATTTAAATAAGTTAAATTCAGCAAATATATTTAATTATTATATAAATTATATTAAATTTTATTATGATAAAATAATACTTTCTACTTTATAAAAAAAGCTTTAGCATGAAGTTGAATTAGAATGATTAATTAAGATTATATAATTATTTTAAATTCTTATTAATTATATATAAGTATATGATAAAAAGCATAAAATACTCTTTTATATTTTATTTTCTTTTTTTATAAAAAATATAATTTAAGATAAAAATAATAATACTTTTTTTATATTAAAAATACATCTTGCATGCTATTATTAGCTTATTATAAATATTAGAAATTCTTTTAAAAATCTTATACTGCAGATATTAATTAATACTGCACTAGTATCTGAAATAGCTTATTCTAACTTGCTTAAATTTCTAACTTTATTTCTTATTCAAGTTTAAAAACTTAATTTTTTTATTATTACTTGAAAAAAAAAAGTTATTAACTTAGATAATAAGTTTAAAGCTAGCAGATGAATATGAATAATTAATAATTATATTTTTTACATTAATAATTATATTTTTATCTTATAATAAATAATATTAATTACTAAAATCTTATATATAAATTATAATAATTCTTAAAAAAAACATTTTAATATTAAATAAATTATTAAGATAATTTAATAAAAATATTATTAGTATAAATTTTTAAAAAATATTACTAATTACATATACTTATATAATACATATTAATGTAATAAATCTTATTATTATAAATTATATAATAAATTAAGTATTATTTTTATATCTGAATAATTATTTAAAATTATTTTCATAAATCTTATAATTAATTTATTAGCTAGTTTATGAAAAGAATTAGTATATAATATTATTTAAATTATTATTAATATTTTTATTGAGTTTATTTTATATATTTTATATAAAAATAAATATATAACAGAAAATTTAGCAGAAATTTATTATAAGTATATTTACATGATTTATAATATATTTAAGATTATTAATTCTAATTAAAATTCATTATTTATAAATAAATATTAGTTAATATTATGATTTTATTTTAATATATATTATAAGCTCTTTATAGCTTCTTATTTTTAAATAAATAATTAAATAAAATATTAAAATTAAATTTTAGAATATTATCTGAAATACTTTATTAATTTTAATTAAGATAATTAAATCTATTAGCTATTAATAGCATAATATACATATAATTAGTTAATATATAGCTTTACTAGTTTAGCATTTATAAAGATTTTCATAAGTTTTTATTTAGAACTTTAAATTAATATCTTGAAAGTTTTAAAATAATTTGCTATAAAAATAACTAATTATATAAAAATATTCTTAGAAATATAATAATAACTTATTATATAGCTAGAATTTATATATTTATAATAAAAATCTTATTATAATAAAAAATATATTTTTAAAATTTTTAAAATTAGAAACTTTATTATACTACATGATAAAAATCTTAATATGCTATATTTAACTTATAAATCAAATTATTAACATGTTAATTTATTTTAAATTATAAAAACTTAAGATAAGTAATTATATAAGTTTTAGCTATTATTTATATATAAAAACATATATTTTATTTTTTATATATTATTATTAAAAATATATAATTAAAAAGAAAATATATTTATATTATTAAAATCAGAGCTAATTAATAATATTAAGAAATTTATAATTAAGAAAATTCTTAAAAGTAAATAATAATAAATTTAAAAAAAATATCTTATTTACTAAATTAATTAAATTCTGAAAAATAATACATGAGAATGTGAAAAACATGTTACTAATATAAAAACACTAGATAATTTTATAAGTAAAAAGTAAAGTATTTAATATTTATAATTATGTTAAAAAAATAATGCAAGCTTAATAGTTAATCATTTCATATTATTAGATATATTTTTTTTCTTATAAATTTTTCTCTTATAAAGTTTTTATAAAGTTTTAATAAGATATTTATTCATGAAAATGTATTTTAATAAATAATCTTTTATTTATTTTAAAAAGTACTAGTTATTAACTTGCTAAAAAATAGCATTTGCTATATCATGATTTGAAATGAGTTTTAAACTTCTTCTTTCTATTTTTACTAATAAAAGCTAGCAGAGCTACACATTTTTCAAATATCTAATTAAGCTTATTATAATTAATAACAGATATTTCTGAGATAAAATTATACTTAATAATTACTAGTCTTTGCCCGGAGCCACCCCTAAAAAAATCTCGCTCCGGGGGTCAAAATCTCGCTCCGGGGCCTAGCTTCAGGGCTCCACTACCCGGAGAAAACACCCGCAACAACCTGTCTCAAAAATGGTTTTGGGACACCTTTCAATCTGGGCGCTGCTCCGGGCATGAAGTGCCCGGAGTAGCCCCCAAAAAATCTCGCTCTGGGCTTCAAAAATCTCGCTCCGGGGCCTAGCTCCGGGGCCTCTATGCCCGGAGATAAAAAAGTTGTATTTTTCATTTCTGAGGAGGGGAGACATTTCATTTGCCTAGTTTATTTGTATTTTTCTTATATTTAAATGTATGTAATAGTTAGTAAATTCTGTTTAGGCAGGTAGTCTTCTTAGTCACAGACTGCATAAGATTATAATGAATAAAAAAAAAAAAAAAAAATTACTAGTCTTTTCTTATAAGAAAATCAGAAGAAAAGTAAATAAAAATTATAATTTTCATGCTTAATTTAAATTATAATAATAGTTTTAGTATTATTTAGCTTAGTAAAGATTTCTAAATATTATTTCTTGTTATTAGACAGAATAACTAATAAATTTAATTTCTGAGAAATTATACTAGTTATAAAATATATCAGCATTTAATGCATATAATAACTAAAAATCATAATAAAAATTATATAATATATATAATGAGAGTGAGAGTTAAACTTGCTAGAAATACTAATTCAGAAATTAATAATTTTTAAAACTAAGAGTATTATTATCATGCTAGCTAGTCTAGTTTTCATTTAGCTTAGTCTTATAATCTATACTATTATATAAAAGCTTATAAAATCTTATTTTTATCTGCTTTTTAGTAATAAGCTCTGATTATAATTTATATATACATTTACTATGCACTTTCTTTTAATATTTCTTATTATTAGCTACTAGTTCTGCTTTTATTATATGTTTTTAGTTCTAGTTTCTAATCTAATTTTTATAATTCTCATTACTTTAAAAAAAAGACAATTTATAAAGCAGAATTTTTAATATTTAATTTCTCATGAGAATTATTATCTTATTATCTCCTAACTTATTAAAAACTGATTATATTTTTTTACTTTTTATAAAAAAATATCATAAGTTACTTTTATTATAATTAATAATAATAATAGTTTTAATTTTACTTAAATAAACAAGTTATTTAATATTACAGTTATATTAAGTAATGTCTAATAAGATTATTTATTAAAATAAATAAAGTAGTTTCTTTTACATGTGAAAGAAATTAAGAGCTTGAATAAGAATAACATATTTTATAATTTTAAAGCAGTTATTCTAAAGCTTAAGCATGATAATTCTGAGAAAGAACATGCTTTAATAAAGAAACTTGAAATTATTTAATATAAACTGCATATTAAAAAGCTCTGTAAGAAGCTATCAGTTACTAATTAGCAAATTAAGAATATAATATCTACTTCTAATTCTAATCATGCAGTTTTTACTAATATATCTTGCTTAAAATATCACATATTAGTATAACTAGCATTAAACATGCTAATTATTCTCATTTAGTTTTAATTATTATTTCAGAATTTTTTTATAAAATATATAAATTATATTATAAAATTATATTATGAAATCTCAGTAAATAATACTTCAGCAGTTAATATTTCAGTAATAAATACTTTTATAATTAAAGTTCAGAAATCTGAAAATATTTAAATTAATTTAAATACAAATCTAGTATAAGTAAGATTATTATCTTATAATAATAAAGTTAGCAAGATTTCATTTTATAAGAATATAAAAAAGTTTCAAGTAAAAAATATGTATAAATTAGAAAGTTTTATAATAATAAGTTATGTTTTTTACAGATATAATTATATATATTTTACAGAATAAGAAAAGCATAAAATACTTAAAATAATGCAGTACTTTAATATTCTATTTTTATAAAAATAAGAATTTTATATAAATATTTTATCTAAGTTATTTATTTAAGCATAACTTAAGAACTAGCTAAAAAATCAGATTATAAATTTAAAATAAGCTTATAAAATCTTCTAAATATGATATAAGAAAGCTAAATAACATGAAAATTAAAACATGCATGACTTTATAAAAGTTCATATACATTCTGAAAATATTTAAGCATAAATTATAAAAATTTTATATTAAAAAATAATAAATAACATATTTTTATGTGAAAATTCTTCTTAAAATTTGCATGAAATTTAATAAATACTCAGAAAAAATTAATATTCTTAGCTATAAAATGCTAATTTTCTGTTTATTTAATATAGAAAATAACATTTCAGTTTATTAAATACTATTATAAAATAATAATAATAAAAATAAAAAAAACAGAAATTAAAAAAAAAAAAATGCTAATAATAATAAAAATGCATAAAGAAAGCATAAATTTAATTCTGATAAAAATAAAAATTTTAATAGAAAAGATTTCTAATATAACTATTATAAATATTATAAACATGTTATTATAAATTACAAGATTTTTAAAAGCTAAAAAGCTGCAGATAAGAAGAAAGCTAAGAATAATAAAAAGCTAAAAAACTAGTTAAGAAAGTTCTGAATACTGCTGTAGTTCTTAAAATTAATAAAAAAAAATAAAATTTACTCAGTTTTCTAATCATAATTTAAATTTAAATTTCCAGTAATTTAAAAACAGTTCTAATCTTGATTAATTCTGAAATTAAAGCTAACTTTATTAATAACATTTAAGTAAAGAAAAATAATTTAAATATTAACTTATTTTAATGTAAAATGATTAAAATTCTAAATAAGCATTATATACATATTTTTAATAAAATAAATCTTAATATTAATGTTATTAATAATCAGAAAAGTATGCATATTACTTTTTATAAGTTTTAAGTAATTAATCTAAAAAATTATAATATAATTTTTAATTTTTCCTAATTATAAGATATTAATTTTCTAAGTAACTAGATAGAAAATAACTAAATTTATTAGTTAAATTTCTTAAATACTATTCTTAGGAAGTTCTACTACTTATTACTGGAAATTTTAATATTAATATAAATCTTATAACTGCTAAGAATGCTATTAATAAGCTATTTAATAAGACTAGTACTTATCTGATTTATTTAAAAATAAACATAAAAACACATGATAAGCAGCTTAGTATAACTTATCAGTTTAAATTTAATAATATATTTATTAATTTTTATCTATTTATATAATCATGATTACATTTTCTTTCTGAAAAAATAATACTTAATTCTTATTAATGCTTATATACAAAACATATAATTAAGATAAAATTAAAAAAAAAATTCTTATTTTTTTTAATTTATAATTTTTTAATTATTAAGTTAGAAATTCTGCATAAATACATTATTATTATATTAAATAAATAATGAATTTTTCTATTAAAATTACCTGCAGAAGCATTTATATTATTTATATTAAAAAAAAATAAAAATCTAAAATTTTATATAGATTACAAGCAGTTAAATTACATTATAATTAAAAATAAATACTTATTATTACTTGTTATCAAAAATCTTAATCATTTTAATAATATGAAAATTTTCTTAAAATATGATTTTTATAATACTTATTATTATATAAATATTAAGTAGAAAAATTACTAGCTAATAGCTTTTTGAATCTGATATAATTATTATAAATTTAATATCATGCTTTTTAGTTTTATAAATACTTTAGCTATGTTTCAGACTTATATTAATAAAGCTTTTACTAATATTTTAAATAATTTTATTATAATTTACTTAAATAATATTTTTATTTTTTTAAATCTAATAAAGAAGCATAAAAAATATGTTTAAATCATTATGAAATGCTTTAATTATGCTAATTTATACATAAAAAACAGCAAGTATGAATTTACTACTAATAAAATATTATTCTTAGATTTTATTATTAAATTTAAAAACATATTTATAAAATAAGATTAAATCAAGATTATTTATAAATAATCTCAGCTTAAAAGCATTAAAAAAACTCTTATTTTTTTAGAATTTATAAATTTTTATTATAAATTTATTAAAATCTACTTAAAAATCACTCATTCTTTTCATGAGCTTATTAAAGAAGAGAAAAAAAATTAATAAAAAATATTCTTTTATTAATTAAAAAATATTCAGAATACTTTTAATTATCTTAAAACTGCTTTTATTATTATTTTACTTCTCATGTATTTTAATATTTAAAAGAAGATTCTTCTTAAGATTAATGCATTTATTTTTATTATTTCTAAAATTTTATTATAATTATAAAATAATAATTTTTAGCATCTTATTATTTTTTATAACTGCAAGCTTATTAATATTAAAATATATATTAATATAAATGATAAGAAATTCTTAATAATAATTATTTTATTTAAGTATTAAAGATACTATCTGAAAAAAAGCTAGCATTTAATAATTATTTTATATAATTATGCTAATCTGTAATATTTTATAATAATTAAAATATTAAATAAATATCAGATGAGATAAGCAGAAATACTTAATATATATAATTTTATTTTCTTATATTATTCAGATAAGTTAAATCTAGCAGATGCACTTAGTTATCATGTAAATTATACTAAATTTTATTATAATAAGAAAATATTTTTTACTTTATAAAAAAGATTAAATCAGAATAATTAATTAAAATTATAAAATTACTTTAAATTCTTACTAATTACATATAAGTATATGATAAAAAATATAAAGCATTTTCTCATATCTTATTCTTTTTTCTTATAAAAAATATAATTTAAAATAAAAATAATAATACTTCTCTCATGCTAAAAGCATATCTTATATGCTATTATTAGTTTATTATAAATATTAAAAATTCTTCTAGAAGTCTCATATTATAAATATTAATTAATATTGTACTAGTATTTAAAACAGCTTATTTTAACTTACTTAAATTTCTGATTTCACTTTTTACTTAAATTTAAGAGCTTTGATTTTTTTATTATTACTTGAAAAGAAAAAATTATAAACTTAGATAATAAGTTTAAAGCTAGTAAATTAATATGAATAGTTAATAATAATATTTTTCATATTAATAATCATGTTTTTATTTTATAATAAACAGTATTAATTACTAAAATCCTACATATACATTATAATAATTTTTAAGAAAAATATTTTAGTATTAAATAAATTATTAAGATAATCTAATACAAGTATTATTAGCATGAATTTTTAAAAAATATTATTAATTATATATACTCATGTAATATATATTAGTATATTAAGTCTTATTATTATAAATAACATAATAAATTAAATATTATTCTCATATTTAAATAATTATTTAAGATTATTTTTATAAATTTTATTACTAATTTATTAGCTAGCTCATGAAAGAAATTAGCATATAATATTATTCTAGTTATTATTAATATTTTCATTAAATTTATTTTATATATTTCATGTAGAAAAAAATATATAATAAAAAACTTAGTAAAAATCTGCTATAAGTGTATTTTTATAATCTATAATATATTTCAGATTATTATTTTTAATTAAAATTTATTATTTATAAGCAAATATTAATTAATATTATATTTTTATTTTAATATATATTATAAGCTTTTTATAGTTTTTTATTCTCAGATAAATAATTAAATAAAATATTAAAATTAAATTCTAAAATATTACTTAAGATGTTTTATTAATTTTAATTAAGATAATTAAATCTGTTAGCTGCTAATAATATAATATACATAGAATTAATTAATATATAGTTTTATTAGCTTAGCATTTGCAGAAATTCTTATGAATTTTCATTCAGAACTTTAAATTAATATTTTAAAATCTTTAAAATAATTTATTATAAGGGTAATTAATCATGTAAAAACATTTTTAGAAATGTAATAATAATTTATTATATAGCTAGAATTTACATATCTATAGTAAAAGTCTTATTATAATAAAAAACATCTTTTTAAAGTTTTTAAAATTAGAAACTTTATCATATTATATGCTAAAAATCTTAATATGTTATACTCAGTTTATAAATTAAACTACTAATATATTAGTTTATTTTAAATTATAAAAACTTAAAATAAATTATTATATAAGCTTTAGCTATTACTTATATATAAAAGCATATATTCTGTTTTTCATATATTACTGCTAGAAATATATAATCAGAAAAAAAACATGTTTATATTATTAGAATCAGAACTCATTAATAATACTGAGAAATTTATAATTAAGAAAATTTTTAAAAGTAAGTAATAATAAAATAAAAAGAAATATCTCATCTGCTAGATTAATTAAATTTTAGAAAATAATACTTAAAAATCTGAAGAATATGTTACTAATATAAAAATATTTAATAATTTTTTTAAGCAAGAAATAAAGCATTTGATATTTATAAATATATTAAAAAAATAATATAAACTTAATAAGTAATCATCTTGCATTATTAGATATTAGACTGTAAGTGAGTCTGAGTTAAGTTAAGTTTTGACTCTCCTGAACTTAACTTAAGCTTAACTCACATTATCTAATTAATAATTTAACTCAGCTTGAAACTTAATCTAAATAAGTTAAGTTAAGTTAAGTTTTAAACTCACTACCAAGACACCAGATTAACAAATTAATAATGAGATGAATATTAATTATACAGAGATAAGAGTAGAACTGTTTGAAAGATCTTGAATTATACTTTAAAAATGTGCTTACTCTTATATTTTTAGCTATTTTTCTTAAATTTATATGAGTATTTAAAGATTCATCATTAAATTAAAATTTTTACTCTTAATGATAATAACATGATATCTTTGACAAGTGATATAAAATCAAGAAAAATAGCTAAAAATATGAGAGTAAGCATGTTTTAAAGCTTAATTCAAGATCTTTTAAATGATCCTACTCTTGTCTTTATATGATTAATATTTATCTTACTGTCATTGCTTTTATTAGACTGTGCATGAAAAGTATGAGTTAAACTGAGTTGAGACTTAACTCATTACAGATTTATCTAACTCAACTCAAAAACTCAGTATGTTCTTTATAGTAAGACTTGATTCAGACTTAACTGAGTTGAGTTGAGTTTGAGTCTGAATTTAACTTGAACTTGTTTGCAGTTTATTAGATATATATTTTTTTATAAATTTTTCTCTTATAAAATTTTTTATAAAGTTTTAATAAAATATTTACACATGAAAAATGTATTACTAGTATAAAAAAGTTTTTATTTTATTTTAAGAAATATTATTAGTTATAAAATTACTTTAAAATTACAGCTAGACTGCATTATATTATAAAATTTTACAAGCTTAAAATTTATTTTTCTTATTTTTACTAGCAAAAGCTAGCAGGGTTACATATTTTTCTAATATTTAATTAAATTTATTATAGTTAATAACTTAACTTAATAACAAGTACTTTTAAGATAAAATTATACTTAATAATTATTAGTTTTTTAAATTTTTTTATAAGAAAATTAGAAAAAAAGCATATAAAAATTATAATCTTCATACTTTATTTAGATTATAATAATAATTTTAATACTATTTAGCTTAGTAAAAATTTCAGAATATTACTTTATGCTTTTCAGAAAAGTAATTAATAAGTTAAATTTTTAAAAAATAATACTAGCTATAAAATATATTAGCATTTAGCATTTATAATAACTGAAAATTATAATAAAAATTATATAATATATATAATAAGAATAAGCTTTATACTTATTAAAAATACTAGTTCAGAAACTGATAGTTTCTGAAATTAAAAATATTATTTTCTATTTCTTCTTTTTACAGGAAGTAATAATAAACATAAATAAGTAAGCTTTAATCTTCTACTTCTTTACTAAAAACTTAATAATTAATATCTTTAAATGAGACTGTGAATAAATCTGAATTTAACTCAGACTTAAACTTAACTTAATTCAGTTGAGTTTAAGTCAAGCTCTAGTATGAAGATCTTACTAAGTTTCAAGTCAAGTTAAACTTGATTCAGACTGAGTCAAGTTTTCAACTTGAAAAACTTGAAATCTATAGAAATATATAATGTTTTTCATTATAGTGAGATAAATATTAGTTATAATTAAATAAAAATAAACTCATATGAAAGCTTTTTTAAAGACTTCTTTAATAAGCTTATTCCCATATTTTTAGCATTTTTTCTAATTTTCTATTAACTCTTAAAGTTAAATATTAAAAGTCAGGAAAAGTAAAAATTTATTTTTAGTACTTAATCTTTGAAATTTAATATAAAATTAATAAAAAATGCTAAAAATATGAAAATAAGCTACTTTTATAAGAAATTAAGAGACCTTTCTAATGAACCTATTTTTATTAGATTTTAATTCATAATAATCAAGATAAGTTCTGGTTAATTCCATGTCTCATTTGCAAGTTAAAAACTTAACTTGACTTAACTTAAAATGAATGAGTTTTGAGTTAATTCAAGTTCAAATTATATGAATGTGGATTAAGTTCAAGTTAAGTCTGGGAAGATTAAAACTTAACTTGACTTGAACTTATTTGCAGTTTACTTTAGATTAATCATCTAAATATCTGATTTATCAGATATCTTAATGATTTTTTTAAAAACAGAAATTATTATTTTCTTAAGAAAAAACTGAGAAAATAACATCTTACTCTTATTAGAAGATGAAAATAAATTAAATATTAAATTATTAATATTATTTTTTATTATAAAAACTAATATTAGCATATACTATCTGATAAAAATCATAATATTAAGATATTTATCTGATAAATTATTTTTATTTATTTATAAAAGCTATTCTAAATTTAGTAATTTACTCTGCTAGCTATAATTAAAATTTCTGTCTCATACTTATTTATTATTTTTTTTTATTAATTAAAAAATTTATGAAAAATTTTTTTTATTATATATTATTACTTAGTATTTTAAAAAGCAGTAACATGTGCATGTTTTAACTGTTATTAATATTCTAATACTAACATGTTCTCTATCAGCTTAGTAAAATACTAATAAATCTAATTAGAAGTTTTACTAATAGTTTTAGTTAAAATAATTACTATATAAAAAGTAAATAATTTATTCAGCTTTAAATAACTTATTTATAATAATTATTAGTATTAAAAACATTATTAAAAATTTAAAAAATTAAGCAAAAACTTATTAGCATGCATTTCTTATAAAGTTAAATATAACAAGCATATTTTTAGTTCTGATCTAGAAATATAAAAACATTTCTCAGTTTATTAAAGTAAGTAAAATACTGCTTATAAAAATTAGCATTATAAAAATATATTAGTATACTATTCTTATGCAAGTAAATACTTATTTATAATAATAAAATCATATTAAAAATACATATTAAGATATTTTAAGCTTAAAAGAAGAACAAAATATACTAGTATAATATTATTGAAAAATATTTAATAAAATAAATATTTTAATTAATTCATTAAAATAACTGCTATTTTAAAATAATAAAAAGATTATAAAATTATAATAAATCTAATAAAAAATCATGATAAATTTAATAAAATTACAGCAAATTTAATAAAAGAAGTTTTTAAATAATTTTATAAAATTCTCACATTTTAATAAAATATTAAAATAACTTATTTATTCTTTAAAATATATTACTAGTATTAATTTAATATTATTATAAAGTTATATAATTTTATAATAATAATAACTTATTTTTAATAACATCTTAAGTAAAGTATATTATTAATAATAACTTGTTTTATAAGTTTTATATTATAATATAAATTATTTAATAAAAATATTATATATATATATAATGTTACTAAAAATAGAAAATGATATTTTAATAAGAAGAAATTCTAATTTTAAATATAAGAATGCTTGAAAGAAAAAAAATAATAATATTATTATATAAATTATTATTTTACTCTTATTATATTAGCTTAATTACTTTTAATTATTATATATATTAATATAATTTTAATGCAATAGTATAAACTCATTTACTAATTCTTATAATAATCATGCTATTTTAAATAAATTTTAAGTAGTTATTTATACTAATAATAAGCATTATATAAGTATATAATAATATTATTTTATTATTTTATTACTTTTTATACTATTTGCTGCCTGCTTCAGCATAATTTACTAAAATCTTAAAATTATTAAGATTAACTTTTTATTAAAAAGAAGATAATTATCATGCTAGCTAGTCTAGTTTTCATTTAGCTTAGTTTTATAATTTCTTTTATTATATAAGAATTTATGAAATTTTATTTTTATTTACTTTCTAGTAATAAGTTCTGATTATAATTTATATATATGTTTATAACATACTTTTTTCTAGTATTAAAATAAGAAAAGTGAAATATCTAGTTAAAATAAATGATAATAAAATAAAAATATGTCTGTTAATAGCTATAAAGCTCAAGACATGTGATTAGTAATTATAAAATATACAATGCATAATTAATGTGCATGAAATGAAATAAAAGTATGTGATAGCAGTTGAATAATGCTAGATTAACAGTATTAAATAATGACAGATGATATAAAGGCATGTGAATCAGAAGAAAAAGATAGAAAAAGATGATTTATATAATTATTCTGATTTAGAAATTATGTATAATGCTAAAGTAGGTAATAAAATAATAGAATAAAATAATAAAATAAATTAATAATTCAAGAATAACAAGAAAATAATAATAATAAGTGTCTAATCTTTATATGCTAGAGATATTAAAAATAATAATAATAATAATAATTAATTAATAATTATAACTAGTTTCTAATAATAAGACATATTTATAGAATAACTTAATTAATAAGCTGTGTGTAAAATGATTATTAAACATGCATACTCAGGTTAATTACTGGTCTCTATGTACTTTTTAATGCATTTAAATGATGTGAATTCTTTTCTTATTAGATATTATATTTTTCTAATATTTTCTAATCTTATCTTGCATGTTATTGCTTGTAATTACTGTATTAAAATGTTTAATCAGTGCTTAAATTATTTTATTAATGCTATAATAATAGTAAATGCATCTTTCTATTATATCTTGATTATTTTCTATTAATATTATTTTCTGATGTTAATAAAAATAAAAATGAAACTAATTAAACATGTAATAATTTTTAAAAACTTGTAGAAATAACATGTAACTTATCATGTGAAATATTAAAAATTATGATATATTATAAAACTCATAATAAAAACATAATAATTAACTTAATTAGATAAATTAAATGCTTTATATGATAGCAGGATATTAATTAATGATTACTATAACAGAATAATTATCTTTATTTATATTTATGTTTATTTTAATTCTGATTAGAAAAGATTCTGATTAAGAGCTCTGTGATCTAGGAACTTCTGCTTCTTTATTTATTTTTAAAAAATCTCTTTCTCTTGCATACACTTCTCTCATATTCTTATTTCTGTTATTTTATTATTTTATTTTAATTGCATTCTTATCATTTTTGTTTATTCTATTTTTATTTCTGCTTTATTTTTTTTTCTTATTTATTTAAAATGTTTTCTTACAAACATACCTGCTCTTTTATTAAGTTAAGTATGTATTAATGCATTTTTCTGTAATAGTTTTTAACTTTAAAATATTTATTAATAGTTTTCTCAGCTTTAAAAATTTCTTACATGTTTTTATTATCTTGCAAGTATTCTGCAGCATAATCTTCTATCTTTACTTAAACTAATAAGTTATTTTTTTATATTTTTACTTTATTCTTGTATTATTTTAATGTAATGTGTATTTATTCTGATTTTATTCTTATCTAGCTAAAAGATAAGTAGCTGAAAGAAATTTAAGTAAGTATTATACTTATACTTTTAAATATATTAAAATTACAGAAATTCTGGAATAAATTTTATTTCATAATCTTGAAAATTTTCTTAAAACTTCTGATAAATCTGAGTTTTCTTTTATTAAAAAGTCTAGTTATTCTGGAAAATTCTTTTTAAAAAACTCTAAGAAGGCTTTTCTTAATCTTATTATTTATAATAATATATAGTTTGTTTTTTTCTTATTTATTTCTTATTTTAATCTTTAACTAATATATTCTAGAATTATATCTTGATTTTAGAATTAAAATTACTAAGATGTAAATTAGTTTTTATTCTGATGAATTTATTACTGCTAGAATAATATTTTTTTATTTCTCTTTATTAAATAATGCATATGTGAAGATAGCTTTTCTTTTTATAAAATGTCTATTATCATAATACTTCTGTAATAATTTTTCTGTTTACAGTTCTTTTAAAATTAAATTAAATACTTATCAGATTTCTGCTGCAATTCTTCAGACTTATAATGCTAATATCATGTTTTCTTATTCTAAGTACTCTACTAGATATGATTCATTCTTAACATGTATTATTATTTCTGAGAAAGTAAATGATTTTTTGAAAAAATTCTGCACTAATTATGCTTATAAAAGTTATACTAAAATCTATTTCTTTTATGAGTTTCTTTTCATTTCACATTCATTAATATTTTTTTCTATCTAATAATGTTTCTAGATGTTTCTAATAGCTCTCTTCTTAAGTTTTTGATTCTAATTCTGGAGTCTTGCTTCATTCAGATTATTTTATCTTTTCTGATTAATCTTATTCATGCTAATATTCTGTGTTTTTTATTAAATATTATAGCTGAGTCTGATTATATTCTTTAAAATATCTCAGATACTTTACTTTTCTTTCAGTCTAATTATTACTACAAGCTCTTTCTTTCTAATTTAATGTCTTATTATAACATTAATCATGCTTTAATTAAATATGAGAAGATCTTCAAGTATTTCTTAGTTCTTGTTAAGCTTAATAATGAGTTTAGTGCATAGATTTCTTCTGTTTTTTTTAATATTTTCTTTTATCTGATTTATGTTCTGAATAATTTAGCTTAGCTTATTGAAATTGAAATAATTCTGTTTTTCATGCTTTTTCTAATATAATTTAACTTTATAATTATAGCATATAATTATATTTTATTCTAAGTGTTCTAATATATTAGATTATTATTATTACTAGAGTTTTTGATAATTTTTATTAAAATTATTCTTTATTTTTACACATGTTATTTTGCTTCTATTTTTTAATTTTTAATAAATAATAATAATCTCTCTTTAAGTTATTCTATTTTTCTGCTTACTGTTATTCAGTTATCTCTTACAGTTTTTAAATCATTCTTTTTACTTTTAATTTATTATTTTTATAATTTTCTATTCTTTTTCTTTTAATTTGAATTAATAATGCTTGAGTTTAATTTTTACATTACATCTGAAATGTACTTCTTGACTTCTTTCTTCTTGAGTAATTCTGATAATGAAACTTTTAATATTTCTTTTCTCATTTTCATGAATATTAATTCTTCTTCTCTAATTATTATTAAGTCTTCTAATTCTGAGGAATTTTCTTTGTTTTCTTCTTCTTCAGCTCAGAATATTCTGAAAGATATTTATTACTTATTTTTAAGATGTTCTATATTTATTATCTGATATTTTTCTATAATTTTTACTTTACCAGTTTCTGAGATTTCTATAATCCAGTTTTTTTCTGATTTTCATGCTAATTAATGTCTTGATAATTGATGATTATTATTTATTCTGATGTTCTGATTTTCTGAGAATTCTTAATTTGAAATTACTATAATAGTTAATAGAAATTAAATTTATTAGCTCTATTATTCTTGCTGCTGTAAGGTATTTCTTTCTCAAGATTCTGAATATTAATCTTTTATTTTTATGCTGTTCTAGTATTTAATACTAATGTTTTTTAATATAAGTTTTATGCTGACTTATGAGCTCTGCTGTATTAAAGAAGTTTTTAAATTTTATGAGCATAAAATTATTATTAGATACTAATCATTCTTTATATGTTTAAGTAATTCATCCTATAACTTGAAGTTACTTCTAATTTACTGTTCTTTTGATTAGATATTTACTAATACCAGAACTTTCTTTTCTATACTTTATAATTTTTATCATTATTTAGTAATTATTCTTTAATCATATAAAATTATCTTAGAAGTGTCTTGCTTAACATGTCATGTGTAATATAATTCATTTTTTTCATGCATTATATACTTAAGTTTAACATTAGATCTCAGAATAAATACTTATGCTAACTATTTCTTTTTTAACTAAATCACTTATAATAATTATTTTAGTTTCTCATTTTATTCTATCTGCATTTATTATACTTTATTCAAATTAATTTTCTTATTTAAATGCTGTATATTTTTCTTTATATTCAGTATCTTTTTAGCATTCTGCTCTTTAGAATCTTTGCAATTTTCTTAATTCTTCAGAATATTCTCATGCTATTATAAAGATTAATTTTAAAATTTCTGGAAATAGCATGTTTATTATTATTACATGAGACTTTGCATTAATCTAATCTGAAGATTTTTTTATTACTATAAATGAAATCAGATGCTTGTATGATATCTTGCTTTATCATTTAATTAGATTTAACTAATCATGTACTTGTGCTTGCTCTTCTTAATTTCTTTTATAATTTATACTTATTTTTTTTTTATTTTAATTCTGTTATTTTTATGTTATGCTTTTTAATTTCTTTAGATAACTTTTAGAAATGAAATGTTTTAATTTAGTTCTTGATTATATTAACTCTGCATATTGAATTATGATATTATTACTGCTATATTTCAACCAGAAGAAATTTATTTTAAAAGATTTTCATTATTTTTACTTTATTCTGAATTATTTTTACTGTTTTTATTCTTTTTGCTATTTGAGTTATTATCTGAATTTTCATTTTTGATTTTCTTAATTATCTTAGCAGTCTTGATGCTTTATGTAATTCTAGTAGTAATATTATCTTAACTTTTCTTAGAAATATTTTTTCTCATTCTCTCATTTTTATTAAATACATCATTAATATTAATAAAATTATCTAAATTATTTCTAGAATAATATTTCTTAAGTTTATTATCTGTAAATGTTCTCATAATCTGCATATTATTTAATTTTTTAATCTGATAATAAGCATGTTACTCATTAACATTCATTATTTTATATGATTTTAATTAATGAAATTAAAACTTCTGAATTCTTAATATATTCTTGTCATTTTTCATGTAATATAATAGAATAAAGTCTTTAATCCTTAAGAGTTTATCATGTGTATTATGATTATTATTAAATTATTTCTTATTTTTCTTTTTAATTCATTTCACATGACTAACAGCTTCCTGTATATCTTGATTATATTTTTTAATTTAGCATGCTTGCATAATGATAAGATCTTGTATTAAGTAAACTTTATTTTAAGATAATATTTTTTAAGTTTTAATTTTACATTTTATCAGTAAAACTGTATTTTAACTTATTAAAATTTAATAAAATAACATATTTATTAATTATCTTATAATAATATAATTAGCTATTAATATTGCAGATAAATATGTAACTTAATCTTTTCCAGAATCATTTGTTATCTTTAAAAGCATATTTTTAATCAGATAATGATTTTATTCTATCATATTATTTATATAGAAATTATAGAAAGAAATCTGAGTGTGTTTAATCTTATATTATTTTAATAATTTTTTAATAATATTCTTATTTTCTAGTTTATCATTTATAATAATGATTTTAAGTATCTCTTATTACATGATTATATTCTGATAAATAAACTGAATAATTTTTATGATGATAACATGTAATAAAGATTATGCTTTAACTCATCTAAATAAATTATCTTGAGTAATAATAATATATTTTTTTTCATTATTCTTGAGCATGTATGTGATATTAATTTTAATCTTTTCTTAAGTTATTAAAATCTACATAAGATGTAGTATTTCTTCTTATTAATTTAAATTTCTCATTTAACATGTGTGATAGATTTAAACATATTTCTTGATATTTTTATATATCTCATACTAATAATAATAATTTATTAATAAAATGTGTGTATTTTTTTAATTCTTATAATTAAATTTATCATGCAGTATTTTAATTATAAGATGCTGTTATTCTTTATTATTAATAACTCTTCTCAAGAAAACATTTTTATTAGTTTATTTAAATAATAAATTACTTTTTATTACATGTTATAAGATCTTCTAATAAAACTTAGCATAACTACTAATACGATTTTTCAGTTTTCTAAGTATAATTAGATAATGTGTGATTTATTTAAATTTATTATTATAAGAATTATTAAGAATACACAAAAGATTTTTATTATTATTATTATTTTTTAAAATACTGATAAATTTAATATAAGCATAATATGTGCTGAGTTTCATGTTAATATAATCATTAATGTTTTGCTTTTTAAATTCAGACTTATTATTAGAAATATTAGATTTTTATGAAAGTATGTTTATAGCAGTGTATTTCATATCAGAAATATGTTTTATGTTAAAGTTAAATAATCTAATTTAAGTAATTCAATTTATAATAAGAGCACCTGGAAGATTAGTAGTGATTTTATTTAATTATGTTATAAGTATTTAAGCATTAACTTCTAACTAAAAGTAAATATTATAAATTTAATAATAAAACTTCTTAAGAATCTTTAGAATTGTATAATATTCTCATTTACCAGTATTATACTTATTTTTAATATCAGATTATACTTCAGAATTAAATCATATGAGATATCAAGTACTTTTTTAAATTTACATGAGTATAGCATCTCATTTTTTCTTACTTATGTTAATAGTAATAATAATAATTAATAGCTTCAGAATATAGTCTAGTAGTAAAACACATGAAAATATACTCAGCTTTTTTTTAAATTTATTAAACACATTATTTTTATTATTTTCTCATTTTTATTATACTTTTAATTACAGCAAGTAATAAAGAAATTCTGTAATTTAATAATACTTAATAATACATATCTAATAATATTTTATGAAATTAAAAAATCTGTGAACTTCAGAAACATTCTATGAGATAAATTACTTTAAAATTTTCTTAATTTTCTTTTCATTAAGCTTGTAATTATTATAATTACAAACTTATTTAATAATTTCTATTTCTGATATGATAAAATGTGATTTTTTAGCAGAAATTACTTTTTCAGATATCTTACTAAGTTAAAGTATCTTGTTAATATTTTACAAGTACTTTATAATGAATTATTACACTTTAAATTTAATTTCTTTTCTGTTATAATTAGTTTTTAATTTTTTAATACTAATATTATCTAGAAACATGTAATAAATATGTGATATAACATTTCTGAAAATTTTTGTAAATATGTGTATAAATTATCTTACTAAGTTTATTATACTTATAAGTATTAAAATCTGATATAATAATTCTAGTAAAATTATTATAATAATCATATTACAGTCTTCAGAATGCAGTAAGAGTTAATTATAACTGAAAAATTAATTAATAATTATAATAATAATCATTTTTATGAATTTTTTAGCAAATTCATTAATATTTAAGAGTAAGTTTACATTTTATATTATGTGCTTATTAACATAAATTACAGAATTAATAATTTAATAACTAGATGTTTTTTTTTTAATAAGAAATTAAGAATTTTAATATAAATTATGATAGTGTTTGAAAATGCTAGTCTTGATTTATTTTTATAACATGTTAATAATCTTAGCTTCTAATATTTATGAAATGTGATAATTGGAAATTTATCATGTTTCATGAGAAATTATTCATATTTTCTATAATAGAGTGATTTTAAAATAAATTTTCTTAATATCTGAGAAATTTAAAGCAAGATACTCTTCATAATGTATTAACATGATTATGAGAATTTCTTTCTCTTTAGATGTAAGCTCTTATTTACATGTGATTTTTTTAAGTTACTTTTATATAAGCTTTTTATTAAAAGAAAATTCAGTTAAACATAATCAGAAATATTTTAAATACTTATTAAGAAGTGCTTTATTAAACTCTTTTCTGCTGTATTTATTATTATAGTACTTATTAATGCAAGATTAAATCTAATTAACTAAATCTTCTAATATGCTTTTATTACTAACTTTTAATATGACTAGCTTTATCTTCTTTTCTTTGCATTTTTATATTATTTTTATACTAAATAAATACTTTAATATTTTTTTATACTTTCATTCACATGATTGCATGTCTTCATCTTAAAGTTTCTTTATTATTTTATATTTAAAGCTGTATTTATCTGATATTTTTATTAAAAATTTTACATGTGTGTGAGAATATTGTAATATTATAATAAGCTTAACTTATTTTAATTTATAAAAATTATAACATGTTATTAAGTTTACTGCTGCATATATTATTTTTATAGATAATTTTTCTAATTTATATATTTCTGCAGAATCTTTCTTATTACTAGCAGATGAATATTCTTGATTATATCTGTTCTTTAATTTAAAGTACTATACTGCTAAATATTATTATAATAATAATGTAAATTTTTTAACATGTGATGTATTTTAAATTAAATAATGCAAGAATTATTAGCTGAATAAATGTGTGTAATAATGTTTTCTGCTATATCTGTCTTGCAATTTCATTAAACTTTTTACTGCTAGAATTTACTAAGAATGAAGTCTTAATTATTATCTTTAATAATCATTAATATAATATGAATTAAGATATTGCTGATTTTAACTAGCATATTATTATAAATTTCTACACATTTTATAGTATTCTTTATTTATCTGATAAGAATAATGCTATAATTATAACTAATATTAAGTTTAAGCTTTTCTGTAAAATTAAAATTAATGTAATTAATTTTTAATTCATTATTAATAATAATATTTATTAGCTTATTATTAATATTAATATATATTTTCAGAATACTAATAGTAAGAATTAGATTTTCTTTTTTTATAGAATCTAATTATAGATGTTCTACTTATACTATCTTCTAATACAAGATTTTTACTTTAGCTAGCTTAGATTTTTTATTATTATAATTATTTTTTATGAGTAGAAGTATTCTGAACATGCATTAATAAATAATATGTGATAAATCTAGAATTTCTTAAATAATAAGATTAATGATGAGGGTATTAAGAATTTTATTAATGATTTTTTTTATGTTTATTACTTTTTTAAGCTTTTTTAACATTTTTACTAGCTGATAATAATTTCTATACTAAGATCTGAATTTTAAGATATCTGTTATCTCTGCATCATCTATGTTTATTTTATTATTTATAAATTTATTATTTCTTTTAATTTTCTTAATTCTTAACTGAAAATCATATAATTCTTTTTCTTGAAATTTAATAAGCATCTGAAATTCATTTTCTTGAATCTGTTAATTAATAATCTAATTTCTCTTTAAGTAATTCTTAATTTTAGCTATTTTAAGCTTTTTAACATGTATTTTCTTATTTTCTGAAAGAATAATAATTACTTTCATGTGTGTTTTATACTTATTATTATTATTACTAAATTTTTTAAAATTATTACTTTTTATTATGTTTATTCTGATTTTAATTAACTGCACATGTGCTTAATAATCTTGCATAACTTTAATATTTTAAAATTAAATAGCTTATTCTAGTATTAAGATATGATCTTCTTTATTAATAATAAGAAGTTAATTAATCTAGTATCTTTAAATAATATAGTATTATGATTTATCTTAAGTAAGTTATAAAATTAGTTCATTTTTTTCTAATGCACTTGCTTAAAGCTTTTAAATCTTAATATTAAAATAGCATTTCTTCTGCATAATGTTATTTTAATATATTAGATAATTTATTTTATTATAATTATTTTCATTATAATAGAAACATGTGCTGTTAAAATTATAAAACATGTATTAACTTTAATTTTCATAGGTTCTGATTATTGCTTAATTATATATAAGTATTAATAAGACAGCAGTAAAAATAAATACAGATGCAAGTCTAGCTAGAGCTGATGCTTAAGTTATTATGATGTGAAAATTAGTTCTAGTAACAAGTACTTATAAAGATAAAGTAAGAGCTTTCATGATTTAAGTAAGATTTTTTATTTAATTTTTCATTTTATTATTTACTTCATTTAAAATTTAATTAGCACATGAAGAAGAAGAGTAATTATGTGTAGAAATGACAGAATTTTAAGAAAATTAAACTGTTTTTTTCTTAGTTTTTATATTTATTTTCTTCATTTCTTTTCAGAAACTTTTAAAAGATTCTCTAACAGTAATACTACTAATCATTCTAATTATAGCTATAGCTATATAAGAATTCATAATCTTCTCATAATTTTAAAAAAAAATTTTAAGTTCTTTATCATCAGAATCTTATGCATGTATGTGAATGCTTTTTTTTTTCTTATTAATAAGATTTTTAACTGTGCTCTTAAGCATGCTTTATTTCAGACTTTAAGAATTATCTTAATTAAGATACTTTTCTTAATACATCTTATCTATAAGTTTCTTAAACAAGTCTTGAATAAATATTTAGTAATATGTGAATTTATTAATTTTATCTTTCTTATATATCTTTTTAGATGCAAAAATATATTAATAAATGTATGATTTAACTTCTTTCATATTATACTTTCAAAATTTCTTAATAAGAATCTTGAAATACTCATAATTATAAATGAGCTGCTTGATATTCTGATAAAAGAATTCTTTTTTTAATTTTTTTTTTATTTCAGGCCAGTTTTTATTTTATGCTTCAGAAAGACTTTAAATTTATACTTTATTATTTAGCTAGTAATAATTTACAATATGTGATGTTATATAATAATTATTCAGAATTATTTTATGATTTTTGCACATCTGCTCATACATGTAAAGAAAGTAAATAATATTATTATTATTAAATATTAATACTTTAACTTATTCAGAATATGAGAGATTTTTAAGATATAAAGTAATTATCAGATTTATGATTAGCAAGAATATGATGCTTTTAATTACTGAAATTTTAATTAACAGTTCTAATTTTAAGAATGCAGTAATTATAAAGCTCAGATTCTTACTCATATTAGTTTCTTTAATAATACTGTAATCTGAAGAAAAACTTGATATTCTGAATGACAGAATAGATATTAATAATTTTCATTAATGAGAGTGAGACATGAAATTTTTTTTAATATTTGAATAAGTTTATTTATATACTTTAAAAAACCTATTCAGTTTTAAAAGATAGATTTTTTAAATTATATCAGGTCTTATTTCAAACAGGCTATTACTCACATATCTGAAGAGAAGCTATGAAAGTAATTTTAAAAAAACCAAATAGAAATCCTTCCATTTCAAAATCCTATCACATTATTTCATTACTAAATTGCCTAGGCAAAGTGATGAAGAGAATAATTATAAATAGATTCTCATTCTGAGCTTCTATAACTGAATTATTATATTTTAATCAGTTAGGAAGTAAAAAGCAATTTAGCACAGTGGATGCAGCACTAAGCCTGGTGCATGATATTCAATTAGCTAAGATAAATAAGCTGAAAACATCAGTCTTATTTATTAATATTAAGAGAATTTTTGATTATGTTTCTGCAAATAGATTGCTTAAAATTCTAGTAGATCTAAAAATGCCTAAATTATTAATTAAATAAATTTTCTGATTCATGCAAACTAGAAAAATTAGCCTGATCTTTGATGAGAAAAAACAAAAAAATTCTAATATTATTAATATTAAAATTCCTCAAGGCTCTTCACTTTCTTCAATTCTATACTTAATCCATATTATTTTTTTATTTCAGAATAAAAATCATGAGATTCTGAAGAAAATAAAAATTTCAAGTTATATTAATAATACTGATTTAATAGCTACTACTTCTTTAATTAAGGAAAATTATCAGCTGTTAAATAAAGCTTTGAAAATCATGCTAGAAAGATAAAAATCTGAGATAATCCAATTTAATATGAAAAAAACTAAACTTATTCATTTTTCTAAATATTCAGAAAATGATAAAGTTTAAATTCCAGATTAAAATCTTGAATTTAAATCAAAAGATCTAGTGAGATGGCTAGGAATTTAGTTGAATTTCAAGCTTTCTTTTAAAAAACATGTGGAAATTAAGATCACAGCTGCAGAGAGAGTCTTAAACTAATTATTAAGATTTTCAAATACTGAAAAAAGCTTGAATTTTCAGGCAATAAGATAGCTTTATATTGCTTGCATAATCTCAGTTGCAGATTATGATATTCTAATTTAGTGAAATAATTAAAAATATCTGCTAGATAAATATGAGAAAATGCAGAATAAAACTCTTAGAAAGATTCTAGAAGCTTTTAAAATTTCTTCAGTTTATGCTATACAAATTAAAATCTTAATTTCACCAGTGAAAGTAAGATTTAATAGAATTTGCAGAACTTATGCTGCCAGACTTCTAAAAATCTTAAAAAATCATATGATTAGAAAGTAAGTCTCTTCAAGCTTTCCATCTTATTCAAATAGCATTGAATTAGATTGAAGAAAATTTCTGGATTGAAATTAATCTGAATATAATATTTAGCAGATTGAGTAAACATCAAGCAAGAAAAAAAGAAAAAAATCCAAGAAAATTAAAAGATTTCCCTCTCAGGTTTTCAGATTATGCTCTCTAATTTTAAAATAACTGCTTTCTTTAAAATCAGAAAAAATCAAAATTAAATGAAATGCATTCTGGTATTCTAATTTATCTAATTTAATTAATTTTTAAATAAAGAGTTTTCCAGAATCTGATCAGAAATTGCAGTTAAATTCTAAGAAAAAACATCTGAAACTGATAAAAAACCTGCCATTGAATAATTTAGTCATTTATTCAGATGATTTCAAATCTGAAAATGAAAATGCAAATGCAGGAATTTATGTTTCTTAGGAAAACATGAGATATTTCTGAAATCTGAGAAAATATCTGAAAGTTTTTAATACTAAGTTATTTACTATTAAAAAAGCATTTTAAAAGACTTTAGAAATAATCTCTGAATTAAATTTAATTCTGGAAGTTTGGATTTTTTCTGATAGTTAAGCTGAAATTCAAAGACTTGCTAAAAATAATCTAAAATCTGAATTATATTATATTAATTTTCTGAAGACTCTATTAAGAAATAAGAGATTAAAGAATATAAAATTTCACTTACATTAAATGCCAGCTCATGTGAGAATTCATGAAAATAAGAAAGCTGATAAAGCAGTAAAAAAAACTACTTAATTAAAAGATATCTTTTCAGAAAAATATATTTCTTATTCTTTTATTAAGAAAAAATTCATGAGCAATCTCTAACTAAGTAGCATGAAGAAATCTTTAATAAAGAAAATAAAAATAATAATTATGCTTAGTTTAATTTGAGAATTAAATAAAAGACTTCCAGATTAAAAGTTTCTAAAAGAATCTGATTTACTATTACTCAGTTAAAGCTTAAGCATGAGTATTTCAGATCTTATTTAAAGAGATTATCTGATTATTTAACTAATACTTGCTTAGCTTATTAGATAAAGAAGAATCCTGAGCATTTATTAATTAAGTGCTTAACTTATTAGAAAAAAAAAAGAATGATTTAAAAAGAACTGGATATCTTTCTGCTTTTATTAAAGCTACTCTTTCAGACTGAGTTAGAGCTTAGATTCCTAATTTCTTATCTAAAAGAAACAAGAATTGCTATCTGAGAGTGAATTTTACAGGTCTAAAACAGCCTGATAATATTCATTTTTTAAGCATATCTTGAAGAATTTCCAACCTCAATTTTGCTCCGGGCATGCAGGCCCGGAGCCATCCCTAAAAAATCTCGCTCCGGACTTCAAAAATCTCGCTCCGGGGCCTAGCCCCGGGGCCTCAATGCCCGGAGTCAAAAAAGTTGTATTTTCATTTCTGGGGAGAGAAGACATTTCATTTACCTAGTTTATTTGTATTTTCTTTTCTTATATTTAAATGTATGTAATAATTAGTAAATTCTGTTTAAGTAGATAATCTTCTTAGTTACAGATTGCATAAGATTATAATGAATAAAAAAAAAAAAAAAAAAAAATAAGTTTATTTCATAATGCTAGAAATAAATTAACTGTGCAGTTGATTTAATTATACTAATTAATTATATAATCATGATAATAATAATTTTAATCTTTCTTATTTAATTAAGAATAATACTGATATTATTATTCTTTTTATATGAAGTAATATCATAGTTTTAAAATATTTTTTTTTATAATAATAGTATAATTCACTCTTGCAACAGTGAGTGTCTTTATTAAGCAAGATAAACTTCTCTTCTCACTAATCAGAAAGTTTAATTAAGTTTCTCATTTTTAACAGTTTCTAACTTTAATAATTCTTTTAATAGTTTAATTTAGTTTTTATCTTAGCTTTTTATTTTTAGTTAATAAGATTTAATGTCTTGATAAATGCATGAGTATCTCTTTATTTCTTTAATTAAATGCTTTCATTCTGCTAAAATTACTAAGATGAGATGAGAAAAGTAAAATGCTTAGTTGAAATAAATAATAGTAAAATAAAAATATGTCTGTTAATAGCTATAAAACTCAAGACATGCAGTTAGTAATTATAAAATGTATGATACATGATTAATGTATGTGAAATGAAATAAAAATATGTGATAATAATTAAATAATACTAGATTAATAGTATTAAACAATAACAGATGATATAAAGATATGTAAATTAAAAGAAAAAAATAAAGAAAGATGATTTATATAATTATTCTGATTTAAAAATTATATATAATACTAAAGCATGTAATAAAATAATAGAATAAAATAATAAAATAAATTAATAATTTAAGAATGACAAGAAAATAATAATAGCAAGTGTCTAATCTTTATATGCTAGAGATATTAAGAATAATAATAATAATAATAATTAATTAATAATCATGACTAGTTTCTAATAATGAGACATATTTATAAAATAACTTAATTAATAAGCTGTATGTAAGATGATTATTAAACATGTGTACTTAGATTAATTATCAGCTTTTATGTACTTCTTAATACATTTAAACAATGTGAATTCTTTTCTTATTAAGTATTATGCTTTTCTAATATCTTCTAATCTTATCTTGCATATCATTATCTGTAATTGCTGCATTAAAACATTTGATTAGTATCTAGATTATTCTATTAGTATTATAATAGTAGTGGACACATCTTCTCATTACAGTATTTCTTATTATTAGCTACTAGTTCTACTTTTATTATATGTTTTTAGTTCTGGTTTCTAATCTGATTCTCATAATTATTTCTTATTTTTTTTTCTTACTAGAAGTAATAATAAACATAAATAAGCAGGTTTTAATATTCTGTTCTTTTATTAAAAACTTAATAATTAATATTTTCAAATTAATTATCTTAATATTTAACTTATTAGATATTTTAATAATTTTCTTAAAAATATAAATTATTATTTTTTTAATAAAAAATTAAAAAAATAACATTTCATTTTTATTAGAAAATGAAAATAAATTAAATGTTAAATTAGTAATATTATTTTTTATTATAAAAGCTAATATTAGTATATATATTATCTAATAAAAATTATAATATTAAAATACTTATCTAAAAAATTATTTTTACTTATTTATAAAGATTATTCTAGATTTATTTTATTAGTTATAACTAAAATTTCTATCTTACATCTGCTTATTATTTTTTCTTAATAATTAAAAAATTTATAAAGAATCTTTCTTATTATATACTGTTGCTTAATATTTTAAAGAATAATAATACATACATATTCTGATTATTATTAATGCTTTAATATTAATATATTTTTTATTAATTTAGTAAGATATTGATAAATCTAATTAGAAGCTTTATTAATAATTTTAATTAAGATAATTATTATATGAAGAATAAACAGTTCATTCAGCTTTAAATAACTTATTTATAGTAATTATTACTATTAATAATATTATTAAAAATTTTAAAAATTAAGTAAAAACTTATTAGCATGCATTTTTTATAAAGCTGAATATAATAAATATATTTTTAATTTTAATTTAAAAGTATATAAACATTTCTCAGCTTACTAAAATAAGTAAAACATTGTTTATAAAAATTAATATTATAAAAATGTATTAATATATTATTCTTATATAAGTAAATACTTATTTACAGTAGTAAAATCATATTAAAAGTATATATTAAAATATTTCAAGTTTAAAAAAGAAATAAAATATACTAATATAATATTATTAAAAGTAGAAAATAATATTTTAATAAGAAAAAACTTTAATTTTAAATATGAGAATGTTTAAAAAAAGGAAAAAAAATATTACTATTATTATCATTTAATTATTATTTTACTTTTATTTATATTAGTCTAATTGTTTTTAATTATTATATATAATAATATGATTTTAATATAATAATATGAGTTCATCTATTAATTTTTATAATAATTATGCTATTTTAAGTAAAATTTAAATAATCATTTATATTAATAATAAGCATTATATAAGCATATAATAGCATTACTTTATTACTCTGCTGCTTTCTGTATTATTTACTGCTTATTTTAATGTAATTTACTAGAATTTTAAAATTATTAAGATTAACTTTCTATTAAAAAGAAGATAATTATCATGCTAGCTGGTCTAGTAACTCTAATTCTTATTTAATTTAGTCTCATGATTTTTTTTATTATATAAGAGCTTATAAAATCTCATTTTCATCTGCTTTTTAATAATAAGTTCTGATTATAATTTATATATATGTTCATTATGCACTTTCTTCTAGTATTTCTCATTATTAACTGCTAGTTCTGCTTTTATTATATGTTTTTAGTCCTGATTCTTAATCTGATTCTCACATATTTTGTCAGCTCTAACTATACTTAAAATTAGAAAATCAGATTTAATTATAAATAATATTATAAAAATTAAATATATCTATTTATTAAGCAGTTTTAATTTCTCATATTAAAATCTGTTAAAATTTCTTTCATAAAAAAGCAAGTTTATATAAGTAACTTAAATAAGACTAATTTAATTAAATATTAATATGTTAAAAAATACTAGCTAAAGAATTATTTTAAAGCATAGCTTGAATAATCTAAAATTATAAATAAACTTCTTGTAAGAAAGAAATTATTAATGTTTTTTTATTATAAAAACTTATATTCAAGTCTTACTACAAGTATAAATACATTTAAGTAAGAATTAAAAAAAGAAAAAAATATTAAGTATAAAAAAATAATTTATAAAACTTTTCTTATTATTTAAGATAATTATATATGAAAATCAGAAATAGAAATAATAAATAAGAATAAAAACATTTATAAAAATTTACTAAAAAATGAATAATTAAATTCTAATAATATATTAGTTTATTAATAATTACAGAGAAAAAATAAGGCAGGAGTTATACAGAATATAAATTAATTAATTATTTCTTTAACAGAATTTCTTATATTTAATAAAGCTGAAGATTTAGAATATCTGATAAAAGGTATTAATTAGTTATAAGATTTTTTTATTTCTTTCTGTAAATTACACCTGTAATCTGATTATACAGTTAATTTCAGCTAATCTGCATTTACTAATAACTAGTTATAATTTATAAATTACTTTTATTTTTTATATTAAATTAATTATTTATTTAGTATATAAATATTTTATAATAAAAATTTTATTAGTTTTTTTATATAAGATTTAACAAATTTTCCAATAATTTATTAGTAATTATAGAGAAAAAATAAGACAAGAGTTATATAAAATATAAATTAATTAATTATTTCTTTAGCAGAATTTCTTGTAATTAATAAAGCTAAATATTTAGAATATCTGATTAAAAATATTAATTAGTTATAAGATTTTTCTATTTCTTTTTATAAATTACACCTGTAATCTGATTATGCAGTTAATTTCAGCTAATCTGCATTTACTAATAATCAGCTGTAATTTATAAATTACTTTTATTTTTTATATTAAATTAATTATTTATTTAATATATAAAGATTTTATAATAAGAATTTTATTGGTTTTTTTATATAAGATTTAATAAATTTTCTAATAATTTATATAAATTAAGTTATATTCATTTTCTTATTAAAAAATTCATATTACATTTAATAGCATGTTAAAAAGATTTCTTTAATAAATTTTATTCTAGTTTTTAAGAATAGCTAATTTTAATATTTTAGCTGAAGATATAATATTCATCTGAAGAATTAATCTTATTAGAATTACTAATACATACTAAAGAATTTAATAATATAATAAATTAAATTACTAAATTAAATTCTACTTATTTATTTAATTAAGTTCTTATAATAATTATGAGAATTAAATAAAAATAAATAATCTTATAGAAAATTCTTTAAATATGCTTGTTAAAGCATAAGATATCTTAATAAGAAAATTTATTAAATATTAATTATTTTCATATTTATATTTATATTAAATGTAAAATTCTTATTATGTTTAATGACATGAAAATTAATGCAGGTAAAAATTTTAATAATTTTTATTTTAATATTTATGAAGATTTGCATCAAAAGTATCTGCAAAGCTAGTAACTTATTCTTGAGAATTATTGTATTAAGTGCTCTACCAAGATTATCTAGCTAGCTGATTATAGCTAGTTAAATTCAAATTCTGAAGAGAAATCAGAAGAACTCAGGAGAAATTGCTCTGTACTTAACTATTCTGAAATTAAAATGAGATTACTTTATATTTAAGAAACAGCTATTAAATACTAGTATCATGAATACTTTTGGCATAAACTTTCATACATGTTTTAGTTAGTAATATTATTTTTATTTTTAGTTTTTTTAAATTTTATAAATGAAATACATTTCATTTGTAAAAAAATAAATAAAAATAAAAAGAAAATATTAAATTAATTATAAAGAAATTTTAAATAAAAAATAAAGAAATTAAAAAAAAAAAAACTTAATAATATTAATAATCTTATAAAATAAAAAAAGATATCTTAAAAATTAAATCAGAATAATACAAGAAGTAATACAGAATATGATAAAATTACTTATAAGCATGAATATAACTTAATAATAGCTGATTTAATAATAATCAGCTTAATAACAGCTAGTTTAGTAATAATTATTATTATTATTTTTAGTTTTATTCATGAAACTAGATATTTTTATTAATTTAAACTCATTTAATTTAATCTTATTTCTTAATAATTTTAATAACTCATAAATAATTAATTAGAAAGTATTAAATTTTATTAAATTTAATTTATATAATAATTTTATTAAGAATAATATAATATTAAAATAATTAGCATAATATTATATAAATTGTAAATAAGTTTAAGTTAAACTTAAACTTAAACTTAACTTAACTTAGTCAAGTTTAAGTCAAGTTCTAATATGAGAAACATATTAAGCTTTTAAATTAAGTTAAATAAATCTGTAATAAGTTAAATCTTAACTTAGTTTTACTTATATTTTTCATGCATAGTTTAATAAAAGTAATAATAATAAGATGAACATTAATTATATAAAGATAAGAATAAAATCATTTAAAAAATCTTAAATTAAGCTTTAAAACATGCCTACTCTCATACTTTTAGCTATTTTTCTTAATTTTATATTACTTATTAAAGATATCATGTTATTATTATTAAAAATAAAAATTTTAATTTAATAATGAATTTTTAAATACTTATATAAATTTAATAAAAATAGGTAAAAATATGAGAATAAGCATGTTTTAAAGCTTGATTTAAGATTTTTTAAATAGTTTTATTCTTATTTCTGTATAATTAATATTCATCTTATTATTAATTTATTAATCTAATATCTTAGTAATAAGTTTAAAACTTAACTTAACTTAACTTATTTAAATCAAGTTTTAAGCTAAATTAAGTAGTAAATTAGATAGTATAAGTTAAGTTTAAGTTAAGTTTAGAAGAGTTAAAACTTAATTTAACTTGAACTTATTCACAGTCTAATATTATATATACTAGAAATGAGATGCTTATTTTATTAAAATATTAATAATTAAAACTTAATAAATTATTATTATCTTTATTTAACTAAAGAACTCTGCTTGTGAAAAATAAATAACTAAAAAACAAATAATTAAATAAAATAAAGTAAATTAATTATTATTTATAATTTAAGTAAAATTCAAGAATTAAATTCTAACATATTATAAAAAAATTAATATTAATAAGAAATAATAAGAGAAGTTTATTTTTTTAAAACAGAAATTAAATATTTAATCTTATATAATAAAACTGAATTTAGCTTATATAAAATTAAAAATAATACTTTTTATTTAAGTTTAGATTAGTTATAATATTAAAAACTTAAAAATAAAAATGCAAATCAAATGAAATAAAAAATATAAGAAACTAATAATAATTTCAGAAATAATTAAGATATTAAAAAATATTAAATAAATTTTTAATTTTTTCAGAAAGTTTTATTAGCTAGTAAATAATTTAAATAATATTAATAAACTTAAATTTATAAACTGTAATCTTCTTAAGAAAAAGAAAATTAAATTAATTAATATAATTTTATTATTTTTAAAATTATTTAAATAAAAAAACTTATAATATTTAATATAATATAAATAAAATAATACTTATTTCCATTATATGAAAAAAAAGCACTTATTAAAAAATTATAAAAAAAATAAAAATAATAAAATTAGAAAAAAAAAAATTAATAAATTAGAATTAGAAAAAGTAAATAATTAGTAAAGTTTTCTCAAAATTTTTTAATAATATTATTAATAAAAAATTCTTAAATAAATTTTTTTATATAGCAAGCTTAAAGTAGATATTTTATAATATAATAATAAAAAAATCTGAAATGAAAAAAATTAAATTAATATAAGTTTTTATTAATTCTAATACTTTTATTATTTATGCATTTATTTTTATAATTAATTACTTAAAATATTAATTAATATTTAAATAAAAAGATATTAAACTTTTTAAGAAAAAATATATGTATATAGATTAGAAAGCATATTTTAAAATTTAACTAGAAATTTTTTATTATCTTATAATAGCATGTTTTTTTAATAAATTTAAATATAATCTAATATTAGAAAAAATATAATTTTATATATAAAATTTATAAATATGCTAGCAAATCTCATGCATGTTAATTTTTAATTAATAAAAAAAATATTATATAATGCTTTTAACAGATATGAAAAAAATCATACTAAGCTAGAATAATAAAAATTTTAATTTAATAATTAATTATTAAATGAAATATTATCTGAAAAAGCTGTTAATAAAAACTAATCTATGTATTATTTACTAGATAAAAAAGAAAAAAAAAATTTATTAAAAAGTTTTTTAAAGAAAACTTATTATTTTATAAATTACTTAATAAAAATAAAAATATCTTTTATTCTGAATTATTATTAGAATTTTTATTAAATAAATTTTTTAAATATGATATTAAAATAAAAAACATACAGCTTATTAATATGAGAGCATATTAATTTTTTTAGATTTATTTTAAAAAATAAAAATATAAGATTAAAAAATTATTAAATAAAAAATTAAAAAAGTTATTTACTAGTTCATGAGAATTTTCTATTTTATTTATAAAAAAATTTAGTAGAAAATAATAAATATATATTAATTATAAAATTCTAAATATTATTATATTAAAAGATAAGTATTTTTTATTCTATTCTATGCTTAGTTATACTACTTTCTTATTCTGTAAAAATAATATTATATTATTTAATTCTTAATCTTTTTTTATTACATGAAAAATTATTCTGTATTATTATGTTATTATTTGAGTAATATTAAATTTATTCATGAATTTCTTATTTATGATATTATTATTTCTGAAAATTAGAGTATCTTAATTATTATAATTATATTATAATAATTTTTATCATGTTATTAAATTAATAATTCTCAGATTAATAAGTAATTTCTCATTCTGCAGTTTTTCTGAATTCTTATTTTTTATTATCTCTTTTTTAGATTTTTTTAAATTTCTTTATTTTCTGAGCTTTTATAAGTCAGTCATTTAAAATCCAGTGCAAGTTTAAGCTAGCAGAATCTGTTTTATTTTTTACATGATTTCTGATAGCAGGAGTATTCTGCAAAGCTAATGCAATGTTCCCTCCTGCCTGGTATCATCATGGCCCACCTGAGGGCTGGCTTGCATGCTTTTGCTCCTGTCCATCAGCTAATGGCAAAATTACCACACTCCTTTTGCTGTAAAAAAATTGCAAGAATTAAAAGTGATAATATAAAAACTTGTAATTTTAAATATTTGCTAGAGAAATTCCTGTTAGAATTTAAGTATATTAAATTTTTTATAAAATTATAGAAGCACCGAGCATCAAATGGCACGGTTGAGCAATGGCGATGAATACTGAAGGATAAATGATATTGACCCAGAGAGGGTGAAATTCGGGATTGCATATCTCACGGCCAGATATCTTCGAGAAGGGCCGCAGATCGACTTGTACCCGCAGTTTGACTTGTACTGTAGCATGCTGCACAAGTATAATCAACATGGTATTTCAGCAGATCAAGCCAAACAAGTTATCTTGAATTTAATTGGCGGTTTTTGCACTGAAGGTATTGATGTGGCCTGCTTAACTGTGACGACAAAGCTGGAAATATACGGATATGCTGAGGGCCGCGTTTCCTTCTTCAAGCTATGTGGTTGTTGCTTTTGAGTAGGGAAACACCTGCAAAGGTAAGGAATGCCGAAGACTGGGAACAGTTCCGTCCCCGGCACCTCTTCCCATGCAATAAAGTTTTGTTTCATGGTAACAACGGCCAATGATTGGCGAAACGGAGGCCTGAGCTAGCGTTATAGAAAGGAATTACCTAGCTCCGATATTCAGACAGTTTCTTTGCAACGCCAATGCAGTACTGCACTTTCAACCATCAATACATCAATAAAGTTAGCTTCCTGGTCGCCATGACTGCGTTCGCCAAAGATTTAAAAAGAAAGAGGCAGGATGAGCCCAATTCTTCAGGTTCAGCGAAGTCCAAAGCCTTCCGATTCAATATCCACACGTTGCGCAAGTTGGATCAAGCGATGGAGGCGAATCCAGAAGTTGATTTAACATTATGTTTTCCGAAGGACTATTCCGAACGTCTCTCTAAAATGCGAACTCCAGTATCACAGTCGATGAGTTAAGCTACCCTCCCTCAATCAAAGTCTAGTGTTTCTGACTCTTTGGCCGCTAGCATCAGGCTCCGTTGCGACGACTTCTCGGGACAGCTCAGTTCTCGATGATGATATTCGCGTATTTCTACGACCTTCGGACCCGATCACTGTTATATTTCCCCTATCCAGCTCTGTTCGAAGGTTAGTGACTGGTGACGCCTCTACGGAGACGCCGAAAGCCTTGATGGGTCTGATGCAGCGATGTGAGATCGTTTGGAGAAGCCCATTTCCTCGCAAAAAGATGGTTTTCAGATGCGATGGAGATATCGTTATCAAAGCCATAAAGGACGCGTTTGACTACACCGAATATACAACGCTGCGGTACTTGGAAGAGCACAAGCCAAACATCCCCGCTCCAAGGCCATTGGGCCTGCTTCGCGTAAACGACGTCTCCTTGATATTTATGAGTTACATTCCACAACTAACGTTGGCGGATGTCTGGCCGGGGCTGGATCTCACCCAGAAAATGTCAGTTCGGGAGCAACTGGGCCAAATCCTGACCGATCTAAGAACCCTCCCACATCCGGATGGGATGCCACTTGGCGGCGTTGGCGGTGAAGGTTGTAAAGATGTTAGGAGGCATCTTAGACGCAGCACCGAGCCAATCTTGACCATCAAAGATTTCGAGGATTTTCTGTTCCCCGCTTGCCACGCCCCTCTTTTTACGAAATTTGTCCGCCGGCTTTCTCCCCCTGGCGTTCCGTTCCAACGGATTTCATGCGTATTTACGCATGGTGATCTGCGGCCAGACAATATCACTGTCAAAATTTGGGATAAGGAAATCCAAGTCACTGGCTTGCTAGACTGGGAATATAGCGGGTTCTATCCTGAATACTACGAGTCAATCAAATGCACAAACGGCCTTGCACTTCCCGAAGACGACTGGTATTTCTTTATTCCCAAATGTGTTTCGCTGGAACGCTATGCCTGGTGGTGGCTACGAGATCATGTTCGAGGAGCCTTGGTTGAGTGACTTGTCGACATTTTTGATGAACGACTAGGTGGGACTGGCTCACAGCGATATCGATAAAACAAATTCACCCTGCATGGTTTTCCAACCCCATCTGTGATTCCGGTCGCACCCCAGGTGACGAATATCGACGTCATTATGATGCTCAGCTACTCATCGAAATTTCAGTACATTGCCCCTCGCTTTTCCTTCAACTCCTTCCTTGCTTCACGATAATCCTCGTCGTCCTCCTCCACAATGAACTCGGCTTCCAGGTTATCAAGAATATCAAGCACATACTCTTGACAATCCCATTCCACGGTATCGTTATCGACTTTGACGGTTTCGACAATCTCATGCACCCTTCGAATGTCGTCCTTATCAAGTACAGCAACGAGTACTTTGCCAATGAAGTTCTTTGAACGTTCAGGTCTGGAACTCACGACATTGGGACGGAAGTTTGGATGCGACCCGACAACCTCGAAGATCACCTCCTGATCGTCTGCGTCAAGGTATAACGCCCAGTGTTGGAAGTTGCCGTATCGGGGTCGGTAGAACACAACATAAAGCTTTGGGCTATCCATTTCATTTGCTTCCTGGCATGTTATTAAAAAAATTCACTGTGGTGAAGGGAGATCCCGATGAGCGTGAAGCACCCACAAAAGTCCTGGCCAAGGTGGAAGTGTGGATGCAGAGTGGAAGAATGGAGGAAGAGCTTGTGCGGGGCACAAAGGAACAGGCTCCAAGCCATTCAAAGAGCATTCAAACGCCAATCATCAGTCTCGTTTTTATGGAAGTCCACAGATAATACAAGTGGTGACAAACAAATGTTTCAAACATGTTGAGACGTATGATCGCAGACAAATATGACTGGAACCTCTCCTGTATGCACATTCTTCTTCTCTGTATTCCGATTGGCCCCTAGCATGCAAAGCTGCCTAAATTCGAAAACAGGGTTTCAGCTACTGCTCCAACAGCCTTGCCAGTCAGGCATGAACACAACTTTTCTCTCTTTGAGCGTAAATAGCAGCAGCCAGTCCAATCAACAAGTGATTCTAGCACTATTTCACGGAGTACTCCGTACTGTAGTAGCAAATACTAAGCCTGATTAGGAACAACGCTTCAGGGGCACCTGTCATTGGGTCTCCCCTCAATAGCCATTGGACTGTTCAAGCACACATATACATTGGTGGCATGTCCACCATAAAACTGTCTTGAATATCCCTCTAACATCTCGGTGATATTGGATATCGACATAGGATACCATGTTTTCTATACTACACCCTGTTTGCGAGGTATTGTTATGAGACCTCCCGAATATTGGAATCATGCTCCGGGCATACGCTGCCCGGAGTTGTCCCTACAAAACCTCGCTCCGGGCTTTAAAAATCTCGCTCCGGGGCTCAGCTCCGGGGCTCCAGTGCCCGGAGCCAAAAAATCCGCATTTCTATTCCTGTGGTGGGGAGACATTTCATTTGCCCAGTTTTACTGTATTTTCTTTTCTTATTTAAATGTACTTAATAATTAGTAAATCCTGCTTAAGCAGGTAGTCTTCTTAGTCACTGACTGCATAAGACTATAATGAATAAAAAAAAATAAAAAAAAAACTTGGAATCATGCCCTCCTTGCTCACCTTACCCCGCGAACTTCGCCATGAGATCCTTGAATTAGTGCTTTTCTCCTGCCGTCCCATAGACGACAAACCAACCAGGGATGGACGAGAATCTTGCTCCACGTCGCTTGAATACGCCCCGGATAATCTTTCGTGGGACTACGGATTATTGTTCACTTTGTACGAAAAAGATTCCGGAACCGGAAATTTCACAGCAAACTGCACACCATTACTCTTGGTCAATCAACAGCTATGCTCGGAAACGAAGGACGCGCTTGCACGACACGCAGGCACGCTAACATACCATCTAGACATGGTATTGTTGAATGAGGCATGGGTTCTACCAACATGGCTTTGCATCCCTACACCGGCAACCAGGGTTGAAAACGTTGTTGTAAGCATTAGATCCTGTGGTACTCGCGACGCAAACGATAACCTTCAGAAGCGCCACCCCTTTTTACAGTACATTGAAAGTCCGCCCCCAATCGTCTGGTGTTTCTATCGCGTACTAGAAAACTTCCTCCAGCGTGGTGTGCGCAGAACCGGCCCGCGAACGAACATTACAGCAACCAACTTGATTTTAGACTTCGTGGAGTCTACCGAGAATTAAACAGACCCTAAACGACAAAGAGTATCAGAAAGTCACATAGACTTTAATCACTGGCGGGCCGGACGTAGCTTGCGCAATAAAGACTACGAGACATACTCGTGGCTCCAGGATGTTACTCTGCGCCCAGAATGGTTAATAGCATATTTGGAGACCTATATCCTCCGCCTCCTTTCCGTGGGTTATGAAATGGCGCAATACGGGAGGAAAATATATGAACAAATTGGTACAATCGTTATTCGTGTAAACGGAGAAACCAGGTCGTCCATAGACCTTGCAGATCGATTGGCGAAACTTCGTTTTACACATCCTCAGGATACGTTTGGACATTTAAGTCAGGAACACCGCCTTCCAACATTTTGGAAATGGAAGAAATTGGTACTGCAGAAGCGGGAGCAAGATGGGCTGCCTGTCACTGTTCCAGATGATCCCGAGTTGAAGAATCAACCACGACAACCGGGCTCAGAAACTGAGCAGGGCTGAGAAATTATGTAGAACGGCGGAATACATGATTCACTGCAATGGAATGTATGTGCATACATAATACATACACCAGAATTTCTGCGCTGGTAAACCGAGGGGTATGGCCTACATCAAGGCCATGAGGTATAACGAAAGAGTCTGCCATGATATTGATACCCCATTTTCTTCAAGTTGCGAACATCTCTAGCCAGGGGAAACCTAAGAGCACGCGAGAGCTAGGATATCACAGTCTGCGAACCATCCGTGGAAGAATGGGATATCTTTGTGAACTCAGCAACTGTTGGCATAATCCCCAAATCCGCGATTGCTTCCAGGGAGACAGAGTCTTGTTTGGAAGATAATATGCCATCCAGCTGTTTAGACCCCACGCTAGTCAAAGGTGTTCTTGAGTCTGCAATCTTCTTTTGGCCCAAGTCCTCTTTTATGCAGATAGACTTGAATCGGCACCGAGTACTCCGTACTTCCATATTGTATATTAAAGAAAGGAGGGTATACCTCTCATCCCAAATCTGATTTCAAATTCAGGATTGAGAAGGTGATTGTAGTGGCGCATACCTAGTACATTTTAGTCCAAAGTGATGAAGATAGAATGAAAGCCAAATGACAACCAGTATTTGTGCGTTGGTTTGTTTGACAGAGATCCTAATAAAAGTTTGGGAGCATGTTCAGCCGGCAGTTGAGATCCATCGGGTTGTTCTTTCCTTAAATAGCAGGAAAGGAAAAACATCGGACCGACAGTCTAATACGGCCTAAGCTTGAAAAGGACTAGCGCAGCTGACGGTTGTTCAGGGCTAATCAAGGCTACTGGTGGCAACCTTGATTTGGAAGCATTACAAGGACGAATCTGGTGATGAAGTTCATAGGTCTCATATTTCCATTTACTGGATGAACATCAATCTCCTCGACTACAATCGAACGCCTTTGTTTTGAGTCCCCTTTTTTGCCTTGCACCCATATGAAGCCCCCTAAACACAGCACGTACCACGGACCAGGTTTCTCATGTCGAAATCACAGACCCTAAAGCATCCCGTAAACCCGACACTCCATGCTCAAAATGCATCGAAAGATATAGATTACGAAGCGCCCGAGTCAGTTCCAGAAGTCTCTGCCGATTTAACGGCTTCATCACCAGTGGAAGTCTTTGGAGAAACAGATTCACCATGGTCAATTACTGGTACAACGATCTCAGCCCTAGGCGTAGAGTCTTGGCTTGCGGTGGATTCAGGGGTAGATTCCGGTTCGGGAGATTTGGTAGTCTCGGCGCCGGGTATGATAGAACTGGTAACCTCTGGAGCCGACGGCGCTTTGGCGGACGCGTCACGCCCAGACGCAAGTAAAGCTTTGATTTCAGCTTCTCCAGGAATTTGATGTTTAGCTTCACTTCCTTTGCCGCGCCAGGTTGAAACTGCCGGGATGTTTGCTTTGATCCTATGCTCTTCCGTTCCGTAAGCACGGGGAGTCAGTTTGATCAAGGTATGCAGTGGGACTTCCATCCAGGGACTCTGCTCTTGCGACATGTTCAGGAAGTAGGCGTAGATGCAGCGAAGGACGGCTTGGTGGGTCACAATAATAACATTCTCGCTTCGCTCAAGCTCCATGATAATTGGTTCCAAGCGAATAACGACATCGCGATACGATTCGCCACCACGGTACCGATAGTTGTATTTATCTTCATCACGGGCAGCAAAATCTTCCGGGTAGAGAGACTGGATTTCCTCGTAAGTAAGACCGTCACAGACACCTGAGTCAAGTTCGTCAAGTGCTTTCCATTCCAGCTTGTGATAGCCCATCTCCTTCACAAGATGGCGGGCAGTCTGGTTCGTGCGTTTCAAAGTGGACGTCCAAATCGTGAGCTTGGCACCGGGCGGAATACCAGACTCACGAAGAAGTGCTGGAAGAGCCGCAGCGTATTGCTCACCTCGAACGGAGAGGTTTGCATCGCCTCCGATCTTTCCAGTGAGATTGAACTCTGATTCTCCGTGCTAGATGCAATGGATGTTAGCAAAGGCATTCTATAGGATACGGAAATAATTTGGAAAACTGACTCGTGAAAGCCAGATTGAACGTGGCCTGATGTGCAAGTTCTGAAGGTAGTAAACTAGGCGACTAGACAGGTAGTCCTGGATGCGATTGATGATGACCTGAGAGCTCACGTTGACCAACTTGACATAGGCATAATGGTCCTCTTCAGGTTCAATGGTCTCATAGACTTTCTCGTAGTTACGGATACGATCCATAAAATCCTTTGCAGCAGCCTCGGGGTCTTGACCAACATAATCTGGAGAAGTGGTCTTAACTTCGCGAATATTATTCATGATCAAATCCTGATCGTCACATTTTGACTCAACGAACAACGGCGCAATGCCGGCAAGGCGACAGGTGTTGTGAATCCACTCTCTACGCTTTTTAGTAGAGTTAGTCGCGTCGAGGATTGCAACTTGGCCATCGGTCGTGTTGAACCAATTCAGCATGTCATTGACGGCGGCTTCTGCGGCTGCACGCCTAAGTCTCTCGCCGTTTTGATTCGATGTGTCGAAGAACGATGCTGCCGGTTGTGGAGTGTCTTGACGTCGATATTGCCCGACATTGAATATCTTCGCAGGAATACCAATCCAGGAAAGATAACGCAACGCTAACAAGAAAATTAGATCTTGTCTCAACAGGACAGGAGCTTAGACGCATACCTTTACCAGCAATCAACGACTTTCCCCTCGCGGGAAGGCCGACCATAACAAGACATATCTTGTTGTCATCGTCCTGAGTATAGTTGTCAGCATCGGCAGCAGATAAATTCCCCCGGTTTCCCGTAGAAAGATTTTCAGTAGGATGACGAAAGAACTGATATGACTTGGAGATCGATGGTTCAGGGACAACGAGCGCCATCGTGTTTCTTCATCAATGAAACAAACAAATATGCAATAACAAGAAGAAAGACTGGTCAAAATGCCCTTTGAAAACGAAACTAGATATAGAAGTAAGCAAGAAGGTGGTTTAAACAGTTACCGGAATAGAGATAGGGATGAGGATAAATTAAGAAATGCGACGGTAGTGCAGAACAGGTTGAAAAATTACAAGGAATAACAAGTCCATCCTTGAATGATGAAGAAGATTCACTTGCAGATCTCGTGTGACCATTTGGTATTCACAGGTGTGTACCTGCTTAGTCGTCCTTTGTCAACAACCTGTTTCTTCTGGGAACATAAGAGTTTCTCACAACACCCAAACTTGAGCAGCCCAAGTTTGAATTTTACAGATCTAGGTACGAAGAAGCAGGTGCTGTAGAGATTGATAACCGTGCTGACAAGTGTAATAGGAGAAATTCATATGGCAAGGAAGAAGCTTTCCATGGCTGGCCGAGACGGTGAGGCTATAGGTGAAGATTATCGAAGAAGCGATCTTTGCTTTTTTTGAGATCTGGTTCTTGGCCGATTTCGATACTAGCTGTGTGGACACAATGAAGCGCTTAGGCCGCGGGAGAGATTGTTCAACAACCGCAGATTCAAACTGGACTGAAAGTTTGATATTCGGAAGGTGTGCCGCCAGTCACCAATTCGGGTGGTTTCGCACCGATTCTATCCGAAACGGTTCATTGAGGCGCTGATACTGAGCTCCGTCTTTCGAGTTGATCATGTGGATGTTCAACTACTTGTGGGCCTGGCTCTCAGAAAAACCTCCGGGCAGAGTGTGGGGCAATTTATATTGAGTTTCATATCCGTCGTGGCCTTCGTCAGGAACAAAACAAAATGTATTCGTCGATATGTGCGGGGAGGGGGCGGCAGTGATGTCAAGTCCCCGGCCGACAGTATCGAATTTGCAGCAGGGGCCCAGTTGTGGCATGATGGAAGAATCCGGATCATCAGGCCACATTTGCGGATCGTCAAGCAGTGCGTGCATGACATCGCAGGCTAGAGTTTGTCTTCGCCACCGAGGAGAGCCAGAGTTGACGGCCGTGCGAAACCAGTCCCACAGGCAGAAATCGGGTGCAACACCCACATTTCGGAAGAACTCGCGTGACCATTCCAAACAAGATGCGAAATTCAAGCAGACCACACGATTGATGAAAAGGCAGCATACAGGTAAAAGTAGGTTAATCATTGAGAAAGAAAGGGGAACGGAAAGCAGACCAGGCAACCAGAACTAAACGAATTCCACTTCAAGCCATGGGGTAACGTCGCAACGAAAGGAAAAGCTTACCGATGCACCGAAGATCTTGTAGACAGACTGCCGGCGTCCTGAAAGCCCAGACGCCATGGCAGCAGACGGTTCCTCCCACCACCTTAAGAGACGGTCAAATCAGCCTTTTCCAAACCAAGAGACAGGGCCAGTGTGAAGGCTCTGGTGAGAAGTATCTCTTTCTTCGTTTTAGGAATAGCAACTGTCCGCAATGGAAGCGAGTCGGTCTTTTGATATAGGACAGGAAAAGGCGACGAAAAGCTGGCTGGGAGGTCAATCTAAGTCTCAAGAAATTCCAGTATAAGACGGGGTCAAGCCGCGAGTTAAATATGCCGGAGAATAGCACAAGATGCGGTGAAACTTGCATCCGTTGCTTTTTCGTTTGCTTTTGAACTCTCTGTTTCCAAGAATTCCGGGGATGAAGCCACTTCCAGCCTTGAGCCGAGGATCGAGCTTAGTCAGCGCTCCCAGACAAAATAAGGTTCGAGGAACCAACGCCGCGTCACTTGCCCTTTCCTCTTTTTTCCACTTCAATAATCTCTTGACAGAAACAACAACCAGTGTACAATTTAACGATAGATGTCTTGCATTGGAAGCCCTTCTTACTAGATACCCGCTAAACTTTGCTTCATGATATGTTGATACTAATTTCAAATAGAAAATATCTATCTAATCAACCAGGTCACACAATGTCGCTTCTATCGTGATATGGACTCCAGCAATTGGCAGATACCTCTTCCCTTCAAAACAAAGAGGACAGCCAAGATGATTTTCCTGGTTGCTCCCATGGGTTTAGGGTTGTGCTGACACTTTTTCCTGTTTTACGATTCTTTTGACGGATCATCAGTATATTTGGGATCGCCGCGTGGTGAGCGATCGGTGTCGCCGATTGCGAAAAGCCAGCCCCTTTCGATTGGTTAATGTCGCTTCTCTTCAAACCCCTTGTACTATTGAGTTTTTTCGCCCGAATCTCCAGCAACGCAGCCGACTCTACCATGGCGCAGGACTTTTCATATGGTAGCCATATTTGGTCACCTTCGCTACATTTCCACTGGCTACTTCTCCAATGTCAGCTCCTTTCTTTTTGTCAAAGCATCAAACACACGGGATTTACCTTTTAGATGAACGGGTTTTTGAGCTTTTTTGAGCGACCTTGCGCCTCTTTGGGCTAACGTATGGCTCAAAATCACCGTCCTGCTCATCTTCGTCCAGGACCAATAGCGCACGCTTTGCTGGACTTCTTTTTCTCAACCCATAAGCCGGTCCGTCTTCTCGGTTTTTGCCGCTAGCTTCATAGGCTTTTTTCTCCTCCATGAGGAGTTCTAATGCAAAACGTAGACGATTCTCTGTGTACGCCATTTTCGGTCTATTCAAGGTCAGTCACAGCCAGCCAGCTCAGTGCAAGGCTCTTACATACAGTTCTCTCGAAATCGCTATGTTAAGGGGCGATCAAATCTTCGGAGTCACAGTCAAAATAGTTCTAATGCTGTATGTCAGCTTGCAATTGGAAGAAATCAACATGGGATAAAACCTGACCTTCACTTGAGTCAAGGACAGTCTGAGACTGGATGCTGCTGCAGAGATTGATGTTGTCACAGCAAAACTTGCATTTGATATATCACCACGGCGATGGTTCCGCAAACACAATTATTTAGTTTCTATGGGGTTGAGAATGTTCCGGTAGCAACTAAGTGACCAAGCCCATAACACACTTTCTTTCTTCCATAGAAGGCACCGGATATACTGAGCTCTCTTTCCTAGGTAATGGGCACTGTTTCTCACTGTACCAGATCTGGAGTGCCGTTGTTAGTCAATTTGATGTTAACAGCACTATCAAGTGATTCCTATCTGAAACAAACTGAAGATATGGAGTGAGGCTCTATACATCCATGAAAATATGATAATCCTGGCTAAATGGGCTACAATTCCAAGCCATCCCATCGGCTCTGTCACCCCCTCCAAAAGCCAGGCCATACTCATATGGTAACTGGGCTCGTTTGATTACATTACTCCTTGGAGATATAAACCGTCCCTATCGGGGACGTCGTCCTCCGTAGTGAAATGCCAAGCCAATTATCACGTGTACAATGCGCTAGCTAACCTAACTCAAATCGAGCTTCCAATTTCTCCCACACGAAATTTTTTCACTTCATTCTTTCAGTTGACCACGCTCCTTCGAAGAGATTTCTTCTCGAATATTTTCGCGGCATGAGTTCGGGATGAACAAACACCATATAACATGCGCCTTTACCTCATTAGGCATGCTGAGAGTGAGCACAACGTGACTCAGGTTAAGTACGAATTTGACACTTTTCGTCCCTCCCTCATCCCTACCGTCAATTTAAGTCCTGTCTGTTTACTCACGCCCCTTCAGTGCTGGTATCACAGATTCTGCCCTGACGAATCATGGCATGCTTCAAATTGAACGGCTTGCTGGCCACTTCCGTGCCCAGGGTGTTCAGTTTACGCGAGTCTTTGCCTCTCCGCTTCAGCGTGCCCGTCTGACTGCCGAAGGCTTGTGTCAACAAGCCCCGAACCAAACCCAGCTACAGCCGACAATCTTACCTTTATTGGTGGAAAAAGATTTTGGTTCGCTGGAGGGTGAGGGTTGGCGCTCTGCTTCGTCTCAAAGTACCGCCACAATTCCCCCTTTACAGCCGGACGCCGAGTTCAAGGAGCCCGAGTCCGTAGAGTCTATGGTTGCTCGGATGGACCAGTTCCTCAAGGACATTATATTCCCCATCCTTCACACTCAGCAGCAATCCGACGAGGTCGTCGCCATTGTATCGCATGGTATCATTCTATCAGTTCTCTGGAGAACCTTGGAACGGCTTTGTGGCAACAATCATCTTGTTTTTAGTGCGTCTGCCGAGTTTAACACTCGGCGTCCTGGCTGGTCCAACACGGGCTATATGGAGCTCGATGTTGCAAAACTGTCAACTCACATTTCCCATGAAACTTGCTCTCAAAGCACGTCCCCTGCGTTATCGACAGGCGGCCCAAATGCTGCTGGGGCCACTGATGGACCAGCCGTCACAACGCTTAGGATCACAGTCCTTCTGGTTAACTGCCGACTCCATCTCCGTGATCTAAAGCGCACCAGAGGCGGAATTGGTAGCTCGACGCACGACCCAAAACAGCAGAAGATCAATAACTTCTTTCCATGGTCTTCTAGCTGACTACCTAAACTGTGAGTAAACCTCCTCCTTTTCCTACATCGCACCTCACCCCAATTATACATCTTGGGTTCCCCTTCTTTATGATGAAACAGCATTACACAGACCTGTTCCGAACACAGATAATGTGGATAAAACAATGTTGCCTTCCTTCTGATTAGCACTTTACATGCAAAATCCAGTGTTTCGCTTTCGTATTTTCTTAATGAGAAGCTAATCTGGTAATTAGGACCCTCTAGACATGGTTAAAGACATTTAGATACCCTTAGAGGACCTAGAAATATACTTTCTGTCCCACAATTTATTTTAGATTAATACAACTGTTTCTTTCAGGCCTTGATCATCAGTCATATGCTACGATGCAAGCATTCCAAATTGCGATGAAGTTCTCACCGTAAACTCCCTCAATACACGAAATTAGACATTTACAAAATTAAGATGCATTCCAGCATTATCTGAATCCTACAAGTAGTTCACCTCTCTAATCAGTCCTAACCGCTGTCAATCCTGCTTTCGACGGTTCCCATACTCATGCCTCCCGTGCTTGTCTCACTGTCCTTACCAAACTCCTCTACCTTTACATGCTTTTGAAATAAAATATACCTTCTGACCACACTGATGATATGTTTTATTGCCCACTTTGCGTGCAAATGAGTTGGCACCGAAAACACTTGGTCTAGCTCCTCGAGTGTCTTGCCCTTCGTCTCCGGCAAGAACAACAAGATAAGGACGAATCCGATAATATTCCAGCCAGCATACCAACCGAATGCACCCTGCGGTGAAAAGGCGCGTAGCAAGCTGGGCCATGTGATTGCCAGCATCCAGTTGAAGAACCATGTCGTTGACGTCGCCAAAGCCATGCCATATGCACGAACATACAGAGGGTATGCTTCTGCCGAGTATGTAAAAGGAACTGGTCCTTCGCCAGGAGAGTAAACGATTCCAAAAAGATACGTCCCCAGTGCAACGCAACCAACTCGGGCGCTGGCTGCGGTTTCCATTGGAATCCAAAATGCGAATCCCGTCAGGAGCAAGAATATTCCCATCAGTGGAAAAGTGACTAATAGTAGATTGCGCCGACCAAATGTGTCTATTGTGTAAACGGCAGGTATTGCGAAGAGCCAGTTGATCATACCGAAGCCGAAAGAGACAGCGAGAGCTGATATCTGGGAGAAGCCAGCTTCGAGGAAAACCTCGGAAGAGTAGTAGGCGATGACGTTCACACCGCAGAACTAAATAGATACCAATAGTTAGTATACATTTTGAGCAGAATTCCCGAAGACACAGTACCTGTTGCATAAACATGACAATCTCTGACGCAAGCATAGCACGACGATTTCGCGGCACGGTAATCAGCTCAACAATTTTTGGTTGGCCTAGCTTCATCGTAGACTCCGCTTCCAGAAGCGTATGCATATAGAATATATCTCGTGCAGCTTGGATTTTGTTGAATCTCAGGCGACACATTGAAAGGTATGCTTTATGATGTGCACCTTTGGATATATACCAGCGCGGTGACTCCGGACAGAGAAATATCACGAAGCACACCAGTATCGCGGGAAACATTGCTGATCCCATCATAAGCCTCCACCCTAAACCAACCACACCGGTCGGGTCGGGGACTTTAAAAAATATAATATCCGATGCGTACCCAAGCATGATACCGAAAGCAGTCCACATCTGCCATTGCATGACCAACGCACCACGAATCGCAGGAGGAGTCGTTTCTGCAGCGTATATAGGTACAGTCGCGGATTTTGGGCCGATTCCAAAACCAAGCGCAAATCGAGCGACAAACATATGCCACCAAGTACCGACAAACCCCTGCCAGAAGCAAGTAATGGCAGAGAAGCAGCAGGTGATAAATATTGTTCCACGGCGCCCAAACCAGTGATTGAATGGAACAGTCAGCCAACAACCGATAAGGGCACAGCAGAGGTAGGGAGCGGAATTCGTAAGTCCAGCTAGCCATGTTGAACGATAGTCATCGCCGTTAATTCCGAACTGCGCTTTATAGAAAATCTGTGCTCCGTTGACCACGGACTCATCTTTTTTCTGTCAGATCTTGAAATCGATTTTACGAAGTGGCAGGATTGGGACTTACCCATTCCCTGGACGGCTGCTGATACCGAACATAGTACAATAACAAGATACAGTAGCTTCGGTTGCGACCATTTATTTGTGAATTCATGACGGAGCACCTCCAGCTCCTCTTGCGTCAATCCTTCAACCGACTCATACTGCTCTGGATCTTGCGCAAGAACCGCGCCTAACGAAAAAGCTCGGATATCCTCGTCGTCTCCAATATGATGTTTCCGGGCATATCGCTCTCCTCTATTTCTCAGGGCAGCCTGGCTTAAGCCGGCGAGCGGATTCGCAAGTTTCGCATTCAAATTCCTGCGCGCACGTTCGGCTGCACTGAGGGGTTCCCGATTTGACATAACGTATGAGGGCTGACGCGGTCGTTCATCGTATGAGGTAGTGGGGTAGATCTTCCCGCTCGCTGACGACGGATTCAGCTCTTCCGAGGACTGGTAGAATTCCAACCCCATTTTCCCGTACAAGGCGAAGATCGCCCAAGTTGAAGGGAATCGGTTGCGACCTGGAGACAATCGACAAATCCAAACGAGGAATTATGATGCATTTCCTAAGCAGACGAGGTATAAAAAAAGCAAATCGTCTCGACGAGGGCACAAGCTTGAAGAGCAACTGCAGGACTCCACAAGGGCCGAATGCTCAAGTCCAAACCTTGAGGAGAATCCACTCGGGAGGTGGGCGGGTTGCTGCTTGAGGGGAGACACAAGGCAGTTTATATCTCAGAGCGGAAGATCCACTCCTCCATATGCCGCATTTGCGACATACCGGATCAAAAATAGGTACTTTCGGCGCCGTGACAAAGGAACATCAGCAACCTCGTGTCGGGCCCCAGCAAGCCGAATCGGGACCCAATAACAGAATAATCACTCATCATGGCCCAGATATCCGGCTTTAAAAGGCCCTCCACGGAGAGGTGAAGATATCGCTGCCATCTTGGAATGGCTTCGCGTGCCTAGCAGAGAGTTGCCGGAAACGGCGAAGTTGGATGGCGATAATGGCGGTGTTAAGTTTGTAGGACAAAGAAGAGCCCTTGGTGACCTGAGGAAAACTCAAACGATAATGGCATTCAGATACAGAAATGAATGCCATTATTCTGCAATTCTGAGGGTTTGAAGCCTTGAAGGCTTGAAAGAAGGTTGAAAGAAGGTCATCGCGGGGCAGGAAATGGAAGCCATGCAGAGTGACTTGATCAGCGGACGATTATTTTTAGCCTTTTTTAATTCCTTCTTTTCATTTTTAAAAAGCCTCAAAAAAGCCCCAATCACTTTGATACTCTTTTTGAGATAAAATCTCTGTCGAGAGCATTCTTCGACATTTATTGCTGCTCCAGAACTGCTCAATTCTAAAAGAAGACTTCGCCAGAGTCCCAGCCTGACTGCGGGTTCGGAAAATTTCCTTTATCCGCAACAAGTGTGTGTGGACCGCACCTAGATGGAGAATATGGGAATAGAATACGGGAGCATCTCTTTGATTGAGCATGTCAAGTAAATGCAGGGGCCATATTATTCATTCTCTATATTTTGGGGCTTGTATGATTGGATTATCCACTTTACGATTGACAAAGGATCTCTTTTGCAATGATATTATACGTCTTTTAGGTTACTTGGATATGCCAGCAAGCTTTGCGCGGTGATTTTGAAGAAGAAGAAAAAAGTTGTTGAAAGGTATGAAAAGAAAATAAAATATACACGAAGATGAAAAGTAGATATCAGCAAATCACATGGTCCCTTTATCTCCATCGAGATTTGGTATAAATGCACCATTGCTTATATTGAACCCAGCATGGGCAAACAGGTTTTCCCAAACCCCATTATCCGTGAACGATGCAAATGGGTGATGGTTCTGCAGGCCGCCGCCACCGTTGTTCGGCCCAGTATTAATAGGAATGTTCATTTGGGATAACTGGTGGAGACTGGGGCCGGCGAAAGAATCAGAAGAGATTGCGGCGAGTGCGTTTAATTTGCCAACTGTTGCGGAATTTGGGCTGAATCCTTGTACTGCGTTGAAGGAAGCGGCGGACTGACCACTATTCGATAATGGATTTGCGGAATGCTGCTGAAAGTGAGTGCCGCTAAATTCTGAAGCGTGCGGAGAGACGGTGCTCAATGTTGCAGAGCCGCTGTACCCGTCATGGGGCAAATGATTTAATAAGTTAGAGGAGTTGGTTTGAGACGAAGTGTAGAGTGGTGGTAAATTATGGGAGTTTTGCCGGCTGAATGCCGGCCGAGTCGTATCGGTTGAAGGAGTATTCGGCTGATCCGAGTCCCGATGCCCGTCGTAGTGTTGTTCTTTGAGAAAACTTGACTTTGGATCGCTTCCTTTAGCCTTTGACTTGCGATACTGGGATACCACATTGGCTAGAAATCTGCTTTGATAATAACAGCCTGTGTTATTTGCCGAGCACTGACGACCAAAATCATCGCTGGCTTTTAAGAGTAGCTCTAAGATGGTGTTCTCTGATTCGGCTGAAAGTTCGCCAGGCATCGACAGTAAAATCTGAAACATCAGTATATATATTAGAAAATGCAGAGTGAAAGGCAGACATACTTTGATGGTAGCGACAGCTGCATATGCTACCATTACATGTACGGAGTCTTGACAGTAATAGAGGTGCGACGTTGTTCCGAGGCGATTTACCACCAAGCGAAGCATTTCCGTGGCACTGGAATAACATATCCAAAGCGATTGTTTTGAAACGGACCCGCTCAGGATCGATAGCTGCAATCGAAACGAATGAATGAGGAGACGTAAGTGGTGACCGTAGAATCGAACTTGGAATTTGTGCGAGATAGAACTATCGGCTGCTTATGGGTTAGCGAAGGGATGATCGATGGGTCAACATCTGGATTCAAATACCTTCATCAATAATTCTAAACCACTTTGCCTCCCATCGATCCAAATCGCTGTTGAAGGTTTTAAGTATAAACTCGTCTTTTTCAATAGCTTGCGGCGTCGAAGCGGTGGGGTGCAGCCAAAAGACATCCAACAGATCAAATCCAAGAGTCCGCAGCTGCGCAAATGCGACCATGACTTCATCAATACCTGGCACAGCGAATCTATGCTCATGCCAACTTTCGGCATTGCGAATAAGGGAATCCATGTGAATCATCGAGGGCCTGCCTAATTGCAGACTTACGCTGTGGCAATCGCTACGGTTAGAATAGGTGACCAAACGAATGCAATTGCATGCACTCTGAGTGGGCTAAGTCATACCTGCGATCATATATGAACAGCATAAGCCAAGTGCGTTCCCTGTTTCTCCGTTCTCTCAACTCCAGTTCTTTCTCATATCCAATCTGATTCTCTTCGGGCCCAGCTTCTAGATTCGTCGGGTTTAGCTTATGCCATCCCATTTCCATACACGCTCGGATGGCGTATCCAACAAGCATCCAAGCTCGCGAATCACTGGGTTCTTTCCAATGCGTAACCAAACATATCCCCTGAACGATTTCGGTTGATTTTTGCCCGGATCCTAGAATTCCCCGCAGAAGACGTTCTACGTGGTTGTGCAGCCCAGGGTATAGTTGCGGCGAAAACACCTTTGATGCGGCTGCCAGAAGCGCCGAGAACAAGAATGAGGACCGGCTCCTAATATAACGCAAGGTATGGAGTGCAGGGTCGAACTGGCATATAAACGGATTCATATATTTGAAAAAGCTAGTGGGCGCATCAGTACTCAAGTCCATTCATGGGTACTACCGGTGCCAAAGAGAAGCATACTTATCAAACAGTCCTTGAGCACTGGGCATGTTCACCAAGTTTGCGTTCACAGGATCATCCGGGTCGTCTATAGGGGAATCGCTCTCGCGAAACACGTCTGGGTTCGAGGTCTCCTCGCCACCTGGGCTCCCATCCTCGACATTCAGAATGTTGGCGATTGAAAAGTTTCCCGCTGCAGCAGATTTTCTTAATAGTGCAAATGGTGCCAGACTCTCCGAGGCCATTGAGCGGGCAAGTCGGGGTTGTTTTGGGGTTACATTTCCACCCACGTCGTCTTTTGATATGGGTGACAAGTTTGGTTTCGTGTCACTTATAAATTGGTTGCTCTGATAGCGCATAACAACGTCGTCTGGCTCGACTTTAGGAGGTATATCCCCAGCTTCCATCGGAACATGTGTTGCGGCTGGCTCGATATTCCGGTGCATGTTCGTCAGAGCTGTAGCAGCGTTTGAATCTTTTAAACGTTCCGCCTTTGGACGTAATCTGAGCACAACCGAACGAATCCAGTGTGTTAGTGACGTTAGCTAGGATCAAATCGCTCCGAATGCTTACTTGGTGCCTGGTTTGCGACCCCGGCGATGGGTCTCATAGAAACAGCTTAATGATTTCCTTTTACACCGATTGCACATTATAGAATCCGGCTCGCGGATGCATTTCATTTTGACGGTACGACATGGTGTGCAAGCGGCGACCGTGGCGCCGCCGGAAGTGCTCATCACTAAAGAATCAGCACTCAATGGCAATTTGACTCTGCGCAATATCTAGCTTTTGGCATTTTGTGATACTGCTTTTGTACTCCCATCATTTGCCCAGGCCAAGTTCCGTACAGCCCAGTATATGGTATCGGGCGTTTAATAGAACGCTGGGTGTCCAGATGCGAAGGGTTTTTGCCTTTCCGAAGCTTGTCACCGAAACAGTGGAAGACTTGAAAGCGCGGTCGGATCGATATCCTTAACGGATGAGGTATCTGGACACGAGTCAAGCTCGCTTTGCAGTGAGATCCTTAATAAAATGCGGGATTGGGCGGTCGGTTGCGAATGCAGGATGGGGGAGGTCGCAATGCACACAAATCCTGTGGTATGCGCAGTGTCAATGCGAGAATGCAACGAAACCGATCCCGAACATACACCTCATGAGAGAAGTCGGAAATTCTGAGTTTTTCTTCGTCATTCGTTTCGATCAACGGCCCTGATCGGCTTCGAATTAGCTAGCTAGCCCCTCGGCGGTTGTGGGGACCAGTTTCGTGACAAGAACGAACCAACCGTGATTCGTATCAGTTGGTGATGACGCTCTTCCCGGGTGTGGAATCAGAAAAGTACGGACGGGAAGAAACAGACGATGAACCAGGCCACTTGCGGGAACAAACGTTGACCGTCGGGCACCCGAGGCACACAAACTCACAGGGACGGACAACTCATGATTATTGTCGTGCTTCTTCTTCCTCTTCTCCTTCTTCTCTGCTTTCTTCTAACGACTTCAACCGATGCCACCCTCCCTGTTTAAATTGGTGTCTTTTAAAGACGGTCCACAAAGGGCACTAACCCGAAAGAGGGGTTAACGAGGGCGCTCGCTAGAGAATCCCCGGCCATCAACGACAATACGACGTCTCATCTTCTCATTTTACGCTCCCCAACCGTGTAAGTGAACTTGACACGCCTGAAAATGCGCATTTCTCAGCAGTGGCTTGTTAGGACACCCATGATTATTGCCTGTCCGTCATGGCTGGCCACTCAACATGCCCGCCCAGGATCCGATCCGGAATAAATCTGGGCCATAATTATTATTCTTCTTCTGAGGCGAAGACAACAGCAGCTCCAAAATCGCTCGAAAATGATGACGAGGCTCAAAATACTACAGGCTCCACTCAGGCACGACCGGAAGCCATCTTGGGTCTGCGCAAAATTGCATCAAGCGACAGGAACATGGGGCATACTGCCAGCGGTGTGGACTCCGGACTCCATATCCCGTCGGGGATTCGTCGCGATCACAAATGAGCACAGACATCCATTGGAAAAAGGTCAACTCCAAGGATGTGCGGGACTCCGATCCTTGGGCAAGTTGTCGTGGTCCAATTTTATACTCTCGGGTCATCCAAACGGCCCCAGATTTTCCTGCTGCCAGTCCTCCGTATACGAGGCTCATAACTAATCAAGAAAATCCTTCTCCGTATGGAGAACTTGCCAACCCGCACTAGAACCCGAACTCCAATGGAAGGATTTCACAATCCGGCATCTCAAACCTGATATTCTGGTTCAAAATTCTCAAAAATTCTCACAGCAGATTTCATACATTTCCACATGTTATCAACTACATGCAAAGCCGATGCCATGCGGCCAGTCTAGCTGAACTATATTAGACTATCACTTTTATTAATAACTTACTGCTCCGTACATTTGACTCTTTCCCGCGATCCATGGTTGGTTCCGTTTGATTATTTCCCTCACAACACAACCAACTTCACGGTCCGGTCCAGGGAAATTCTTCAGAACCTCCTTCGTATGGCAGCAAAATTTTGACAGAAGGTACGCCAGATATCTTAATTACACTTCAGAGGGAGCCAATCAAAGCGTTTCAACTAGACTTCCCGACGGAGAAAGTCTGCACACTACGAACATCAGAACTTCCGAGTGATCCATGTTCACCTCGAGATGGATGAACACTGATCTCCGCAGTAGCGCCAGAACCAAGAAGATCGGACATGGACCTAAGCGTGCACTGTAGCAGACAAAATATGAGGTGTTGCGAAAAGAAGCACAGTCAAGATATTTACTCCTACTATAGGTGAGCCTATTTCCCTTGGCCTTGCGCGTAAGTCAACCTTCCAAGAGCCTGTCATTTATAGTCAGTGGCCAGTGGGGGTTTGAAAGGGTCAATACACGTACTACATCAAGTCGTTGAGGTGATCTGGATGGATTGCTTTCTCGGCGAATGAAAGCCCACACTGATACTTGCTCAGCTCAGCCTCTTGAGAGTAATTTCAAGAGTCCAGATAAAGCTCTCCGGAGAGGAGCCATACAGGGATTGGAAGAGAAAAGGGAATTTCCATGAGATGCAAATGTCAATTTCATCCTTCGGTCATGGACCAGGGATCATCACTATTATTGACAACCCCAGCCCTGGGTCCGCCACATTTTGGCCTAACCTGTCGAACTTTTTTAATTACTCCGTTTGAGTATGATTTCCTGCCAATAGGGACCCCGGGCGTCCCAATGGCACCCTGGTACCCTGTTCCTACTCCATTCCCAAGCGTCAGCCCTGGAGCCTAAGTGCCTCACTAAGGGGTGCCAACACTTTTGGAAAAATTAGGACGCATCCAACCATATTGGGAGCCAGAACCGCTGGTTGAAGCCATTGAACGATTCTGAACGATCACGCGGTCCGATTACGCAACTTGATTTCTCGTTCTCTTTGCCGGTGCATTCGGTTTGAACGCCGATGGCCGGAGCATGACGGGAGTTTCAAAATGCGGATGACGGGCACTTGAAGTTTAAAAGGGGCAGCTCCGCGCCTGAATGAGCAGAATATCCAGCCCCCTGAAGAATTTTTCAAGTGCTGCTCCATCCTTCTCATAATCTTCTGAAAAGAAAAGACCAAGAGAAACGAAGGATGTACTCCATCCAATCCACCGAGATCGCTGCAAAGACGGCACATGTCAATCTTATGACTGACACCGTCATTGCGAACCTCAACGCTGAAACCCTTCGAGCCGTGATCCGTTCCATGCTTGCTGGCGACCAGGAAGGCCAGCTGGCCAGCACGTTCCAGAATCACGTCCAAAAGTACCTGCGTCGAGATATCGGCATCAAGTCGGCGACAACGTCGTTGGACGCCCACGCCGCATTCCACAACGTCATCGATAATCTCAACAACTTGCGTATGCAAATTCTTGCCCTCCTTGGCTGCGGACTAGCCCTTGAGAGCCTAGGGATTATCTCGGAAATCGTTCAACACTCGGCGCCTCTTCTACATCGTGTCGACCTGGCCGAAGAAGATTCCCTCCTCTCCAGGCTCGCTGCAGTCGATGCGGATTTAGTTCAAGCTTTGACCGCGATACAGTCACATTTCAATCTTAATGGCGTCAGGGGTTATCTGCCCGATACTCATATACGAACCCTTACGGACTTAAAGCAGAGTTTGGAGGACTGTCAGCGGGAAAATGAAGCACAGGGTACAGAATTCATCTACGAGCGGGGGATGGATATGCTCGATGGTATTCTCTCTACAGTGAAACGATGATCAGGAGCGAGCAGGAAAACTCAAATCCTCGTCTAGACATATTCGATCCGCCGGCAGCCACAGTATGACTGAATGATCATTATTATTGTTCGGGGTCCCGACCACCATACCCGTTTTAAGCGAGATGGGGAGCGCATTGCCTTCTTTGATTAAACTGGGCCTGGGAAGTGTAAAATAAGCATATGGCAACAATATCCTAATTGGTTTGGTGAGATCATCGGGCATAGATTTTATTAAATGTCTCGTTCTTTGTGACTGAACATCATTTCTCGATTACTCGAGTAACAACACGCATGTATATATACATAGTTAGAAGGTATTTTCCTCAAGGTAGTCAAGCCAGCCACTCCAGTGTGGCTTTTGGACCAAGTGACCATATTATCCCACGAAATAGGTTCAGAGGAGTGGAGGTCAAAGAGCATCCACGTATTTTTATCCACGGGTTATCAAGTTGATTTCTCCGGACTTCGGACATTCCAGGTCAGGTCTCGACGGCAAGGGCATCAATTGGACGCCCAAAGAGGCCAAAAGAGACCAAGCTTCTGCAATTTCGTAATTTCAGCTCGTTTCCCTGACAAGAAGGGCTATTTTTGCATGATTATATTATCGCGAGCGCATGAAGCCGGTTGCTGCACCCACGAACGATAATCGTGCACTGGGTTCGAGTCTATTCTTATATTTCCAGGGTCATCGCGCGATCTCATCGGTGATTCTTGACCATCTTCCCGAACATGGCCTGCCATGAAACAAGACTATTGAGGCCCAATTCCAAAACCCCGGAAAAAGTTCAGGCATCATTTCCCAACGCACAAGCTTTCAAATTTCATGGGCTCATGCCCTTGAAAGCGTGATGGGAAATGTTGCCCATCCCGTCGACTGAAATCTGATGTGGCCACGGCCCAACGCGGAGCTATCAGAAATAGAATTTCTCTTCTCTCAAGGTCAAAAATGTTGTCTCCCAAGACTGCGGAGCCCGAGAAGCTGGCTGTGCCAGAGTACCCCGGCTCGGTGATGAGACGGTCGGACCCTAATCGGTAAAAGTCCGGGTGGGCGATTGCAACCCCAGATTGAGCGCATCATCCGGAACGAAGGCTGCATGGTGCTCAGAGGCCGGGATGTGGAATGAAATGTTGGTAAGAGGACATGCCTCTTTCGTTCACATTTTCGTCTTACCATGGGAAACGCGGCTTTCCCGTAGAATCCCACTGGATCAATATGGCTGTTGCTCTTGAGTCAGGAATTCCAACCATATCCCAGCAGGGATTCCCCCACGCTGGCGCGACAGTGCATTTTTACTAACTCGATGTGCTGGCTTCGGTGTTTCAAAAGTTGTCCCATCACCAATGAGTTGGGACAAATTATGGGAGGCTTTCTTGGTTCCTTTTAACGTTGTGCTCTAGTTAACTATCCCCAAGAAGACCTGACCCATGTGATATTTATTAATTTGTCGCAAATTGCGCAAAAGTGATAGACATCGGGTTTCCACCCAGAGATAGGTCGCCGTTGGCCCCTTGCCCAAAAGCCAGAAACAGTGACACACAGAATGATATACTACTGGACGTCTGTCGGGTAGTCAAGTCATGGCATTGACTTCCGGGAGGTCGCCAGGACCTGCACTTAGTTAACTAGTTGGTTAACCATGGATCCAAAAACCTCCGAGACTCCCGATGCCTGTGCAACATTATTGAGGGATATTCCATGACATAAAAATACGGGTCCTCTGAAAAAGCAATCCTGTCTATAAAGATAGACAGCTCCCGGATCTCTTGACCCCTGACTTAAATTCTTCCCTCGACGCGGCTCAAATGCAGTATTGAAGAAATGGCTAGCAACGTGCAGATGGAGACTTTCACCATTAACGGCCAGCCGCTACCCAGGCTGTTCATGGGCCTATGGCAGCTTTCAAGCCCGGCCTGGGGTACAGCGCCGCGGTCCAAGATCATGACCGAATTTCAGAAGTATGTTGATGCTGGCTTCACGGCCTTTGGTATGTGTCCTTGGGACAGTTTATCATGGTAATTTATTATGGTCTCTAACTAGGAGACGTGTGCTCTCTAGATATGGCCGATCACTACGGTGATGCGGAGATCTTGTTTGTATGAATTACTTTGCACACTCCTTCCCCGGTCATTGATATATGCCTGTCCTGGTGAACCGTGCCAACCATCGCAACCAGGGCCGCTTCAGGTCCTCATATGAAGGGCCAGAAACCATATTTTGTTCCACGAAGTATTGCGTCTTCCGCCCTACCGAGCAGACGGAGGAGGTAGTCCACGAGGCAATCGCACGCAGACTGAACAACATCAAGTCAGACAAAGTGGACTTGCTTCAGTACCACTGGTACAATGTAAGTGAACGTTGCACAATGTACATACTCTTGGAAGGACATACCTCACAATCACCCAATAGTACGAGGATGCACGGTACATGCAGGCTCTAGAAATTATGCAGGCAGATCCGAGAGTGAGCAACATAGGGCTGTGCAATTTTGATACCAAAAGAATGCAAGAAGTCCTCGACGCCGGGATCCCAATTGTGACCAACCAGGTCCAGGTATATTATCGTTCAGACCCAACGGCTTCGCCGGATTCTGAATACTCCTGCTAATCCGTATTTTTCGGAATTTAGTTCTCCCTTGTTGATACCCGGCCTAGGTACGAAATGGAAGCCGTATGCATGCAGCATAACATCAAACTCCTAACATATGGGACCCTGGTATGGAGCATTTTGTTTCCCTCTACTTGAGATGGATCTAGGACTAATTCGCGTCCGTATTCTTCAGTGTGGCGGCTTTCTGTCTGAAAAATGGCTAGGCGAACCTGCCCCAGAACCTTTTAGCCCAGTAATGACTCCTAGTCTCAGGAAGGTATGTTGATGGTCTCCCGACTTCATGATTTTTCAAGCTAAGCAGCCTTTAGTATCGGGAAATGATCAATATATGGGGAGGCTGGGGGCTCTTTCAAACCCTCTTGACTACTTTGTCGACAATCGCGACTAAGCATTCTGTTTCAATTTCGGCCGTTGCTGTGCGTTGGGTCCTGGATTTTCCATATGTCGGAGCAGTTTTGGTAGGGGCCAGAATGGGTGTTAGCGAGCACATTGAGGAAAACCTCGCAATCTACGGATGGTCTTTGGACGCTGAGGACCAGGAAAAAATCGAGGAAGTGTTGAAAACCAGTCGAAGGGATGATGTATTCGCAGACATGGGAGACTGTGGCTCTGAATATAGGTAAAAAGTCATGAAAGGACACGAAACCTCACCTCGGAATCCCTCCAAAAGAAAGGCCGTTGCTCTATGTACCACTTTAGTTACTAAATCAATAATAGCTGAAGCAACGTGGTAGACTGAATACAGCGCACGGTATGAGAAAAAGAGACTTTTTAAAACAGAATTGAAACAACATAAAAGAGCATTTGTTAGCTCGGGTATTTTCATACAGAATATTATGAAATGCTACTTGTACAGGATGTACCGATGTTCAACAGGGCAGGGCTCATGGAAAGCTGAGCGAAGTCACGAAAGTCGAGATACCGGTCAAACACTTCCTAGCGCTGTGGAAAAAAGTTACGATAAGACAAAACGCCTATGACTCGATACTTCAGATCCTCAGAAGATAGTTTATGAAGGTTCCGCTGTTCTTCGCACACCGACTAATTGGCATATCATAAGCAGGATATGACAACTTAAGTGGTGCGATTAAATGTTGGAATGGCATTGCGTTTGAAAACCATTGGGGAAACTTGGTTTGAACAATAGAAACAGTAAAAAGCCTTGAGACGGGAACCTTGTGAAGAATGGCAGTCAACAAGAATGGCCAAAATTCCTAAGATCAAAGGTCATAAAGAGGACGATACAAATGGTGCAGAGTTCGTCCTTGAACAGAATTTAGAGTATGGAATCATCCACGTCAAGTCTTTGAATATTAGCGTCCATCTTTAGAAGTCTGGCTGGTGTCATTAGCCAGCTTTTCGTTGCTTGTGTAAAGCCGGGGAAAGTATTTGCTGGAAATGAGTGCCAGCATTTTGCAAGCCACTGTAGAAGGGTAGAGCAAAACGGCTTGATTTTATAAGTCCTTCTTGGGAATGCTAGCATCCGGGGAGTCGTTGAAGTCTTCTTCCTCATCTCCATCGAGAGGAACATCCATGACATGTTGTCCGGCCTTTTCCAACAAACGACAGCTCCACGCGCGAACAGCTTTATAGACGCCCTATCTACCAGTCAGTATAAAATAGCGATATTGATCATGGCTACATACCCAAAGAAAAGTGAGCACTCCAATAACAATGACTATCCAGCTAATGGACGCTACTCGACTCCTGCCCGTATTACCTGGTCGTCTACCTCCACGTCCAAGAAGCCCCGACGAGCGAAGATTCCACCAGTGCCACGGGGACAGCGCCAGCACAACTTTCAAGAAGGACAGAGCGCCTAGGGATGCAAGTCCCTTGACAAAATGTTCCGTCCAAGAGCCCGCTTTCCGGATGCCCATGGCACTTTCGATTGTTTCGTCTCCGAAAGTGACGGAAGTGATGGTATCATATGGATCAACATAAAGGTTGATAATAGGATCAGCAACGAAACCAAGCAGGAACATGACAAAGATCAATATTGATGCGGTAAGGAAAATTTGCATCGCAGGGCTGCTGATCAACCTGCCCCATGTTACGCGGCGCAATTGGTATTGAAACTTGCATGTCGGGCACTGCCAGAAGTTTCTTTGACCATAGCGAGGATCCGCATGCCTCCACCTGCTCAAACAGCCCTCATGGACATATCTCGACGTGCCTTTGCATTTACAAGGGCGGATCAAACGCCCTAGAGACGGTTCGTCCGATTCGTACGTGACACGAGGGCCTGATTGCAGGAAGGAAGGTAGATTCTCCGACAGCGGGTGGTATGTTGGATGAACAGTTTCTAGACAAATCCTGCATGTCCGAGAAGGGTAGGTTCTGGTTCTTGGAGTCTCGTGAGTGGAATTTGGAGGATTTCCGGCGTCAGGATGGGGTTCTGAGCCTGTTGAAGCTTCCGTCGAGTCTGAATTTTGCTCTTCGGGCCAATGCCAGGAGGCAGCATTGTGGCGCTGGCTTGGGAGATCCATATTGGTCTCAGTGAAGATCAGAGGAAGACGCCGAATCGAGTAAAAAAGGAGATTATAAACGCAATACAAATCTCATCTAGCAACAAACCGTAGAATGCAGAAGACGTTTCCTCTGTCCCAGAAGCAGAGACATAGCTCAGGCAGCCTCATGTCAAGGGAAACCGGGAGACTTGACCAACCTGACTCGGGAAGTGAAAGGTTGCGAGTGCAAAATGGAAGCAGCAAACAAAATAAGCGGTTTTGTTGGCGTGATGCTAAACATGGCAAGATTAGGCGAGGGCGATCGGCTAATCTTGCGCTATTCGCAACCACGTACTTCCTGCCGCCTAACAAGCTGGAGCTCAACATTCAACATCCTCACCTCATCGCTGCCTCCATTACTCTCTCGTTCTCCTCTTCCTGTCCATTTTATGTTAGGTGTCTGACACTCGAGTCTACAATAATGGCTGACCGATACTCATTTTCGCTCACAACATTCTCTCCAAGGTTCGTTTCTGTACCGATCCTGCGATTGAAAAGAATCTAACGTTATATGCAGTGGGAAGCTTGTTCAGATCGGTATCGAAGCTTCAATCGTGCGATGAGATATCGGAGAAGCTAATAATTCAATAGAATATGCGTTGAATGCTGTGAATCAGGGCGTAACGGCTTTGGGGATCAAGGGTACGCGCTCGAAGAAAACGAGATAACCCTCTCGGCGTTGTACTTACTGACACTACTTCTCTTTCTAGCTACCAACGGAGTAGTCCTTGCTACAGAAAAGAAATCATCATCACCTCTTATCGATTCCTCGTCCCTTTCGAAGATCTCGTTAATCACTCCCGATATTGGTGTGGTATACTCAGGCATGGGTCCAGATTACAGAGTTCTTGTCGACAAGGCCCGCAAAACATCCCATACTGCCTACAAGCGTATCTATAACGAATATCCACCGACGAGAATACTTGTTCAAGATGTCGCACGTGTTGTCCAAGAGGCTACCCAATCAGGTGGTGTACGACCCTATGGTGTCAGCCTTCTGATCGCCGGATGGGATGAAGGAATCGAACCAGAGAACCCAGAGGCCCAGGAAGGAGAAACAGAGGCGGAGAGGAAGAAAGCGTCTGGAAAAACCGGGGGAATTCTGAAAGGAGGACCAAGTTTATACCAGGTGGATCCCAGCGGCAGCTATTTCCCCTGGAAAGCTACCGCAATTGGCAAGAGTGCTACTTCTGCCAAAACCTTCCTTGAGAAAAGATACACGGAGGGTCTTGAGTTGGAGGATGCGGTTCATATTGCCTTGCTTACTCTCAAAGAGACAATTGAGGGAGAAATGAACGGCGATACAATTGAAATCGGTAAGCATCTCGGTCTAGTTCCTCTGACGTTGACTCACCACCATTCTCCAGGTATTGTTGGCCCTCCTGCGGACCATCTTCTCGGGTTTGAGGGAGTCGAGGGAGCCAAAGGTCCCAGATTCCGGAAATTGACAAAGGAAGAGATTGAAGACTACTTGACCAATCTATGATGGTAGAAACGTATGCCCCCGGGCTTCAAGAATGGCGACTTGAGTGCCAGCAGAAGCTACTATAAGCCTCTTTACAATGGAAACAAAGTCTTCTGGTGGCAACCCGACAGCCGCTAGAAAAGAGCGAATCTTGCAGAGACATTTAATGCTTGATCCCTCTGAGTGTTGGAGCATATACATGCGATATTGAATCACCCGGTCTAGCAAAATATAGATGATATGCAGAAGCCAATGCGAATTCTGAACAGCCAAATTATTTATTTTTGGATTTATTCGCATCAAAAATATTTCCAACTTCGCAACATTTCTTAAATTTTTTGGATCATCTACCTCTCAATTGATGGCTGCATCGGGTGTAAAACGGACTCCCGGCCATCAAATTATGCCCAAATCCTAATAACAGTATCCGAATCCATGGTTCAAGTAGAGGTAATCTTTGGGCCGTTATTAGTCAGTGTTTAGGGTTCAGTCAGTCAACGGCAGCAAGCAAACCGTCCTGGGTAGACATCGCTGGAATGTCCCTTCTTTATTAGCGATACCCAAGGGAACTTTCACGGAACTAGAGGTAAGACGCATGCGAATTTGAGATGTAGTCTCATATCATTCAAAGATGTTCCACCCTCTAGGCGATAGCATGGGCACCTCAACGTGATCAACTTCATGTTCTCAGAGCATCCCCGCCAATCTAGCTAACTAGTTAACTACGCGCCAGCCCCAGAGAAGGTGGGGGTTTCCGCACAGACTTGCAGCAACCATGTCAACCAACCAAACGATTGACCACAGTCTTTACCGCCAAGGGGTTTCTCAAGGTATTTAAACACGGTTGCTGGCTGTCCTCCAGTCTTTGATGGACCTGTTTGAGTTCATCTAACATCTAACTCTCTATCAGCCTTTCCCATGGATAATGACGAACCGGTCATAAAAAGACGAAGACTCAGTCGACTGCAATCCCAGCAGATGCCAGGCCAATCATCTCCCCAAAATGGGGATACCGGAACAAGTGAACAGCCTCCCAACCGGAAAACGAGAGGCTATCAACTTGAAATGCTGGACAGAAGCCTCCGGGAGAATGTTATAGTGGCGGTACGCTCTCTCCCGTATGTCAAGTTACGTTCGAACATTCCTTACTGATATATTTCCACTAGATGGACACTGGAAGCGGTAAAACAGAAATGTAGATTCATCCACATCGATACTACCCCTTTGGTTGGCTGACAATATCATAGCGCCGTTCTTCGCATCCAGAAAGAACTAGAACGATGTGCATCTCACAAGGTTGGCAACCTAAAGACCACTCGTACTACTACATGTATGCATATACTGATTAAATTCCCTAGTTTGTCTGGTTTACGGCGCCTACTGTCACTCTTGCTGAGCAGCAACATTCTGTTCTCACACGTCAATTGCCTGCTTTTCAAACTAGACTTTTGACTGGAGCAGACAAAGTTGACCACTGGTCTACCAAGGCGATATGGGACAGTATTCTGTCAAACATGAAAATTGTCGTTTCAACACCTCAAGTGTTACTTGATGCCTTATCAAACGGCTTTCTTGACATACGAAACATTGCATTAATAGTCTTTGATGAAGGTAGGCCTCTCAACATTAATGCGAAACGCATGGACGTTTTCTGACCCGTTTAGCACATCGCTGTGTCCGGAACTCTCCTGCAAACAAGATTATGCATAATTTCTATCATTATCACGCGCAAGAAGACGGCAATTTCAATGACCTGCCCTATATATTAGGTCTCACCGCCAGTCCAATCGGCGGTAGCAGCGATGATGAATTAAAGTAACAAATATTGACCCCAATCCCCGAAATTTCATTTCTGATACAGTATTAGGAACCTGGAGACCAACTTGAACTCTGTTTGTGTGGCTCCAAAAGTGCATCGAGACGAGCTGATGCAATTTGTCCATATGCCCGAGTATCAATGTATCAAATATCATCAAGATTTGGGGGGTCGCTGTTCAAAGGCTGAAGCTCTAATCCGTCAAATAGATGGCCTGGATATTCACCAGGACCCTTTTATCAAGATTATGAGAGAGAGAAACGATTTAAAAAGCCAGAAAAGAATCGATAACGCACTCATGAAGGACGAAACCCCTTGCCTGATTCAGCTGAGGAGATGCTACAATAGAGCCACCTCTCTCTATCAAGAACTAGGTGCTTGGGCTTCGGAGAACTTCCTTGCATGGTGCCTCAAGAATCTCCAGGATAAGAATTCCGAAACGCCAGAAGGAAACTCTAAATGGACTGACTGGGACAAAAAGGATAACTTCTATATCAAAGAAGTTCTTTCAAAAGTAATACCGTCAAATTACCTCAAACGAAACAAAGTCCCTGAAATGGATGAGATCTCGTTGAAAGTATACAAACTGATCGAATTTCTGGAAAAAGAACACTACTATGGTTCGGTTGGGATCGTCTTTGCGAAGGAAAGAGCAACTGTCACTATGCTGACACGTCTACTTTCTTTACACCCGCGGACTAAGCATATCAAAATTGCATCCTTTTTAGGAAGCGCTAGTTTTGCCAGCCGAAAATCCGATATCACTGAGTTTCATCGAGCTGCGGACCAGAGCATGGCCCTTGATGATCTACGCAACGGTAAAATTGACTTTATAATAGCTACATCCGTCCTAGAGGAGGGCATCGACGTCCCTGACTGTGACTTAGTGGTCTGCTTTGATCCTCCTGATGGCCTTCGGCCATTCATCCAGCGACGCGGGAGGGCGAGGAGAAAAGGGTCGAAATTTGCCATTTTTATGAACATTTATGATAAAAAGTCTGTTGCGAATTTGACAGGCGTGGAAGACATGATGAAAAAGCTCTTTATAGAAAATGAGAGACAATTGGAGGAGGCTAGACGCTTGGAAAGTATTGAGGAGGACTCCCACGAAACCCTCCGTGTCGAATCCACAGGGTAAGCCAGATATCAACCTCTCAAAGTCGCTATGCTAATTGACTCCAGGGCATTACTTACTCTCTCGAACGCTCAGAGTCACCTCGCACATTTTTGTGGCGCTCTGTCTTGTGAGTTCACCGATACAGCACCTGAATTCATCATCAGCGGTGACAGGGAGAATGGATTTTCTGCCAAAATCGTGTTACCAAATTTCCTTGACCCCAAAATTCGGGTCTTCAATGGTACTTCATTATGGCGGACAGAAAAAATGGCGAAAAAAGATGCAGCATTCCGGGCGTACTCAGCATTATACAAGGCGAGACTGGTAAATGACAATTTAATGCCCGCAAACCATCGCCGTGACCGCGAAAGCTGTGTCGAAAGAAGACCAGGAGTGGTCGCCGTATCAGGCGAGTTCAACCCATGGTCGGATATTGCAAGCAAATGGCTGGAAGCAAAGCAATTTTATCAGAGTACCATCGAGATTGTGACCGAGTCTCAAACTTTGCCCACAATCCATATGATTTTGCCCGTGGAACTACCATATGAAACTTCGTTCAAGTTGTTCTGGAACGACGAGAAGGACTATCAAGTTTCGATCAAACGCTCTGGTGTCTTTCCAGCCGAATTAGTGCCGCTAGCTCGTGACACAACTGTGACTCTCTACTCCGCCTTATTCGGTAGAAGACTGATTGCCGGAAGTACTGACTTTTCCTGTTTATTCCTACCCGAGGGAAAAAGGGAAGAGTCGGCAATCAAAGATTGGTGTGATGCTGTCACGGGGAAAATACCCTTCGACGACATAGGCGAGGACCCAGCTGCATTTGAAAAGCTCGGCCTTATCCGACGAACCGATAATCGCTCACGTCCATTCACATTTCAAAACTTCGTATGGCGGAGCGGAAAGGAGGATGAAGACTCCGAAGTCTTGCACATCGAAGGGAGAACGTGGCCAAAGCGCACGGACTTTCTGCATCCACTTGAAAACTTGTCGAGTTCTAGGGCCCATCACACAGCAACATGTGTCCAGCGTGCAAATGAATGCATCGTTGATAAGCTACCATTGCCTTATACACAGTTTTCGCTGTTTGCTCCCTGCTTGCTCCATAATGTCGAAATTTATCTGGTTGCGGATGAGCTGGCCCGGACAGTTCTGCGCACGGTCAATTTTAGTGATTTATCCCTGGTCTTAACAGCAATTAGCTCATCTGTGGCAAGGGAAGCCACGAACTATCAACGTCTAGAATTTTTAGGAGACAGTATCTTGAAACTGAACGCTTCACTCCAGCTTTCCGCCAAACATCCAATGTGGCCGGAGGGACATTTGAGCTCGGAAAAATCTCAAATTGTCTCCAACGGTTGTCTTGCCAGAGCAGCACAAAAGGTTGACTTGCATAAATTCATCCTCACCAAGCCATTCAGTGGTTCAAAGTGGAGGCCATCATACAACAGCGATTTCGCCGAGGTTCAAAAAACGTCAAAAGAGATGTCCACTAAGGTCCTGGCCGATGTGGTTGAGGCCTTGATTGGAGCGGCCAGCATCGACGGAGGCGATCAAAGAGTAGTGGAGTGCTTGAAGGTATTCCTCCCAAGCATCGATTGGTCTGTGCTCGATCATTGGGCAGATATTCTCCAGAATGCGGCAACTGATCTAAACACGCCTCACAATTTTGTTCTCTCCGAGATTGAGGAGTTCTTGGGCTATACATTCCAGCGGAAGTCTTTTCTTCTGACTGCGATGACACACCCGAGTGACAAGACATCAGGGCCTTCATATCAGAGATTGGAGTTTTTAGGTGATTCCCTTTTGGATATCATAGTGGTCCGAGCATTATTTGAGTCACCAAGATCATTCGCTCATTTCGACATGCATTTGATGCGAACGGCGCTGGTCAGCGCTGACTTCTTGGCCTTTCTCTGCATGAACGCTTATATTGAGGAAGACCGATGTGAGGCAGTACCCAATAGTGCGGAGAATGTATCCATAGCGACAACCAAACACAAAATTTACCTCTGGGAATTCATGAAGCATTCAGTTTCCTGGGATGTGGTGGATGCCCAACAGAGAGCCACGAAACAGTACAAGAAGTTGTGCGCAGAAATATCCCAGAAGCTTGACACGTCAGACGCATACCCTTGGCAACTTTTATGCAGTCTTGACGCGGCAAAGTTCTTCTCGGACATCATCGAAAGTATTTTGGGAGCGATCTACATCGACTCTCACGGTTCATTCGATGCATGCTGTGTCTTTCTGAAGCGCATTGGCCTGATGCGGTACCTAGAACGAGTTCTGACTGATGAAATTGATTTCATGCATCCGAAAGAACGTTTGGGTATCCAAGCTAACACACTCTCAGTCCGGTACAAGACCGAACCTCCCCAAGATGGCGAAGAACGGCTATGGGAATGCACAGTCCACGTTGGTAAGGAAGAGCTTGTGCGGGCTGAGAAGGGAATAAGCAGAGCTGCCGCTGAGACTAAAGCCGCAGAAGTTGCGTTAGCTATTTTACGAGCAAGATCAGATAGCAGCGGAAACGAAACACAAGATGATGAGGTTGGTGGGGTAAGTCTTTAACGCCTCTGTCTGTTGACAAGGATACTTAAGAGTTCATGTAAGTCCATATATGACCGAGTGCAATTAGTTTAGAATTGGGAATGGAATGGAGAACGTTATTTCTTGGGGCGTACTGTGAAGGATCAGTCTGACCCATGGATGCGTGAGACATCAATGCATATGTATGCAAACGTCACCAATTAATACTTCCTGGCTCACCAAGAATTGACACCGGCGTGGAACCAACTTCGCGTTTGTAGTAAGTTCCCGATACGATGTACATACATCTGTACATACATAAATATCACATGCATCGGAGAGCGGCAGTCGCAATGAGGAGCTCGAACTGCGCTGGAGGAATCAAATGCAGCTGCGGAGAAGCTGATCGTAGTAAACGTTACTAACAAAAACCGATCATATCCGGGGAATCCACTCAGAAACGGCAACGTCTTCTCGCTTAATGCGGGAAGTCTTGGATGCTCAAGCTCGTGAATATGCGAAGTATACATTTGCGACCAGTGATATGCCGAAGACACATCGGATTCTTCGTGGGTCGTGAGTAGTGGCGCCTTCGCTCTTTTAGTTCACTGCATGCAGGGAGCAACCTAACATGTTCATTCGAAAACAACTAAAAAATGTTGGAGCCGAAGTGAGGCGGAGCAACCCGGTCCTGATCTATGCGGATCCCGCAGTGGAGACAGGACGGATAGTTGGACTCGATGTTTTTTTTCCCGGCTGTTTGTGAGCATCGTCGGGGGCGGTAATTGATTTTATGGTCACAAGCTATATCCACCCTTGGAGAAAACTGCACCTATGACCAGGAGCTACGGAGTGCTCCGACATCTGAGTGGTAAGGGTAAGGATAGGTATGCGTAGAATGCAAAATGTTGGATCTTTCAGTTTCGGCCCAAGCCACTTTGAAGAGCGAACCTGGTCAAACCCAGCACTAAAGAGTTTCGCCCGGTGACTTCGATTCAGTTGAGAAGTAGAAGTCGTCGTAGTTCTCAAGAAACAGCAAGCTGACCTCTTTATCGTCCAAAAGAATATCCGTTCGCTAGTCAAGGACTGCGTCTCTTTCTCACGGGGAGATGACGAGACCGCAAGCGATGAAAGGTTCGATTTAGTCAGGGAGAATCTTGTCGAAATCCCAGTGAACCTTCAGCGGCCATGCACGCCGGTAAACGTGTCACGTCGTAACTTGGCCCCGCGATGTGCACAATTGAACCGGAGCACATCATCAAGCCTTGGAAACGCTCGAATAATATCAGAGCCTCAAGCTCAGCCATTCCGCTCCCGAATTGTTCATTTTTTCGATGCAAAAATTCGCTGCAGGTCAGCGAGAGTATATAAATACAGCCAGGTCCCTCGAGGGAGCCAGCAGTGTGTTTTGAACCAGCTTTAGGGTATATCGAGTACTCTGAATTCAATTTTGGAAACGACTGGCTCGTTCACCGGCGTTCGGGCACGAGCCAGGCACCAGAAACAGTTATTTTTCGGCACGCTGCCGCCTTCTACCGCACAGCCTTATTCGCATTAGCCAGTAGGTGTCACTTAAATTTCTCAGAAAGTAGTGTAAGAGAAACGTATTAACTTTTTCGTATGAAAAGTGGCCCAGGATTCCTACTACTCACTGAATGCCTGGGCGAGAAGTCGGCCAGGAGACTTTGTCGATCGTATGTTGTCTTACTCATGCAATTCCTCCTCTGCTCCTTCGACAGCACCTTCGACAATCAGGAGGCAGCGACAGCCTTCCCTGATGGTGCGGCGCAGCGAGTTTAACGCCAGCCGCACTTCTACGTCAAATACCTCGGTCCCTCGCACATTGCCTTCGTTGACGGATTCGTCGGCGTCAACGCGCCAGTCGGATTCAATAAACACGGATATGGCGAATCATTTCAAGATGCAACATGCTTTGCATATGGACGAGGATGGGAATCTCGTTGCGCCGGAGATACCAACAACCAAACCTATATACCACTGCCTTTTCCGAATCGTCAACTGCAGAAAGACATTTGAAAATCCGGAGGTGTGGAAAACTCATGTTACAAGTCACCTTAAAATGCAGATGCCTGCAAGCGTTGCATGTCAGATCTGTAAACAGGATTTTGACGGCAGCGAAGCATGGGGCCAGATGCTAGATCATGTTGTCATCGAGCATATTCAACAAGGGCAAACATTGCTCGGGACCAAGCCTAGCTTCCAACTGATGCACTATTTATACTGCAAGGGAGTAGTGACGCGCGAAGAGTTGAGACTCTTGCAGCATGGGGACCCAGATCCACATTTACAATTATCCCCGTTCGATCGTAATATCGGCTCGTCCAACGAAAGCTATTTCGTTTCGGTTAGTAGCAAACGACGCGAGCGTCAGCGCCGGCCGGAAGGAGGAAAAAAGCTCTAGAGTTCTCTGATCAGTCGGGCCTTCGTGGCTTCTTAGATCACAGCTCCCAGCAGAGTTATCTGAGGGCAGGAAGCCGGGATAGGTGTCTGATCAGGTGCGGTCGCAGGTGCAAGAGCACGACTTGAATGTCATTTTGTATATTTCCTTTTGGCTGGTATCTATTCCATGCCAGGTTCATGATACGTGAGATCCTCTTGAGATCAATTAGCTTAACGATTCAGATAACTACTTCATAATGAAACTCTTCACTCACATGCTATGAAGCAGCATCTCCATTTGGATACAACAACCAACTTGCAATCGTTGATTTTGTACAATAGGCTGTACCGAGTACATTCTGCCCTTGACTAGAGAATCATTTGGTGCTTGAACACGCGAAGAGAAAACGTGTCTCCCCCGCCACTTCTCAGGGGAAATTTGCTGCTGTTGCCTCCGAAGGCTCCAGTGCAAACAAGACAAACACAAGATCTCGCGGGCTTCCGGATCAACTTTGGATTTTCTCTTGATGATGACAGTTGATGACTTGCTCCTAGCACGCCTACAGCATTATTCTTCTATTTCAAGACTTGAGAGCTCGTCTTATGATTGCCATGGTCTTAATTTCGTGACGCTACCCCTCAACGTCGCTGCTTCATCGCAAAGGCAGCACCGGTGCTACTCTCAATTGAAGCACAGCAGCGCACTCAACCAAGATGGAACCCTTTAATCACCAAGATCCGTATTCACAACACGACCCTAGACGACCTCCTAGCGGGCCTCCCACCCACGGATACCCCCCTCCTCCCTCTCATTATTCTCATGGCGCCCAATTCCAACAACCGAACCTTCCACCGCCGCCCCAACAACAACATCAAGTACCTCCCGGCGTCCCACCACCCCAACGCAGTGGGATAGTCCTGCCGATGCATGGGCCGCCACAACTTCCTCCGCAGTTATTCACAACCGCGGCACAGCTTCTAGATTTGACCGATAGTGAGATACATCCTCGCTCCATGACTTGGCGACCGAAAACGGCCCTGGATACCTGTGGCTAGATTCGATCTGCGGTTTCCTTCAAATGTCTTGAACAGTTTTGCTGATACAATCTTGCGCGTGCGCTCTCTTCCGGGCAATGTAGAGAAGCTAGTTTTGATTCTACGTGACGGGCGGAAACTCATCGGAGTCCTTAGAAGCTGGGATCAATTCGGTATGCCAAATAATGCTAATTTCCACGAGTCAAACAGCTCTTCTAATCTAGAATGTAGCGAATTTGGTTTTTCAGGATACAATTGAGCGAATTTATGCGAACGGCCTCTATGGTGATAGGCCCTGCGGGGTATATATTGTGCGCGGGGAGAATGTTCTTCTCTTGGGTGAAATTGTTTGTTTGCCTCCAGGGCCCTAGTCCATGCGCTCCTACTTTTATTCATTGTTCTAATACTTGCTTGTGTAGGATCTTGATAAGGAAGATGACATGCCCACGCATTATCGTCGTGCCCCGTGGGAAGAGGTAGCCAAGTATAAGGAAGAGGAAGAGTCAAAGCAGAAGGAGATCAATAAACGCCGCAGCGGGAAGTTGCAGACCCTCGGGTTCGAAGCAGAGCATAGCGGAGAAGTTTTGTTCGGATGATCACACCAACGAACTCGATGCACGACCATGTTATAGTCTGATGTCGCAACTTCGAGCCTAAGAAGCCGAAATAGTTCTCGAGAACGGAGGCTTTAGCGATGAAAGACAATTGGCAGGAAGCCATTGCAATGGATAAGTAGTCTCAACGCCGTGCCATTTTACGGACTCGCGAGATGTATGGCAAGCTTGATGAAACAAGAATAGTTAAGCTACTGAGCCCCGACGACAGTCAACGTCGTTCGGCATGCTATTTTATGCCTGATGCTTGTGTTAGAAAAAACTTGGTCGTGATAGCTCCGTCAGGAGCATGTATAAGAGATCCTGTATGATAGATCAGGATAGTATAACCGAAAACTTAGAAATTTTTTGCGGCCCTTCCATCTTACGACTCTAAAATTTAGCGACGAAGACACATTCTAGTGTAGCTTACCACAAATACTCCGTAGTCGCATTCTCCTGGTTGTGATGAACGTTGGGAAGCCAGACCGCCAACGGTCCCCACAGAAGAAGTTGCTATCGATTATCGATAACCACAAAACCTAAAAAATTCACATCTTCTCGCCAGGAACCCAAGACGAAAGACACACCACACCGCAGCGAGCAAAAAGCTTGCGCTTCTCGTGGCAACTTGGAAGCCTCCATACCGCTCTGCAGAAGTAGTTTTCTCCTCATTTGATACATCTGCACCATGGCGACTCTCCAAGAAAAGCTCGACAAGATCAAATCTCCAAAGCTACAGAGTCAGCAGTCGGTATGTCTTCAGGAACCTCCGCCATACAGGCTTAATTGAACTAGCATTGTTCGGGCAAGCAAAATTAATCAACAATTTTAGACGGCAATAGTTCTTTCGGCTGTCGAAGACACTATCCGAGAACAGCATGCCGACGTAACTGCGACAGCGTACTTCGCCGCCCTGTTGGCCCTACTCACCCAATCGATCAATTCCTCGCAAGGCATCGCAGAGAAAGAGCCCGTAACATCCATTGTCTACCTCCTCGATACCGTATCGCCTTACATACCCGCTCCCTTACTCCGTGCAAAGTTCTCACAAATTCTCGCTGGGATAGTTCCCTCTCTGACATCGCCCGACGCTGAGGCACCGCTACTCAAACCCTCAATTGGATGTTTACAATCGCTACTTGTGGCTCAAGATGCAGCTGCTTGGGCACTTCCACAGTCGCAAATCGGTCCGCGACGGGCGATGGCGGGTTTATTAGCTTTGGCAGTCGATCATAGGCCGAAAGTTCGAAAGCGGGCGCAAGATGCTCTTACACAGGTTTTGAAACAACCTCCACCAAGTCCGTCACTGGACCATCCGGCTGCGGATATGTGTGCGGAAACCGCACTTGTGACACTAAGAGACAGCGTGGCGGCCGCGGCGAAGCATAAGAAAGGGAAACATGGCAATCTTCAACAAAGTCAGCATGAGCCTGCGGTAATTCATGCCTTGCATTTGGTGAAGACGATCGCGATCGCTTCTGGCGGATGGCCAAGCAAAAAGATCGAAGCTTTGTGCGAACTATTGATGAATGTCTCGAGATCAACGAATGAGTTTTTGACAATGGGCGCATTCGAAGTGTTCGAGGTTATCTTCGAGGGTATGGCAGATGAATTCTCCTCCTCGAAACTACCCAGGTTACTAGAAGCTATCCGAGAGCTGAAGCCATCAAATAACGATTCGCAACTCCTCCCTCCATGGATCGCAGTGCTCTCCAGAGGGTACGATGTGGCTGCTCAAGTCGACCCGCAAGACACATTCGAGAACCTACCCGAGTTATTTGAATTGGTCGCCTCTTTCCTTAACTCGTCATCACATAATATCAGAATATCGGCTTCTGAATGCCTCATTTCTTTCCTTGTTAATTGCATACCTTCCCGCATAATAATCGAGCCATCAATCTACGATGAAAAGACGATGGAGAAACTTGCGAAAATCGCAACAGGCCTTTTATCAGTCAAATACCAAACAGCTTGGGCTGAGGTGTTTAATGTTTTGACAGCAATGTTTGAGGCCCTGAGATGGAGGTCAGATCCGATATTGACCGACATCGTCCGAACCGTGGGAGGAATTCGAGCAAACGAAGCTTTCCACGGCAAGAAAGAGGCGGACAAGGTCCTCGGGGCCGCAATCGGTGCAATGGGCCCGGAAGTCGTGCTAAACATTCTTCCCTTGAATATAACGCAACAAAAGGCCGGCGAGCCAGGACGTGTATGGCTTTTACCTATTTTAAGAGATTATGTCTCTAATACCCGACTTGGTTTCTTCCGATCTGAATTCGTTCCGCTCAGCGAGGCCTTGTTCCAGCGGGTCATTGAGTACGGCAATGCCGAGAAGACTGTAGAAGTGAAGATCTTCGAGACCCTTGTTCAACAGACATGGGCAACTCTACCAGGATTCTGCGAGCTCCCATTGGATCTCGCTGAGTCCTTTGATCAGCAATTCGCGGAGCTTCTATCAAATGTTCTCTATAAGCAAACTGAGCTGCGCGTGGATGTGTGCAGGGCGTTGCAGAACCTTGTTGATTCCAACACGGAGATTGCATCACTAGATACGGAAGAAGATGATCTCTTACTACAACGGCGCATTACGAAAGAATCGGCGAAGAAAAATATTGCACACTTAGCTCTCTTCTCGAGTAACCTCCTTGCTGTGCTATTCAATGTCTACAGCCAGACGCTGCCCCAGTACAGAGGTTATATCCTGCAATGTATCAATTCTTACTTGAGCATTACTTCGGAGAAGGTTCGTTTAATTCTTATCACTGGTAGTTTTCCCGTAACTAATATTTGCTATCTAGGAGCTGATCGAGACGTTTTCTCGAGTCACAACCATGCTCGAGGCATCTCTAAAAGAAGAGAAACCAAAAGAGAAAGCGACGGGTGATAAAATGCCACCAACATCACATACGCTAATGGATCTCGTTGTCACCATGTCAATATACCTGCCAAGAGAAAGTTTTACGACTTTATTCTCCCTTTCTGCCGTCGTTCTGAATAATGAATCGTCCGACCCGCAACTCATCAAAAAGGCGTACAAACTTGTTCCTCGGCTAGCCACGACCGAGTCCGGTGCATTGGCACTCAAAGAGCGAAGTGCAGATTTGCAATCCCTTTTCATCTCCACGGGAGACAAAACACCCGCTCCAGCCCGACGGGATCGGATGATGGCTATCCAAGAGACAGTAACTCATCTTCCTACTTCTGACCTTCATTTTATCCCTGCCATTCTCTCTGAAGTTGTTCTTGGATGCAAAGAAAGCAACGAGAAAGCTCGAACGACCGCCTTCAGCCTCCTACTCCATCTCGCAACCCGCGTATCAGACACTGAACGAAATCCACCAGGCACAGTGATCCGCAATTCACAGATCCCTGGCATGGCAGACGATGCTCCAGATGCCCCAGCTACAATTGAAGAATTCTTCACCATGGTATCTGCAGGTTTGGCGGGCAGCTCGCCTCACATGGTCGCGGCCTCCGTCACCGCCTTATCTCGTCTCCTTTTTGAATACCATTCCAAACTATCCCCAACCACACTCTCAGACCTAGTTGCCACGATCGATTTATTTATCTCAAGTAACAGTCGGGAAATTGTCCGCGCCGTCCTTGGCTTCGTCAAAGTCGCCGTCGTCGTACTTCCAGACGAGCTACTCAAACCGCGTTTACAACCCCTCATTCCGAGCCTCATGGTATGGAGCAAAGAGCACAAGGGCCGTCTCCGAAGCAAAGTCAAGGGTATTCTCGACCGACTCATCCGTCGTTTCGGTGCTCAAACAATCGAATCTCTCACCCCAGAATCAGACCGGAAACTTGTCGTCGCCATCCGCAAACAACGCGAACGAAGCAGACGAAAGAAGGAACAAGCCAAGGAGAACGACGCTGATGCCGAAGAGCAAGATGATCAGAACTCCAAAGCTCGTGGCACAGCCGCTTCTACCGGCAAACCTGGCGCTGCGGCTTTCTCCAACGAATTCGATAAAGCAGTCTACGGCTCTGACCTATCTGACTCCGACCTCGCCTCAGGCGATGACGACGATGATGCAAGTGAGATCGAAATCGACGCTGCCGGAAACATGCACAAACACTCCCACAACGCCAAACGGGGCCAACAACAGCAACAACAACAACAGTCCAAGGGCAAAGGCGGCAAGAAACAATCATCCAGCGGCACACAATACATCCGCGAACTCTCACCTTCATCCAATCCGCTCGACCTCCTCGCCCCCGACGCATTGGCCAGTATTTCCACGACAAAACCCTCCGTTCGATTCCTAGACATCGGCCGCAAGAAAGGCGGCCCCGGCGGGAATAAGCGCGCCGCTCGCACGGATGAAGATGGGAAATTAGTCTTTGGTGAACGAGCCGGTGGCGATGGAGATGGAGATGTACCGATGGGTGGAACGGCGAGAGAAGATCCCGGCGCGGGAGATGCGATTAATGCGTATATCGCGGCTGTGAGTGGACCGGATGCGGTGAGGAAGGGTCAGAAGGGGAGGTTGAAGGTTAGTCAGAGTGGGGTGGGGAAGAAGAATAGTGGTGGTCGTGGTGGGGATAAGCATGAGGCGATGGAGGTTGATGCTGAGGGTTCTGGTGCTGGTGCTGGTGCTGGGGGGAAAGATCCTGGACGGAGGGGATTGGGAATGCCGAAGCGGAGCGGAAGTGGTGCGGGTGGAGCGGGTGGAGCGGGAGGACGGATTGAGAAAAGGAGGAATGTGAAGGTTGGTGGAAGTAGGAGTGGAAGTGGATTTCGGCGGAAGAGTGGAGGAGGGAGGAGATGATGATTGGGATTTAAATTGCTGTTTGGGTAGAAAATTGGAATTGAAACAGCGTGAATTTGGGTGGAAATGATTCAGGGGTAGTTATAGCTATCCGGAATAGGAAGGGTGGTGGGAAAAGTTCCTCTACGGAGTATTCTTGGAAGTAGGTATCCATATATCCTAACACTACGTCCACCAAAAAAGTACTTTTCAATTTACTCTGTCAAAATACTGCATATAATCTTGAACTCAGCTAGGTATCTACATATTTATAGAGAGTCGCACACGTAGCATATTCACATACATACATCCCCAAAACACCTACCAACTAATTACTCCATTCACTCCCTCCCTCCCTCCCTCACCGCCTGACGACAACCCAGCAAACACCACCATAAGATCCGTGCCCATACACACCACCCAGCGCCATCCCATCCCCATCTCGTACTCCATCCTATCTATCTCTACCAACCTCGGAAACTCTCCCAACCCACCCACCTACATACTACTCCTCCATACCAATCCAACTTGGCAACATTCCAAGCTCTTCGAGCTATCTTAGCTATGGAGCAAGCAACCATGCGGGCCCCGCTACAGCGCGGTACGGGGTCTCCAATACTAACGCTATGTTAAATTTGTATCTGTGTGGTGGATTAGCGGGGCTGGGCAGAGGTATCCAAGCTTGAGCACGCCATTTGGGATTGTAGATCATGATCATGGAAGATGGATATACTTTGTTTCATGTTTTTGTATTTAGGTCCGGAGTATGTTGGTGAGATGTGTATGTGTATGCGCATGACACGTGAAGATGATGATAAAGAATGATATCTAGAAGTTTGTTTTTTTCACTTATATTGTATGTACATATTCTTGTACTCTGTATATCATCAATATCACTGCATCGGAGGGAGGGGGATATTGAATGGTGGAAATCTCAATTGAGACTGAGCATAAAAAGCAAGTTAAGTTAAGTAAATAAGTCAGATTTCATTCCAACAAAAGCTATCACACAAACCGCTTCAGTATAATAAAAAAATCGACACATATCGCTCCACACCAAAAAGAGAGAGATAAAGAGAAAGAAGAGAGAAAAGTACATATTTCTTAAAGTAACTTTTTCTTCACCTTTCCCTTCCTTTCTTATCATTCTTTGCACATTGTCATTGCACTTCATTAAAAAACAAAATAGAACATCTACACCTCCTCCCCCCCACCACCACCACCACTCCGGCTACTTCTCTCCCTCTTTTTCCTCCTCTTCGCTCTACCAAGCCAAGCCTTCCACCAATTCCTCACACCCAGAACCGCTGCCCGTCCATCATCTCGACGTTCAGTACCGTCTGGATTTCCCATGATCATAGTGAAAATCCAGAAAAATGCGGATATCCAGGCCGAGAAGAGGATGGGGATGATGAGCACGGGAGAGAGCAGGTGAACGGCGATAAGCCAGAATATGGAGTAGTATGCGGCGTCGGATGCGGGGGAGTTGGATTGTGTGGAGTCATGATGGTGGCGGGAGTGGGAGTTTGGGCCATGCCCGGAGGGGGAGGATGGATGTGATGTTGATTGGTGGTATGGATGACGTTCTCGACGTCTTTGGGACGGAGACGGAGAGTATATTAGACGTCTATGTCTGCGATGTAGAGGCACGAGGGTCTGGTATAATTGTGTGGAAAGGGTGTTTGGCGGTTTGAAGAAAGCGGTGGGTGGACATAATCGTAAAGGAGTAGCGACGGTGAGGAATATGAGGTCGGCAAAAGTGTAGAGGGCGACTAGAAAGGAGTACACGGGGACGATGAAGGATATGCGTAGCTAGAAGAAGCGGTGGAGAGTTAGTATGGAAAAAGCCCAGATCGTTGAGAGAGCAAAGTGTGGTGGTACAAGGACGGATTTGGAAGCCCAAGTGCCGTTGAGATGTTCTTTTGTCGCTTCACAAGACAAGCTGCGGTGCAAGTGGGCCCGGTACCGGTCCAATCCCAGACATCTACCATCTGGTGGACGCGCAACCTCTCCAAAGAGAAAAAAAAAAATGGGAAAAACGACAAAGCCGTTGACGGTAAGAATGTCGAAATGAATTAAGATCAACATACCAGTATATAAAACGCATTCTCATGATCCGAAGCATCGGTAGGCTCATCATAGGAATCATCATCATCGTCATCATCATAATCCGTACCCACCACGGACAAATGTCTTCTTGGCGTGGTAGGAGCAGGCTCCAGTGCTAATTTCCCAATGGCCATATGTTGTTTCTCATGCATCCACTCCCTCTGATCCTGCCAGCTCATTCTCTGATTGTCCGACATGGACTCTGGGTGAACGTTGGGCGATACTATGAATGCGGCGGCGGGAAAGGCAGGATGTGCTGGAGTGACTTTTGCGTTGGAAGTCGAGCCCATTGTGGAGCTGGATAGGGATCCTCGGCCATTGGAGGAGACCTGTGAGGAGCGTCGCTTCTCCCGGTGGTGATTGTGGTGGTTGTGGTGGTGGACATTGTGATGGGAGAGGGAGTGTCGGGGTTGTGGGTCGGGAATGGCGGGTTGCTTGTGGGATTGGGGCGGCGAGGTATGGTTGGAGTGAGTGTCTAGACTCGTGGGCGGGTAGAAAAGGGAGGTCTGGTCGAGGGAAGGATACACAATTCGGTCCTGGTCATTGTGGTGGAGCGGAAGTTCGGACATGGCGGGAGATGATAGCGACGGAGACGGAGACGGAGACAGTGAAAAAGGTCGGTAACGCTCAAGGTGTTAAGGAGGATGATCGCAGCCAGGTGCAGCTCCGTCGAAACGGCCGAGCTTCAGAATGATACATCGAGTGACCATTCAGCAAGCGGGCAGCACCAACGTCGGACGTGAGCGGATTGGAGCAGTGGTGGTGGAGGTCAGGCGGAGGTACGGAGTAAGTGTGTCTGTATCTCGGGATGGGAAATAGGAAGAAGACCACCAAGACGAATAGGAGACGAAGAGGGAATTATAAGAAGCGAGAGAGAATATAGAGGAGCGAAGAAGGGAGGAAAGGAGGGGAGAGAGAGAGAGAGAGAGAGAGAGAGAGAGAGGGAGAAGAAAGAGGAGGAAGAGAAAAAGAAGAAGAAAGAGGTAATAATTTACACGCCGCACCACATGGTTTATAACAATCTCCAGAGTGAAACGGCAAAGAGCGAAAAGAGCGAGTCGAAAAACGCCCAGCGCCCGAGCGGGAATGCCCAGCGGAAACCAAGAGACAAGCCCACAATGCCAACCAGCCAGCGCGTCAGAGGCATCACCGGGAGTTATTAGGATTTATTATGGGGGATCTCTCTTAGAGTCTTTACTCTCTTTGGACCCAGGGGATTGGAAAAAGAGAGTTGAACCCAAGACAAGACCAAGACCACAACCAAGACTTTTGGGCAGAGCGGGAAGGAGAGACGGAGAGAGGAGGAGAGGGATGGCAAAGGGTTCTTTTGCCAAGACAGAGGGGAGGAAGAGCGAAGAGGAGGAATGAGAGGATGAAGGATTGAGAGGCACAGAGAGACACAGAGAGACACAGAGAGAAGTGTACTGCACTGGTGAAGTGACAGTCGGAATGAGTGCCTTGAAGAGCTGACTAAAGAGAAGGGCGGAGTTGCCGTGTTTGGAGTTGATTGATTGCTCCTTCCCGCAGTTCTGTAGTTATACAGAGTAGTTACTCCGTACCTGCCCTATTCACTCTATTCTGCTGTGACTGCGATTCTCTCTTTCTCTTTCCGTCGTTCGTTCATCGGTCGTTCTTTCTCTGTCCAGTCCTTGCCAAGGCTCCTCGGATGCCGAGCCTGGTGCCCAGCCTCTTGGCGGGTCGCTGGGTGGATCGATCCAGATTCAAGTGAAAGCACTGAAAGACACCATTGGGAGAGATTCGCACGATGGATGGATGGTATTGATTGATGTAAAACTAGTAGTAGTAATAGTAGTAGCAATACTCCGTACCTACAATAGCTGGTCCCAGTACGACACCTTCCCTTCCCTAGTCACTCCAGCCAGCCGCAAGACCTCACTCAAAGAAGCAAAAAGCCCGGGTTGCCGGTGTTCCGTCTTAGTGATTTTTCTTGCTGTCAAACCCGCCTGGGCGATGACTCAGCACCCCCTCCCCTCGCCAAGATCACCCGCCAAGTCTCTCTCCCCCAACCGACGAATCAGCAGCCACCCAACAGCAACCCAGCCGATCACCTGCCTGCCAAGAAAGCACCTCCAACAGCCTTTTCAACTCCGCGGAAGCCGCTTTTAATCGCTCTTGAGAAAGTACATACTTGGAACTCACGCCCTTCACGCCCTGCCTGCTGGGCTGATTCATGGACTTGAATGCTAGAACTTGGAAGCTGGAGGTCTCTCATCATTGTTGAATACTGATTACTCTTAATCTCACTCATTCTTGTCCTTTTTCTTCGTTCTTCGTATTTCGACAAACTCTCTCTTGGCGCGCTTGGCGCTTGGCGCTTCATTTTCTCGTCGTTTTTTTTCTTTTTTTCGGTCTTTTGTCTCTCTTTCACCACCTCTGATTTTTTGCTTTTCTTTATTTCTTTATTTTCTTTTTCATTTACTCCGTAATTTGTTTTAAACCGAAAAGAAATCAAAAATCAAATAAAAGATCCTCCAACTGTCGTCCTTCCCCATCCATCCAATCATCCCTCTGATCTCCGGAATTTCTCCGCAATTCCTCCGAAACCACACTCTCTTGGAAGTCTCAACTCATTCTCACAGGTAACAACAGGTCTTGGTTCGATCATCATTTCTTGGACGTTTGTCTTGACTCGTGCAAAAGTGGTCCCTCGTACCCCGTACTTCGTACCTGAGTCCGTTCTGGTCCTGACCTCATCTAACACACTAACAAAAAAAAAACTGTGGCCCGGTGGGCTGTGGGCTGTGGGCTGTGTGGATCACTGCCACTGGATTGTGCTTTTTTAACCCTCACGATGGATCCTTTCCCAAGCTCGGTTAAATCCTTTTTAGCTGCGAATCGGGTTGTCTAGTTGCTCGGCGTTCAATCCTTCCAGATGAACATCCAAGCTCAAGCTCATCCATACATGATACTATGGAGGAGGAGTATGGAGTATGGATGTCATGTCATTCCTTTTACTGCTTCTAGGTAGTACTAGGCAACTTGTCATCTCCGTAGTTATTCCAAGCTCACTCGTCGTAAGACTAACTGTTGACCCTCCTTGTGCGACACCAGGCTGCAAGCCAAAGCCGCTTTCTGTCGCTCTCATCAGCCACAGCACACATACTCCGTACTCCCGCTCTCAGCTGCAACTACGCCATACACAACATATGTAGCAAAGCACATACCGCCCCAGCTCCTCTGCAACCCTCCCGATAGTAACTACATACGGAGTAAAAGAAGCAATTTCTTGCTCTCAAACTCGTCCAGTCTTCCCTCAAGAGTCAAGACTCAACTACCCAGGCATTCATCTCTCTATCAAAGCCCAAATCCCAAGGAATAATCAGAACAAGCACGCCATAGACCCATCCGTGGATACCTACGGAGTACATACAATCATCTCCTCTCCGCACAGACAATGGATAACTACATCATAACCCCAAGACCAGACCCAAGACCCATGACCCAAGACCCAAGACACGTGCACCAATATCGTCAGATTCCAGATTGCATTGCCAAATTGCCAATAATAAACACCTTCTCCAATCTACAATATTCTCCCCGATTGCTTGGCTTGAAACCCGCAGGATTCGCTTATTTGACTATCTATCTATCTATGACTACCTACCTATCACTGACAAGCGCCATCCATTCATACATCATATCCACCTACAGACTACAGTACATACATACTCCGTACATACTACCTACCCTCTATCAATGTACCACAAGTTCACAACCCAAGAACTTGTGTCAATCCGCCCACCCAGGCCAAGCTTCTTCTCCCCCCAATGAAGGATTAGATATTTCCAACTTTACTCATTTGTATACGCATTCACTGTCATACCTACGCCCTCCAAGTACATAGCGCGTGCAGCAATATCATATGCCAATCTTCGACCCCATGATAAGACGAAAATCCGAGTCTTGTTGTCTTATTCCCGGCATGATATGAACTCCCATTCGGCCGACAGCTCCTCTCTTCGCACTTTGTGAAAGCCCGGGGTTTCTTAGGGTCTTAGGTCTTAGGTTCTTGGATTCTTGTCCTTGATAATGAACTATATACCTACCCACTTCATGCCACCACCAAGAAGGGCTACCATCTACACACTACTATACAAAGTACATCTTGATAAGAAACATATGAATTCAATATCAATTTTAAAAAGTATCCTATGTATCCCTCGCCACTAGGCATATCAAGAAAAGAAAAACATCGCTTGCTCTTCTTTTGACTCTGCTTTCTTCTTATCTTCTTTTGTGTGAAAATCTTCCCACTCCTCACCTCCACTCGCGAACCGAGGGGGCTCTCTCCAGCTGCTTAGCCCCCCAGATACAATCATTCAACCACCTCCTCACGATTCTTCAGAAGGGTGGGATTTCCGCATAATACTCGAAACATCATAACTTGCTGCGCGATAGGGGGAAAAAAAAGACCAATAAGGAGGACAAGAAAAAAAATAAAAAGGGGGGGAATACATATTAGAAATACACCAGCTCAAAAGTATCACAGGGAATCTGTAGCTGAGCAATAAAAAAAATTTTCAGAAAAGGAGGCAGGCAAATCGAGATAAAAGGAGCAGAGTGTTGTCTTTCTGTGTGTGTCGGAGAGAGGGGAGATACTCAGTCCTTCGAAAGGAGAAAAGCTCGAATAATCACATCACACCCCCATACCCATCCGGAAACCGAATGACAACAACGGCATAAAAAAGGAGGTAGGTAAGGGTGAGAGATAAGTGGAGAGCGGACCACCACCATATATGCAGACTCTCATTCAGCCCACTCCCTCACATTCCAGTCTCGAAAACCTCTTCCATCAATCGCTTCTATCTCACTCTCTCACTCAGAGGAACGGCCCGAGGGACGTGAATACGGCATCTTTTTCACCAAGTCAACGTGTGAGAAAAGGAACATATGAAAAACTTCCCCATAAAAAAGAAGAAGACAACAACAATGAAATCCTGGCTTTGACTAACTCGCCTGGTTGCTTTGTCCTCCAGTGTGCGTCCCATTCTTGGTAACGCTACCCGGACTGCCACTCTTAGGCAATGCCGGTCCCTTCTTATCCTCCTCGCCATCGTCATCGTAGTCCTCATCGACCTCCATCTTCCGTGCCGGCGGCTCATGAACCTGATCTTTGCGATCGCCGCGCTCTTCGTTGACAACGGGGCCCGGTCCTCCGCTCATTCCCGGAGGAGGTGGGAGAGGGTGAGACCCGTTGGCAACACCAGTGGGCGTGTCAGGCACGGAAGGGAGCTTTGGCGGCGGTGGTTGCTGCTGCTGTTGCTGGATAACTTGGATCGGAGGGAGGCTTTGCGGATGGTGTGCGGCATCGGAGGGATGGTAGCTATCGTGTTGACGGCGCTGTTCCTCGCGTCGGATTTCAGATGAGCTACGACGGCGGATCTCGCGAGGTGACGGCATGCGGCCTGGTTGTTCTTCCAAGCGAGCACGGTTCTCCTCGTTGGCGACCTTCTTGACAGGTCCTTGTTCCTCCCACTCGCGTCCACGCTTCATTGACGAAGGAGGACGTTCATCCCTCTCCCGCTGCGCAGCTTCGGCCGCGGCAATAGCAGCCGCTGGAGCAGGAGCACCACCCATGATTCCGCCACCGCTCTGGTTAGGCGGACCTTGATGGTACTGAGGGTGTGGTGGATAAGTTGATCGCGGCGAGGCTGGTCTATCGTCCCGAATCGGGCGGATTTCAGGTGGTGGGGTGAATGGCCGACCGTACGGTGGCATCTGAGCACCAGTAACAGGACCGTTCTGTCCCATAGGACCATTCTGTGGCAAAGGAGGCCTCGATCCAAACGAATTGGCATTGGGACCGCGATCATTTCCTTGAATTGGGGGTCCAGGGCCAAGTTGAGGAAGCGTCTGAGGACCAGGGTAAGCATTCGGGGCCGCAAGGCTAAACTTAGGAGAAGGCGAGGGTCCTTTGCGACCAGCACCGTTGCGGGGCTGTTCCGGGAAGCCGGGCCTAACATGGTCAATTCTGGGACTGGGCTGCTGGGCTTGAATGCCGCGCAGCGTTTCCCGCTGATCATACTGATTAGATGGAGGCTGTCCTCCTTGGTGTTCACCGACACCTCGGGCCCATTCACTGACACGGCCAGAGGGGACCGAAGGTGGACCTGGAGGAGCACCTGAAGGAGCCTGGGATCCCCACTGGGGACCAGGAGGTGCACCGACACCGGCAGCTTGATATGCCTGTGGATGGACGTCCTGGGGCACTGGGGCACTCGCCTGGCCTGTACTTTGTCCGCTTTGGAGCAATTGCAATCTAGCTTTGATATGCACATTGTTAGGGTCGAGTTCGGCGGCTCGTCCATATGCATCAAGAGCGTCTGCAATCTGGTTGTTGCATGACTCGTACTGCGAAAGGGTCAGTATTCACGTTAAGAAGGTAAGAGGACGGCAGTACTCACCAAAGTTCCCAAGTCATACCACACTTCCGAAATGTAAGGATTCAAACGAATAGCCCGAGAATAAGCATCGAGAGCATCGCGATACTGGTTGATCTGGTAGTAGAGAACCCCGATTGAGCACCAGAAGGTCGGGTTTCGACCATCCCGGTATACGGCCTGCTGATAAGCCTCGTACGCTTTGGGATATTTTGCCTGGGACATGTAGCAGCGACCAAGTAGATACCAACTCTGTGCATCATTGTTGTCTAGATAACAAAGCAAGGTCATCGATCAGCGACCACTCACTGGTTGGCATTGGGTGTGGAAGTTGTCTTACCTGCAGAGACCGACTTTTCCAAGTATTCGATGGCTTGCTCCTGGCTAGAGTAGCTATTACTCTGCTGGTGATGCAACCAGCCGAGCTGCTGCAAGACCTTCGCATGTGTTGGATCACGGTCAAGTACTTTGTTATATGCAGACTTGGCGGATTCAAACTGACAATACCATCAGCAACGTAGATAAAGCCGAATGGTAATGTAGAACTTACATCTTTTTGCTGTTCATGAACATGACCAATCTGGAACCAGATATCCTCTTCGGTGAGAGGACGTGGAGGATCTTTAACAATATATCTAAAGCACTACAGAGTCTTCCGTTAGTCCTGTAAGAAATATCAGTAATTGGACATCTTTTTACCTCAAGACTATGATGAAACTTTTGTTGCTGTTTGTATATTATGCCAAGACGGAAGTAAATTTCATTTGCCTTCTCAAAGTCCGGCTGCATTCGCATGACTTGCGAAAAGGCTTCTTCGGCATGGTCCAACGAGCCGTAACGGTCATAGAGAATACCAATGCCGTACCAAAGCTTGGGTTCCTTTACACAACGGGTCAGCACGGGAAACCTTGGTCAGCTGGATAAGCTTCGAGAGTGGGTGGCAAACCAACCTTAGGATCGCGAAGGTGGTACAAAGCATTCTGGTAGGCGCTGTAGGCGTCTTGGAGATTATCGACCATGAGATAGCAATGGCCTAGCAGACAGATGGTTAGCGGTGTCTAGAACGACAGCTACGGATAGAGAAGTAAGCGCGACGTACCCAGACTGCTCCAAGACTCTCCATTCTGTGGGTCTAGTTTCAAAATGTTCTGCAGGAACTCAATAGCTTTTGGAAACTCCTCCTTTGTCCGGTAGATGCAGGAGACAGCGCTCATTGCCGGGATGGAGTATTGATTGTGTCGTAGAGCATGCTGATAGGCATCGACGGCAGTATCAAGATTGCCCATCATCTCGCAAACATTTCCTAAGAGAGTTTCAGTTAGACCGGGTTGCCAAGAGGAAGGGAAGGAATTGACGGGAAAGGAAGCAAACTAACCCATTTGAAGCCAAATTGCTTCGTTGACTTGCAGTATCTTCTGCCATGTTGTAAGCGGCGGGCCATTCGGGCCTGGTGGAAGTGGCATGTGGCCGTTTACTTGAGGGTGCGGTGGCAGGGCGGCTTGAGGATGGTGCGGAGCGCCAGTCGGCGACCGCTGAGGATGACCCGACATTTGCACGCGACAGTCTGAAAGAGCGAGTAGACGGTGCAGAGATTGTCACAGAGGGAAAGGCTTTGCTTCAGGTTGACGAAAGAGCAGTGCGTAAGTGCAGGTGGGTAGTTGGAAGGCAGAAGCCAAGGGCTCAAGAGGAAATTGTCCGAGTCAAAACCGTATAAAGCGCATTCAACGAGAGGTTATCGCGAAGAGAAATTCTTTAAGCGCTTCGATTTGGAAAGATTAACCCGCCGGTCTGAACAAGCCGAACCGGAAGCTGCCAGACAATGAATGAAGCACTCCCAAAAAAAGAGGAGGTGGTTGGTTTTGTTGATGAGCAGAACCAGACCCAAAGTTTCGGCACGACACACCACAACAGTGCAGGATTAGCTATTACGTGATGACGGGGAGTTGTCAGCAGGGAATTGGGGAATGAGTGAAAAAGCACAAGATAAGAAGAAGAAAAACGTTGCAGGATGTCTTTGACAGCCGGTCTGACACGACTTGGTTAAGAACACCAGGGGCGAATTTTTTTTTCCCGGGTGACGTATAAGATTTGGGGAAGGTGCTTGGAATAATATGGGAAGGGGAGGCGACTAGATATGTAGATACACAAAATTACAGGGCGAAGGCGCTTAAGGAGAAGAAAGCGCGGGATAGAGACAAGCAGGGAGAGATTGAGGATTGAGTAACTGGCGGGTTAAGGTGGAGAGTGAAGCCGAAGGGAGAAGAGAAAAGAAAGCAAGGAAGAAGAAGAAGAAGAAGAGAAGAGAGAGAGAGAGAGAGGAAGAGAGAAGGACTGGAAGGGCGAAAGGGTGGGAGGAGCGTGTGAGGAGGATTTGGCGCTAGTGGGAAGGGAGTGCGAGGGAGAAATCAGCAAAACTGCCGAGAAGGGAAAGAACAGAAGGGGAGGGGGGGAGGAACGAGTTTGGGGTGTGACGTTGGGTTAGGGCTTGAGAGGGTCACGACCCGCGCTAGGGGGTTAAGGAAGGGTCGGCCGGTCACTGCGAGTCTGTCTGGGTCTCAGTGGTCTGGGAAAGAAGAAAAAGCTCCCAGAGTGGAGACTGGCAAGGTTTCCTCTTTTTTTATTTTTTTTTTTTCTTCGGTGGAGACGCAAGAAGAGTGGACACACACACACACACACACACAACAGAAGTGGAGAGTGGGGCAGGACCGGGATAAGACTAAAAACAGAGTTGCACCTTTCCTGCACCCCTTCCTGCCCTTGCCCTTGCCTCTTTTTCCCTTCTTTCCCCCCATTATGGGCCGGAAGCGGGCCCCACTTGAGACCCACTTGGCGCATGATTGCAGTTTCCCGTCACCCCCCCAGCAACTTAAGCAGTGGTTCAAAAGGGTAAGGTTGCTTATGTCATCCACACCCTTTCACAGGTACCGAACAGCTCCACTAACCATCCCATGGAGACCACCAGGTGGAGCCATCCACGACCCGATGGGCCCGTGGGTCAAATGTGGCTGATTCGGTGATTCTTGACCTTCTCCGTACTCCATACAGGACATCCTGTCTTCTGGCCCCATCCATGTTCATGTTTTGGCTTTACCACCCAATCTTTTTTATTTTTTGAAATAATAAGTTGCTGGGTTAATTTTGCGTCGCGCAGGTTCGCCCGGAACTTTGCCGCCTGTTTTAACCCGCCTCCATTCCGTTCTTCCAAATCTTTTCGCTTTTCCCGACCGGCGACCTCACCCGAGCAGGTGCTCACACCCACCACAACCTGCACAACACCTCCAGCTCCAGCTCCCTTATCGACCTCCCTCTAAAGCCTATTAGTCAGCCGTCGCTTTTCGGCGCTAACAGCTTGACACCCCTTGGCTTCTTATTGGTTCCACCGTCAACCCAGCCGAGCTAGGGAACCTCCAGTAATAAGGAAGGTAAGGTTCTCAACTCCGAGCTGACTAACAAGGCTCAGCCACCGATGACTCGCATTCTAAACGGGGTCCGGCTTCAACTCGCACAAGCTTCGGCGCATTATCTAATCGCAGCCACCGCCTGCCAAGATCCAAGAACCGCCGAACCACCAACTGAAAGGCCCAAGGGTGGTACAGAATTCCAAGACCATTTGGCTATCTTGCGGGCTGCAGGCTGCAGGCTGCAGGCTGTACGGAGTACATATGTAAGATAAGGATGCAGAAAGTCACTTCATGCTGAGAAGAGGTGTCAAGATGACATGTCCCTAGAAGCAGCTTTAACGAGCTACATATGGATGCCTGTTGCATATGCCATTTTTAGACAATGTCCAAGCATGCATACATACATGCTCTCTTCCGTACTTTACCATACCTACATACAAATACCCACTCCGTATATGATACAACAGCTGTTCTCCGACTCTCGTGCGACTCCGGACTTTGATACACTCTGTCGGTACTCCTTACCCGGCGGCTACGTCGTCAACAAGATCTTCCAAAGCCCCCAAGTTGGAATTCAAAACAAACAAAGAAACAAATGTGATATCCAGAATTAAAACCAGCCAGTCGGGGCAGATCCCACAATAAATCATCGAAATCTTCCTGTTCTCATTTGACTATGCTTCCGCCCGTTCGGCAAAGTCGGGCCTTGAAAGGGCGATTCGCCCTGTCTCACGTGTTCGCCTTAAAGCTAAGGTTAGTTTAGTTAGCTTATGCTGCAGGTGCCGAGTTGGTGATCCCGTCAATCCCTGAAAAAGCACGGAGGTGATCACCTCGCTCAGCAATAATCGGCGGCGGGAAATACTACTAAGATCTGGTTTTTCTGCTGGCATGATGGGTGTGAGAAACAAAAAAAAGCAAATACGGGAGCAGTCCAAGAAAAAAGGATAAAAAGTCAAAAAGAAAAGGAAGAAAAGAAAAAGAAAAACCAGAACGGCGTAACAGAGGACAGCAGACGACAATCGAATCACCGGAGCGAAAAAAGAGAAACGGAGAAAAGGAAAAAAGCTGGAGGGTCAAAACACGGCGCTGCCAATTACTGATTCCACTTCTGCCTGCCTGGGCGCGATCTGGCGCGATCGTTGAGAAAGGCGGAGAGAGAAAAAGGAAATAAAATAGATTGAAAAAAAATAAAAAGCTACCGGAAACTATTTGTGATAAATGGAGGAAAATACATATTCAAATCTCTCTTTCATGCTGTGCGAGCATCGAATAAATAATTTACATCTCCATATTATTCGATAGCTACACAGACACAGCAGCAAGCGAAGGGAAAAAAACGAAAGAAAGAAAAAGAAGCATCCTGATACCCGCCCAATTGTTACCGGGAGACCCTTGGGCCTCTGGTTAACCTCTCTCTCCGCGCGATAAACATGGAATCATTGACATGTTGTTTTCTCAATATTATTATAACAGTATTAAGTTATGATCATTACTTCTGGAGTACTCCGTAATTACTCCGTAATTATTCCTCAAGCCCGTTGCGGCAAAATAAAAGAAACAAGAAGACAAGAGAAAATCTTCCATGACATGGCTGTCAACTACTCCGCACCGCTGCACGCTTCCGGGGGTGAACCTTGAATTTTGAAATGTTGTCTTGCTTTCCTTCGTACTTTTTCATCATAGTAAAGTGATGCAGTCGTGGTAAAAAAGTCGCTCGTTCCCAGCGACCTGTCCCAACCCTGGGGCTTTGCTTGGGAGCGTCCGGGTGGGTCCCTTCCTCCTCTGGACCCTGGGCCCTGGGGCTAGGCTGGGCTTGCTGGGGGCACCTCCTGCACCTGCTGTTGAGGGTCTGACTTACTCCGTAGTTAACTCTTAAACTTGCTGTTGATCCATCTAGGCTTACTCCGTAAAGCAGCTTAGACTTGCTTTATCCGAAAAAGCCCGCCCATGGGACAGCCCATGAAACACGCCCATATTCAACTAGTTAATTCTCCACAGTCTTCTTCGAGGAGGTTCCGATATGGATGATTATCACAGGCATCACTAGAACTTCCCGGCCGGCATTTCTCAGTATTAGCCAGATTAGGCATACTACATCCATACTATCCTGGGCCCTGACTGACTCGCCTTTCCTTAGAAGCCTTTCCTCTTCCTCCTCCGGAGTCCTCCGTACTCCGTACTTTCTTCCTTCTTCTTCTTCTTCTTCTTCCCTTTCCCTGATCCGTGCTTTTCCTCTTGAATCCAATCAACCCATCCCCTTCCTTCCAGACGTCCCCACAATGGCGTTCGTTCCTGTGGGTCAGGAAGTTAACTGATTCTCCACTGTTTCACTCCACCTGCATTGCTGAGTCCTGCACTCATAACTCTCGAGTTTTATCGCGACTGACTCTGACTGACTGACTTGCCGACTCCACTCACTCACTCAAACACACTTCCTTCATCCGCAGGCTCGAGGGCTGGGCCTCACTAACAACAAGAATGAAAAAAAAGTCTCGCCGTCATCACTTCTCGGCGCTCACTCACTGCTGATTCCTGACGTTTCTTTTTTTTTCACTTCCGCATCCGCCGCAGCAGCACTGCATTGGGTACGGAGTTCATACATACGGCATGCGCAATTGCGGCACTGCCCTTATGTCTTTGATTATGAATTCCGCATCCGCATCCTTTCACCGTTTCGCGTGCTGTGCCAAACTGCTTCTAGCGCTTGTGTCGGAGGTCCCACTTCTACCTTATGTACTTGAAAGCTGGCGGTCTTCACCGAAACCACGCAATCTCCCTAAAATAAATACCGACGAAGAAGCTTGTCTGACAAGCATACTAAAATCATCATCATTCCATATGGAATAAAGACCAAGACCTTACAAAATAATTCAATAAAAAAAAATTGAATAAAAAAACCCCATGATGTGACTCCGATCCTCTAACTAATCACCGATCATCATCCATATTCTTTTCAGAACCGGGGTGCGGGTCCCACCGCTGTGCAAATCACACAATTTATTGATGCACACGATCTGCCGTCCTCCGTATAAACTAAATCCCAGCCCGTATTTCTCCTGCTTCTCTCTCCGCCTCTCTCACATACCCCTGTCTGTCTTTATCTACCCGAGGCCACCACCACCGCCGCCGCTGCCGTCATGACGCTTTGAACCGTTGTGACTTGTCGGTGAAATCGCTCATCATTGTTTGGTAAACAGCCGCGGCAACCCTGACTGAAAGTTGGAAGATGTCATAAATATTGCTGATCCTCCGTGCTTCTACAATATCCGGCTATGGGATGTTATTTATCTGCGGATCTTTCTTCTCATCACCATACATTATATCACTTTATACCGCCTAGGATCGTCAACTCAGCAGAAAAAAAACCACACCCAGTTTACCGTGCGATCCAGACTGCGATGGCTCCGTATCTCGTGCCAGCTTTTATTCCTCTCAGAAATAATCCCGCTCTTCTCTAACCACCGATCCGGATTCCCATATTTATTGAATTCCGCAAGCATGTGCTTTCAAGAGTCAAGACCTAGCAAGCAGGCTAACAAGCCACATTCCTATCCATATTTTCTCCATATTTGTATGGGAGACTCCACCCCAAGCCCAAACAGAATCCTTCCACGGAGTATCCAGCGTCAGCGTTTGGACCACATGTCCACCCGACCATCCATCCTCAACTCTCACATCAAGGACTCCTCCGTACTACTACTACTCCGTACTCCATAGTCCATACATGACTATTTCCCAAGTGGCGGGGAGCCGCTAACAAATGAACGACCAGAAATTAGGCAGTTACAGAAAAGAAAGCAGAGTGATTAGTTAACCTTAACAACGCAGGAGTTTCCAAGGGGACCGCATCCAAAAAGAAAAGAGACCCCGAAAAAAAGCAAAGATGAACTAAAAAGCAGTATCTGGCGACAGGTTCACCACCATCATTTAGGTAAAAGTAAAACTAAAGTAGGCTGAAGGCGTCGGCCGTCGAGAAACATACCCTTGAGAGCCTGACTGGCTGATCTTCCTGTCACCAGCGCAGGGATGATTAGGTCTTGTCTACGGAGTAGTGTGCGTCTACCGATGCAGGATTTCCGGAAGCTGTGGTGGTCCTCCTCTTCCTCCGCCTCCTGTGGGCGGTATGCATATCTGCATATCTGCATATCTGCAGTACTGTACTCCGTAGTGTGGATATGTGTTGTGAATGTGTGCAAGTGTGTGGTGTGTGGGTAGGTAGCTCCACACACCTGGTCCTGGGGAGTCCACAGCGGACAGCAAATTCCGAACGCGTGTACTCCGTACCTACACTAGGCTACTCATGCAGATGCTTCGCAGTTTCGAGTCTCTTGACTCCATTAGATGAAAAATATTAATATGTAAGAGAGTGCTCCCGCCTGCACCTGAACTCCGTTCGGTGTCGGTCGGTCGGTCGGTCGGTCTGCTTGTCCCGCTTGCAACGGAATTCCGAAGTCTGTAATCGAAAACGTCTCGGGCTTGCATTTTTCGGGTGTCGAATGAGAATCTCGCGGCCAACGCAGCAAAGCAAGAATGAATGGACGGCACAACCACACCTTTTTTTAACAACATCCATATTTGAATCAAGTTGGCAATGCCGGTTTCATCGTTCATAGTCACATACCCTTCCATATCTTACTTATTTTCTTCCCATGGCCACCTAACTAGTTAATCGCTTGATCCCGGGAGAAAAAGAAATCCTGATTGAAAGCTGGGCTTCATTCTCAACCTTGCTTGGCATTTCGCAGCAGCGCCGGATGTTTTATTCCAAGGGCCAGAGAAAGTAATACATAAGGTTCTTCGCAACCCCTTCCAGAAGGAATAATATGCGTAGTTAATTCATTTAATAAATCTCCCTGGTTCCTCTCCTCCTTAACTCCCGGTCTTATTATAATTCAGGATCATCCCATACATTCACAGAGTATACTCCATGCTGTATACGCATGATTTAATCTGCGGGAAACATAGAGCACCTGACTACAGAAGTCTATAACAATCATGTGGCCAAAATGAGTTTTTAATATGAGTAATATAATGAGCAAATCCTTAACATACATTAATAACTGAATTTGATTTATTAAGTACTGATTATAAGTAATTAATTCTTTTTTATTTAATTAGAATATTTCAGATTATCACATGATATACTTAGAAGATTATTTTTAAATAAATACATGAATATATATTCTTATATAAAATAAATTAATTAATATAATAATTATAATTAAGACTTACATATTAATTAACTAAGCATGCATAAAAAAATTTATATAATAATTAAAAAAATTTCTTATATTTTTAAGAATTATCTTATTAAATATTTATATTTTTTATTACTTATATATTTATTATTATAATATTATAACTTAAATATTTTTTTATTTATAAAAAATAAATTTTTTATATAAATTATAATATGTAAATTAATATACTTGCTTATATTATAAGTAAATAAATTTAAATTATTTTAATAATTTAAATTAGTTTTTAATATCATTAAATTAAATATAATCTTAATTTAAAAAAATAATTATTCTTATTAAGAATATATTATTAGTTTAGAAAATACTAATTATTATTATTAAGCTTACATGCTTTATAATAATTAATTTTAAAATAAGTAATTAATATTAGTAAATTTTTATTAAAAAAATATAAAAGATAGTTTCAGATATTAATATTATTATGTATAAGCTTTACTAAAAAAAAAAAATTATTAATAAAAAAATTTATTTAATTACTATACATGTTTATGCAAATAAATTATTTAATTTAATAATATTAAAAATAAAAAATTAAATATTACTAAATATGCTCTTTATCTAAAAATTAAATAAATTAATTAATAAATTAATTAATTATAATATAAAATTACATTAAGTATATTTATTAATTTATGAAAAATTTCATGATATAAATAATTTTATTTAATATTTTATATTATAAGTTAAGAACTGAATATTAATTTATAAAATTTATAAGTTTATTAAAATAATTATAAGTACATGATTTATTAAAAAAAAAGAATTTAAATACTTAAATAATTAAATCTAAATATATTCTCATGATATTTTATTTAATGCTAAATATCTTTTATAAAATAATTTTTCTTAAAACTAGAAAATATTTATAACATTTTATTATTAAGATGAAATAAAGTAAAAAATTAAAGTAATATTAATTAAATTTAAAAAAAATATTTTAATAAAGTCTAAGTTTTTACTTGCTAATATTTTCTTTAAATAAAAAATATAATAAAAAAAAATTAAAATTAAAAAAAAGCATAAAAATGCTATAATTACTTAATTAAAAGAATAGAATATTAATATTAAGATTAAGTAGAATAATAAGTCAGTAACTTAACATGAAAAGCAGATTATATTATAAAATACTAATTTAGCATGTTATAAATAATCTTATTTAGTATTTAATGAGATTTATTTTATTTCTATTATTAAACTTTCTTTTAATTCAGAAAATATAAATTAGTCTTAATTTTTTAAATCAGAATTAATGTTTTTAAGAAAATTACTCAGAAATTATTCAGTTAGTATTAAAATTAATAAAAAAAATAAAAATAAGACAAATATAATTAAAAAAATAAATGAGAAATTCATTAATATAAGTAAAGAAAATAATGAAAGAAAGAAAAAATTAAGTAAAAAAAATAACATGAAAAAAAAAGAAAAGAATTCAGATAATATAAAAATAATAAATATATTATCTTAAAAAATTATCATTACTAATTTACTTTAATTAAGATTAAAATAAGTAAGAATAAGATTATTTCATTAATTAATTTATTTAATATTTTATTTAATACATATAATGTACTTTATATATAGATAATTATTTAATATAATAATAATATTTAATATTTAGATATATTAAAAATCTTAATTTATATTCTGAATGAGTTTCATGTTCTAAATTTCATTTATTATAAAAATATTAGCTTGCTAAGCCTATTATATTATTAATTTTTTACTCTTAACAAGTAATAATAATTATTATAATCTTATATACTTTCTTATCTTATTTTATAAGATATGAGAAGTATGAAAATAAATATAAGAATTATTAGCATGAGTAATAGCAGTATTAAAATTATCAGATAAATAACTCAGAAAATGAAGTTAAATCTAATATTAGTTTTTTATTTTCTGAGAAAGATATTCATTCATGTTTATAAATATAATAAGTATATAACTAATAAATTAATTATTAAAATTATTTTATTTATTTTATTTACTAATATTATTAGTATTAAACTGTATAATAATAGTATTAAAGACATTTTTCTTATATGTATAGTGGCACTAGATAGTATACATAGCTCAGGCTGAAAATAAGAATTATAAAAGAATTAAATCATTTTACAACTATAAATTATTTCATATTACTTTATGATTATATCATCATATTTTGCTTATTAAATGATAGCATGTTTATATTCTGAGAATTAATTTAAAATTCTTTAAAAGATCTAATAATCTTATAGCTATTTACTTAACTAATATTAAGTTTCTTATTTATGTATTTTCATTATAAAAGATTAATTTTACAGATAATAGAATAATTATTATTTCTTCATGTTTTTATAGCTTTTATTATTCTTAATTCAGATTTTATTCAAATTTATTATTATATCATATTTCTTAGCTATAGTATTATCAGTAATTAACATTCTTGTATGATCATTATATTACTATCTTCATTTTCTCTTAAATAACTTTAAATTATCATATAAAATAGCTTAAAAATATTAACATGACTAGATTTGCTAAAATGCTAGCAGTAGCATGTCAAGATTTAATTAATCTGATATTATATTATATTAAACTTGCATTCTAGTTATAAGATTATTACTTATACTTAAGTAAAAATAATTCAGAAAAAGACCTGTAATAGAAAATTAATTATATTATAATATAATATAATTATTCTTTTATTTTATTAAATAATATTATCATATTCTATCTCAAGACTAAAAGAACACAAGTCTTATTAAATATTATAATTCTAAACTTAAAAACATCTCAGAAATTTACAGTTAAATCATAATATTCTGTTATATAAATTACTTCTACTAACTCTTATAATAAGAATATTATAAAATTCATGAGAAAAATAACATTTCTCATGTAAATTACTTATTACAGATGATTTATTAACAAGCAGATAATAACTAAGAATATCTTATCTTTCATTTCAAATAACTAATTTTCAGTTCTATTATAATAAAAAGAAAGCACTTCTGAAGAAGCTGTATTATTTTCTTTCTCTATTAAAAAGAAAAAAACTTTAAAGTATTTTATGCATAGAAATAAAAGTAAGAATCATATTAAAAAAACTCTCATACTAACTAAAAATAGTAATTATTTAAAGTTCATGATAAGAAGCATTTTAGTAAGAATAAGAAGTAATATGCTAAGAAACATACAGAATTTCATTAATAACTAATTAATAATTCAGCAAGCAATACTACTAATATTATTAACAGCACAGATTTATCAGAAATCTGAGTAATTAAAATCTATTACTTTATCTTAAAAGATAATTAATATCAGCTTATTTTATCTGAACATGCTATAAAAATAAGAAACATTTAATATAGTAAATAGAAATAATAAGTCATGAATAAGAAATTCTTTTATATTTATCACACATGTGAAAGTTACAGCAGTAATCTGTAATTTATTAATTATAAATTAGAAATTACATATCTGCTTTCATGATGCAGCACTAATCTAATAAATAACTAAGGTTATTAATTTAGCTAGAAAAAAGCTTATTAGAAATTTAACAGAAATTAATAATTAATATAAAATTATTAAGATATGATTTAGAGCATTATCAGCTCAGATCATAATTAAATTTAAAGTAATTAAATATATTATTACAGATATTAAGATATAAAAAAATTCTGATACTTATATAATAAAAATAATAATAATTATCAAGCAATGCAGACTAGTACAGATAAAGTATTTAATAATATTACATGTCTGGTTACATATGAATTTATTACTAAGAGTAATTATGAATAAATCTTCAGAAAGAATAATACTTATTTAATTTATAGCAGTTATAAGAGTAAAGCAGTTTAACTAAATTAATTAATTTAATTAGTTATTTTATTTAAGTTAATAATAAAATCAAGAATAATGATGCTAGTAGAATAATTACACAGCTTAAAACTAGTATAATTACAGTTAGAATTATAATTAAAATTATTAAAATTACTTTTAGTAATAAACATAATATTACACATAGCAGAAATTTTCTTAGTAATAATATCAGTAATAAAAGCATGATTAGTAGCAGATCTGATATTACTAGCAATAGCAGTAGTTTTAATTCTAGAGTAATTATTAAAAACTCTATTAATAATAAGTTAGATTTCAAGATAATAATCAGAAAAATGCTAATAAAAATAATAAAATGAATTCAGTGCATGTTAAGAAATTAACTTAGTAATATATTTAATAAAAAATATCTGAAAATAAAGCATATCAGAATTAAATTAATAAATTTCAAGAATTTTACTAGAAATATTAATTTTATTTAGAAGAAAAGCTACTGAAATCATATTTAAAGCAGGAAGAAATTATAAATTATTAAGAGAAGAAATATTAGAATAAACTGAACTTAATTTCATACATAATCTGTTAGTACTGTAATGTGAAATTTTTAAATAAGATAAATTATAATACTTATTATAATTAGTATTAACTAACTGTATATTATGAAAATGCTAGCATATTAATTATTATATTTTAATAAGCTTTAATTCTAATAAATAATAATTTAATATTCAGATATTAATAATTTATAATAGTAAAAACTTATATTAAGATGCTAATCAAGATTATATTAGTATGTTTAAACTTAAAATACATTATAATATTAATCTTAAGAATCTTTCTTAAAGAGCAGAATTTTATCATAATAATATAGAAGAAAAATAAACTGCTAGTAACTGAAATAATATTAGTTATAATAATAAAATATTTTACTAGATTTCTGCTTCATATTCTAGCAGTTAACAAGAATAATTAAATTATGAAAATTTAGATTATGATTAATATCAGAATTATTAACAAGTTACAAGCAAATTTATTACTTAAAGTTAATAATTTAGCATTAGAAGAAATTAGCATTAATCTGAAGAAAAAATAAGCTTCTTTCAGTAATACAAATATCATGAAGATTTTAATTAATATAATATCAAAATAAAATAGCAGAATTAAGAAAAAAATGATTTTAACATTTGCAGTTATAATATTATTATATATAATAGCAAAAATTCTAGTTTATCTTTAGAATTTAAAATTAAAGTTACTAGAAAACTGCAATTATATATTTAAGTTTATAAGTAATAAAATTAGAATGTATACTAATATCATGAGATTAAATCTTTTTTTTTATTATCTTATTAATAATATGAATAAGCTAGTGAAAATTAGCAGAAGTTATTAATTAGATTACATTACTAAAATAAATAATATAATGATTTATTAAGTAAATTTAATAGCAGATATACTAGTACTGAAACTTGTAAAAAAAATAGCTTAAATTAAATTAGTATTCATAATAAAAAGAGAAGTTAAACTTGATAATGAAATCACAGTTTATGATAATCAGAACTTATTAGAAATAGAAACTTTTTTAAAAACAGTACTTTAATATTAAAAAATCTGAATAAATTCAAGCAGATTTGCAGATGTACTGAAGAAATGATAAATGTAAGTCTTACTACTTCTAAATATTATCTTTAAGAAAAGCCTGTGCATATACTCATACAGGCCTGAAAAGAAAAAAATCATTAATATGACTTTTAACAAGCTTCATGCTAAAGATAGAATAAGCTGAGCAGAAAATTATATTTCAGGCAAGTACTCAATCTTCATTACATGAAGAAATATAATAGTTAATGAAAAAATTATGTAAAAGAAATATGTAATTATTAACTTAAGAAAACTTAATAAAATAACTAAGTCTGATATATATCTAATAATCTGATAAGATGAAATGATAAATATAATATATAAGTATAAATATATCATCATACTTAACATGACTTCATTCTTCTATTAATAAAGAATTCAGATAAATTATAAAAATTAAATGATTATTATCATGCACAGAAATCAGAAGATATATAATATAATAATTATAAAATTCATAAATAGCATATTATATATTCAGAAATAAATAAATATAAAGCTTTACATGTTTAGAAAATTCATGAAAATTTATATTAATAACTTAGTAATTTTTTTAAAAATACTAGAGAATCATGTATAATACCTGCATGCAATTCTTAATAAGTTAGAAAAGCTGAATATTATCATGAATTTATATAAGATATACATAAATTTTCTGTTTATAAATCTGCTAAAATAAAAAATGTATATTTTAAATATGATTACTATAAAGAAAAAAATTAAGATAATTACTAAGCTTGCTTTCTTAAAAACACTTAATTAACTTAAAATATATCTTAAATTAACTGAGTAATTATACTAATATATTTTATACTATGCTAAATTAGCTGAACTTCTTCAGATTAGAAAAACAGTTATAATAAAGAAAGTATTAGAAAATTCTGAAAGAAAAAAGTTTACTTAAAAAAAAGAAATCAGCATGCTAATGTAAATGAAGATTAAAAACTTTAATAATATATAAAATTTCTTTAAAAAAGAATTATTTCTTTATTATTATAATTTATATAAATAACTGTTTATAAATATAAATATATTAAAAAAAAGAAAATTTAACATGATAATATTTCATGTAAAGAATAAATAAATTACTAAGACTAATAAAGATTATTTAATACTGCTATTATTAATAATAATACTACTAATTCTATTTCTAAGTAAACTGCTCATCTTAGCAGAAATAAACTACTAGCTAATAAAACTAGAAGTTGCATGCTTAGTTTAAATCTTGAAAAAAATATAATATCTTATTAAAGCTGATAGAGAGCTAATTATAATTTATACTAATCATGCAGTAATCTTAGCAATTACTAAGAATATCTTATTAAGAATCTTAAATATTAATAATCTAAATCTCAGATTAATTTAAGCAACTGCTTACATTTAATAGTTTCAGTTATATATTTTTTATAAATTAGAAAAAATGCACATTATATTAGATGCTTTATTAAAACTTAAGAATAAAGTTACTAGTTATAACATAATTATGTTTTATAATTATATTATGATGAAATTATCATCAGAAATCAGAAAAAATATTAGAAAGAAATATAAATAAGATAGTTTTTATTAGAAGATTATTAGCATGCTTGATAATTTAAATATAAAAGAAAAGAAAAAAACATGCTTATCATTTTATATAAAAGAGAACTTAATTTATTATCAGAAAAATAGAAATAATAAAAAGCTATATATTTTATTAATAGTAATATTAAGAATATTAATAAATGTATATTTAAGAATTTACTTTAATTAGTTTTAAATCTTATAATATTTTAAAAACTTATACATAAGAAAAATTATTAAAGCAGTTTATAAGTACATCTGCTCATATCTTTAATATTAGAAAATTTAAATAAGATATTATAAATTTTATGATAATTTACAGCTAATTCTAATACTAAAAATATCTTATTACATTATAATAATTAATTTCATTATCAGATTTCTGAATAATATATATAACATGTTAATAACAGTAATAAATAAGTACATGAAAAAAATAATATTCATATCTAATAAAATTACAGATAAAGTAAAAGAATAAGTAACAGAACTGATAAAAGTATTATATAATAAAAACTAAAATTTCTCAAAAAAAATTATTAGTAATAAAGATTTAAAATTCACAGAGAATCTGTGAAAATACATCTTCAAGCAGGTAAATACTAATATGTTATTTATTATAATTTATCATCTTCAGATTAATAATTAATCTGAAAGAATAAATTAAATAATTAAAATAGCATTTTAATTTCTCATAAATATCATGAAAAATTTTAAGAATTAGCATTAAATGCTTCTAATTCTCTAACTGCTTTTAAATTTAGTAGAATTTACAGTAATAAAAGCATCTTCTCATCAGCTTTTATATGATTATTTCATGATCACATATATTAATATAATTAAATTAAAACAAGCTCTAACATTTGCAATGTGTAAGAATGTAACTATGATTATAAATAAAATTATAGTTTTAGTAAAATATTATTATGACAAATATCATGAGCTAGTTAACTTTAAAAAAAAATAAAAGATTTTCTTATAATTACATAAAGAATATCATATATATGCATTTAAAATTTATAAAAAGTTCTTATTATGTTATATAAATTCTTTTATAATTATTAAAAAAGTAGAAAGACTAGCATATTAATTAAATTTTCCAGAGTACTGGTATATTTATAATATAATATTAATAATATATCTTAAATCTTAGATTAAAAATAAGTATAGAAAAATCATGCAGTATTTAGAGCTAGTATATGTGAACAGTAATAAGTATTAAGAGATAGAAAAAATTATTACCTATAGAGAGAAGAAGCTTAGAAAAGGAATAAAATGAGAATATCTAGTAAGATAAAAGAATTTCAGACTGAAAAAAAACATCTAATTCTTATTAATTAAGTTAACTACTGTAAAGCAGATAATTAATAAATATATTAATAAGCTCTAGTAATTATAATAAAGTTATATCATTTTATTATTAGTTTCACATTAATAATTTAATATGTTTACTAAAAGTTTCATAATAATAAATAAGATAAACATACATATAATATAAATATAAATATTTACATAAGATATTAAATATTTATATTTATAAAATACATCTTTATTATTTTATTACATTATAATTACTGCTTATTTAAGAAAATTACTCATATAGTTATTTATATAGCTAACATATTATGAAATATAATGAATATTTTTCTAATTACATAAGAAAAAGCTCTGATAACTTTAATAACATAAAAAATGATTTCTCTACTAGAGTATCTAGTATTAAATATACTTATCTTAAAAAGAAAAATAACTGAGAAATGACAGAAAGATAAGAAGTATGAAGAAGTTAAAACTATATGAAAATCTGAATATTTCTTAAAATTTATTTTAGAAAAAATAAGAGTATAGTTAGATTTAAAGAAAGACTATAATTTTCTTAAAATATTTATATTAGTTTTTTCTTTAGAAAAGCAAATTCTCAAAGATAAATTAAAAAGAAAAATTAAAATAATTATTAATGAAGATTCAGAATAAATAAGAATTAATAAAAAAATAAGTAATTTAAGAATAATTAATAATTAAAATAAATCAGTCTTTATGAGATTAATAATAAGAAAGCTACACTTTAATTTTTATGATTTTATTAAGAATTTTATTAATAGCATCATGATCTGATTTAATCTAAATTATAAGAAAGTTAAAGACTGAATCTTTAAGACTAACAGAATGCTTTAGTAAAATAAATAATTAAGACTAGCACATGAGCAGCAGTAAATGACTAAAATGCAGAACTGAAGAGCTATGCAAATTATATGAAAAGCTGAATTTATATACTAAGAATGATTTATCAGAAAAAATACTAAGATTTAAGTATCAGAAATAATTATTAATATAATTAACATGACTTTAGAGCATCTTTAAATCTAATATTAAAAAAATCTAAAAAGCATTTTTAAAATGAAATATATCAGCAGATTAGATGTAATATTTATATAAATAATAAGATTTCTTAGAAAAGAAGATATTCTGATACTATCTTAAGATTCAGATAATGAAAAAAATATTAAAACTTTATTAAAAATATCAAGAATTTTAAAGAAGCATAAGATTTTAAAAAAAACTAAGATTTAAAAACTTAAGAAAGTAAGAAAAGTAATAAAAAAAATAATAAGCATTAAGAATAATAATAACACTAGCAAGATCTTATAAAAAGAATTATTAATTAAGATAAGAAAAACTAAAGCATAAATCTGCAAGAATAATAATATACTAAAGAATGTTATACTAATTATAAATACTCTAAAATAATTAGAAAAACTAATAATATTAAAAATAATTATTCTGATAATAAAGTCAGCTAAGGTAATGAAACTAGCTTCTTAATTATAATAAGTAATTTTAATTATAATAGTAATATTAGTGATAAAAACTATTACAGTAATAAAAGTAATTATAATGCTAAAATCAGAAATCATGACTAAAATAACTTCTGTTACTTCTAAAAATACAAGCATAATTTAATTAAAGAAATCTAACTTCACTTATAAATAAGTAAATCAGATTTTTAATAATAATCTCAAATATAATCTGAAAAAGAAACAGATTATTAAGAAAATCTTTATTAAGAATATCATACTTATTATATAAAAATCTCACTCATCTTAAAACTTATAAATAACAGTAATACTAATAAATAAATTCAAGAAATATATTAAGAAAATAATTATACAGAAAGTTAAAATACATAAAATTTAAGAACTAGAAAAAAAAAAGAAAAACTTTAACAAGCATAATAATAAGAAATAGCTTAAAAGAATTTTTAAACTCATGAATAAATTATTACTTTTTATAAAAAAAAGAAAGCTAAGAGAAATCATGCTTTATAAAGAAAACATTTTTCAGAATATAAAGAAGAAATACTAAAAAAATTTAGAAAAATTAAATTTTAAGAATATTATCACATGCCTGATAAAATGAATAATAAAGATAAAAGAGAAATATGCAATTATCAAGAAAACTTTAACTTATAATATTAAGATACTTACTCATGAGTTTATTAAAAAAAAAAAAATTTTTTTAAAATATTAAATTAGAAAAATTAATAATAATATTAAGAAAGAAAGAGAAGCTAAGAAAGATTTTATTAAATACTTTCTACATGTTTATCAAGATCTGTTTTCTTACAAATCTTATAATAATATTACAGAAATGTTAATGCTAGATTTTATTAATTTTTACATAACATGAGACTATGCTTATGATAATTATCTAGAGATAATGATTAATAATAATAATAAAACTAAGAAATCAGAAGATAATGAGAATGAAAATCAATCAGAATCAGAAGAAAATTTATCAGAATCAGATGAGAATTATGAAGATATTTAATAAAAATAAAACAGAAGTTAAATAAAAGCATTCAGAGATATTAAAGCTAATATATTATTAGACTGTATAATAATAATATTAAAAATACCTTTTCTATACATATAATAACATTAGATAGTATATATAACTCAGGCTGAGAATAAGAATTATAAAAGAATTAAATTACTTTATAACTATAAATTACTTCATATTGCTTCATGATTATATCATTATATTTTACTTATTAATTAGTTAGCTATTATAATAGCTTTTAATTAATAAGTAAAATATAATTTAAAATATTATCATCAGATTACTTATATAATTTAATAAACTTTTTAAATATTAAGAAAGATTACTTTATCTGAAAATAAATAATATAAATATTTTATAATTTAATAAATTTCTAAATTTTATAATAAAGTATTAACATGTATATTATAAGTAAAATAATTTAATTATTTTTTTTATTTTTATATTATTTATTATCATTTTCTAAATGCTTAAAATATAATTATGCATTTATTAGCTTAGAGTATTATTATATATTAATATATATACTTACTTTCTAATAATAAAAAGAGTTTTTTATAAGTTAAACTTATTATGATTTACTTTATTAATTAGAAGTACTGATATTAAACTAATAACATTCTGAAAATAAGACATTTAAAATAATTTATTAAATAAATTCATAATAAGCAATTATCATGAAAGTTATTTTAATATTCTAATTAGATTAAATAATCTTAAAAATTATTTTATTAGTTTTAATTAATTAGAAATATTATTAAAAAATACACATGCTAGTATAATTACTAATACTTACATATATTTAAATAATATAATATAAGTAATTATTAATAATAATATATATTTTAATATTCTAATATTATAATTTGCAGTATTCATCAAGTAATTAAATATGATTAGAATTATTAGTAATATAAATCTTATAATAGCATTATAAATTCTTTAATTATTAATTTATTTCTTTTAAATTAAGTTTTTTAACTATAGAAAATAATCAGTTACTAGCTTAGCTATTAATTTAAATGAAAATAAACTAATTAATAAACTAATTACTTATTAAGAAATAATAATATTTTTAGAATAAAAATATATATATAGATTTTCATAATCATATTTCTTAATACTATTCTTATTCAGCTTTTCTTATACTTATTATATTATTTAAAACTTAATAATCTCTTATTTTTCTTTAGAAATTTTTTATAATAAATTCATATTTTTTCAAATATAATATAAGAATTGTACTGAAATAACATGATTTTTTTATTTTAAAATATAAAAAATCTCTTTATTCTGCATATACTAATAAAATAAGATAAAGATATACTTGTATAATGCTAGTAAATTAACTAAATTTACTTATTTAATAAATTATTACTAATTTTTATAATAATAGCAGAATATTTAAATTAAAACTTAAAAATTATTAATGTAATAGATAAGCTATAATGTTATTATAAAATTAATTTTTTAAAAGAAAATTTTTAATTTCTTTCTTATAAGTAAGAATATTTTTAGAAAGATAAGATATATTAATAATATAATTAGAAAGTAATATTAAATAATAAAAATAAAAATAAGTATTTTATAATAAAGATTAGAGAAATATTCTGCTTTTATAATTAAAACAAGTCTGATTACTAAATTTTATTAAAATTTAAAATTTAACTTTAATTTCTTTTTAATTTCATTATATTATATTTAAATATTATTTTCTAAAATTTTAATAAAATAATTAATAAGTTAATTAAATAAGAATAAACTCATCAGAATATATATAATATTTATAAAAATTATTAATTAACATCTTCTTATAATAAGTCTTTCAAGTAATTTTTTTTTTATTTTATTAAAAGAGTTTAAATACTTTAGAAATCTCTTATTTTATCATGCTGCTAATTCAGATAAAAATTATTACTTTTCTTTAAATATATTATTAAGAAAATTAGCTATTATTATTATTATAATATAAGATATTTTATAATAAATAAAAATTTTTTTAAAAATATATGCATGAAGAGCAGGCTTAGCATATTAAAATTATGCTATCTTATTATTTAATTTTAATAATATATTATTCTAGTATTATTACTAGTAATGAAAAATTATAACTTGTATTTTATAAGTTAAATAATTCTTAATTTTTTTTTTTTTATGAGAAGTAATTTAAAATTACTTTTTAATTAGAAGAATCTTAGCTTTAAAAAATTTAGTATTATTAGCTTTTCATTTCTTTTTCTTAATAAAATTTTTTTTTTTTTTAATATTTTTTTAGATAGCATTTTTATTATTAAAAATAGTAATAAGAGAATTTTTAATAAAATCTAGTTTCTGTTTTACAGCTAATTTAGAAGCATTTTAATTATATTTAGCTTAGAAATTAGTTCATTAATTAGTTTATTAACTAGACTAATATTATTAATACATACTAAAATTTCAGAATAGTAATAATAATTTTAGTTTTTTTTTATTTTTTATTCTTAGATAACATGAGAAAGTATTTAGAGTTTTTTTTAAAAATAATAAGATATTTCTAAATAAGCTGCTTATTAGCTGTCTTTACATGCTTAATTTTCTTGCTAAATTTATTTATTTATATAATTTAATTTCTAGTTTTTTTAATATAAATATTATCAGATAATTTAATATCAGTCTTTCTTTTCTTACTAGTACTAAGTCTTATTTTATAAATATTATTAGATATTTCTGTAATACTAATTAATTTATTAATTATTTTATTAAGTTATGTAATTCTAACTAGTAAAAAATAATAATATATCTGAAATTTCAGATATATTAAAAAAAATATTAAGCAGAAAGATAAGAAATGAGAAATAAGAAATAAAAACAGAATTTAATGCTAGAACTGAATCTGCTGATTAATTCATATATTATTTTATTAAAATAATATATTAGATAATATTCTTATTAAAAAGTATAAATAACTTATTATTTAAGAAAAAAATAATTTAAATAGAAGTAAACTAAAATATAATATAAAAAAATAAATTAAAATTATATTATATGTATATAAAAAGCTTATTTCTTCATATAATTTATTATATAAAATAAGATTAATATAATAAATAATAATATAACTTTAAAATCTTAATTTTTATATATATATTCTTATTTCTTCTTCTTACTTCTTTCTTTTTCTTTCTTTTTTCTCTTATAAGCTTAATAATTTCTAGATAAGTTTATTTACTAGAAAAGAAAATGAATTAATCTATAAATTAATCTTTTATAATAATTTAAATGTGATATTTACTTATTTTTTTTTTAAAAAAAATTAATTTTAAGATTAATTTATATTTTATTCTATAATTTAAATTAAGTAAATTACTTATAAAATAATTAAAAAAAAAATTTTTAAAAAAAATATTTAAATAAAAATTATATATAAAATTATTACTAGCTAGTAAATTAAGAAATACTATTAAAAATCTGATAATATGTTAATATTTATATTATTAAAATTAAAAATTTTAGATATTAATTAAAAATAACTATTATTTTTTATGAATTTCATTAGTATTAGAAATTTATAAATTTTCTAATTATAAAGTTTTTATTTTAGTATTTTATTTATAAAATAATGCATGATTATAACTTAAATTTTCATATTTAAAAAATAATTTTACAAGTATTATAAGAAATTATTAAGTTTATTATTATTAATAAATTTAAAAATAAGAATTTAAAGTTTATAATTATATATTTTTAATAAATTAATTAATAAATTAATTAATAATTAATCTCTGCATCATATATGCAAGATGTGTTATTATTTAAGTAAAAAACATGAAATTAATATAAGTATTTTAAAATTAACTTATTAATTATTATTATTTTAATAATAATAAATGAATTCTTAAAATAAGTAATAGAAATAATATAACAGAAGTAATAAATTAATTAATAAATTAATTAAAAATTTCTTTTATATATGTTTTCTGATTTTTTATAATAAATTAAGTTTTTATTTTTAATAAAATGATAATTATAATAATAATCTTCATGCTTGTATTAAGTTCTTATAATATTATACTTATGACAATAAGACCTTTCACTCATATTATGATTAAAAACATGTTTTGGCCGCATGATTGTTATAGACTTCCATACCGACCTCCACACCTCCCATCCCTGCTGTTGCATATTATTGACGACGACGCGAGAGTAAAAACAAAGAAAAAAAAAGCCCGCTGTCTGGGATTAATTGGCGACTGTTACATCCTCGACCGTGTCCAACACCACCATCCACGACATCCCGGGATAAGCTGGCACCTGATGGGCACTAGTAAACTGGCGGCAGGTGCAGTGACGATGCAGTCACTAATCAGCCATGCTTCGCCAAGAACTTCCGGAATAAATAAAAATGTTGAGAATTAAAAACACTCATGGGGTATCCATGGGGCCTTGGCCTGGAATACGAAGGCCGAGAGAAAGAGATGGAGGGAGGGAGGCTCTGTTATGAAACTGCAGTGGTGGTCATTTCTTAGGCATCTCATTTCATTTCGCTCGCGAAATTACGTAGAATGTTTGGGCTTTGTTTGTGGTGCTGGAAGATGAAACCGTTTTATCTCAAAATATCCCTCTGACCAAACAAATTTCAAAGACCTGGGGGGCATAGGACGGGTTTATGTACTAGATCTGTCGCGTTTTGCAATGCTGAGATGACATAGAGACTTGTAGCTCCAAGGGATGTTCGATTCATCGGCTCGCAAATGGACAGTGCTGCCCATAGAATACTTTTTATTGATTTTCCGTTCAGCCTTATGGATCGGAGAGGAGAGCCCAAAAGGGAATACAAGCTATGCGGGGAATAACCAAAATACGGAGCAAGCGTCTCCAAGAGTATGGTGGTGACGACAAGATAGCAGTTGGGTGGCTATGCGGGCTCGCCTATCTAGGAAATAGGACAATGCAAGATGCAGCATGCGCGACGGTATTAATAGGCCACCAATTATTCAGCTCTTCGGGCAGTAGCGGCATTTTCTCGGGTACTCCATACCTAAAATTGAGTCCGATATCACGGCACGGCAATCTGTTGATCGACCCAGGGACAAGCCCTCTTCCCAACCCAAAAACTTAGCAGAAACAAACCACCAAAATCAAGGCGACGGCACGAGGGATGAGACAATGCAATCCCGAATCCCAAAATGGTCCAGAAGTTGGATTTGAGCATGCCTGTCTAGATATGATTGCGTCTCCACTATTGTATGCTGTAGCCGCCATCTTTTGATCGCAGGAATGAATTCCTGTTTTCCCCTGCCAAGGCCAACTCCAACTTTTGATAACTACTTATCTTCAGACTTGAGACTCGAGAGGGCCTATTATTAGTTGAAAATTCGAAGACGCGTTCTATAATCGCGCCTAGATCCCACTGTAAGCTAGCTAGTCATGGCAGGATTCCAAGGACACAGCTCGTCATGCTGTTTTATTTTGCTGCCTGTTTTAAAAAAGCATTGTGGAGTAAGAATGGTCAAGTGAAGGATTAGAAAGCGGCAATGGAAGCGCCAGGCTTGGGAGCCGCGAATGGTATCAAGGGATTTTCGGTTAGCATCCCACAGTATTAAGGCCCAACATTTTTCGGTCACAAGAGGTCCAGGTGGCTCATATGAGGACGTGCTTCTCGAGGAGGCGACTGGAGCTTATCAAGGGCCGATTACGCTGCGAAACTCCTCCACACCTACGGGAATGATGTCGGGCATGATGGCGCGTGCAGCCACGAGATTAGAGAAGAGCGAATGCCGCTTGAACAAATATTGTGTTCGGAGTCTGCCGCTAAAGCTTTGATGAACATTGGAAGCCTGAACGAGCTGATCGAGCTCCTTCCAAAAATGGACGTTTGAACTCTAAGCTACGATGTCACGTGCCATTTTTCTGTGCTGGACGAACAAACAAAGCAAATATGCTTGGCGCACACTGATCGGATCCTCGCTTAGCTAAGCGCACACAACGCCGCCAAACTGACACAAAATATTGATTCGATCTCAATTTTGCTCCCCTTCGACAGGCTTGACTTTTTACCACACCCGTCGACTAACACAAGCAGGTTCAAGATGTGAGTACTTCCCAATGGCACTCTCGTTGTCAAATACAGCTGATATTAATAATAATTTTTCAGGAGTCACCGGAAATTCGAAGCGCCTCGACACGGTTCGTTCCTCTACGATGCAATTTTGGCGGAGTTTATGCGATATTCGTTTTTTGAGGGAATGGGTTGGCTAACAAGTGATTTGGAATTTTACAGGCTCCCTTGCCTTCCTGCCGCGAAAGCGCAGTTCCAGATACCGTGGAAAGGTTAAGAGGTCAGTCAGAACTCACGATTGGATGGCAAGTGGGAATATTGAATACTGAACGTGTTTGGAAATAGCTTCCCCAAGGATGACCCCAAGAAGCCCGTCCACCTTACCGCCGCCATGGGCTACAAGGCCGGTATGACCACCACCGTCCGCGACCTCGATCGTCCTGGAGCCAAGATGCACAAGAAGGAGATCGTTGAGGCTGTTACCGTCGTCGAGACTCCTCCAGTGAGTACCTCCAATACTTCAATTCCGAAGGAAAGTCAAGTCACTAACGTTGTTAATTGCCAGATGATCGCTGTCGGTGTTGTCGGATACATTGAGACTCCCCGCGGTCTTCGATCACTCACTACCCTCTGGGCCGAGCACTTGAGCGACGAGATCAAGCGACGGTTCTACAAGAACTGGTACAAGAGCAAGAAGAAGGCTTTCACAAAATATGCCAAGACCTACTCAGAGAACAAGGGCGCCTCCGTCACCCGCGAGCTCGAGCGCATCAAGAAATACTGCACCGTCGTCCGCCTTCTCGCACACACCCAGATCCGCAAGACCCCTCTTAAGCAGAAGAAGGCCCATCTTATGGAGATCCAAGTCAACGGTGGCTCCATTGCCGAGAAGGTCGACTTCGCTCACGGCCTCTTCGAGAAGCCAATTGAGATTGACAGCATTTTCGAGCAAGATGAGATGATCGATGTCATTGCCGTCACCAAGGGTCACGGTTTCCAGGGTGTCACAAGCAGATGGGGAACCAAGAAACTTCCTCGCAAGACGCACAAGGGTCTCCGAAAAGTTGCTTGTATTGGTGCCTGGCATCCTTCCCACGTCCAATGGACTGTTGCTCGTGCTGGTCAGGACGGTTACCATCATCGTACCTCTGTCAACCACAAGATCTACCGCATTGGCAAGGGCTCTGATGAGGGCAATGCTTCCACTGACTTTGATGTCAGCAAGAAACAGATTACTCCGTAAGTAACCTATTTTATATTTCAATTCCCTAGAGAGTTACAGGACTAATATCGCTTTAGCATGGGTGGCTTCGTCCGATACGGTAACGTTAAGAACGATTTCCTCATCATCAAGGGATCATGCCCTGGTGTTAAGAAGCGTGTCATGACCCTCCGAAAGACCTTGTACCCACAAGTTAGCCGAAAGGCTCTGGAGAAGGTCGACCTCAAATGGATCGATACCTCCTCCAAATTCGGCCACGGTGCCTACCAGACTCCTGCCGAGAAACGGGCGTTTATGGGTACACTCAAGAAAGATTTGGCTGCTGCTCCATAAGGTGTTTCTTTTCTTTCTTCTTCTGGTCGGGGTTGATTTGTGGAGCATGGTTAATTATCTTTTCATCAAAGCGATTGATATTGTATCTACATGATGACGAGAAAAATTCAAAGTCTACGGGTTCTTCGCTTGTTTTCATAATAAATGTGTATGATGATTGATGTGCTCTGATGGAATTCCTCCCCCTTGGATTAATTGAGTGGATAATATTGTAAAAGAAATGTATATCGGATCAGTATCTTCGTGATCTCGGTGGAGTATTGCGTAGGCACGAACATTTCCAGGACCAACCTACGAAGCACTACCATGTCAGATCCAACAAAACTATAGATTTTTTTTCCAACACCCGAGCAGAAAAAATACTTATGGCGCGCCAGTCCCTCCCGTCGTGGCTTTCCGCACGCACAGTCGCTGGTCGACAAGAACTGCCTAACCCTCGCCATTGCGTCATCGCGATTCCTCAAGGTGCCAATATAAATCAACCCTCAACTGCCCGCTTTGCCTCGCTTCTTCGCTACAAGCAACCACAACTCTCAATCCGAGAAACAAGCCCATTCTCATACGTCACTCTTCCAGCTTCTCGAAAACAGATATATCAAGCATCGTCCAGCCTCCGAACCCGCCTCCCCTCCTCGTTTTACCCTATCGCGAGATACATCTCGTCCCGCTCTCCCGCAGACAAAACCAACAGCTCGCCGGCATCATCTAGGACGGAACAAGGCTCTACTACCCCTGAACATCAATCAGTTTCGCTTCACGAGACAGTATACGAATCTAATACTATGGCATCCGACGACGCATACGCTTCCTTTCTGGACAAAGCCAACGCCGATCCATCGGCTGGCGTTCAGAAATCCTCAGACTCTTCTGGTGGATTCCACTCCACTAAGACCGTGGACGACGGCCAGAAGCTTCCGAAGGCACTCAAGGATGTAGACGCATTCTACATCTCGGACTCAGACGAGTCGTTCGAACCAGTGGCTTTGGATTGGGAAGATGCGGGGAAGGGAAAATGGCCCACTACGGGTGAGTAATGGTCTCCTTTGATGCAGGTCCTACCGACAATATGTTTGGACGAAAGAAATATATATAGGTTAGGAGGCTCCGCTAACATTAGTTTTTTTCCAATCTAGCTCAATTCAAATCTCTCATTCTCCCTTCTTCCGACAAGGCCTCCGATCTTGAAGCTTCCACCTTATCCGAATCCAAATTCGACCCTCGTAACCAATATACAAAGGTGTTCGATTCCATTCGGACCGCAATTTCGGGTTCAGACAAATCCGATGCTGAGATTAAAATATATAGAATCCAATATGACAATACCCGAGCCGAGTATTGGGTCGTTGGCCTAGACAAGGATGAAAAGCGGCTGGTAGGCCTGAAAGCCAAAGCAGTTGAGAGCTAGATGAGATACGGATATAGGATATACCTCAATTCTTAGGTTTCCTGAAACATTGTTTTATATCTGCTCTGTTGGGTTGGTTTGGTGGAGATAGTGATTAATGTATTTGGAACCGGCATGACCAAACATTTATATTTGCATTAGCCAAGTACTTCAGACGTTTGGGACATACATTTGAAGTAAAATGGCGTCTCGGCATGCATGAGTTATTAAACTAGAAGCCGATTGCTTGACGATCTGCTTGCTACTGATAACGTTTCGCATATATGTACATACATCCACAAAGCCGAGGCTGTCGGAGCTCATCATTTTGTAGAGTATTGAGGGATAGCAGGTTTTTTAATTATAAGATTAACTAATTACATACATGCCACTTCACTGTGTGCTTTCTATTCATAGAATCAAAAGCTCCAGCTAGCCAAGTGATACGATTACATCCACCAAATCCATCACTTCGCAGGGAAGAGGCACAAATTAGTATAATTTGCCCACGAACGTAACGACTTTTTTCTTGTCAATTCTGGTTATCGTTCACCCTCGCTATACATTGGGAACCTCTCGTGGTCGAGCATATGCAGTTTCATAGGCCCAAGCAGGCTCTGTTTTAGGGATACCAGGCTCGTTAGCGAGGTTCATGCGCGAGAACCGATTATACGCATAAATGGACTGGCGTTTGGGATTGGGAGCGCTGTTCTTTGGCAGCTGTTCATTGTGGGACAATGGACGGATCTCTGCTGGGCCTTCGGGATCAACGATGGGTGGTACGCCGAGTGCTTTGTTGATCATGTTGTGGGCTGGAATTGAAAGGCCGTGGAAGACGATGGAGAAGAGGACGAGCCAATAGACGGCTGGTTAAAGGTTAGATCACTTCTTCAGATGAAGCTGTCGGAAGCGCTTACTTGGGCCTAATGCTCTGATGAGATTTGTCTCTTCAGCATCCCCTTCGCCTAGTTCGGGGAATAGATGGCGGGTATGTTCGAGGTAGAACACCGCGCCAATTCCTATTATAGATTATCAGCATTGCTATTTTAGTTGGCATCAAGTAGACTCACCGATTGGACCGTAATAACCCATGAATAGCGCTTCCTTCCAGTTCTTGCAAACTTTCGGCATGATCTTGTAGGTCAAGAGGATAGCAGGGAGACGACGGAAGACCATGACAAGGAAACCCAATCCGATAAGACGAGGTAGGGTGATTCCGGTGACATCCGGCTGGTGGAATTCACTCCATGGAAGAATGCTGCCGATATACATAAAGCCACCAAAGTTGAGGAGAACGTCGATGCACGAGTTAACCTCGTCATGGCGAGCTTCGGATTCTTTAAGGTAGCCGCCATCCCAATTCAGGGCGTTGCCGGCGACGAAGCACGCAAGGAGGTCATCGGTCCCGAGGGCGCCGCATGTCCCTACAATAAAGAACTATAAAGGTATTAGGCGAATGCTTTAGCATTGATTGAAAGTGGAATGACGAATACTTACGCCTAATGCGGCAGGCCAGAGAAGATAACTCTCGTTGTCAATCCATCTCCTACTTACCGTCAGCAACTTATCAGGGTTATGATATTGGATATCGAGATTTGCGTACCTCTTCAAGCAGAACTTCAAGATCTTGCAGCTACCATAGCCGCAGACAGCGCCATAAACCACACTCATGAGGACAATGTAAAGCCATGTCTCAACGGCCCACATCTGAAGTGCCTTTCCAATTCCTCCGCCGAGGCGACCGACTTCGCCAGACCGTGCATGGATCCCGCCTGCATGGCTGGCGCCAGCACCTGGAACATTTGCGTAGCGAATGAGATAGGTTGCTAGCATGAGGAATGGAAATCCGAAACCATCATTGGCGCCGGCTTCAGAAGAGATGATCTCGCGGAGATCACGAGCAACGAACTTGTCAGCAAAAGGACCCTTGGCAATGGCCTGGGAGAGAATTGGGTCGGTGCAGGTCACGCAAGAGCCAATGACAAGTGCGGCAAGCTAGAAGGGTTGTTAGAAGTTGACATTTCGAAACTGGGAGATGGAGCAATGCGTACTAGAGTGAGCTTTGGGATCGTCAACATGATGCAACCAGTAGTGCATAGCCACATGATGGTCATGACGGGAATGAGACAAATCAACATTTCCTTCCAGCGAGTCAACTGGTATTTGGCAGGTAGTTGGAAGCCAGCAATGACCAGCTGAACTCCAATCACAACACGGGTGATGCCCTATAGAAAATTCAGTGTTCCATTGTCTTTAAGGTAATAGGTCGGATAAGGGGCTCTGTGCATACAAGTGTAATGGCATTCTGCTGGCCAGGGGTTGCAACACCCCATCTTTCAGCGTCGATGAACTTCGAGGCAATCGGACCTAAAAGTATCCCTATTACAACCGCAGGCACTGCATAAATAACAAGATTAGAAAGCTGTCCATATATTATCAATCCAATTGTCCGACTACTTACGTGCTTCTCCAAGATACCAGACATTCTTGATCTTTGCGGAGATGAATCCATAGAGCAGAATGAATGCTCCTGGTATATCATTAACGGAACAGCACTCCTGATGATTAAAGGGTGGTCCGCAAACCTAGGACCGAGAGCACGATGTTCAGCTCGCTAACATCGAGATTCGGCATCTTTTCTGGACGAGGAGTGGGACCCTGATACTGCCTGCAGTACGCCTAATTCAGATGACTTCCGACGAAACGTCGACGGTTCTCTACCAGAGAGAATATTAAAACATAAACAGCAAAAAAAGATGTGATGAAGAAATGAAAAGAGAAGCAATGCTTGGAAAAAAAATGAAAGACGGTGGCCAAGAGAGTCTTAATAAATATCTTTCCTGGAATCGAGAGGAGTCAACACAAGCAGCTCTGGCCATCAGCTTCATTCGAGTTGGTCTATGGGAGTAAGTAATGCATATTTTTCTCCTTCAAACAGACGCCGTCGGGGGCTCCTCCATAAAATGTATGCGGTGTGACAACCGTGGAAACCCAATCTGGCTTTCCACCTCGGCGGCGGCGGCGACCAGTATTACATCGCGGAGCGCACCCCGAGCCCGTATTCAGGGGGTGATTTCAGCTCCCGAGTCTGATCTCCGATGCCGGTTTGCAAAGGGGATCCCGGAGACCATCCGCTTGGCCTTAATGACGACGATCGGCCATGATCGTCCCGTTCCTCCCCTCCAAATATTGCTAACGAGTCCCTGGGATATAGGACTTCCATCAGGACAGGTTACCAGTAATTGTCTATTGTACGCCGTATGGCAATCATCCAGGAAGTATTGCCTTTCTTCAGAGGGGTATATCCAGTAGTATCAGCGGGAGCGCACCGTGCAGGTACCCTCTTCCAGGTGGGCCAGATATCGGCTCTGATGTGGGTTAAACTTCGACCAGCGTGTGAATGACAAATTGGCAATCACTGTCGGTTGCAGATTCACCGACACACTACGCAAGACAAGAAAAACTCAGTCCTGGATATCGACAAGCCCGCCGCGCTTTGTAGAGTAGCAGAGGAGACGTCAAAGGGAGGAGGTGGAGAGCCAAGACGCTCTGCCAAGCTGTGCCCCCAGGCGGAGCGGGAATCTTTGGCCAGATAAACAGGACCCTTGTCTCGGGACACGACGAGGAATCAAGACTAGTGCACAGCACATCATCGGTTAGCCGTTCACTATAGCGTCTTTGGCTGCTCAAAACCGCTAGTTCTGCGCGAGTCATGATTATCAAGTGGGCGCTGGCGGAGCGGCGAGATGACTTTGGCCCCTGGAGCGGCTTGGCGCTAGTTTCAGATGCACCACCGCCAACCGCTTAAAACTGCAGACGTTCAGGATGTGATATTTCGACCAAGCAGATCGAATACTCACAGGTTCTGGACACAGATAAGAAGCTCTAAATAACTTTATATGGCTTTGCATTGGGTCCACCGCTCAAACAAGCTTATACCCTCCGTCGCTCTTTTTGGCTATCGTTGGCTCTGAAGGCGATTTGCGCAAGGACGTGAGACCCAATAATAGGCGCGAATGGATCTGATATGACTTGTTCATACGGACAGTGCACCAGATGACTAGCATAACTTCCGCTAGGGTTTCCGATGCACAGGTTCCTCCCGAGCTGGACCGGAATGTTCTTGATGGGCACTTGCCAGCTCACAATCTTCCGGCGAAAGGACGCTGGAAAGAACGGAGAATGCAATACGGGAAGGACCATTTAGCACGGATCTAAGTACCGGTCCTCGGACTAGTCATGGTGATCACACCAAGTCCTCGTTATTCTCCTTTTTAGGGCCGGAACGCGATCTTATCTCGTTCCAGCTTGTAAAACTATTTACTGGTTGACTCCACACAGGACCACCATCTGAAGATTCACGATTTTCTTCTATTTTGAATGCAAAAAGATATGTTTAGACCTACAAAGACTCAAGAGAAGCTTATAAATGCTTAACAATTGTAGCTTCTCAGCAACGACGACACTTTGAAGCCATTGCAGCATCTCCGCGGAGATAATGCATAACTTTTGGATGGCGTCTCGCCCACCCCGCCGAGCATCTAGTGGCTTTTTGTTGACTCTTTGATTTCGATCCAGATCTCAGCTCGGAGCCGTTGTGTGCATTATGTCTGTTTTCCTTTCGCTACTCTTAATCTCTTGGCATCTAGCCCTAGAGCCTGGATGAAAAATGGCTAAGCATCAGATTCGACACAATTGAAGCTTATCTCAAATTGGCTGGGTCTTCTGTGTTAAGTCGATTCTTCAAACTTCAAAGTCCGGTTATACGGCAATATTCAGCTGGCTCGGTGCATCTTGTCCTCCAACTGCCCTGGATATCCACATGCCCGTGCTCTCGGACCTTTCCTCGCGGCATGTACTTCCATTTTGAGAAGAGTGCGAATGATATCATGAACGTTTGACATGAGAGATACCGGGTGATCCATGATTTCTTCGATCGAGCAACAAACGGCAGCGGAGTTGTGTTGGTTTCAGAAGAGTGTATTTCTTTTGATATTCTATATCTTGTTTAGGATTCACTGTTTAGTTCATAGATACATACGAACGCAGGGTCTGCTTCGAACTCTATCACTTCACGGCTCCCCGAGAACAGGAAATTCTCATACATGTCTGATTCCAGCGTATCGTGCCTTGCATTGGGAGTCGTCGATGTATCGATAACCATACGAGAGAGGTTAGGGCTAGTGGTGCTAACGTCTGCTATGAGGACTGTACTGAAAGGGAAGGTCCTAAGCCAGTTGACCAGCGTCCTGATAGATGAAATGGTGGTCTCCGCGGCCAATAACTACTTTTCACCTTCGATTGAAATGACTCAAGATTACCCTTAAGCTAACGGGGTGATAGCTTCCATTTCGCGTTGTTGGTCTTTGAACAAGTCTGTAGTTCAGATGATTGATTTGATCCCGAGTATCTTATATTTCGCTGACTTGATGCCAATAGCTAGTGACTTGAGATTCGACAGCATAGACTGAAGCCTGTTGAAGAGGCAAGGAAACTTCCCAGCCCAGATAAATCGTCAATAAGTTCTTTACGACAAGGCATTGCTTAGATGTCTGAAAGGAGGTCGTCCACAGTCGATTCTTCGTCCTTTGCCGCTTGTTGCTCCGTGAGCAACTGTTGAGAACAGTCCGCTTCATCGGCCTCAAATGTCAATTTCTTTGCCCTCTGGCCGTAGACGGCTGCCGCACACGCCACACGAGCAGCCACGTGAGTCCCGGCCAAGCGAGCGTGCGACGGTACCCAATGAAAGAGAATCTGTATGCCGCGGGACTTTAGCACATACGACATTGTGATGATCTGTTTGATTAGCCCGCTATAGACATAGGTATGCCACGGTCGATATCTAAGTATTTCCGATAAGCTCTTTCTAGAGCCCGAGTATATATCAAGAATTAGGGGAATATCTCCGGCGTGTGAGCGCTTCGGAATTTCCGATTCGACGTTGTCAAGGGCTTGTAAAAGGGCCAGATAGTTGACCAGTTCTGATCCCCCGTGGCCCTCAACGCGATAGCCTCGCGGTTGCCATCCAAAACTGCTCGATCGAAACGCAACACCAATTCCAGACGCTCCATCGGATCGGACTGATGTGCCGACCCAGTAAACCCAGCGATTAGGATCTTTGGCTACACGTTTTACTTCTCTTCTAGCCATCGTTGGAGAAGTCATTTTGCCCTTGTTGGTGATGATTTCTCCCTGGAACACGAATTTATTGCTTGGAATATCCAGCTTGGGTGGGTGTGCGTATCGCTTGTAGTAGATGGGAAGTGAGCCATGAGTATAGTCGGATTCGAGCGTGATTGTATCGAAGTTTTCTTCAAACAACTTCCTGACGCTTAGTTTCGGGCCATTCTCTGGGGTTTGGAGCTCTGATGACTGTCCAGCATCTTCAGCCGGGCTTGGCTGCGCAATCGGGGCATCTATCGAATTTGTGGTTGTGTCTGAAGACCTTATGGTAATAACGACGTCGAACGCTCTAGTCTTAGGATTTTCCGGTTGTGGAACCGAGGAATGGGAAGGTGAACGCATGGTTGATGGCAAATGGAGAGTTGTACCTCAACAGATCTGACTGTCTTTGCGAGAAAGAGATGGTATGCCAGGATGTGTTGGTCTTCCTGTCATGTCCTGGAAAGCGAGCCTTCTTCACCTGGCGGTCGGGCCACGTGACGGAGTGAATCCATGGGCTGGTGACTTGGAACAGTCTTCCACTGGCTTAGTAAGGGCTTTGCTACTTGTAGTAAGGCATTTGCCGGTCCTTTTGGGCTTTGGTATAATTTCCATCGGGCATAATAGCAGTAGAGCGACTTCTAGAGGCCTAGAAGTCTAAAGGAATGACCAACAAGATACGCATGTTGATGGCGAAACCATTAAGTTTTCGCTTCTATATCAATAAGAATAGAGAACATGAGTATCATACTGAGCTATTCTACCATGATATTAAGAATTCGATGCAAGACCGACGACTCTGCCAACTAACTATATATACCAGAAGTCCGCATCAACAACATTTCTGCCTGCATTTCCCCTTTTTCATCAGTCTTTATACCGAAAGCGGCTAGTGGCGGGTCGCTCCATCCTTTGATTTCCAAGTGGGCCAAGCCACCCGCAGGCTTTATACGAGGCGTCCAGCGCCATCAGGGCCACAGGCTTTCACAAGCAGGGCTAAAAGGGACGCCCGAAAGGCTTGTCAGGCTGGATCGAAAGAATTGCAACGTTCAGTGACATTTTCTCGATTATTGGGTGTATGAGTGTGTGTGTTTCCAGCACGACGTTTTGGAATGTCGCGTGGCGACTGAAGGGACGGGCCTACGGGATTTCTGGCTGGCAGGACTCCAATAATAAGACAAAAAGAGTTAAAGACATCCAATGGAGCATCCTTTCGGCCTGTTATTAGTTCTTATTAGTATGAATCCATGATTATTTATTATTGTTCCTGATGAGAGTCTGACTTGCTGCCAGGATTTGGCGCTGGCGGTGGATCGTGACCCAGTACAAAACCCACTGCCTCCGAACACGTAAGCGCCAGGGGGATCACTTTAATTTCGGAGGTTTTAACCAATCGGAACCAAGTATATCGGATATTTAATTACTTCTCAGCTTCTATTGGATAAAAACCCAGAGCCAAGACTATTATTTAACCAATCAAACAACCCCTTCACGAAAACCTCGAGCCAAGCCTTTGCACATGGCTTCAAGCTTTCATCCTGTGAAAGTTGTTTGTATTGGTCCCGATGAAGGCATTCAAGAACACTCGAGAAAAACGTCCAGAAGAAGAAGAAATAAAAGCAGGAAGACGAAGAGGGACAAGAAGCCTTGATCTCCGCGGCAGGTTGTACTGGAAATCCGACTGGTAACACTCATTCTTATTGGTGTGGTTGCTTCTCCATCTGCAGGTCAAGAGTTTTGGCTGAATGACCCCCTGAATCCACACGATCGCTGGACAAAGCAAACCTGGCAGTGTGATCCACCAATCTCTTACACCGCGCTCTTTGTCCCGCTGTATCATCATCACTGATCAGCTAAAGAAAAAAAATAATAAAAAAACTGCGCTTCATTTCCAGGCTGCTGGACTTGGACTCGCTCGATGATAGGCTTGCGGGATTCCGTAGATGATGTCAAGCGCTGGTGTTTGATCAACCCCTGTGCATCAGCAAATAATATCCGCCAGAATCAGCAAAATGAAATAATAATTGCACCAAGGGTCCTAAACCCACAGAGTTATCCTTCCCGCCTTGACCCTTGCCCTGCAGGTGAAAAATTCTAAGCTGTTTTTCATTATTATTGAATTTCACAGTGACTTAACCTTGTGACTCCCTGGCTTCTTCTCTCCTTTTCTTCCTTTCTGTAAACCAGCCAGCCAGCCAGAAGTTCTGTCATGCACCAATCTATGCCGTGAAAGTCGAAATATCAAACCACAGAACTAAGAGAGTGATCCATTAAAATTCCCATCTCCTCTAGTTAGTTCAGATCGGGCTTCCGGAAGCTCTCCAGTTCTGTGCAGATTGTTTCGATTTCTCGTGTTGTGGTGCTTCTAGAACAACTCCTCCTCCCTTCACGACGGTTGCGCGGACTGCGACTGACGCGGTCTCTAAAACTAGCTTATTTTTGTCTGTTTCTGCTTCCACTTCGCTCCCATCTTTCTCCTCCTCCTCTCCATCTACTATACTCTTCCTCTCCAGACCTTCCGCCCTACCAAAGCTTGCTTTCTGCTCTCATTTCGACCGGCTTCAGCTCATCAATTAATCTCTTCCTGCCACGCCTCTTCCTTATCTACCCTTGACAAGGCCCACCGGTTCCACTGCCAATTCCCCCAAGCCATCCTGTGAAGGCTGCCTTCGAGCAGATTGCTCAAACCCTGACCAATTTCTCCTCTCTGGTGGCCCGTTTTACTCCGTACGCACATTTTGATTCATTGATTCATTCTTGGTAAGAGATCTTCCCTAAATTCCTTTTTCCTTCCAATTCCATTCCTCAATTCCACAGCCGGTTGAGAGCTTCTGCATTGCCCCCAAATCCCTGTTAGGAGCTCATCTCCGATCATCCTACATTCGCTGACCTGATTCGTTAGTCTTTTCTTCCTTTGCTAGGTCTCTTCTCCTGTCACTCGTTTGACCGTCGAACCTCCTCCTTCCAGGCATTGATTGTGCCATCCACTCGTTCACACTTGCGTTTGATACTGCCACGTTACCCACTACCTCCTCCGAAGAGACCACCGTCTTCCTTTCCGGGCCTCGTGGAAACCTCCTTGCGAATATATCCATGCGTTATTTCTCGATATACGGTTCGTCGGTCTGAGCGGGTCTGGCATACGTACGCGGTGAGAGGTCGGAGGATTCTCTTCTTTCTCACTCTTCATAATGGATCCCGACGGCGGTCGACCCAGGAACGTACCGCATCTTCGTCTCAACTCTGGCTATGAAAATCCTTTCAATGACCGACGGGAAACGGAGTCACCGATGTCTTCTTCTCGTCCATTAATCGCACATCCTGAACCTCCTTATTCACCCATGGGTAGACCTAATGCATCAGCAGAGCACTTAGCTATTCCAGGACCACGGCCATATCTCGAAACAAGTCGAAATGTTTCTGGCGGAGGCCTATCAACCACAGCTTCTTCACGAAGAACCAGTTGGAGCTCGGACGCAGGCAGTCGCAGTTCACAAAACTACGCAGAATATCCATTTGGAAACTCGAGGGTTCCTTCACGGGCGGACAGTGACGAGATTATCAATACACAGACAGTAGCTCAGCGGTTCGCTATAACGCCGGATAAAGACTTAATAGTCTACCCGCACGACGTAGAGAAAGATGACGAGCTACATAATCCCGGTCCCGATGATAAGAAGCGAGATTGTCAAATCTTCTCAAAGAGAGGTTTAGCAAATGTTGGTGCTTTGGCTTTTCTAATCTTGGGAGTATTGGCTCTTTTCATTGGATATCCAGTTGTGTACGACTACCAAGAACCATCTTTTTTTCGGGCTCAAGCTGACTCTTTTTGACCCTGTAGGACATACGCAGATAAACTCTTTAACCCTGCTCCTCTGGGATGTGCAGGCGATCCATTGTGCATTGATGCGAAAATTCCGTTATTAAAGAATATCAGGACCTCTTTGATAGATCCTGACACTCCCAACTCGGCAATGTCGAAAAAGACTGCGGATGGAAAGACTTGGAATTTGGTGGTATGTTTTGTTGTGCAAAGGCGGTATATTCTAATGCTGACCCGAATCAATATAGTTTTCGGACGAGTTCAAACGAGATGGTCGTACATTTTATCCTGGCGATGATCCTTATTTCCAGGCAGTAGATATTTGGTACGGTGTCACGCAGGACTTGGAGGTTTGTGCCCGATTCTAGTATGGGAATAACAAAATGCTGATTAGAGCTCAGTGGTATGACCCGGACGCTGTAACAACGAAAAACGGCAAACTCGAGCTACGTTTTGATGCTTTTCAGAATCATGGGTTGAATTATCGGTCGGGTATGGTGCAGTCTTGGAATCAGCTCTGCTTCACCGGTGGACGATTGGAGGCTAGCATATCACTTCCCGCTCGTGGTGATACTTCAGGTCTGTGGCCTGGTTTTTGGTCTATGGGCAATCTCGGGCGGCCAGGCTACGCTGCAACTACCGAGGGCATGTGGCCTTATACTTATCACGACAAGTGCGATGTGGGTATCACCGCCAACCAAAGCTCAAACGACGGCCTCAGTTTCCTTCCTGGAATGAAACTCCCGGCCTGTACCTGCAGCAATGAGGATCATCCAACGCCTGGAAAATCACGAAGCGCTCCGGAAATCGATGTGATCGAAGCTAGTGTGCATAACCTGATCAAGGATGTTCCTTCAACTATTGGTGATGTATCGCAGAGTGCGCAGATCGCACCTTTCGATATTTGGTACATGCCAAACTATGGTTCGTACCCTTTTTTTTCGTTCAATTTTCATTTGGGAAGTGAGCTAATATGCCTCGTTAGAATTTATGGAGTTATATGATCCTAAGGTCACCCATATCAACGATTATCGTGGCGGACCATATCAACAAGCTATTTCAGGAATCACCAATTTGAACAACGATTGGTACGACGGCAAAGCCTACCAGGTCTACGCCTTCGAATACACTCCCGGCGCAAAAGGGGATATTACATGGTTCGTCGGCAAAGACAAAACATGGAAGCTCGATCACCGCTCTATCGGACCGAATGGTAATATTGGGCAGCGAGTTGTTCCCACTGAACCTCTGGCATTAATCATGAATTTGGGAATTTCTGGAAGTTTCACGTTCCTTAACATGACAGGTCTTGCACCTTTGCTGCCTGCAACGATGAGGTTCGACTACGTGAGAATCTATCAGGATCCTAATTCAGTTAGTGTGACGTGTGACCCGCCGGGAATGGGCACGACAGATTATATTCGGAAACATAAGGAGGTGTATGCGAATCCTAATTTGACGAGTTGGTATGTTCATTATGCTCTCTCACTTTTCAAAATTTTCCTTCCCTTAGCAGAATGTGATTTTTTGAATAGCTTTCACTGACACAATTCTTCTCATCCAGGTCACAAACGGACTACACATGGCCCAAGAACAGCTTTGTTCATGGTTGCTAAAAAGCCTTCCTTCCCCTCCTATCTATAAAATGCTCCTTTCCTATACCCAGAGACTCCATAATGATGAATGTCCCTCTCACCATCCTAATTCCCTACCCCATTATACCCAAACATGCATGGTTTTCATGTTAATTCCCTTTTCCTTTTTTCTTGTACATGTACGACTACCATTCTGGCATTTCTTGCTGTACCTTTTTGTCATACCAAACCCTTTTTTTCTCATGGCTTGTTTTTCCCATCACCGATACATCGCTCTTCTAAAGCACCCACTTTTCTCCATCGTCATTGCAATTGACTGCATTTAGCGCGGGCGGGCGGGCAGGCATTTGGCGCAAACAAAAAAGACTCAAGAGACCAAAGAGACATAATGTTTATTTTCCCTTTTTTTTTCGTTGTCATCATCAAAATACAGGCTCTGGCGCTTGGTTCTTCTTCCTCTTTTCTTCCGTCTCACCTTTTTTCGTTTTGCTGTATGAGGTGTACATATTAATTTGGAATTGACGGACTGTTTTCACTAATTTTGCTTTTGGCGGTTGCGCATCATTCGTTCAATGATATGTATAGATGGGTCTTCGGGGTATTTGTCAAATATAGAGCAAGGATTGAGCGAGTCCATTTGCTACATCAGTAATGGATTCCAAGAAGATCAAATTAACTAAACTAAACTAAACTATGTAATGGGATATATGCAAAAGCAAGAAATAAAACCGCTAGCAATGAAAATTCCAAGAAAAAGTCCAAACAATCAAGGCAGCAATCCGCCGTATGTATCATATAAAAACACAGATAGGCGTATGTGCTGTTTCTCTTTATCGTCATCCATTCTCCCACCACCTCCTGCTCCTCCTCTCGGTCGACAGTATTATGTAAATGTGATTATAGTAGAGATATCATACGAAATAGACCCGTATGCCAAGTACCCTCCCATTTCGTTATCTGTTTACCTCCTTTTCAGTCTTTCTTCCTCTATTTTCAGTGTCTCATCGAGTAGGTCCCATCTCATAGATCTGTTCCGGGACCGGCCCCGCATGCGTCGGATGCATCCCGTTATTCGGGCTTCCTGGCGTCGTTGTGCTCGCCGACATTCCGCCGGCACTCAACGGGCTAGGCGGACCCATGCTCACGCGTTGTTGGTTATAATACTCCGCTGCTTGACCGCCCGCTGGTTGTGGATGTAAACCCGGTGAGCCAGGCATTTCAGCCTGTCCACCGACAACACCTTGCTGGGGCAGCTGCTGTGCACCTTGCATTCCTGTCGAGCCGAGCATTTCTGCCATATCGGGCTGGGGCTGTTGAGGTGGTTTGTCGTAACCGTATGAAGGGGGTGGTTGGGAGTGGTCGAGAGGCTTGTTGTCCTGTGGGACGGGTGCGTAGTAACCGTTGCCGGTGTTGGGCTGAGCGTGTTCGTAACCGCCGCCAACTGGTGGTGGAATTCCGCCAGCCGGTCCGCCAGTAGTGAGATTGCTTTGATTGGCGTCATCACGCTTCTTTTTCACGCAGCAGAACCAAACAAGGAATGCGGCAACTGCAGCCACAGCGGCGCAGGATCCAACGGCGATACCGGCAACCGCTCCACCGCCAAGGCCAGACTTCTCCGGGGGAGGCGTAGGAGAAGGAATTGGACTTGTTGTATAAAAAGGATCTTTGCTAGAGGTAGACCTGGATGTCGTTTCAGCTCTGCTCCTAGAGCTAGACGGGGTAGCTGATGGTAGGCCGAGAGAGGAGCCGGCGCCTTTAGTGGTGTAGGAGGGACCATATACCGATGCGTAGTATTCAGTGAGTTGCTGCACTTGAGATGTGACGGAAGCCAATGAACGGCAGCCGAAGAGCCGCGATCCTCCGCCAAAAAAGTATGTACCGCAGTATGGTTCGGTGGTGACGGTACATTTCAAGATCCGCTTATTTTCCTGGCACGCACCGTCGCAAGGATCACCGTAATTAATACAGCTTGATGGGATATTTGTGCATTCTGAGATCTGACTGCTGATACAGCACCCAATGGCAGTGTCTTGATGGACACAGTTCGCACGGGCATTGACGCATGTGAGTAGGTTTTCTGTTAAAACGCATGTAAGTAAGTGTATAGCTTGGACGTTGAACTCCCCTTCAGCGCAATTGGCAAGACATACCGGGATCACCATTGACCAGACCACAGTAGTATCCAGGAGCAGGAATTGGAAGAGTTGTTTTAGCTTGCCGTGGGAGTAATTCGCGAGGATATCCACGAGGCACGCCGGGTGGATGAGTAGGCATAGGAGACATGCCCATGTCGGCCATCAAGCCCACAGACGTCTCTTGCGCCAGCTGCGCAGGTACGGACCCCTTCACGCTGCCAACAGAGAGCAAGGCCGCGACGGCGGTCGCCCACGAGAAATGATGCATGGCGACGGTCTTGTATATAAGAGCGATTGGGACGAAAGGTCAGCAATTGACTCGGTCACAGCCTTCCCTCGTCCACCCGTGACAGGAACCGTCGACCAGGAGAACGAGAAATGGTATAGGCAAGGGTCTCTTGGACTCGAATGTCCTTCCGAGCTCAGAGGCGCTTTGAAGAGCAGCTAAAACGCCAAGCTAGAGATAGCTATGAAATGGCTAGCGCAGTGCGTGAGGAACACTGACAGGTTTCAAAAGAGCCGAAATGGAAGGATTAATAGGAAAAAACACGCTCTTCCATCAAGTGAGAATGAAAGACGAAACATGCAGCACGAGCGAGAGAAACGAGAAGAAAAATTCCGACCGGCAATGGCTGCGCCAGCCTGATACGGGAAAGGGGATTTCCACGTCCATGCTTTGGGCCAGCATGAGCGAGGCTCTGTGGTGTGCTCATGCTTATTTCTCATTTATTTTTTCTGATTTCTCATTGTTTCTTCAATAATTTCATTTCGGCTAGCCCTCTTCAGGAGGATTTATGCCGAAGTGGAACGGGAAACACGAGACGCTGCTCCAATGAAAGCGCGGGAGAGCAGGGGCTTGAGCCATGCTCGGGCTGGCTTGGCCTGCTAGACCGATTGAATTCCGACCAGAAAACCGGGATTGGAAATTTAAAGATTCAGGCACTGCCATGATCATCAATATATCTTCCCCAAGTTTTGCATTTTATATGCACCGTGCGGACAGTTAGCTGTCAAGTATTTCAGGTCTTCTCGCAAGACACATACAGTTGGAAGCAAAGAATGGATGGAAGTCAACAGTCACATCACGGGACTGCGGGTACTCGTTACAGTACATTACCGTATGGAAACACAAAAAACGAAGTCACGAGACACCGCGGGAGGCGAGCCTGCCAACCTTCGCTTCCGATTGTCCAATCACGGGCTGCGGGGCGCATGATCTGCGCGATAATTGGCTGAGTTAAGCTTCGATTAAATCGCTATAAATAGTAGCACAAGATTATGTAAAGATTGCACGTGACTATATTATCTCCTTGCTTCTTTACCAATTCCTGGAGAGAATTATTACCCCGCAAAACAATGAAATTGTAGACTTTCCTTGACTCGCTCTCGACAGCAACGAAGGCTCTGCCCCTCCACGAAAGTCTGACGGCGTGCATTTCTTCCCTGAGTTGTCATGGTTGAGACTTTCATTGCCAATAATAAAGTTCGCGAGTTCAAACGTGAAACTCGCCTACTTTATTAATGGTGATGAAAATCCCAAGCGTGACGGCCCTGCATTGTCATAGTGGTTCACAGCGCATGGGCGAGGCCCGGATTTCAAATACAATGAGCGCGGATGTCTTCGGGTGTAAAGATCGAGTTCTCCCGCCCTCGATAGCGATGATTTCCTTCTCGTCCACGCCCGGGACCGCGCTTGGCCAAGGAAGCGAGGTCGTCGGGAGTCAGTGTGCGCAAGGAAAGCGTGGAGAAGAGCGCGAGGGCTTCGTGAATGTGGGTGATAGTAATGATGTAAGAGACAGTTTCGTTAACGCCTTTCTTCCCCCTATATCAACCACAGGCAGGTCGTGAAACGCCGCTAGTTCCTAATGACTTGTTAGAATGGTTCATTGGAAAGCAGTATCGGGGGAACGTACACACAAGGAACCGCGCGCGGAAGTAGAAGAGGGCCTTTTTGAACTCCCACTTGTCCGTGCTTGGGCGATTTGCGAGTCACGTTAGAAGGACGGGGAGCTCGGCATCAAGGATAATTTGCACAAGTCTACGGCGAACTCCATTTTTGTCCATGTACGATGCGGAAGTAGAGCACGGTCGTCGCTGGTAAGTTGTAATGTGAATTTGTCGAAGGATTGTCATATTCATCGACTTTAAAAGCTTGCGCCGTGCTGCCATATGTTCAAGTTATAGACTCTGTATCAGCTCCCGCAAACGACCAGAGATAAGTGTGATTCAATAGTCATTCACGATGCTGACTACGACTGAGAATGTACTGTTGTCGCTCTAATTCCCAAGCTGGCAACACTATCGACAATGGTGCCGGTTGCTTTTCTCCTCCTTGCCAAACATCCGGATCGAGAGTGCGAATTTTAGCACAATATGGCAGTCGGAGTCCGTTGTCCTCTGGAATGCCCTCATCTTCCAGTTTCTCGATACCGCGAAGCTGTTCAGGATCCGCTGCTTCACGAAGCAGAGTCCAAAATTCCGTGTCGGACACTTGCCACAACACCTTGTCATCTATAGCCCCTGCCTCTACCAGGTCGCCTATCACCCGGCCTGTCCGCTGATATATGTCGATATGGGCCGGATTTGACCAGACATCTTTGTCACTAGTTATATATGCGCGAGAAAGAACTAGTGCTATTTGGGGATTGTCAAGAGTCAGCAGACGGCGGGTCGCTGTGGCACTAGGAAATGCTTTCAGCGAGCCGATAACCCTTCTGGCGTTTTCCATGGAAAGGTTGCCGAAGCTAACGGCATCGCGTAAACCATAGTCTAGGCGATCGGCACACAGTTGAGGTGAGGGCATTTCCACCAAGGGAAACAGTTCTTCCTCGAAAACCTTCTGGCTGATCCCATGTTTGGTGAGGATGGCCGGCAGTCGCGTCGTCTCAAGATACCGAGTCTTGTGTACCTCGTGATAGCTTCCTTCCCCAGGCTGGGAGAGGGCGTAATCAATAACATGACTGAGGGTGGTATGAGAGATGTCATGGAGAAGAGCAGCAATCTGTTCTTCAGTCGTGGCACCAACTCTTCGGACCAGTATAAATGCACCGACCGAATGTTCGAGCCGTGTAACTCGCGGCGTGAGGCCCAAGAATCCAGTGACTCCATGCTGGCAGATGCCTTGCAGTCGCTGCAACTCAGGGCTTCGAAGAAGTTCTACAAGGACTGGCTCATGGACCAGTTCCTCTCCGTATATTTTATCTCGGATCAAGATGCTATGATTCTCGATGAGTTGGTGTGTTTGGAAGACGCCGATACTGATAGCAGATGACATCTCTATTGGACCAGCATGGATTGGTAGAAGCAACTGAAGCAGAATGATTGGTAAAATGTATGTGTGTAGTTGGGAAAGGAGCATGAGATAGGTCGAAGAATTGCGAATGCCATTCAGTTATAAAGCAAACGGGCGCGGTGCTACGAAACAGTAACCATTGTGAAGAGTACGGAATCGTTCTTGATTCTTGGTTGCAGGTAGTTAACTAGTTAACTTAGTTAGAGTTTCTCCCAGGACCCCGCTCAGCTGCCCAAGCTTGAGCCGACTCAATCATTCTTAAAGGTTGCGTTGATGATTTAACCGGACAATTGAAACAAGACTTAGCGAGGAATATCGATAGCTAGGAATTTGTGGCTGATGAGACTAATTGTGACGTTCATGAACTTGTCTGGCGCCTCGAAGCGAATATGCTGCCGGCTATGCAGAAGAACGGCTAACTCGACCCATCTTGCTTCTCGCTAGCCGTGCCGAACGCCTCTCTCTTGAGTATATAACCATGTGAGTTGAATCTGCGTACAGAGATCTTCAAGAACTACGATGCTTGAATATGCAGTGTGGGGTTGAATTTCTCGAAACTGTATCGTGCAGTCCGAACCATGGAGAGTCACGGGCTGGAAAGCTCTACACCTTTCATTCTGACACAGCAAAAATAATCAATAGATTGTCATTCAACTAAATAACATTGGTTAAATCCTTAAACGTGTGGCAAACAGAACTCGATATGGAACCAGGACGGTCAGGATCCAGCCTGACACTACCTAATACTGAGATGCGCCAAAGTTAGGATTGTGATAGAAAAGAAGTAAGTCGGGGATATCAGCAAGCGGATGTCGAAACACAAATTGACCTCAATATGAGAGGCTACACGTCCCTATGTAGCCCTTTGGGATCCTTAGCAAGATTTCCAAGGTCTCTCTTCGGTGTAAAGTCAAATCTAGCACATCCTACGTCAATATAGCCACCTCGTCCTTTATTTCCGGTGCCTGCAATTCGATTTGGTTAATTGAAGTCTTCGTAAGGCTAGTCAAGTGATCCGAGAGCACTTACATTTTTCCCAGTTACCATACAGTAAGTCAAGACATTCTAAAGGGCTACTAGGCTCCGTCACATCCGCTTTTCTGAGAGGTTCATCTAGGCTAATCCCTTTAACAGTGGTTTTGCAATTCGGTTTCCATTCGATGGTCATAATGTACAGTACCGAGTCCTCTGTCATATTACGAACGATCTTTTGTTCTGGGCGAAGGATATTATCGTGGCCAGTGTGACAAGCATTGTTCGCCACATCCCAGACAGTATTCTCATGGATATCTCCTTTACCGGTATAAATTGAAGCGTCATGACAATGGCGTTCTCCAAGCTCCAGTGGTGTTATTTTTTCTTCCTCGGGAGATTTTTTAGGAGGATCTGCACTGGCTGTCATGGATTGCGATTTCTGATCTTGTTTCGAAGTTGTTTCTGGAGGCTTCACGCTGGTCATAAGCGTGGAGGGCGGGGTAGATTGAGAATTACGGTCTTGTGTAGAGGCTGTATCGGAAGGCTTCTTGCTGGTCATAAGCGTGGAGGGCGGGGTAGATTGAGAATTACGGTCTTGTGTAGAAGCTGTATCAGAAGGTTTCGTACTGGTCATGAGCGTGGAGGGTTGGGGCTTTGTGGACGGTGTCACGGTGCTTTCAACTCCCGAAGTGCCTTTCACGCACTGATCCAATTCGCGAAATCGAAGCTTGTTCGCTGGGAGGTCCGGGCGATAGGGGCAGTAGCCGCCACGTTGGATTGTGTCGCTTTTCGCGCCGTTCCATATTCCCAGAACCTTACCATAGAAAGGATCTGTATGCCGTAACCATGCGTTGTTAATGATATACCTCTTAAGCCCCGCTGGGCTCATGTCAGGAGGGTTGCCGCTGGCGTCGGGATCAAGTCGACCAACTTGATGGAGTTTCAGGAAATAAGCTGCAAGTCCAGCGGTATACGCGGTAGCTCAAAGAAGCCTGTGTTAGTATAACCCCATGACCCTTCAAAGAACTTTGACTCACCGTCTGAAGTGCCCGAGCTACGTTTGTATGAGCCCCTGTTTCCGTTCCATTGCCCTTTGTCACCGTTCGCGACAACAACTTCCTCACCGGGTGCATAGACGTGAGGAATATCAAAATTTGGAAGAAACACTGATTTTAACCACTTTTTCCCAGTCTCGGGGTTCGCAGCACCGACAACCAACAGCTCTGGGAGAAATAGATCTTTAGTTAGTTCAGGGTATTTATCAAACTGTTCGGCTTTACTAGTCCCAAAAAAGGCCGGGTATCCGATCTATAGACGTGTTAGACTATGCATGGCCAAGAACGCCGTTTTGGGACTTACTTCACCGTTCCCTATCCCAGTAACAATGAAAACACCCCTCTCGATGAGTGCTTTTAAATTGCTATGAGCTCGTGGAACCCATTCTGCCAAGTAATTGTCTGAGTCTGCCTGCTTGGTCGAGGTCGGCGTTGGGCTAGGCTGCACCCCTCCGTTCGAGGCTGACGCTAAAGTCGGTTGCACATCCTTCTCGGGGGACTTCATGAGATAGCTTCGAACGTAGCTGATAGACAAGGACAGAATGGCTCGCGTTGTCTCACTAGGCTCCGGGAACTCGTCCAATATCATGGAGAGTCCGTTTACAAAGTCCTCAGCAGTACTTCCGCCGCCGTGCTCCGCCATTCGGGGAAAACGCACCACTGTGGGCTTGACTTTCTTCGCGACTCCTAGATTTGCACCGGCCACAAGACTCAACATGGAGGTGCCATGTGGCTTGCAATTAATCTTGTCTTCGCAGATACCACTGAGCGGAAGATTTGAATCATCCATATGCTGCTTACCATCATAATCGTCGCCAATGAAGAGGAACCTTGTCTTGGCAGCTATATTATCTCCTTCGGTAAATTCCTGATGAACGATCAGCTGAGGCCTTACAAGTAAATATACAGAGACTTTTGATTGAAATATTCTCCGAACGTAAATTCTCTCTTGGGACAGGTGAAACCATTCTTTGTCACCTTTGGAGCCGAAAGGCATGGGGCGTGATAAAACAATATCAAACACCGTACTTAGGAGCTCTTTAGTGTAGGTAGGAGGGAAAGCCAGTTGCGGGACACTTTCAGAGGTATGCATGTGCGCTTACCTGGTGACTGATTTGGGCCCCAGTGTCGATGATGTATACGGGAACGTCTTCTCCCGCAGTGGAATCGAAAAAATACTTGTTATTCACTCTTTGTTCTTCAAAGTGGTCATTTTTTTGTTTCGAGATAAAATGCAATTGGTGATGGCTCTCCGCTGGAAGTCCATCGGAATCCTCAAGTCGCGAAGCAAAATCGATCTTAACGTCGATATAGTTTCTTTGATATCGCCAATGTGGAGTATCATCAATCAGAAAATCTCCACAGTTCGCTTCGCATCTTGGATATACCAACACAACCTGTCAAAGTGTTAGAATTTATCATGTTCTGAGTACAGGCCTTCCTCGAAAGTGTCCGCAACGCTTTGATATTTCTCTTTCCTTCGTTGGACTAAGCCCTTGATCAAACCCTTGAGCCACCATTGATAGTCCCTTGGAAGATACCCTTGATGTTAAGGTCATTATTGGCGCCTGATAAAAGGAATAGCAAAGACTATAGTCAAGGGCTCTTGATGATAGGGGGAGGTATGCGTCACAACCTTTAGCTACCCCCATAATATCATCTTGAGGCCCTTTTTACAGCCTTTGAAACCACCTACCAAGCAATGCTCTTGGACCAAGGGGTACCTGTTGAGGGGGCATACGAGGCGGGTCAGGGGCTTGATCAAGGTTAGAGCCCAAAGATGAAAAATGAGAATAGCAGAGCGTTGCGGACACTTTTGACGAAGAACTCTGGCGACTTTGACAAAGGGACTAACGTTTGGTATTTCTTTGATCTGCTGAGCCTGGCCCGGATCCAGAGGCGCCCACCAAAAGTTGATGCCGAGTGCTTTGGATTCCGAAACTTTGATTTTTGTCTGTTCGTGAAGAATCTCTCGCATCTTATTGTAAATTGCCGTAGTCGCGTCCTTACTGATGCCGCGTTTTGGCCATATAAAGTACGTTTTTGAGGCAGGGCAAATATTACCACTAACATCACGCCGTCCATTACCAGTCGGTGCGGGTGTACAAGATACTGTTGTAGTAGTAGGAGTAACGGAACAACCCGTTTTCGGGGTAGATAGCTTCGTTGTGCAGGATGCCGTACCGTTTCCGCTGCAGGTGACAGTCGCGTCCACAGCGGTCGTGCTTGAACATTCTAAGGTGCTTGTCATGGTAGCTCCCTGGCTGGTACCGGCCACGAGGCAGCCACGCACCTCCGCGCATGTCGGAGAAAGGACTTGGGACGAAATTGTCTGTACCGTGTTCCCAGCAGTGGACACAACGAACGATGTGCTGGCTGAGCAAAGTGAAGCTGTCTTAGTCGCGCATTCGGTAGGTTTTGGTTCGGGAGGGAAGGTCGGAACGCCATCAGCACCAACCCTAGCAGATAGTCAGTTATCTTACCACATATTGCATCCATTGATACCTTATAAAGTCTCCGCAATCCTGAACTACCCATATGGTCTCACTATGAGCCCCTTGAAGAAAAGATTCTCTATGATGTTTTACCAGGGCCCTATGAAATGCCCTCAGGCTTAAGTGGTATCTTGATGAATATCCAAGGAAGCCCATGGGCCCAAATAAGGGCCCAGTTGAGGGGTAGGAGATAAGAATAGCGAAGGACTGCGGGTACTTTTATCGAAGTAACTTAATCAAGAAGATGCTTACGTGAATTTTGGCCAGGGTGGAAGTTCGCCCTTAAATTGGATCGAAGGAGGAAACTTGATATTCTGAAGTGGGGGAGGGCCACTATCGCAATGGGACAGGTCATTATTATTGCATATCATTCATCGAGAAGGGTGTCTTACGGAGGGTAAATCCCAGGAGGGAGAGTAAACTGCCAGCCGAGAATATTTATACCATCGAATCGAGTACAGATCTGATAAAGATAATGTAAGCTCACAAACAATGAAGTACTTACGAACGAGACAAATCTTACAGAGAAAAACCATGATTTGCATGGTATCACTATGCTCCCATCGCTGAGCCGCTTGGGCATTTCGACTTCAACATCGACCGGTGCAATAACAGCGACAGCGGGCCATTCAGGAGGCGCAGGCGGGCTTTCTGTATTCTCGCTTCCCTTTTGGGTCGTTGATGTTCCGCCTGGCGATGGCTTTTGATCCGTGGGGCGGGTCATCTTGCCATCTTCAGGCCTTGTTGCCGTTTGTTTTGCCGTTGGCGGAGACCCCTTGGACAGCGAGCTAGCCGAAGCTCCAGAAGCAAGCATCTGACTTCCACTACTTACCAGAGTTGTCTGGGAAATAGACGAGAGCGATTCTTTAGATAACGTGCTAGCAGAAGTGGCTGATGATTGTGGAATGAGTGTGGATTTGGGGCCAGTGCTAGTCTCTGATGTCCGGGTCGACGAGAGAAGCTCCTTAGACAGCGTGCTAGCAGAAGCGGCTGATGACTGCGGAATGAACGTGGATTTGGGGCCAGTGCTACTCTCTGGTGTCCGGGTCGACGAGAGAAGCTCCTTAGACAGCGTGCTAGCAGAAGCGGCTGATGACTGCGGAATGAACGTGGATTTGGGGCCAGTGCTAGTCTCTGATGTCCGGTTCGACGAGAGCAATTCTTTAGACAGTGTGCTAGCAGAAGTGGGTGACGACTGCGAAATAAGCGTGAAGTTGAGGCCAGTGCTAGTGTCTGATGTCCGGAGTGTAGACGTAACCGAAGTGCCAGAACTGAGTGTCTGACTTTCGCTAGTAACCGCAGTGTTAGTCGAGGCCGGTTCCTTGGATGGTGAAATAGCCAGGGTTGCAGGGGCAAGTGTATTGCTTCCACTGGTTGTCGGGGTTGTCTGGGATGAGGGCGACAGCGACTCCTTAGATAACGCACCAGTAGAGGCGGTTGATGAGTCCGAAACGTGTGTAGACTTGATACCTTTGTCATCATCTGATGTCTGAGATATAGACGAGAGCGGCTTGGATAACGAGCTACCCGATGTGGTGATTGATGACCAAGGAGTGAGTGTAGGCGTGGGAGCTTTGCTAGTCGATTGTATTATCTGGGATACCGATGAGGATATGGCACTCGTCGTTTCGACGCTGGTCGAATCTGAGGATTGATTGCTTGTCGCGGTCGAAGCCGACGATGGCTGGTTAGTGGTTGTCAAAAAAGTACTTGCAGAGCCTGATCTAGACTGGCTTTCTGAAGAGGTAGTTACTTTCCGAGTTGCAGTGGAAAATGAGGTTTTACTCTGGGTACTTCCAGAACTGACTGCGCCCGTTGACTTGGTGGTTGATTCACGACTCGTGCCTGGCTCTGTAAGTGTAGCTGTCGATGTTTGGCCAGAGGTAGCGGGTGACTTGGTTGCACGGCTGCTTCCAATTACTAGAGTCGAAACGGCTTGCTTTGAAGCGGTATTAGTGGGGGAAACTAAAACGATAGTGTGACCGAGAGTGGCTAGGGTAGTCAGGGAGGCCACGGAGAAGGTCACGGTCTCGGTATCTATCACAACAACGGATCCCAAAAAGCTGGAGAGGGCTACAGATAAAGTAACCGTAGAGCCTATTTCAGAAGAGGCTATCATATTCATCGAGGGAGAAGGGTGGACCTTGCTTTCCATGTTCGAGACGGAACTCTGGTTGATATTACTGGTATCAGATCTGGTTAAACTCCTCATGACCGAGGACGTGGTAGCAGCCTCCGGTTTGTCGCTGACATTTGGGTTCGTTGCTGGAGGAATCACAATACCGTCGGGTGCAGTGCAGCTGTGGTCGGCATTACAAGTGTAGGAACGGTTGGGGCAACACCCAAAACCGCAACAAAGCGTACCTGGATGGAGTTAACTCGGAAACTTTTTCCTGGAAATCTCCATACAAACCTCGACCACACAGATTTTGTTTGCCATCCGGCGTTTGACAACAAATGTCTTCGGGGCCACCACAACGGTCTCGACACCATGTCGTTCCATGAGGACATTGCTGTGCACTGGATAACAACGTATTGAAGAGCAATAGAATTGCCAATAGATTCAGTAGGCGCTGCGGGATAGACGGCGCCGGAATTGGAAAAAGGCTTCTTTTCTCCATCGTCAGTCACTCGGAATGAAGAGAGAGGTCAGCTGAAGGTGGTAGACGAACTTTGGATCAGCCCGAAGTCAAAGCGATGAAGATAGCCCTGAATGGGTTTATATAGAATTCTTTTGCCATAGTATCCGGATTTCTCCTATTGATACCATGGGTTTCAAAGCATAACATGGCACGACCACTTTCTCTGAAACCGGAGGAGTACCTCAATCTAGAAAATGCGGCCTTGCTAGGGTCTGGTAATGAACAGGACAAGGGCCAGGCGTTGCTTGAATGGAAATTGAGTCCTTGGATTTAGTGAAGCTATCCGATAGGAACGCATGACAACAATAGCCCAAGGTACGTAAATGGCGACGGAGGAATAACGGTGTTTTCGGATCATCTGCCCCTCATGGCAGACGATAGCCGTTAAGCCTGTCTAAGTAAAACATGAGGAACGTTTTTTTGCTCCATTTGGATATATTCCGTGAATGCATCAGGTAACACAAGCATGCCAGGGCCCGAGGGTTCGAAACCGGAGCTTCTTCCAGAATAGTGATAGCCCTTGGAAGGACTGAGTGCATGTGAACCAGTCCATGATCTCCGGACATCTGCCGCAAATACCTGGGCAGAATAAATAGCGGCTGTATGGCTTGAAGTAGTATTGAACTCCGATGCATGAGGTCCAATTAGGAAGCTGAATTTTGGACAGCTGAGCAGCCGGAGACCTCTGCTTTTTTTTATCATTTTTCAGGCAACCGCAAATGGATCGTATGCCGGACCTCCTGAGATTTTCCTCTTGGCATAACTAAATGCGGCTTAGTAAGGCAACCACACTCTGTAGTTACTAATATTAGTTAGTCATCGCCATCGGAGCCAAACCTTGGAACCTTCCGTCGATGGTTCCACTTTCCCGGCTTGGCGGAGCGGGGCAACCTTCGCAATTCGGACGTCAATTCCGTTTTCAGACATTCAACTGTACAGCCCCATCGGCATGTGGAATCCATGATAAATGATGTGATGGCTCCAACTTCTCCCCATTTTTCCTTCTGATGTTTACATCTAAAGCGCTACTTACTTGCTCCTCTTTGACCTTACTAAGCTGATAAAATCATGAAGCCATCCAACACGGAGCTTACCGGTCAACGGCTCTCAGTCAAGCATGTTCCCTCGCAGGGAGAATCGGGAAAGACAATACAACCGCTTGAGACATACAGTATCCATCCGATTCCTTTTTACGACTATCACGCTAGAGAATTACATTTGCAGCTACGTCGCATCGCTGTCGGTAGACCCGTAGACACATTCCTAAGCGGTGGGGGTGGAATTCATCTCATTGTGGTCGATCTTACTGAAGAGGAGGCGAGTATCGCGCGCAAGCTACCTGGTGTATGTACTCAACTCATTCACCGACCACTTCATGTCCTGATACTGGATTGGCATCTAACTTGCAGCAGATCAGCCGAATGTACAAAGAAAGTGAAAAACCATGGCCCTATGGAAACGGCCCCGCTTAAAATTATCAACGGCTTTCCGACCGGCTTATTGTTCCTCACCATACTCCCTCTTGTCGTTTGTCAAAAACTCCACCATAAATTGAAGCGCATCTCTTCGACCCAATGCCAATTTATCGGACCTTTCGACGGTAGTGCTTGATTAAAGGAAGCTTCGATTGACTTGAGATGAGCCTAGGCATGTAAAACCTTTCGAACAGCCGCGAATAGACTACCCATTCTGTGTATTTGAAGGAGAAAATTGTTGCCAGACATGTTTATTGGGTTGATATCGCCCGTATGCCCGCGATTTTATTGCATCTATGTAATTATGTTACTGGTCCTGGAAATCGTGGAAAGCATGCTCTACCCAATTGGTAGCTGTTGGTCAATACTACCTGCCACTATCTTCGAAGCCAACGGTCAATGGTCCACTTGCCCGGCTTGGCAGAGGGGCAAACATGGGGCGTCAATTCCGTTTTCAGACATTCTCCAACGCAGGATGTATGCACATACATACTCATATAAGTCCATGGATGTCTAGTGTAATGGCAATCAATGATGCAGACAGCTTCAACCTCTTCCATGCCTCGTCTGAATCTCTTTGAAAGCACTACCTAAATATTGCTTCTTCTCTTTGATGGTCATCAACTAGTGGAATAATGAAACCATTTGACACCGGGCTCACTGGCCAAAGGCTCTCTAAAGAGCATGCTCCTTCACAGGGAGAACCATGCAACAGGAAAAGGCTTAGCTACTATCTCTGGCCAAGCACTGAATGCGATGACGATTTTACAACTGAGCAATTAAGAGCCATTGCTGGCCCCAAAAACGTATACGTAACCCAGCCCCGCGGTATGAGAGTTATATTTTGGAGAGTCAATCTTACTGAAGGGATGCGAGTCACCGCGGCTAGATTGCCCAATGTATGCTTACACATTCATATACTACTTACTGCATTGGAGCTAATTCAGGACAGATGAAATTGTTTTATCACGAAGGGATGTATACAATTGACCCTTTTCCTGAAGAATAAACCTTCTACTGCTTCTCCATTCATTTTGTTCGAAGTCTCGGCCATCAGCTATTGGAGTGAAGCATTTTACAAAGGGATGATTCGATCGACTTGGGACCGGCTTGGGAATGCAAAACCTCGTCAGAACTACAGCGAATGGACTATGTAATAAGATTCCTCTACTCCGTACTTTACAATCCATATAAGCCCTTATAAGGTTCCATATACCCTCGTCTGGGTCCTCGACATTTATGACTGACGAGTGCTGAGAATATTTTGAAACAACTTGGGTATACCCTCAATCTGTAATTTTCGAGGCCTGTGATAACTTCAACCGAGTCTCGTAACTATTGAATGTGTTTGTGTCTTTTACTGCTTTTCTAATATTAGATCCGAGAACACATTCAATATCTTAGTATTCCATTGGTTTGTGGACTCTATGTCACCTTTCTCATTGAGGTATCTATGAGCAACTACTCTTGGCTTAGGAAAAACCGGATCAGCTTTATTACTAGATCTCAGCTGAGACTAGTTTATGAAGTATTAAGATAATCAGATAAAAATATCTTGTATTTTGTCTGAAGTGTACGCCATGTAGGTGTTGAATCACATCTAGCCCGTCCAATTCCCTGATTCCGTCACTTTCCCTATACTTGTATGTACTGTCGAGAGTATCTAGTCGTCTCCTGTCCAAGTCTAGTGCCCTTCTGGAAATTCGCTTGGGTTCAGGTACAGGCAGCAAGTTTTGCACCTGGGTCCCTGTAGGTCCATGTTAGATCATATATCTCGTATTTTATCTGTACCTGTTTGATACGGAGAGCATACCCTTTGCACTTGAGTCTAATTGTAAGAAAACAGTCAGCAATTATCTAACTACTCAGCTTGGGCAAGCAAGAAGCACGTACCCAACCTTCGGGACACTCAAAATCGTCCCAATCTCGGTAGCATGTATTTTGGCACTGCATCTGAGGCGCGTAGGTTGTGGGGTTTGGAGCGGCAGCCACGCTCAAGGTAGCTGCCAAAAAGACGAAGACAGTAGTGAGTTGCATGTTGATTTCGAGATGGTACGTTATAAGAAGATATCGTATTCGAGTTGAGTTGAAATAGCTGATTGTTGGGGTGAGAAAGCTGGAAGCTGGGTGCTTTTTATACCTTTTCTTTCCAAACATCCAAGACTGAACCCTTCATCTAGGCTCAGTGATGACAAGATCCAAGATCTCAGAATTGGATGGTAGTCTTGTGTTCTTGGTTGGCAACCGTATGTTCGCCATGATTGAGCTATTTATAGCAGGGTTTGAAAAGCGGCAGACGGGTTGGCTTGTAGGTAGCGTATGCATGTACGGAGTACTCCGTATGTATGTATGTACTACAGGACTGTCAATTCAATATTGACCGGTACTAAGAACTTCAACAGCTCATCATTTTTCTTCAAGACTTGAGCTCACATCGCTAATTTTTGACCATGTGAAGGAGATTTTTTGTCATTGAGAATCGGGTTCAGGAGGGAAGTTCTAGATTGCGAAAATTGACAACATCTCGGGTGAGGGGGCGTGTCCACTGACTCTTTGCTAGCATTCTTCGCAGCTTAAGCTGCTTAATCCTGTTTGCAAGGTAATTAGCTCAATCGGAGCGGAGAGGATGCCAGCCCTATGGGTGCCTGTTGTTAATTGATTACGGGGTTTGGATGTGGAGGTCAAACGCCGAGTAAAAATTTAGCGCGCAACAATGATGGATTCCAAAGCTTCGGGTTTGGGACTGTACGGGATCTCTGAACTGATGGAAAGCAAAATCCGCGGGTATCAGAAACCTGTCATGTAGGGCAATGCTGATTATCTTCGCGTTAACTGAATAGCTAGCACAAGAATAGAGAATTGCTTTCAGTACTCGGACGAGCACAATAACGGTTGCACCGAACCTTCGTTTTGTAATACCGATGGGAAGCGGTTGGAGTATGCGAATGTTCATCGAAGCGGTCTTCCCGTCTTGCCTTTGGACCTTTGGTGGAATGTTCAGAGGTTTGAGTGGATTCTGATCCTGGAAGGAGCTTAATCCTTTGCACTGCCAGCATTTCCCCACCAACGGGGCTTAGTTTCAGTCCAGACACTGAATGGCCATTGGATGTATGCAAAAATAACGGCGATTTGCCTTGACGGCAAATTGGCACACCTTTGGTCCACGCATCATTCTCTCAAGTTTAACAAATCGCGAGTCCGGCCACTGTTGATTCGGACCTTCTTATATAAGGAGTAGAAGCTTTGATAAGAATCAGGAGAAGAAACCCTCGAAGGTTCGTTGCTGAGAACCTTAATTACCAGGGGCGGATCAGCTGTTTATCCGACCGTAGCTTCCCGGACCAGACTCGCCAAGACCCGGATCTTAAATCTTATTATATAAGCAGATTGTTGCTGAGGTAATAGACTTCCAAATTTAGTGCAGGTGATTTCTTGGCGGGATACCTAGCCTATTTGGGTTGCACCGGTTCCGCCTGCCTGATCGACAAGGACTGACTTCCACACATTGATTGATAGAAAGAGGTGCCCGGAAACTTATCCTCCCAAAGTGCGGTGAGGAACTCGATCAGGTGCCCTGGTTGAACGCTCCAGTTTCAATCGTAGATGTTGTGGTTACCCAGCCTTGATGTATTCCGGGTCTCTTCGCTCTTTTCATGAAGAGAGTTTGAGACTGGCAATGGCCCTCCAAAGGCTTCCTGTCCTCTTTCAGCCATGGACATACACCTCGAGCTAATTGCGCTGTTCAAGACAGAAATACTGGACTTTCACCAGCCTCGATTTATGTGAAAGTTATACAAGGAAGGTATGGCGAAGCCTCAGACAAACGGCGGAAGATCGACATCTTGATCACTATCGACAAGCTACTTGAAGCCGCTGAGGGTGTTTTAGCTGATATCACGGCTGCAGTTTGTCTGAGCAACGAACATGGAGTTCTGGTGAAGTGCCAATAGTCATGACATCTTATTGGAATTGAGCAGTAACGGCCTTGATAGCTTCATCTTGAGGTTCAGAAAGAGATTGAGCATCAATGGGTAAACCATTGGAATAGACGGTGGCATTGGCCACATTTGACGACAAAGGATATCAGCTATTCACCATAAATGAAGCCTGTGAAATTATTTTGGGTAAGTGAAAAATGAGGAGGTTTTAATTCAATTGACTCATTGACCCAATTTCTGAATTTTATGTCCTGACTGTCCTGACGGAGGATGAGTTGCGGTTCCGGAATAGGAGAATGGCCTCGTGAAGCAAGCCAGAGCTTGTTGCAAACGGAGTGCTAAGCTTCCAGACAGCTTTTCAAGATACATCGTGTCTTCTCGTGGAATACCAGAAACAGGGTATACACATATCTAGTACACCTTTCCCTGGTTTCTACGAAAAGATATGAATGATCTTGCCTAAAGACAGTCATGCTGAGAAAATCCTCTCACTATAGCAGTATCTAGCAACCTCAGCTCAAACGTCCTAAAATATCGGTGAAAAGGGAGAGGATAGTCTAGAAGGGATTGGGCCGGTCCAGTTTTTATCGGGTGTTTTGATCCGAACTTGATTGAGACCATTTGTTGCCGAAGTGAAGCCGTACTTTGACCGCGATGTTCTTGGGGCTGGACTCCCGCATCGAAAGCACGGTCTTCATCCCCTTTTAACGAGTGGCTGACGCGCTGACTCACTCAGGAGATCCTCGGTCGAATGTGAAGTAGCGGTGATCGGTTTCAAAGGTATGGGGAATATGGATGTTGACTGCAGCGAACACGCCATAAATGCATCAACTCTCTCTCCTGGTCGGTGACGACGATGGCAGCTTGTACTCCGTACATATGTACTCCTTCAGGGGGTAGAATGCTTCGCTGTGGTTTGGGCAGATCAGTTGTTGAAGTATCTCCAAGGAATATCGACATTGTTCTGCAAGAATTGATGGTTGACCAGAGGATCTGCTCCGAAAGCTTGGATCCTTGCGTGTTAATAATGACTGACTTTTAATTTGATCTGAGATCTGATCATCCAAAATTAAGCGAGAATAGCCGACAGTCAATTTCAGTCTGGCATCATGGCCAAGTCAGCAAACAATTAACTGGTGGCGAGGTCTAGACAGCGGGGATGAGAACAGCGATGTGCAGATAAAATGCAGGGAACAAGATGCTGGTCACTGCAGGTCATAAGAGAGCGGTAAGGATAAAAAACTGACACCACATTTAACGGAGACTTATTGTCCGTCAAGCAGCAGAGCTAAAAAATGGTCTTCCCGACTGTCTCGTGACACTTTCAGAGGTTGAGCTACTTGGGGAAGCTAATGTGCTACTTTTAGGTACTATCAGGCTAAGTATAATCTTGCCACAAATTAAGTCTCTGTAAGTACTCCCCAAGCATCTGAAAGTACCAATCTGTTTCAGGTTGCCTGGAAATCTTCACGTGAGTCATGGTTCACACATTTTCCTTGTCTTGCTTTCAAGCCACTTTGGAGAACAGCTTTTTGGAGAGAAAATTAATGGGCCGTGCTTACCCTCTTCCCCCTCTTTGACTGCCCTTCTGTCACTCATATTCTCACACTGATTAATTTTTAATCTGTCAATGGAGTCAATTTCTCTGTTGTTGTTCATGTCTGTATTTGACCGCCGCCGGTAGATTTGACTAAATTCGCCGCCCATCCGGCGCTAGGTATGTCATTCAGCCCACTAAAATTCGAAGTTCCCCGGAAAGTCGACCTCGGCATCCTGCGACTCTCCGTTTCTGTCCGATCCATTCTTCTTGGGAGCTGATGGTCTTATGAGCAGTCAAAAGGAGTCACCACACATGAGACAACGTTTAGTAAACCCCCGATTTCCTCGAAGAGCTATTTTTCGTCTCAAGCCAAATATAATTGCGACTGGCAATCGAGGGCCAAACAGCATACCCTTGGAGTCAAGATTCTCAGGCCGTGGGGCCTGAGATCACGTCGCAGCCATGTGGAAGGCATCGGAGCGGTTGATGAACACCATCAGCCACTATGCTTCGTTCCCAGCGACGGGAGTTTCTCTCCGGCAAATGGTCCAATTCGGCCATCGGCCTTCAACAGGTATGTTGGATACAGGTGTGTACATACAATTTACTCCTTTCCTGAGGCACGCGACTCGTGTTGGCTGATAGGCATTGTATAGGAACGCTCTTCCGCGCCTCGCAATTCCTGTCAGAAGAACTTCCGATTCGATTAGCCCATAGAGTACAGGAACTTGGTGACTTGCCTGATGGATTGAACGATATGCCTTCAATAAAAAAGGTGCAAGACTGGTATGCGCAGTCGTTTGAGGTATGTTGTCGCAAGCTGTCGTCCGGTGGTCATATGACTCATTTCGTCCGAACTAGGAAATCATTAGCCTTCCGCGACCAACACTCTCGCAGGAGGTCAGATCTCGTCTTCTGCGCCCAAGCCGACAGAATGGCCGTGAGCCGAGAATGTTGGATGAAGCCACGCAGAACCCTAGCGTAAAGGACGGCCAGTATCGTTCATCACCACCTTCCATTCTCCAGCAAACCAAAGAACTTTACCTCAATGGCAATGGAAACGGCAATGGAAGTTGCAATGGACATCTCAAGCACAAGATCAGTGGCAACCGAAGGTACTTCGTTGCCGCGGACGACGGGTGCGAATGGCCACCGGAACTCGGAGATTACAACAACAGATTCGCTTCCACGCTACACGACATCAAGAGGAGGCATGACAGCGTTGTCACAACCGTCGCGCAAGGCATTCTCGAGTGGAAGCGCAATAAGCAGAGGTTGCAGATCGACTCCAATATCCAATCATTCCTTGACCGATTCTACATGTCTCGTATCGGAATACGTATGCTGATTGGACAACATATCGCCCTCACCCAACAAACTCACGAATATCACCCAAACTATGTTGGAATCATTTGCACAAAAACCAACGTTCGAGAGCTCGCTCAAGAAGCCATTGAAAATGCGCGATTCGTTTGCGAAGACCATTACGGATTATTTGACGCACCAAAAGTTCGCCTCGTTTGTAAGGAGGATTTGAACTTTATGTATGTTCCAGGTCATTTATCGCACATGCTTTTCGAGACTCTTAAGAACTCTCTACGTGCTGTTGTGGAAACCCATGGCCCAGAGTGCGACACATTCCCGGAAATCAAGGTCATTGTCGCCGAAGGCCGAGAAGATATAACGATCAAGATCTCGGATGAAGGAGGTGGTATTCCAAGATCCTCAATTCCTCTTGTCTGGACATATATGTATACCACCGTGGATCAGACCCCAAGTCTGGACCCCGATTTCAATAAAAGTGATTTCAAAGCTCCAATGGCTGGTTTTGGCTACGGTCTTCCGATTAGTCGGCTGTACGCTCGGTATTTCGGCGGTGATTTGAAGTTGATAAGCATGGAGGGGTAAACTACACTTTGCCTGAATTTCTGACTCTTGACCTTGTCAGTATGCTAATATTTCTACTTATCTTAGATATGGCACGGATGTCTACCTGCACCTCAACCGCCTTTCCTCGAGTTCCGAGCCTCTACAATAACAATTACCAGTCATGAAGGATGGCCGTATGCTCGTTCGCTCACCTCGCCACCTCTCCCCATTCCTTTCTCCATCATCTCAAGGATTGACACCCATGAATGTGGCGGTTATTCGATCGATGGCAGGAAGTAGAGAAGTTTCCGAACGGAAACAAGTTGGGGATGCGGAGAGCCTCGTCCACCAGGAGAGAAGTTGGTGAGAACCCAATCTTGTGGGCTCTCGCCCGTCGATCACCGTTTTCCTTCCGACACGGCTGGATTTCATGATTGCTCACATGATATTCGTCTACGTAAAGGATAAGCGTGTTTCTACGCAGTCGGAGACTTCGACCACTTCTTCGGTTCTGTCGCGGCTTACTCTTCGGAGCAAGAACCTAAGAAGAGCCTTCGCACCTCGACTGCTTTTATCCTTTACATTTTTCGACCGAATATCTCCAATGGCAACGCCAAGGAGCAACAACCGAAAAGATCCTAACGAGCGATATCCTTCATGACATACCTTAGCACCACGAAACGTTACCACCTTCATTAACCTTCGACACGCGGCCCCCAAAACCCGGACATAGGCACAATTCCCGGGCCGCACTGTATATTTCGCTTGTATATACCATTAACCATGATCTGCACCATTATATATTACCAGCCAATATCCGCATGGAACGCGAGCGCTCCAAAACGGACGAGAAGAACCAAAAAGTTCAAATATCGATACGATCCTACGCTCGAGCGACGGAAATACTTTCTCAGTTTAATACATTTATGTTGAGGGATCCCCGTACATTTCTCACCATGTGAGTTCTCACCTGCTGATAATTTGAAATTATTAGCTTTAAAAAAACATCTGTACATGTCTAGAAGCAAGTTGATATAGATTGTATGGTAGTCGACATATGCACATAAATGGAGTATTTATCCTTTTTATCTTTGATTCTCATTATTTAGGGAATTTGCCATTCTCTGTAAATAGGCCACAATTTAAAAAACCATTCCCTTCCGCCTGAACTCCGGACTTGTGATATCAATAACCGAAATGCATGCCTTTCATTTCCGCGTGTGCTTTAAGAGCTAGTTCCTAACACAATAAGAAAGTAAAGACCATAGCACGCTAAGCTAGACCCTTCCTCTTCGATTCGCCGACGAAGACCCAGGACTAGCTTCTTCACCCCTTTTGATGCCCCGTCCAGGCGTGATACTTCCAACCCTGCTTGGTCCACCTTCAGATTCAAGTCGAGCCTCCCAACCGCCGTTAATTTCGATGATATCGATCATCGTCGGGGTCTGTTCCTGTGTGGCGTAACCAGGTCTGTTGTTGCCAGAGTTGCCCTCATTTGGACTGGGCTGGGGCTGATGGTTGAGATAGATGTGCTGAGAATGATTTTGGGGACGCGGATGGGAGAGATCGTGGATGGCGAGAGGGCGAGATTTAGGGGGTTGAATCCCAATAAGGTGATGATTGAAGCGCCTGCGGGCTTGAGGGATGGACTGTGAATATATGAATTAGTTTTTGGAGGGTCTTGTGTTTCATGATTGGTTTAGCTAGATACCTCGTTGTTAGCAAGAGCATGGAACATTAGAAGCTCCGAGTCGTTTAGAATGCTGATTGCGGCGTGTCTGCGCTCACGCGCTTCTGATGACTTAGAGGGATCAGTGGAACTGGTGAAATTGAAATTCTCGGTCATTACGCGGCCCTGGTTTCTGCGATGTTGTGGACGGCTCACTGTTTGGAATGACCATATTTCATTAGCAAAGTCCTCATATGCTCAGCTTTAAAAGTGATAGACTGTGAGGCGGGGGTTGGGCAGGGAGAGACAATATTATTTTGTGTTGAAATTCTATTTGGGACAGTAAGCAGCACCCTTATCATTCTGTTTTAGCTGCCGATCATGCCAATATTCAAGTTTGCAAAACATCTAGAAGAAATGCATTGTTGTTTATGAGTCTAGAAGATACTCACCAGCAAGAACCACGGGTTCCTCTTCCATGGGTTCAGCGTCCACTTCACCTGTGAAGGGAGAGAAAGCTTCATCCTGATTTGGATTCATCTTGACCAACTGGCAGGAATACGGGGTCTGTGTTTGCGTAGATTATCCGGATGGTCAAGTAGTCATAAATGGGAAATGGGTAGTATCATCCCTCTAAAAACCAAAAAACAATGGAAAGTAAAATAGTGCCTTAAGAGATGTATATTTGACTGGGAATGGCTGGAAGTAAACAATGTTGATGGTTCATTAGCCACACTCTAATATGAACTGTCAACTGTAGTTAACTATGTGCTCTGTACAGAATACAGGCTGTACTGTCTTGGTCAAGCGTATGTGTATTTCAGAGCTCGGGAGCTGGGCAGGGTATAGAGTGCTCAAAATTAGCCAGAAACAGTGGCAGGTGGCGGCCTCAAATGTTTTCTCGATGATTCAATACTCCCGAAACATTATAGATTCCGATATATCGACGGCGTAGCATTACTCCGTACCGAGTCTCGTGATGTCGACCGTTCTGATTGGGTACCGTGACCAGAAGATAATGACTAAAGTATTAGTAATAGGGTTGGCTAGGTAATAAATCTGGGGTTTCGAGACAGACCAATCAACGTGGGGTATGGAAAAATCAGGAACACTCATTAGTCAGCACCATCTTGGCCGAAGGCTCCGTGCAATCGGAACCTTTGTAATATTGATGAAGAAGACCTCAGCTCAGTTGTAACCTCAAATATACCGCAATAGTTATGGCATGTATGTGCATATGGAGTACTTACATACAACGCAATGCCTTCTTCGTTGTGGCTCTACGAAGAGCCACATCCATCATCCTGCTGTTGAGACAGCGCTGGCCCCAATTCTACGTCTGTCGGCTATACTTAATTATCAGTTACTGAGTGGAAACGAGATCATCGAGGTACAATGCAAAGGAGACTATAACATAATCTATAATCTATGGAATAATAACTATTCTACGAGAAAAGCATACAAATATAATGACAGTCAGTTAGCGTGTTGTGTGCTTAATAAGCACTCGCTTGTATCCTTCTAGGTAGTGTCGTATTTCCTTATTGACACACCCCCCCCAGCTTTAACAGGTTGAACCGTTGAAGCTGAATTGAAGCCATTATGACTTCCTAATCAGGTAGTATAACCCGTCTAAGCGCGTATAAGTTTGGTGACATCAGCTAATCCAAGCATTTTCATGAAATTAGCAAGTTTTTGACTGAATAACAGCTTCATCAAGCCATCTGCCACCATATAAATTTGAAATTCTGGAAATATACGCAGAAATGAAAGCACTATGAAGAGAATAAGACCAAATACACTAAGAATAATCACGTACATCTTTGTCAGTACATGGTTAACCTCAGTATATTCAGTCTTATCCTCTTTGTAATGCTTCTGTTTCTGTGTATATTTCCAGAATTTCAAATCTGTATGACAGCAGATGACTTGACAAAGCTATTATTCAGTCAAAAACTCACTAATTTCATGAAAATGCTTGGATTAGCTGATGTCACCGAACTTATACGCGCTTAGACGGGTTATACTACCTGATTAGGAAGTCATACCGTCATATCAGTGGTGTCTTCCCGTGCAGGTTTTACGGGCTCTTCGGGGATTGTAGGCCTCTTATCTGCTTGAATAGTTGGATCTATCCATTTCCAAGCGTTTAATACTCGCGCATGCTGCTTAACCTGCGCGATCCAGTCGCTTCAACCTCCTTTTGCGGAGAGTTGCGGCGTAATCTTGATCTTCGTGCTCGTGTCATCCATCTTCAGTATCAGCCAACGAGCGATTTATTTCGTTCGAAAGTCTGACAGCGTGTTTAACGGGTGCAACGGTACACGGAACTGTACTCTTAACTCGTTCTCCTGATGGGTTGAGTATTGGCGAATTAATTTGTTGAAAAGTTCAGTGTAAATAAGTGCGGATCCGGGCTCATAACTATCAGTTACTGAGTGGAAACGAGATCATCGAGGTATAATGCAAAGGAGACTATAACATAATCTATAATCTATGGAATAATAACTATTCTATGAGAAAAGCATACAAATATAATGACAGTCAGTTAGCGTGTTGTGTGCTTAATAAGCACTCGCTTGTATCCTTCTAGGTAGTTGTCGTATTTCCTTATTGACATTAATTTAACTTGGGGCTGAGATTCTGAGAGCAACTTTCGTGATGGAATTACCTCACCGATGTCTTGTTGTAACTAACTAGAGAGATCGTGGCTCACCTCATCCCGTCAATCACCATGGGTGCATTCACGAATTCAGTTTCGTACCCTCGATACTCTCTTCATACTCGTCAAAGCTCCTACAAATTTCAAATATATGCGATCCGTCCACCTGAGGGAGAGGTACCATTTCAACTTGGAATGAAGGCAAAAGAATGAAGAGAAGGAAAAGGAGAGAAAACTTGACTGCGATACAAGACGATCGAGGAGTCTCATGACCATAGTTCGCTCTACAGGAACTATGGTGTTCCATTTCTGGTGTCGCGGTCCGACAGAATTTCATTCTGCGGGATTGCAGCTCGTCGTGGTTACTATGATGACCAAACCTGCAAGCGATAGCGGCAATTATGTGTCTGTTTTAAGGCATACTGTTTCAGAAAAGGGTCCGGACAAGATTACCATGTTGCTTGATGATTTGGGCTTGAAAAAGCCTCATAAAACCGTCAATTGCAAAAATGCGGGATATAAAGACCCTCCTGTGCCATTTCTCGACCTTACTCAAAACCCCCAAGGAAATACTTCAGCGTTCCCTACAAAACGATGCACATCAAGGCGTTGGGAATCTTCAAGGTTTGGGCGATTGTTGCCTTTTTAGAACCTGTTCTCGCTGGGACGATCCCTAGGCTGCAAGCGAATGCTAAACGCGAATGCAATGCAACCGAATCTTGCCATGGTAGGTAAGATCTGTGTCAAGTCGCATGGTATCGAGTAATATCCGTGCTAACCGCCTCGTCCAAAGAACTCCGTGCCAGAAGATTCCCTTACTCTATTTATGATGGCGAAGAGTGGCCGTTTCCGAATGTTAAGGCGCCTCCGTATTTTCCAAGAAATGTGTGGTCTTACTACGAACAATTAGACGCGTTGGATTATGAAGAGTACTACAACAAGGGAAGACTGGTGAGGCGCCAGCTAGAGGAAAGCATTAGGCGAAGAAGCCAAGATCGGAACGCATATGATGCGCGGTACCTTTATGCGATTACGACTGAATCTCCTCAGTTTAAGGTTGAACTATTTCCATCGAGGTTGATTGAAGCGGCCCAGCTTCATCATAATTATATTCAATGGGTAGATATTCAAATTGAGAACGCAGTGGAAGGATTATACGAACGTTATCCAGAAGACGGCGCTAGTACAATTCTCAGAGCGAGTTATAATGCACCCAGCGGAACAATCGTTATCTGGACTAGCTTTGCAGAATCCGATCGTCTACCCAATGATGTTCGACTGCAAATGTCTGAGCTGACCTTTCAAACGTGGAAGCGTCACAACAATGGCTCCCCGAGGAATCTCCGGCGGATTGTCATTCATCATATTGCGAATGATGGAACTCTAGAAACAATCAGAAACGTGGCGATTATTCTTGGGGATACACCCGGATATGTAGCCGTCTATCCCGATTCACCGGGTTCCGCGATTGATGAAACTTTCAGCGCCCTTTCTGGAACGCCAAATATCAAACCGATATATCACATGCTTATCGATCACCACAGCGAGTTTAACGATCTCCAAATCCTCGCAATTCGTACCTATTCCGAGCACGGTTTCGATTACATTTTGCTTGATCTCGGCCGCACTACGGGTCAACCGCAAGCCCCGCAGGCCAAGTTATGAGTGCATGTGGTCGGTGTGAGAGGGGTGCCATGTCAAAAGGTTTAGCGAGTAAATATACTCAATGGTTACTGCAATTGTCAGCGTTTCACTTCAAAGTTGACCAACTGCTTCCATTTCAATGGACGTGGTAGGCAGATTCGACTACAAGATTACTGGTAACCAATCTTTTCCATCTTTCCCACTGTTCAATCTTTTGTATGTGTGGGATGCACTGTATGTATCGGGTTCTTTGTCGGAGGCATGGTGCATACTGTATGTACTTACATACCCCTGAACGATGGACATATCGTTCCTTGTTGCTATGGTGTTAGTCTCCAGGATACAAACTGGTCTTGCTTGAATTATTCCTTGAAGCAACGGGGTCGTTCAAATACAGTATTCCATTCACGAGCGGCCGCAAGGTAAATTTCTATGTTACAGGAATATAAAGGAGGCAATCAAAAGTAGAAACAACTTGGCGGCAGACGTGTCTTCCAAACTCTCCGCTCCGAAAGTGTTCGATGCAAGTTCTCTAGCTTTGCCTCCGACGTATTCGAGCCTCATGCAAGATGAAGATCAGTTTTACAGGGGAAGAAGGTTTCCCAAATCCTGGCGAAAGCGCATGATATGTCGTGGTTCAGGCCGGTGCAGCATTTCAAAAGATCCATGGGGCGCGTTCATATCAATACGAACGGGTATTGCCCTCAAATTGCAAGGTCCATGCTGGATCGAGTTTCATCCGTATTGTGTACACAGTAGTTCACCGGCTTTAGGGCCGGTCGGCACCGTAAATTCATGAGAGACAAAGGGACACGTGCACCTATGTCAAAGTTCAATATGGTGAGCTTGAAAGCTATCCTAGAGACAGCTATCAGGAATACTCAAATGATTCTGCCATTGTGCGCGGGGATATAGCCACAAAATGTTGGTCCTGTCCTTGAGAACTGTAGTATAAACAGAGAGATTTGCCCTAACATCACCAAAGCTACCAGCAGTTGCGTGATCAAGAAACCAGGCAAAAAAGATGACATGGGGATGGATAATAAATGAGAGGTCCGTTTATCAAACGGAAAACGGTGAAATAGAATTTTCCTAGATTGCGGCAATGGGTATATTTACTTACTATAAACCAAGATAGCAAAAAGATCTATCGAATACTAGTTGAGAGCCACTAACTGAGCAGCGAGTCCTCCTTTGTCATACTTTACATACTTCCCTTTGCCTTTGTCAATTTCATGATAGCGGTCCCAAAATCTGGCATATAGTGGCTCAATCAAACTTTGGACTTCTTTCGCCAGAACTGCTCGAACCTGACGTTCGATATAAAATGACTGATGCCGAGAGACTAATTCGTCAAAAGAAGCGTTGAACGCTTTAAATTTATCCTTGATATTGTCCTTGTCCTTCGATGAGAGAGATTTTATAATGGCGACGGAGTCAACGGGGCCGCCGGAAGTTGGCCGGGCACCACGACTGGTGTACTGCACATCGAGAAGTTGTGAAGAGGGCTCTCTCCAAGCATCAATGTACGTCGATACGGCCTTCTTGCGCCAAACATCAAGCCGTGCTTCTCCTTCAGAAGTTGACAAGTACCTGGAAAGTTCGCTGCTGCTGCGAATGGATCGATCTACAACGCATACGCAGTTGGCAAGGAAAATACCAATATTAGATTTGGTGCGAAGAAGAGTCCTTGCACGGAGATCGAGTGAGGAAAGCAAAGCATCTATCATATCGAGAATGAAATGGGAGAGTATTGTTGGGCTATCTGGGTTGACATCCAGAGGTGCATTATTAATCGAGGTCGAGGGCTTCCAATTCCCGTCGCCGAGAGAAGTAAGGATGGATGCAAGTGGTGCCGAATACGCGGTTAGGGTAGAGAGAGTGCTCATGACCTCGTTCACTAGGGGTACAGGGGAACCATCATTAGGAAGCACCGCAATGTTGGAAGCCTTACGTCTCGTTTCTTCGAGAAGCTCAGTGAGCGATGATTTTGCCGTTTCACGGATAGGGCGAAGAGCCTCAAAAAATAAATTCTTCAACTCTCCAGTCCTAGAGTCGAGGCGATAGGATAAAGATGTGACGATCTCAATAATTTCAAAAGCGAGGAAACAATCCGTCATGAGATTGGACTTGATGTACATGTTCAATTCCCTCAACGTTTTTGAAAATTCAGCGAGCGCAAACCGACACGTTGCCTGCAACGCTTTGCCCTGCTGGTCGGGCGGAAATACGCTGGCCACGCTCTCATACTCAGCGAGGAACATGCCCTCAACGGCGTTGGCATAGACGCTGATTCCATTAGTTCCTTGTCTATAGGGCCCATCGGTTGGCCGCCGTTTGGATGTGCTAATTGAGGCAGTTGCTAGATTTTGTAAGCTAGACGTGAGGTATGGGCCGCGAGTTTCAGCGTAGATAGTTATGGCTGAATTTTCGTTCCTATCACCCGGAGAAAGATTTTTGGAAGCACCGGAGAGCGCAGAGCATAACGGGGATAATCTTTGGGCACGTTCGGCCGGGATCGTCGGAAACTGGAGCTCTGAGGGAGATGTTAGTTGATAGTAGTGGGTTTCGAATAAGACACCTGAACTCACGCTTGGTCAAATAATGGAGCGGTTCTAAAGTGCCGATGTTCTCCTGGAGAAGCGACCGGTATAAGTTTTGAATCTGATTGATGCCCGTGTTTAGAAGTGCAGTAAATTCCAAAATAGCCTTTTGATTCGATCGAAGTTTTGTAGCGCGCAGATCACTGAGTGCGGAATTTATACGACTGAGAGCGCCGAGGTATTGAGGTAATCCTGCATTTTCTGGACTGAAGTGAAGGTCAGAAGGAACTCCAATGCGAAATGTTCTTGGAATACATACCCGGCACGAATTATAGCTTCCTCTTTTCCTTTGACGTCAAGTGGCCGGCGGAGCCTCTCAATCGCATCGTTTATCTTATCAATGTTGTTATTCGTGACTTGAAGACCGTGAGTATTGCTGTAGATTGGGCCAACTGCATCCTTAACAACCTTTCCACTGGCTTCTAGGCGGGAAAGTGAGCCCTGAATCTTTTTTGTAAGAGCATTGAGCTTCTCAAGGTCCGCATAAAGGACCTCTACCTCAGCGCTTTCTTCGGCGTGCACGGCGTTCCGTGGGGCAACCATGATGCCTAGAGTAAGGGGCTGGTGAGAACTCCGTAAATGTGACTTATTGCGGGAATAGCTGGCGAGCTTACTGAGCCTTTAAATGTCTACCATTCATCGCCCGCGATCACATTCTTGCCAACCCAAGCTGCTCATGGTTTCAAAGTACTAACAAATGTGAGTCCCCAAGGATGAGATCACCGTTCCTGCGGGAGTTTGCGAATGTCCAAGCGGCCGAATGACTCAGCCAATTGGCACGTGTCAGGTCTCGGGAATATGGAATAGCAATAATCCGAAACCCTGGGGGCTTGGCAGGGAAATGAGGTCATTGTTCCTTCGAGGCGGAGACATTCCCCAACGAACATATAAAAATCTTTCGAACCTACCTAATCCACTTCTACCGGTCCTAATGGTGGATGGATTGAAGACTGGAAACTGATCTGGCGGTAGCCTAATCGCAATGGCTACTGCTAGACTTATCTCGCGAAGATGGAAACGGCCATTGGGGGCTGGGCTACTTCTGACTAGTGGGTGTTCCTTACTTCTTGCCAATGGACCCCAAGTGAACTGTGATTCAGGGCGCAATATTGGAATATGGAAAACGCCAAATTCAATCTCTTCAAACCCTGACTCCAAGAAAACAAAGAAGGGCTCCTCCCGATCATCGACCCCGGTGGAAACTCTGTCCTCAGAAGAACTCTCGGCTTGGGATAAACTGACCAAAAAACTGGGAATTGCACAATATCCACTCGAATCTGCGGAGTGGTCGGACTATTTGAGAAATTCTCTCATACCAGCATGGAATTCTTTACTTCCGGAAGGCTTGCAAAATCTGCAGCGTGAGCTATCTATGGCTCCTGGATCACTAGCAGATGAAATATGGACCGAAGCCCAAGATTCAAAGATCAATCCGGAAATAACAAGAGAAGCCAGAGTCAGGATCAGCGAAGGTCTCTGTCGAGAGGAGAAATATTTCCAATGGCGACGACGTCGAGCTATAGCCAAGAAATTAGCTGCTTACCTTGACCTAAAAGAGGACGTTCATCCCGATGATGTACCAGTAATCGCAATGTGCTCGTCCGGTGGCGGTTTGCGGGCGCTGGTTGCGGGAACCGGGTCATATCTTGCTGCTAAAGAAGCGGGAGTCTGGGACTGTGCAATGTATACGGCCGGCGTCAGCGGCTCTTGCTGGTTACAAGCGATATACCATTCGACCTTGGGTAAACAAGATTTCGGCACAATGATTCAGCATCTGAGGAACAGACTTGGAGTCCACATAGCCTTCCCTCCTACCGCCCTAAACTTACTGACGACCTCTCCCACTAACAAATACATCCTTCGGAGCTTGGTGGAGAGGCTTAAAGGAGACCCGAAAGCGGATTTTGGCCTCGTAGACATTTACGGGCTTTTACTATCGTCTAGATTACTTGTTCCCGATGATGGAAATGTCAGCCCTCTCGATAATGACCTCAAGCTATCCAACCAAAGGTTACACGTGGACTCTGGGGCACACCCGATGCCTATATACACTGCTGTAAGGCATGAGATTCCTGAAATCCCCGTTTCTGATGAGCCAGCCACCCAAGGAGCATTGGATGACGTGCGGGAAACAGCAAAGCGGGAGGGCTGGTTTCAGTGGATCGAGTTTACACCCCATGAGATGTTTTGCGAAGAATTGGGAGCCGGAATTCCTATTTGGGCCTTGGGTCGCCAGTTCAAGGCTGGAAAAGATATTTTACCTGATACTGGTTACTCAACACCGGAGCTCAGGGTTCCAACTTTAATGGGAGTATGGGGTAGCGCTTTTTGCGCAACTTTAGCTCACTATTATAAGGAAATTCGCCCAGCGTTGGCTGGAATATCTGCCTTCAGTGGAATTGGCTCCTTGATAGAGGAGCGAAATGAGGATCTTGCCCGTGTTCATCCAATAGATCCGGCAACTATTCCTAATTACGTACTTGGCCTAGAGGGTAAACTGCCCGATTCCTGTCCAGAGTCTATCTTCAAAGACTCTCACCTTCGGCTTATGGATGCGGGAATGAGCAATAACCTGCCCATATATCCATTACTTCGATCGGGACGAGATGTCGATATGATCATCGCGTTTGATGTTTCGGCTGACATTCGTGAGGATAATTGGTTATCGGTAGTTGATGGATATGCTCGCCAGCGTGGTATCAAAGGCTGGCCGATGGGAGCTGGCTGGCCAAAAGCTTCTGAGAAACCTGATGAAACGGCCTCGGCTCTTGAGGTGGCAGAAATTAGCCAAGAGAAGGCCCATGAAGCCTCGCAAACTGATAATGGGCGCGTCCCGAAATTCCCAACCCACTTCGAGCCCCAAAACGCTTCGGACCTCAGCTACTGCAACATATGGGTCGGCACTACTGAGGAAAGGGAGTCAAAAAGCGAACCACCCCCATCCAAAAGATTAAGCTTTCCCGTGGCTGAAAATGGAAACGATTCTGACTTTCATCTGACGAGACCTGATGCGGGAATTGCCGTCGCTTATTTCCCATTGCTTCCGAACCCTGCTGCTCCACCACTGGCTCCCAGCGTCAAAGAATCTGAATCTTTAGATTCGAAAAAATCACAATCAACGACGGATTCAAACTCAACGCCGACACCAATAGACCCAACAAAAGACGATTTTATGAGCACATGGAATTTTGTATATACACCTGAACAAGTCGATGCCGTGGTTGGGCTTGCAAAGGCAAATTTTTCTGAAGGCGAGGACCAGGTGAAGAGAGTTATTCGAGCAATCTATGAACGGAAAAAGAAGGCTAGGTTAGAAAAGCAGCGAGAGGAGGACCTTCAGGAGATTAGCCATCTCGCATAGCATTGGTTTTTGTATTTAACACATATATAGTACTGTACATACTCCGTATATTCTTTTGTATATCTTCAAAAAATTCATTTTGAAATATAGCCCCAACTGCCTCCCAGGTGCTCCGTGGTGCCTTGTCAATATTCTGAGATCAGCATGTCTGAAGTATGAGCACGGAGATACTGATACCTGCCAATGGTGCTAACCCTATGACGGGTCGGAACAAATATTGACCGGGATACCACCACCCCAGATCATGAGGTTCAACATTGCTCGAGTTTTTGCAGACATCGAGATTTGATGAGTAGCTATAGGCGACTGTTCGCAGCATGCCACCAATTGGGCTTCTTGCCGATGGGTTTTGGCTCTGTCTTCGTCCCTCATTCACCACCTTCGTTCACAAACCCCGTCCATTGCCTTTTCTAAAACTTCTCCCACGAATACAAGCTTCGAAACAATGCTACTCCACGCAAGCCGAGTTCGAGCAACCCCCGAGTCCATCTCCGGACGGATTACTACAGCATGGTTCGAACTCCGATTTAGGTCTATCAAATGAGTCCCCTGCTTATAGCGTGACAAGACCGAAAAAGACACTCAAAAGGAAAGAGGCAGAACCCGTAGAGGTTTACGAAGCACGGATGCGCATGCTACCTAGGAAAATTAGTTCGGATAGTCACCTTCAAACTAAATCTAGGGGATTCCTTGAATATCTGCTACAGCGAGTAATCGGTGAACAACCAAGTCACCAAGCTACTTTAAGGCTCCTGCATGAGTTACTTGGGCGACGACGGCTTAAGCCCCAATCGCATCATTACCGCGCGATGGTGTTGGCCAACGCTGATGCGAGGTTCGGATCAGCTGTGCACGTGAGGAAGCTTTTAGAAGAGATGGAAGATACCGGAATACCGGTAGATTCCGGGACTCTGCATGCGGCACTAAGGGTAGGTCTTCGGTTTTGCCAAGTCATTGAAGATGAGATGTTCTGACAACTTCGCCCAAAATTTAGACCCTAGCGATCCACCCGGATTTCTTGCTTCGTCAGGAGGTTCTCCACACCCTTCGAGACAGATGGCTGTCCCTCAGTCCTGCTGGCTGGCACAATCACATAACGGGTTTGCTGCGCGAGAGGCAGTACGAATTGGCACTAGACAAACTTGAGCAGATGGAGACGCAAGGTATTCCAGTGAAATCCTGGCTTTACGCGCTGGTTGTTTACAATCTTGCCGACGCTCAAGAATTTGATGAGGTGTATACTATCATGCAAGCAAGAGTGGCAGCAGGAGGGCATTTTTCGCCAAATCTTTGGTTTCATATACTTGACATGGCAAGCGCTGCAATGCATACAGACCTTACCAAATATATTTGGAAACATCAAGTTCAGCGTGGCTACTTGATACCGTCTTACGGAGTTTGCAGCAATGTCCTTGCGATCTGCGCTCGAACAGGCGATGTTGATTTGGCAATCTCAGTGTTTGACGCCCTTGGCCAACGGAATGCTACACTTACCGTCAATGATTACGAATCTCTACTTGACACGTATGTCACGGCGGGAGACGTCACTTCAGCTTTGCGTGTTTTATGCACGATGGAGAAAACGAATGTTGATGCGTGGGAAGATTCCACTCGGTCTCTGTTATCTTCACTACTATTATCGGAGACTAAAGCCAGTGAAGTTTGGCAGGCCCTCAAGCATCTTCAAACGGAGGAACACCAGACTATTCCTTTGGTAGCGGCAAATCTTGCTATTGAGATATGCGCTTACAGGGGTGTTACCGATGAAGGAATGGAGATATACCGAGAACTACACACTGTCTGCTCGGTTACGCCCGATACATCGACCTTCAATCACCTTTTAGAAATGTCTCACAAAGCTCAGGATTTTAAGGCAGCTAGTTTTTTCCTACAAGAGATGCAGCTGTTCAAGGTCCTCCCGAATCGATTCACATACCAGATACTTATCTTACTGTGTGTGGAGCGAGGTTCCTTTGAGGATGGACGAAAGTATCTTATTGAGATGACTGAATCCGGGTTCTCGTTGACCGAAGCTGCGAAAAAGCAGGTCAGAGAGATGTGTGCTAAATCAACGGATCAATCGGCCATGCTGCTTCAGTACGATGCTGCTCTAAGAGCTCCGAAGCCAAGGGTATTCAGACGATCCCCATTCAAGCCTTTGATCAATGATGTTCATCCTGCTAAAACCCAATAAATTTAGCAAGAGCAATAGATAGTGGACACAGAATAATAGACCTCACAATCCATATACAGATAGCAGAGCACTCCGTACCCTGTGCCCTTATAGATCGATGGCTATGGAAGCGAATATTTTATAGATCATCCATCCTCTGGCATGAGCACAGCTTAAGGGTTAGGGGCTCTTAATGACGTCAGTGCGAATCATTTGCTTCAACGTCGTTGTTCAGCGTTCAGGGCGAGATCCACAAAAAAAGCACGAGAAACGCTGGGCAAGGGATGGGTTTTGGCGCAATTGCCGGTTCGTAGTTAACTGTCGGCGCTAAACTGCCACACCCTGCAATAAACCGGGAAGGGAGCTCCAGCATCTTGCTTCATTATTGTTCAGCATCCCTCCAACTTATAGTTATTCTTTTCCTGATCGACTCTTTGAGCTTCTTCTTTTGTTTGACATGATGTTGCACGGGCGATATACTTAGTAAAAGAGTTCCAGAACATGCAATCGAAGCTTTTGAAATGGTCCGTGGACACTGGAATCGATCCCTTGAGTCCCCTGTCGCAAGGCGAAGGGGCGCATACGTTTGGCAAAGCTGATGGTAGTCGTTGTTAGGCATCGATACTTAGGCGAATCGTTGCCGGCCCGCGTATCGGACATGAGACGGGTCTTGATCTCTGCTACGTCACAGATTACAGTATGTCCCAACCCTGAGGTATGCTTCGGCGGTTACTGATATCATGTTTTGCCTTCTGCCAGTAATCGCAACATCGGGTCCTTCCTCAAGCTATCCCAAGCGTGCCTATCGTAACCCAACCGATGCACTCGTTCGTTTTCTAGACTCGAAACATGGAGAAGACTGGTCTATATGGGAGTTTCGTGCTGAAGGAACCGGGTACCCTGATGCAGAGGTCTACAACCGGATTCACCACTTCCCATGGCCGGACCATCACCCACCTCCTTTCGCTCTCATTCCACCAATGATGGCGAGTATGCGAAACTGGATCAATGGTAAAAGCAATGGCAAAAGGGTTATAGTGGTACATTGCAAAGCTGGGAAAGGAAGAAGTGGCACCGCTGCTTGCAGCTACTTGATTAGTGAAAAAGGTTGGAAAGCTGAAGATGCCTTGAAACAGTTCACCGAGCGTCGAATGAGAATTGGGTTTGGTCCCGGTGTTAGCATACCGAGTCAGCTTCGCTACATCACATATGTCGACCGCTGGACGAACCAGTACAACAAGAAATACGTCGAACGACCGATTGAAATAGTCGAGATTCATCTCTGGGGCCTAAGACATGGTGTCAAAATTCAAGTAGAAGGGTATGTGAACGAGGGACGAAAAATTAAATGTCTCCACCGCTTTCACCACAGCGAGCGCATTTCTATGGATTCCGATACCGGGAACAATACGGATGGAACTGGAGCTAGCACAAAGCCTAGTTCAATCAATAGCGGGAAGGACTCAATCTCGGAAGTTCCGGCAGAAGCATCTTTCCACTCTATCACAAAACCCGAACCTATAACCAAAACCGTCGAGAACCTCGCATTCTTTTCGAAAACACCTTCTCCTCCAGCCTTTTCTTCCGTCATCCTGCGACCGAGAAAGCCACTGTTGGTTTCCAGTTCAGATGTTAATATAGATTTTGAAAGAAGAGCGACCGCCGCATACACTGGATGGACCGTTGTTACATCGGTAGCCCATGTGTGGTTCAATGCATACTTCGAAGGGGGTCACGATCATGATTCTGGAGTGTTTGAGAAGGAATGGGATGAGCTTGACGGAATCAAAGGCCTAGCAAGCAAGGGTACCAGAGCATTTGATAAACTTAAGGTGGTTTGGAAGTATGCACCGCTCGCCGGAAGGGTTGTTTCCGAGCCTGCTCCTGGGGAGGCCGTTTCTGAAGGTCATGCTGCGGATTGGCGTGGGGAAGATGTGATGGTGGGGATCCCGAACGAAACTGATGAACAAGCTGCGTCTCAGTCAGACGAGGAGCCCTTCTCAGAAAATGAAGGTGGTATGCCACCGAGGCGAACCAAAACGGAGCAGCTACAGCCATCGAGCCCTCCGAGCTCCCTTTTACCTGTACGAGGCTCTTCTTCCGCTGAACGATTACGGCCTCGCCGGCAGAGCTCGGCCACGGCTGGCGTTAGCTTTATCAATGCCTCAGGAAACATTGGCGGTGAGACGGTCAATGGTAAATTCAAATCCGGCCACGGCGAGTGACCACGAGTGGCGGCAACCGGGCCGACAGCTGGTAGGCCTGGTCACTTTAGAATTGTAAAGCCAAGGTACAAGGAACCATTAAAACGAGCTGAATAAATAGCATGATTGGAAGGTACTAGAGGCGCTCATTGGGTATAAATTGGGAACTCTGAAATTCTAATTAGATGGCCATTGCTAGCACATCCATTTTTAGTCTATGAGTAAGCGCAGTTGCGCACTCGCAAATTGTGATATACTTGGCAACTTGAAGCATTATCCATGCTGCGGACCTCCAGAAACTCCGATCTCAGCGTATGCTGAAAGGACGTAGGGAGTGTTCACCTCCGGGCTCCGTGCAACTGCGCGTCCATCCCGAATGCCTATATCCTGTTAAGAAAAGGGACATTCCATCATAAAAATAAGACTAAACCGTTCGTCTCAATATGAACTAGGAAGACAACAAGGGGATCAGCCCCCTCTTCCTCGTCCACGCCCTCTCCCGCCACGGCCCCTGCCACGTTCTAACCGTCCATCTCCGCGCGATTGTTGGCCTCCACGGCCGCGATTCTGCTGACTCTGTTGCTGATCTTTTGCTATATCGACGACCTCCTCTGGGACTCTTAGAAATTTTATCTACCAAACGATCACCGCAATTAGTCTTTGTGCATACGATTCTGTGGATCGGGGTTGGAACAAACGTTATTGCCTCTCACGTAAACCTCAGGTAGCCTAAAAAACCGATCTCCTTCAGGACTAGTTTGTACGACTTCTTTGAGAGTTAGGTTCATCCAGCTGTCACAGTTGACAAGATGGCCATTAAGCGTCTCTCCATTCTTGAGCTCGACTAGCATGGGGTGGCCTTGAGCGGCATTGAGGAGGCCTAGCGGTAGCTTTTTGGGGTTAGCACCGGCTATCATAGGCATGGAAGGTGCGAAAAGCTCATACCATGATAAGAAGATATTTCGCGACTTATTATCAAACGCGAAATCAGGTAGCTTGTTCGTCCACGCCGCTCGCAAACCATCCAGAAGTTGTGATCGGCGAGAGACCACAGCTGGATTAACTGATATTCCGATCCGTTGTCAAAAATGTATTTCCGTGCCGAGTCTCGTGACTATATAGTATATCTTGGCATGTTTCAGCACGTGAGAGACTAGTGTGCCCAGTTCATGCTGAATACGAACCGCGCCGGGTGAGACTCAGCCTCCTTGCCCAAATGAGTCGAGAATGGCAGACAAAATCCCTCTCTCTCTCAGGACATGGGTTGTTCTCCTCTCCTGCGAACATCTCCAACCATCCACTCTTTGAAAAGGAACTGCTTATAACAATGTTTGGCTGAGGCACACGGAACCTCAGTATGGTTTGGCCCGCCAAGACCTCTGCGATCTTTCTCGTCGGCTTCGCCGTTTCCTCAATCGCCCTTCCGACTGACCCGGTTCCCTCACTTAATAAACCACCTACACTATCTCTTCGAGATCATCTGCCCATAACATTCAATGCCCCATGTAGTAACTGCTTTCCTGGGAATGAGACAGGAGTGGTAAGCTCTATGGCATCAACGGGCAATTTTTCCATATTTCCATTTTAACACGTCGAGACAGGTATTCGACCTAGATATACTCAGCACAAGAACCGTATGTGGAGAGACTCGTCTTCGTCTCAATGATAAAGAACTGCACTTGACCTGGGATGGCGCTACCGTCGCCGATGAAATCCACGTCAGAGGAAAATCATTCAAAGGGCATTCAAGCACCAATCTTGGATTAAATATACGCGCTCTGTGCATTCCTAGCCCGGAGGCTTCTACAGAGAAATATGCTGCCCAAATTCTTGCTGTCACGTTTCATCCCGTTGGCTGGGTCAACGAGGACAACGACACATTCGGATTTGCGCTGTCATACAATTCCGTCGGAAGACCTGTAGTCTTTCACCTTTCAACTTCTCCATTCAAGGATGCGGAGGACTCGCCGTTGGGAAATTGGCTAGACTCCTCTGGCTCGGACGTATTCCACCTGCAAAGTGATGCCACAAAGTTTTCGCAGGTCGATAATTTTGAAGAGCAGCTTCAAAACTTACACGCTCTAAAACAAGAGAAAGAAAGACTCGAGGCGGAGATTATGGACAAGGATTGGAGAATCAGAATGCATCTATTGAATGACTGTATGTCCTTGTCTTCAAGGCTCAAACGATGCAGAACCTTGCGGTGCTGTATCGAAACGTCGTTTCAATTCGTTCCAGACATCGTACGGATCATGAAATTTCGTTTCGGGCGCCTGCCATCCACTTTATCCGGTATTTCCTGCAGTCCTCTGGCTCAAGACTGGCAAAATTCTACTTCGAATTTTCCCTCACAATCCCATCATAGCAACGATACCAGCATAGTCGGTGGCAAGAAGACAAACATTGCAAACCCCCCGCTACCAGATATTCTGGACATGAGCCAGTCAACCAGATTCCACTCGACGAGGACGGTAATTGGTGATGTCGCTGTATTAGTATTACTCATCGTCACCATCGGCATTCTTTTCAAGGAATGCAATTCTCTGTCGTGCCGGCGACGCCGTGTCGACTTAGCTGCGCGACGTGAAGAAAGACGGACACGTCAAGCTTACCGAGCGGCAGCTCGCCGTCACAAGTTTAGAGTGTGGTGGTCCGGAGTCTGGAATTCTCTCCACGGTATTCCAAACAGCTCTCCAAGGCGAGAATATTCTGAGTTCCGCCAGATGGATGACCGTCCCAATGGCCGGGCGGTTGATTCGGCCGAATATACCATGACAAATGAAATCATGGGGCTGCGACGGGCTCTTGATTATGTAGCCCAACTTGTGGGCTCTGATTCTCCTAATACTCCCCACGAGCCCGGATACTCCGGCGATGTCGCAGAAATGGCTGTTGCTAGGAGATCGGCAGAAACTCCTACAGTAGTCTCCTCAATTGTTCCGCTACCGACCATCGGATCACCGAGAACTAGTACCGTACTAAGCTACGACGACACTGATGGCTCCGACACGATCGAAAGTATTGATCTTGAAACCGCGACAATGATAAGCGGATGAAATTTTAGTTTTCTCAAGCCTCTACGTCAGAAGGCGATATATCTATTTTAACCCATCCATGGTTTTGTTTTTGTTTCCCATTGCCCAATAATTCGGACTCGAATATCGAGCTGATAGCAAATGCGTTTGTTTAATGCAAGCATCCCCACCTTAGACAGGGTCGGAAGGACTGCTAATGTTCATGATGAAGACCTTGGATTGGAGTTTGTCTTCTCTATATCTACCCAAAGAATCAGTCACTTTGTCAATATTCTGGGTTCGATGCTTCGCCCAGAACTCTCTAGCGATATCTCATTTTAATAGCTTATGCCATCTGGCTCAAACGAATGCCACCCTTGAAAACCAGAAATATGCAGAGCTACGGCGCGCATCAACTCAGTTCTGGACCATACCTTCACCGCTCGTTTATCACTGTTGAGGTACAGAGTATTTCATTAGTCTTGAGTTAAAGGGATCTAGCCATAAAAGAAAGCGCTTCCTTTTGGTTAAGCTGAATAATCTTACTCTTTGATTTCCTGTGCTCAACTCGCTTGAATAACTTTGAAGACGGGTTACACGCTGGATATGGAAAAGGCAACTCATCCTGCCAACTCATCTATTTCCTTTTCAGCGTTATTTTCTTCCTTCTCAATTGAGCCACAGGCACAGGCAAAGCCAATGGCACGGACAATATAATACCCAATGTTCTGTACATACATACATATTTACCTCGTCTGCCATACAAATTCAATCATAATGTCAAATGGTGAATATAATACAGAAGTCTATAATGATCATGCAGTCAAAACATGTTTTTAATTGTAATATAAGTAAAAGGCCTTATTATCATAAGTATAATATTATAAGAACTTAATATGAGTACAGAAATCATTATTATAATTATCATTTTATTAAAAATAAAAACTTAATTTATCATAAAAAATCAGAAAACATATGTAAAAGAGATTTCTAATTAATTTATTAATTAATTCATTACTTTTATTATATTATCTTCATTACTTATTTTAAGAATTTATTTATTATTATTAGAATAATAATATTTAATAAGTTAGTTTTAAAATATTTATACTAGCTTTATATTTTTTATTTAAATAATAATATATCTTATATATATAACATATAAATTAATTATTAGTTAATTTATTAATTAATTTATTAAAAATATATAACTACAGACTTTAAGTTCTTATTTTTAAATTTATTAATAATAATAAATTTAGTTATTTCTTATAATATTCATAAAGTTATTTTTTAAATATAAAAATTTAAATTATAATTATATATTATTTTTTAAATAAGATATTAAAAAAAAACTTTATAATTAAAAAATTTATAAATTTCTAATACTAATAAATTTTATAAAGAGTAACAGTTATTTTTAGTTAGTATTTAAAATCTTTAATTTTAATAATATAAATATTAACATATTATCAGACTTTTAATAGCATTTCTTAATTTATTAATTAATAACAGTCTTATGTATAATTTTTACTTAAATATTTTTTTTAAGAATTTTCTTTTTAATTATTTTATAAGTAATTTACTTAATTTAAGTTATAAAATAAAATATAAATTAATCTTAAAATTAATTTTTTAAAAAAAAAAATAAGTAAATATTATATTTAGATTATTATAAAAGATTAGTTTATAAATGAATTTATTTTCTTCTCTAGTAAATAAACTTATCTAAAGATTATTAAGTTCATGAAAAAAAAGAAAAAGAAAAAAAAAAAAGTAAGAAAAAGAAATGAGAATATATATATAAAAATTAAGATTTTAAAGTTATATTACTACTTACTATATTAATCTTATTTTATATAATAAATTATATGAAGAAGTAAGCTTTTTATATATATAAAACATAATTTTAATATATTTTTTTATATTATATTTTAATTTATTTCTATTTAAATTATTCTCTTCTTAAATAATAAGTTATTTATATATTCTAGTAAGAATATTATCTAATATATTATTTTAATAAAGTAATATATGAATTAATCAGCAGATTCAGTTCTAGTATTAAATTTTATTTTTATTTCTTATTTCTCATCTCTTATCTCTTCACTTAGTATTTTCTCTAATATATCTGAAATTTCAGATATATTACTGCTTTTTACTAGTAAGAATTGCATGACTTAATAAAGTAATTAATAAACTAATCAGCATTATAAAAATACTTAATAATATTTATGAGATAAGATCTGATGCTGATAAAAAAAAAAAAACTAATATTAAATTATCTAATAATATTCATATTAAAAAAGCTAGAGATTAAGTTATATAAATAAATAAATTTAGCAAGAAAATTAAGCATATAAAAATAGCTGATAAGTAGCTTATTTAGAAATATTTTATTATTTTTAAAAAGAATTCTGAATATCTTCTTATATTATCTGAAAATAAAAAATAAAAAAAAACTGAGATTACTACTATTATTCTGAAATTTCAGTATGTATTAATAATATTAGTCTAGTTAATAAATTAATTAATAAACTAATTTCTGAGCTAGATATGATTAAGATATTTTTAAATTAATTATAAGATAAAAACTAAATCTTACTAAAGATTCTCTTATTATTGCTTTTAATAATAAAAATACTATCTAAAAAGATATTAAAAAGAAGAATAATCTTATTAAGAAAAAGAAATGAAGAGCTGATAATACTGAATTTTTTAAAGCTAAGATTCTTCTAATTAAAAAGTAATTTCAAGTTATTTCTTGTAAAAAAGAAAAAATTAAGAATTATTTAACTTACAGAATGCAAGTTATAATTTTTCATTACTAGTAATAATACTAAAATAATATATTATTAAAATTAAATAATAAGATAATATAATTTTAACATGTTAAGTCTGCTCTTCATGCATATACTTCTAAAAAATTCTTTACTTATCATAAAATATCTTATATTATAATAATAATAATAACTGATTTTTTTAATAATATATCTAAAGAAAAGTAGTAATTTTTGCCTGAGCTAGTAACATGATAAAATAAAAAATTTCTGAAATATTTAAACTCTTTTAATAAAATAAAAAGAAAAATTACTTGAAAAACTTATTATAAGAAAATATTAATTAATGATTTTCATAAATATTATATGCATTCTGATAAGTTTATTCTTACTTAATTAACTTATTAATTATTTTATTAAAATTTTAGAAAATAGTACTTAAATACAGTATAATGAAATTGAAAAGAAATTAAAGTTAAATTTTAAATTTTAATAAAATTTAGTAATTAGATTTGTTTTAACTATAAAAGCAGAATATTTTTTTAGTCTTTATTACAAAATACTTATTTTTATTTTTAATATTTAATATTATTTTCTGATTATATTATTAATATATCTTATTTCTTTAAGAATATTTTTACTTATAAAAAAGAAATTAAAAATCTTCTTTTAAGAAATTAGTTTTATAATAACATTATAACTTATTTATTATATTATTATAATTTTTAAGTTTTAATCTGAATATTTTATTATTATTATAAAGATTAGTAATAATTTATTAAATAAGCAGATTTAGTTAACTTATTAGTATTATACAAGTATATTTCTATCTTATTTTATTAGTATATGTAAAATAAAGAGATTTTTTATATTTTAAAATAAAAGAATCATGTTATTTCAGCATAATTCTTATATTATATTTAGAAAAATATGAATTTATTATAAAAAACTTTTAAAGAAAAATGAGAGATTATCAAGCTTTAAGTAATATAATAAGTGTAAGAAGAACTGAATAAGAGCAGTATTAAGAAATATAGCTATAAAAATCTATATACACATTTTCATTTTAAAGATATTATTATTTTTTAGTAAGTAATTAGTTTATTAATTAGTTCATTTTCATTTAAATTAATAATCAAGCTAGTAATTAACTGTTCTCTGTAGTTAAAGAACTCAATTTAGAAGAGATAGATTAATAATTAAAGAATCTATAACATTATCATGAGATTTATATTACTAATAATTTTAATTATATTTAATTATTTAATAAATATTATAAATTATAATACTAGAGTATTAAAATATATGCTGCTGTTAATGATTACTCATATTATATTATTTAAATATATGTAAGTATTAATAATTATACTAACATGTGTATTTTTTAATAATATCTCTAATTAATTAAGATTAGTAAGATAATTTTTAAGATTATTTAATTTAATTAAAATATTAAAATAACTCTTATGATAGCTGCTTATTATAAATTTATTTAACAAATTATTTCAAATATCTTATTTTCAGAATATTATCAGTTTAGCACTAGTACTTTTAATTAATAAATTAAAATATAATAAGCTTAATTTATAAAAAGCTTTCTTTATTACTAAAGAATAAGTATATATATTAATATATAATAATACTCTAAGCTAATAAGTATATAATTATATTTTAAGCATCTAGAAGATGATAATAAATAATATAAAAATAAAAAAAATAATTAAATTATTTTGCTTATGATATACATGTTAATATTTTATTATAAGATTTAAAAATTTATTAAATTATGAAATATTCATATTATTTATTTTCAGATAAAATAATCTTTCTTAGTATCTGAAAAGTTTATTAAATTATATAAATAATCTAATAATAATATTTTAAATTATGTCTTACTTATTAATTAAGAACTATTATAATAGCTAACTAATAATATTAATAAATAAGATAAGTAGAATTACTTTAATAATTAGTTTATTAATTATATACTTATTATATTTATAAACATGAATAAATATTTTTTTTAAAAAATAAAAAACTAATATCAGATTTAACTTCATTTTCTGAATTATTCATTTAATAATCTTAATACTACTGCTACTTGTACTAATAATTCTCATATTTATTTTCATACTTATTATATTTTATAAAATAAGATAAGAAAGCATATGAGATTATAACAGTTATTATTACTTGCTAAAAGTAAAAAATTAACAGCATGATAAGCTTGACAAGCTGGTATTTCTGTAATAAATGAAATTCAGAATATAAAACTCATTCAGAATATAAATTAAGATTTTTAATATATTTAAATATTAAATACTACTATTATATTAAATGATTATTTATATATAAAATATATTATATGTATTAAGTAAAATATTAAATAAACTAATTAATGAAATAATCTCATTCTTACTTATTCTAATCTTAGCTAAAGTAAATTAATAATGATAATTTTTTAAGATAATATATTTGTTATTTTTATATCATCTAAATTCTTCTTTTTTTTTTTCATACTATTTTTTTTACTTGATTTTTTCTTTCTTTTATTATTTTCTTTACTTATATTAATGAACTTCTTATTTGCTTTTTTAACTGCATTTATCTTATTTTTATTTTCTTTACTAATTTCAGTACTAACTGAATAATTTTTAAGTAATTCTCTTAAAAATATTAATTTTAATTTAAAAGCCTAGAACTGATTTGCATTTTCTAAATTAGAAAAAAGCTTAATAACAGAAATTGAATAAATCTCATTAAATACTAAATGAGATTATTTATAATATACTAAATTAGTATTTTATGATGTAATTTATTTTTCATATTAAGTTGCTAATTTATTATTTTGCTTAATCTTGATATTAATATTCTACTCTTTTAATTAAGTAGTTATAGCTGTGAGAACCAGATTAGAAACCAGAACTAAAAACATATAATAAAAGCAGAATTAGCAGCTAATAATAAGAAATACTAGAAGAAAGTGCATAATAAATGTATATATAAATTATAATCAGAATTTATTATTAAGAAGTAGATAAGAATGAGATTTTATGAGTTCTTATATAATAGAAGAAATCATGAAACTAAGCTAAATAAGAGCTAGACTAGCTAGCATAATAATTATCTTCTTTCTAATAGAAAGTTAGTCTTAATAATTCCAAGATTCTAGTAAATTATGCTAGAACAAGCAGTAAATAATGCAGGAAGTAATAAAATAATAAAGTAATGCTATTATATACTTATATAATATTTATTATTAATATGAATAACTATTTAAAATTTATTTAAAATAATATAATTATTATGAGAATTAGTAAGTAAGTTTATATTATTATATCAGAATAACATTATTATATGTGATATTTTTAATGCAATTAAAGTAATATGAGTAAAAATAATATAATAATTTAATAATAATAATATTATTATTTTTCTTTCATTAAGTATTCTTAAAATTATAGAATTAGAATTTCTTATTTAAAATATTATTTTCTGCTTTTACTAACATTATATATGTGCATGATATTTTTAATAAATAGCTTGCATTATAATATAAAACTTATAAAATAAGTTATTATTAATAATATATTTTATTTAAGATGCTGTTAAAAATGAATTATTATTATTATAAGATTATATAGCTTTATAATAATATCAGATTAGTATTAGTAATGTGATTTAGAGAATAAATAAGTTATTTTAATACTTTATTAAAGTATGAGAGCTTTATAAAATTATTTAGTAATTTTCTTTATTAAATTTATTATGATTTTTTATTAGATTTATTATAATTTTGCAATCTTCTTATTATTTTAAAGTAGTAATTATTTTAATAAATTAATTAGAATATTTACTTTATTAAATATTCTTTAGTAATATTATGCTAGCATGCTTTACTTTTCTTTTAAGCTTGAAATGTTTTAATACATGCTTTTAATGTGATTTTACTATTATAAATAAGTATTTTCTTATTTAAAAATAATATACTAACATGTTTATAGTGTAAATTCTTATAAGTATTATCTTACTTACTTTAGTAAGCTGAGAAATATTTATATGCTTCTAAGCTAAAATTAAAAATATATTTAATATATTTAGCTTTAAAAAAAATATATGCTGATAAGTTTTTATTTAATTTTTTAAGTTTTTAATAATATTTTTAATATTAATAATTATTGTAAATAAGCTATTTAAAATTAAATGAATTATCTGCTTTTTATATAATAATTATTTTAATTAAAATTATTAATAAAACTTCTAATCAGATTTATTAGTATCTTATTAAGCTAATAAAAAGCATGTTAATATCAGAATATTAATAATAATTAGAATATGTATATGCTGCTGCTTTTCAGAATATTAAGCAGTAATATATAATAAGAAAAACTCTTTATAAATCTTCTAATTAACAAGAAGTAATAATAAGCAGATGTAAGACAGAAATCTTAATTATAACTAGCAAAATGAACTGAGAATAATTTTTATAAGTAAGTAAAGATAGTTTTCTAAATAAGTACTTTAATATCATAACTTTCATCAGATAGCATATATGCTAATATTAGCTTTTATAATAAAAAATAATGCTGATAATTTAGCATTTAATCTGTTCTTATTTTTATTAGAAAATGATATATTATTTTCTTAATTTTTTATTAAAAAAATAATAATTTTTATTTTTAAGAAAATCATTTCTACATTTAATAAGTTAGATATTAAGATAATTAATCTGAAAATATTAATTATTAAGCTTTTAATGAAAAAGCAGAAGATTAAAGCCTGCTTATTTATTAATATTACTTCTAGTAAAAAAAAGAAATAAAAAATAATACTTCTGATTTCAGAAATTATTAGTTTTTAAATTATTATTTCTGATAAGTATAAGACTTACTTACATTATACATATTTTATAATTTTTATTATAATTTTCAATTATTATAAGTATTAAATACTAATATGTTTTATAGCTAATATAATTTCTCAGAAGTTAAATTTATTAATTACTTTCTTAGAGAAAATAAAATAATATTTAAAAGTCTTTACTAAGCTGAATAGTACTGAGATTATTATTATAATATGAATTAAGCATGAAAATTATAATTCTAATGTGATTTTTCTTCAGCCTTCTTATAAAAAGAAATAAGTAATTACTTAGACTGTGAACAAGTTTGAATCAAGTCAAGTTTTGACCCCTGTGAGTTGGACTCAAAACTCGACTCAAAAACTCGCATTTTGGATTAAAATTGAAATAGCAGGGTGAGTTTTGGGGTTATGATTATGTAATTAATACCATGTGAAAGAGCTTGAAAGGTTCTATATTTTCCATATTTTTTCACATTTTTGACTAATCTATTTGAATTTATACAAGCTCCCAAAGATAAACATTTTTTCAAAAGTTAGATTTTTCAAAAAAAAATGCTTTGGGAAGTCATAGAAAATCAGAAAAAAAAGCAAAAAATGTGGGGAAAATTACATAATATGCAGAATTGAATAAGGTTTCATAAACATTTTACCAAACTTTATTTGGACTAATGGTTGTAGAGATATCTCAAGAAAACCAAAAAACTTTATTTAAATTCTAAAAAGTTCTTGCAATTCTTGGTGAACTTGTTTGCAGTTTATAATTACTAAGTATAATCTTATTTCAGAAGTACTTGTTATAAATTATAATAAGCTTAAATAAATATTAAAAAAGCATGTAATTTTACTAGCTACTGCTAGTAAAAATAAAAAAAAATAAATCTTAAACTTATTTTAAGATTTTTATAATATAATATAACTTAGCTATAATTTTAAAGTAATTTTATAACTAGCAGTATTTCTTGAAATAAAATAAAAATTTTTTTATATTAGTAATATATTTTTTATGTATAAATATCTCATTAAAACTTTATAAAAATTTTATAAGAGAAAAATTTATAAGAAAAAAAATATATTTAATAATATAAAATGATTAATTATTAAGCTTATATTACTTTTTTAATATAATCATAAGTATTAAATACTTTACTTCTTATTTAAGAAAGTTATCTAGTGCTTTTATATTAGTAATATGTTTTTTAGATTCTCATATATTATTTTCCAGAATTTAATTAGCTTAATAAATGAAATATTTTTTTTTATTTTCTTACTGTTTACTTTTAAGAATTTTCTTAATTATAAATTTCTTAATATTATTAATCAGCTCTGATTCTGATAATATAAGCATATTTTTTTTCTAATTATATATTTCTAGTAATAATACATGAAAAATAAGATATATATTTTTATATATAAGTAATAATTAAAGCTTATATAATTACTTATTTTAAGTTTTTATAATTTAAAATAAGTTTACATGTTAATAGTCTAATTTGCAAGCTAAATATAACATATTAAGATTTTTAACATGCAGCATGATAAAGTTTCTAATTTTAAAAATTTTAAGAATATGTTTTTTATTATAATAAGATTTTTACTATAAATATATAAATTCTAGTTATATAATAAGTTATTATTACATTTCTGAGAATGTTTCTGCATAATTAGTTATTTTTATGATAAGCTATTCTGAAAATTTTAAGATATTAACTTAAAATTTTAGATAAAAACTTATAAGAATTTTCATGAATACTAAGCTAATAAAGCTGTATATTAACTGATTATACATATATTATATTATTAGTAATTAGTAAATCTAGTTATCTTAATTAAAATTAATAAAGCATTTCAGATAATATTTTAGAATTTAATTTTAATATTTTATTTAATTATTTATTTGAAAATAAAAAGCTATAAAGAGTTTATAGCATATATTAAGATAAAAGTATAATATTAACTAATATTTACTTGTAAATAATAAATTTTAATTAGAAATAATAATTTTAAGTATATTATAAACTGTAAAAATATACTTATAGCAGATTTCTGCTAAATCTTTTATTATATATTTTTTCTTATATGAAATATACAGAATAAACTTAATAAAAATATTAATAATAACTAAAATAATATTATATGCTGATTCTTTTCATAAACTAGCTAATAAATTAATTATAAAATTTATAAAAATAATTTTAAATAATCATTTAAGCATGAGAATAATATCTAATTTATTATATAATTTATAATAATAAGATTTAATATGCTAATATATATTACATGAGTATATATAATTAATAATATTCTTTAAAAATTTATACTAATAATACTTTTATTAAATTATCTTAATAATTTATTTAATATTAAAATATTCTTCTTAAAAATTATTATAATTTACATGTAGAATTTCTATAATTAATATAATTTATTATAAGATAAAAATATGATTATTAATATGAAAAATATTATTATTAAGCATTTATATTAATTTGCTAGCTTTAAACTTATTATTTAAATTTATAACTTTTTTTTTTTAAGTAATAATAAAAAAATCAAGCTCTTAAACTTAAATAAGAAATAAAATTAGAAATTCAGATAAATTAGAATAAGTTATTTCAGATATTAGTATAGTATTAATTAATATTTATAATATAAGATTTCTAGAAGAGTTTCTAATATTTATAATAAGCTAATAATAGTATGTAAGATATGCTTTTAGTATGAAAGAAATATTATTATTTTTATCTTAAGTTATGTTTTTTATAAGAAAAAAGAATAAGATATAAAAAAATACTTTACACTCTTCATCATATACTTATATGCAGTTAGTAAGAATTTAAAGTAATTTTATAATTTTAATTAATCATTTTAATTTAACTTTATGTTAAAACTTTATTTATAAAGTAAAAAATATTATCTTATTATAATAAGATTTAGTATAATTTATGTAATAGCTGAATGCATTTACTAAATTTAGCTTATCTAGATAATGTAAGAGAATAAAATCATATGCATTAAGTATTTCTACTCATCTTATTTAATATTTATTTAATATTTTAATCATTATAAAATATTAAAGATTAGCATGATTAAATAAGATAATCATTAAGTATTAGCTTTTTTTTAAATAATGTCTCTAATATTTAAAAAAAGTAACTATTATTAAGAGCTTTTTATTATATATATTATAATATATTTTTATATTAATAAACTTACAACTGTAAAAAATAATAAGATATTAGAAATTATTATCTTATAATTATAATAAAATTCTAGTAATAATAAAAATAAATATATTAATTTTAAGAAGAATTTTTTCTCTAAATATTAAAATGCATAAGAAGTAAAGTAATAATAAAAATAATTTTAAGATAATTAAAAATATTCTCAATATTTTTTAATTAGTAAAATAATACTTTCTGCTAGTCTTTTTTCTCTTTTTTAGTAAATTTATAAAAAGAATAAGTAATTTTTAAGTAAGCTTTAATGAATTAATAATAAAAATTTACAAATTCTAAGAAAATGAGAATTTTTTTAATGTTTTTAAACTCAGATTATTTGCAGATAGCCTTAATTTAATCTTATTTCATAAATATACTATTAAATCTAATAATAAAATCTAAAAATAATATTTTACCAGTAGTAAATTTACACTTGCTATTTTTTATATATAAATTAACATAATTAAAATATTTTATAATAATCTGAATATGCTTTTTATACTTTTTTATTAAATTTAAAAAAATAAAAATATTATTTAAATAAATTATAATAAAATTATCTAAAATATTAGTAAAAACTTTATTAATATAAATCTGAAACATAACTGAAGCATTCATAAAATTAAAAAATATAATATTAAATTTATAATAATTATATTAGATTTAAAAAATTATTAGCTAATAGTCTTCTTACTTAATATTTATATAATAATAAATATCATAAAAATTACACTTTAAAAAAATTTTTATATTATTAAAATAGTTAAGATTCTTAGTAACAAGTAGTAATAAGTGCTTATTCTTAATTATAATGCAGTTTAATTATCTGTAATTTACATAAAATCTCAGATTTTTATTTTTTTTTAATATAAATAATATAAATGCTTCTGCAGATAACTTTAATGAGAAAATTTATTTTTTATTTAATGTAATAATAATGTATTTGCACAGAATCTCTAATTTAATAATTAAAAAATTATAAATTAAAAGAAATAAGAATTTTTTTTCTAATTTCATCTTAATTACATGTTTCATGTATAAATATTAATAAGAATTAAGTACTATTTTTTTAGAAAAGAAATGTAATTATAATTACATAAATAAATAAAAATTAGCAAATGTATTACTAAATTTAATTCAGTAAGTTATAATAAGTTACTTATTATATATTTTTGTATTTATTTTTAAATAAATTAAATAAGTACTAGTCTTACTAAATAGCTTATTAATAATATTTTTAGCAGTTATAAGATTTATATTAATATCAGAATTTTTAGTAGTAAGCAGTAAGACTTTTCTAAAAATAATATTTAAGAAATTTAATTAGTAAATTCAGTTATTTTCTGCTTAGTTAATCAGAAAATTAATATCTTATAATTAGAAAAAGCTGAGAATCATATTATAATTTTCTAGATTAATTACTTAAAACTTATAAGAAATAATATGTGTACTTTTTTAATTATTAATAATATTAATATTAAAATTTATTTTATTCAAAATACACACATGATACTTACTTAAAATCTTAATCATTTTATATTAAGATAAGTTAATTTTTAAGTTATTTTTCTTTATTTAAATGTTATTAATAAAGTTAGTTTCAGCTCTGAAGTTAATTAAGATTAAAATTATTTTTAAATTTCTAGAAATTTAAATTTAAACTGTGATTAGAAAACTAAGTAAATTTTATTTTTTTTTATTAATTTTAAGAACTGTAGTAATATTTAAAGTTTTCTTAACTAGTTTTTTAGCTTTTTATTATTCTTAATTTTTTTCTCATTTACAGCTTTTTAGCTTTTAAGAATTTTATAATTTAAGATAACATGTTTATAATATTTATAATTATTATATTAAAAGTCTTTTTTATCAGAATTTTTATTATTATTAGAATTAAATTTATACTTTTTTTATGCATTTTTATTACTATTAGCATTTTTTTTTTTTTTAATTTTTAATTTTTTAATTTTTATTATTATTATTTTATAATAATATTCAGCAGGCTGAAATGTTATTTTTTATATTAGAAAGATAGAAAATTAGCATTTTATAGCTAAGAATGTTAATTTTTTCTAAGTATTTATTAAATCTCACATGAATTTCAGAAAGAATTTTCACATAAAAATATGTTATTTATTATCTTTTAATATAAAATTTCTATAACTAATATTTAAATATTTTCAGAATATGTGTAAAGTTATGCATGCTTTAATTTTTATATTATTTAACTTTCTCATATTATATTTAAAAGATTTTATAAGCTTGTTTTAAATTTATAATTTAATTCTTCAGCTAGTTCTTAAGCTATGCTTAAGTAAATAACTTAGACATGAGATTTATATAAAATTCTTATTTTTATAAAAGTATAATATTAAAATACTACATAATCTCAAGCATTTTATGCTTTTCTTATTCTGTAAAGTATATATAATTATACTTATAAAAAATATGACTTATTATCATGAAATTTTTTAAATTACACATGTTTTTTACTTGAAATTTCTTCATATTCTTGTAAAATAAAGTCTTGCTAACTTTATCATTATAAAATAATAATTTTATTCATGCTAAATTTATATTCAGACTAGTTTAAATATTTTCAGATTTCTAAGCTTTAGTTATAAGAATATCTGTTACTAGAATATTATTTATTAAAATTTTATAATATAATTTCATAATATAATTTATACATCTTATAAAAAAATTTTAAAATAATAACTAAAATTAAATAAGAGTAATAAGCATATTTAATACTAATTATATCAGCATATAATATCTTAAGTAAGATGCATTAGCAGAAACTGCATGATTGAAATTAGAAGTAAATATTATATTTTTAATTTATTAATTAATAGCTGTTAGCTTCTCATAAAATTTCTTAATGCATAATTTATATTAAGCAGTCTTAAGTTTCTTTATTAAAGCATATTTCTTCTTAGAATTATTATACTTAAGTTTTAGAATAATTATCTTAAAATTATAAAATATACTACTCTCATCTGAATTTTTAATCTCTTTTATACATGAAAAAAACTACTTTATTTATTTTAATAAATAATCTTATCAGATATTACTTAATGTAAAAATAATATTAGAAAGCTTATTTATCTGAATAAAACTAGAAATATTATTATTATTAGTTATAGTAAAAGTAGCTTATAATGCTTTTTTATAAAAAATAAGAAAAAATAATTAATTTTTAATGAGATAGAAGATAATAAGATAATAATTCTCATGAAAAATTAGATATTAAAAATTCTACTTTATAGATTGTTTTTCTTTTAAAGTAATAAGAATTATAAGAATTAGATTAGAAATTAAAACTAAAAACATATAATAAAAATAGAACTAGCAGCTAATAATAAGAAATATTAAAAGAAAGTATATAATAAATATATATATAAATTATAATCAGAACTTATTACTAAAAAGCAGATAAAAATGAAATTTCATGAATTCTTATATAATAGAAAAGATTATAAGATTAATCTAAATGAGAACTAGACTAGCTAGCATGATAATAGCATTTTTATGCTTTTTCTTAATTTTAATTTTTTTTTATTATACTTTTTATTTAAAAAGAATATTAATAAGTAAAGATTCAGACTTTATTAAGATATTTTTTTTAAATTTAATTAATATTATTTTAATCTTTTACTTTATCTTATCTTAGCAGTAAAATATTATAAATATTTTCTAGCTTTAAGAAAAATTATTTTATAAAAAATACTTAGTATTAAATAAAATATCATGAGAATATATTTAGATTTAATTATTTAAATATTTAGATTCTTTTTTTTTAATAAATTATATACTTATAATCATTTTAATAAACTTATAAATTTTATAAATTAATATTTAATTCTTAACTTATAATATAAAATATTAAATAAAATTATTCATATTATGAAATTTTTCATGAATTAATAAATATGCTTAATGTAATTTTATATTATAACTAATTAATTTATTAATTAATTCATTTAATTCTTAGATGAAAAACATATTTAGTAATATTTAATTTTTTATTTTTAATATTATTAAATTAAGCAGCTCATTTATATAAATGTATATAATAATTAAATAAATTTTCTTATTAATAATTTTTTTTTTTTAATAAAATTCATGTATAATAACATTAGCATCTGAAATTATCTTTTATATTTTCTTAATAAAAATTTATTAATATTAATTACTTATTTTAAAATTAATTATTATAAAGTATGTGAGCTTGATAATAACAGTTAGTATTTTCTAAACTAATAATATATTTTTAATAAAAATAATTATTTTTTTAGATTAAGATTATTATTTATGTTTAATTTAGTAATATTAAAGATTAATTTAAATTATTAAAATAATTTAAATTTATTTACTTATAATATAAGTAAGCATATTAATTTACATATTATAATTTATATAAGAAATTTATTTTTTATAAATAAAAAAATATTTAAATTATAATATTATAATAATAAGTATATAAGTAATAAAAAAATATAAATATTTAATAAAATAATTTTTAAAAATATAAGAAATTCTTTTAATTATTATGTAAATTTCTTCATGCATGCTTAGTTAATTAATATGCAGATTTTAATTATAATTATTATATTAATTAATTCATTTCATGTAAAAATGCATGTTTATATATTCATTTAAAAATAATTTTCTAAGCACATCATGTAATAATCTGAAATATTCTAATTAAATAAAGAAGAATTAATTACTTATAATCAGTACTTAATAAATTAAATTCAGTCATTAGTGCATGTTAAGGATTTGCTCATTGTATTACTCATATTAAAAACTCATTTTGGCTGCATGATCATTATAGACTTCCGTATACGACTCGTCAAGAAGAGAAGGTCTAGTACGGAGTACTCCGCACCTTATCTATTTTCACTGGCTTTAAACAAAGCTGGTGTGGGGTTCAGACCACGCTTATTTTTGACAGATCCCTAATGGTCCTTTAGTTAGGATCTTGAAAATAGGCAGGCTGGCAGAGGGGAAAGCGGCCTTACTTCTTATTAAACGCTCCGACAAAGGGGGCCAAAAACTAATATAGTTCTCGGGTTTAAAATAAATTAGCTTTACTAACCTTTGTAGCCCCTGCTCAGCATTCATCCGGGGCAGTGTCTCTTTCGCCCTCCAAGGGTTCGAAAACCGGGCGGAACTCTGCAGACAACCGCTCCTCTCTCCTGACTGCAAATGTGCAGAACTGGGATCTGGGGCTAATGTCCGTATTCTGAATCGTTTTCTCGGGTCTTCCCCCTGCCACCTAACAAGAATACTCATGGCACTCGAAAAACACGCTGTGATTTGTGCATTACACAATAGTTTCTGCACTCGATATGCCGCTAAAAATGACACGGGAGAGGAGATGCAGATCTAATTTCGCAGCTTCGAAATCCATATGAGCACGGCGCGTGGTGTTGCTGAACTACTAAAAACCTCGTGGTTTCACTGCCCTCGACAGGGAATTCGAGCTGGCTAGTCGGTCGCATTGACCGGGGTCTTGTGCAATCAGCAAACCAGGTGGAAAAGGTTTACATGACTGCTGTGCAACTAGGCCGCATCTTGCCCAATGCTGGAATACAACATTTCCTCTGAAAACCAACATCTCGAGCGTTCAGCAGCGATCTGAACTTCTTTGGCATCAGACGGGAAAATCCGTCCCTATTGCCTGATACCCAACTTCCCAAACCTTTATTAGGTGCATTTTGCTCCGTCCACTTGTAGCATGTGCGAAAGCAATCATGCGAACCAAGGGTGCGTGTCTTGACCATCAAATCCCTTCGATTCAGTCGCCAATTGATCTTTGCAGCTAAATCATCATTTATTGCGGCTTCTATCCTACCATGGGTGGCTTCCGCTGCCTCTTCGATCACTAGCTTCGCTCCAGAGCAGTTCATGGGATGGGAATCAAAACTGGATTCTTGTACGTTATTTAGGATCCCCAAGGCGGCCATGAATAGTGAGATCTGCTAACTCCGCAAAATTTATAGGGAACCCTATAACATGCGATCCGGGACAGACTTATACAACATCGGATGGTTTTGTGAGATGCTGTTCTGACGTTAAGAAAAACTGCGCTTTTGTCACGCGATGTGCTAGCAATGTAATGTCTTTGACTGACGGAAGTCGGGAATGGTACGCTCTTCGGGGACACAGGTGGCTTCTGAGGTCGACTCTAATCCAGGCATTAGTGGGAGCGGCCAGACCTGCGTGACTATGACCATATATGAGACCCTGAGCCCGAATGCGCCGTACGTAAGAGATTTGTTCTGCTGGAATGGGTGGACGGCCTTCACAATATTTCAGAAGACACCTGCGACTGCCCCTAGCACGGTCACAACAAGTGAGTTCCCCAAGCTTTTGGAAAAAAGTAATAATTAACTGGTGTGATGATACCTAGGCTCCCTATCAACTCTGCCTTCTCCTACACCGAATTCCCTGACTTCTTTAACCTCTGCCACTTCCACATCTTCCCCATTAACCCTTACAACGCCCAGACCGGAAAAAGTACCCCAGGAGTCGGATGAATACAATAAGTCTTGGATTGCTGGAGCCGTCGTTGGTCCGATAGCTGGGTGCGCCCTTATTGGAGCTCTTGGATTCTGTATTGGACGTCGACGGAAGAGAAACACATCGGAGGAGCTAGTTGATGACAATAAACCGGCCCCACGCCAGGAACTATCTGGTGGAGATGTTCCAGTGGTCGCAGAGATGGATGGAACTGCATCTCGTCCCAAACCGTTGCGGCCGTATTATCGCGAAGCACCGAGTGGAAATCATACGGATTGAAATTAACCACTGAATGTCGACACTTTCATTCAATAGATCCAAAAACCCTGTACAGTACATTTCCAAAAGTCTGCACAGTCTTTACTCTAGCGACTTCGTTTTTTGTGTATGTATACAACATATTGGTAATCGCAGTTACGTTATCAAAAGACAAAATTGGACTCAAGTATCATTGTGAGCTGTTGGGGAGGTCGACCTCAAGTCCAAAGTAATCCTCCCTACCGAGACCAGCTCCAGCCTTGTGGTGGTCCCGGAAAATCGCCTCCACGGCCTCGGGCGGGACTTAAAGTTTCGGGCCTTGAAGGCTTACTCGGGTTAAAACTCAACGGTTAGGGAAAGAAAATACGCACTCTATAGGCGCCTAGAGTCCTGCGAGGGGATCATAATCAATTCATAATCAGCTTAACAGATAAGAAAAAAAGAAAATCATTTAACGTATGTTACAATAGAAGTTTTCTTCATAATAATACCTCTGCCCTTTGCGGAGGATCACAAATTCTCATAATGGTAAATCCCGTAGAAATCATGTCCCAAAATTCCCAGATTTCCCACGCAATTTGTCTTGAATCGGTGGAAAAAAAAAATTACACCTTCGCTTTCTTTGAAGAGTTCGGATCCGTATGAGTCGCAGACCCACCATTCTCGAGATTCTCCTCTTCTTCGTCTTCTTCCATGACTACAAATTTTCGCTTTGTTCGCTCGTTAGCTGCGGACCTTTCCGTCGGGACCTCCGTCTCTTCTGCCTGAGACTTTCCATTTGTGGCATCTTCTTGACCACGCGCTCTGGTCTCAATGGCCTCGAGCCGCTTTTCATAACCCTCTTCAACATTGTGAACTGTTTCTTCCAACTTTTCCACTCGCTCAAACCGGTCTATTTGGGCCAGCATATCCCGATGGCGTTTGTATAGACGCTGTTTTACCAGCATTCGCCACCAATAATACCGTCGGTCATGTTCATTGGGAGCACGGAACTTTTGAATGCGTAACCGTGGTAGGTTGACGTTGTGGGAGCCACGGTGGGACGTGGGGATGAGACTCAGGAGATAAGTTTCTATCAAATGCGCGAATTGAGTAGGCGCAATCTTAAACTTTCTCCTTAAATTTTCTAACGTATCGATTGGTACAAGGCGAGACGTAGGCACGGTCCGGAAATTCCGCCGTTCAGTGGGTGTAGGGTCTGGATTGATGGTGAGTTTGAGCGTTTTGAGAACCGGAAGAAGTATTTGGTAATCATTGATATCACGGAGAGCATCAAAAGCTTCATTGGGATCTTCGACTGTTAATTCATGGATTGTGGGGTCATCGAGGGATGCACGGAAAATGGTATTATAGAGCTCGGAGCCATGACCGGATGATTGATGAGGTTGGAGGATAAGAAATTGAGATATGCGAAGACGGGAAGGGAGCTCTGCCATGTTAAGCGTGCTGGTATACGGAAATGGACTATTCGAGAGCGTGCCTTTTTTATCGGGCTTATCGAAGAAATACCACCGGTATGTTGTTGAGTATCCCACGAAAGAGTACACGGAGGCATCTGGAGCAGGAGGCGTAGGCAATTTCTCGTACCTAAACAACCCTTCCGTTTAGCCAAAGACTCAAGTTATAGGCTGGCTTGAAACTCACACAAAATATACTGTCCATCTCTCTAAAGTCCATTCGAAGTCATCTGTTTCAATGGGTGTCCCCGCCTCGATGAACAGGGAGACAAAAATCTGAATTCGATTTAAGAGCTGCTGTACCGCGGGGTCGGCCAGGGAACCGGCCCAAATCTCATAGTTGCGTTCGCGGCGGGTGTATGTATGGACGAGTTTACCAGGAGGCTCGAATGTCTTTGCCGACTCGTCTTTAAGCAGCGCTTGTTCGAAGGTACTGAGGGGCGCAAACGATTCTATTGAAAAGGTCCTGTTAGTTGTGTAATGGACCAAGTCCTTGTTGAAGTGGCCACGGTACCTTTAGGAAGGAAAGGCTCCAGTGCCTTGTTCAAATCAAATGCTTTGACATCTTCGACAGCCTTGAATTTCTCATCATAACTGATAAGAACGTTTGACCGTAAATCATGTGCGGCGAACCGAAGCTGAATCATCAATCCTTTATATCCAAAGATTGTTTCACTATCGCCGAAGATTGAGTAAGTGAATTCCGGGAAGAAACTGGAAATAGTATCGAGCTTTCCATCCTCACTTGGCTGAACAAGCGAGACTTGAACGGCGCCGGTGGAGCTGCACGTCCCTAATTACTACTGAGTTAGAAGAGTCCGATCAAGGATGAAATGACATAACTGACAGGTAGCTTGGTCTTCCATTGCGCGTAGCCTTACTCGTAGGCTTTTCTGGAGGTTGAGGACTGGGTAGGCTGTCTTCGCGTTGCAATTGATTTATATCCAGCTACAATTCGGCTTCACGTCCGACGATTAGACGCTGCGAAACCGCGATTGGAACCGGAAATTTGGAGGAGGTCGTGCCAAGACCACTCGTGGCTCGGATTACTAATTCAAACGCTAGGTTATTTATGGCTTAGCTCACTATTTAGACTTTTATATGACCTTAACTAAAGGGGTAATCATTGACTGGCGCAAGTCAGATAAGATATCTAAGATGTAAAACCACCTGTAGTAGCTTACATATGATTTCGGGTACCTAGCCAAGTATTCCAGAAACTCTGCTTGAATCGGTAGAAGCCTTTTTAGAGCAAGATACTGCATATGTAGTTGACTTCATTTTTAAATGACATATTAAGAATATGGAAATAAAGAAAAGGTCGAAGTGAAATTGAGATTGAAAGTGAAAGTGAGAGTTTCCGGACTGAGCTGGCTCGATAACTCGATGGAGCTGCTGCAGACCTCAGTCTAGGTCAGGTGTTCCACCAACATATCACTTTGTATGGCTTTATACTAGCTGCTGCTAGAAATCATTTTCTTACAACATTATCACTCCAGTAGATCCCTTGAAAGTCAAGGTGATGCAGAGGATCACAGTCTGTATTGGCGTAGCCAGAACGCTATTGATCACCAGGGGAGTTAGAATAATGGTAGTAAACAGGGAAGTCGCAATAGACATAGGGATATATATCAACTGTTTTTGGCAACCACGCCTACCGGACTCATGAGCTGGAGGGAAGGAAGCACTCTTGCTTCTTTCCTGATTAGGGTGGCGCGCAATACGATTACCCCGTCAGTAGTCACGCCTGCCGTTTAGGGTATGAATCGATTGTTCCTTCACCTGTTTGGCTGCACTTTCCTCAATAGCAATATACAGTGTATATATTTGCCTGCTGGAATGGAATGGAGGTCCGCTCTCCTTTCTCTTCTCTTCTCTTCTCTCTCCAAACAGCTCTTCAGTCGCCTATCGTCTGATAGGTGTCGCTGGGCTGTTTCACCGTGGATTCGATGTTAAAATGACCATTTTCATATTTGATCGCAAAAAAGGTATTATGCATCAAGTTCCTCTCGCCTGATGCGCTCTAACCTCTCAACAGCGTCGGTATCTGGACAGCTGGAGCAGCGAGCTTCCCAATACAGATGGCTTGCTATTATTGCCGGTGTCGTTCGAAGAGTCAGAAAATAAGGACCGAATGCTTGCCTTCAACCTCTAGCACTCGCGCATAGCGAGAAGGAGGCGAAATCCGCTTGGTCACCCAAGAATGCATCATTCTCTTCGACGAAGATCCCGACAGAAGCCAAATAAATCACGCAGAACCTCATAGGTTTGGTGATCACTTTCCAGATACGTCATGCACGGCGTATTCATATAGTAGAACTCCAGCCCGTCGCCAGTGATAGAGACAAAAACCGACTTTTACTTACTGAAGCTGTTTAGCCGATGTTAGAAAAGCTTTTAGTCTGAGGCAATAGGGTAGGGCTTGGGTGCTGCCGTCTAATCATGGCTACCCGTCTTCGGACCTGCAGGTGGCCTGACCTGCCTGTAGATACCTTTTGGGGCACGAGTATCGTTTGACGGTCAACGAAGGGGACGTGACTTACCTATTTGTGGCGAACAAGAAGAAAGGAATGTCACGAGCGGGCGGTGAGAGGCTTTATATAGTTTTCATCTGTCATGTCAGACAAAAGTTGGATATAATAACCTTAAGCTGTAGTAAAGTTGGAAGGTTTCCCAAAGCAAACGAAACAGACCATTGGGACAAACCATAGATTGGAACCCTACGACAGTCATCCCGTTGTTGTGAAAGCCGGGGCAGTTCCCTGGTTGACTTCAGAAGTTTGATGCCTGGGTGGCGCCAAGAATAGCGGATAATTGTAGGGCCGTTTCCCAAAATATCTCGGCGGACGCGACGCGTAGTTAGTTAGTTAGTTGGCGGAATCCGCGCGCTCATATCTCAGGATTAATTAACGGCCAGTTGATCTCCGGATGGTGACCTTACCTCTTCTTGCTTTGCCTTACCAAGCTGTAAGGGTGGTTTACCTTTCTAGTCGAAGAGCAGCAAATGACTATACAGATATATTTTGGAGGGGAGCTATTGCTGAGCAGATTTTGGTATGCCATTTACAAAACTGTCAATAAGAAAATACAACACTACCTCGAAGGATACAAGTGAGTGCTTATTAAGCACACAACACACTAACTGACTGTTATTATATTTATATGCTTTTCTCATAGAATAGTTATAATTTCATAAATTATAGATTATGTTATAATCTTTTTTATATTATATCTTAATAATCTTATTTTTTCTTAATAACTGATAATTATGAGTTCAGATTTGTACTTATTTATATTAAACTTTTTAATAAATTAATTTATTAATATTTAACTTATTAAGAAAATAAGTTAAGAGTATAATTTTATATATTATTATATTTATTAAATATATTATCAGATTTTTAAATAAAATAAATCATTTATTAACTAATATTAAACATGAAAGATATAATTATAAAAATAAAGATTATATTATAATTTTTTATAAAAGAAAATTAAAATAATTAAATTATATAAATTAAGTAGCATGCATGAGTATTAAATATTTAAAAATAAATAAATTTAATTATTTAAGTAAATAAAAAATTTATAATTCTATTATAACTAGTCTTTATTATATTAAGTTATTACTAACTTGCTATAAATTTTCATCTTATAAACTAAAAATAAAGAATTTTTAATATATAAAATAAATAAGATATTTACTAAAAGAATGTAATAAATACATAGCTAGATATATTATATTAAATTAAAAAACTAAAGATTTCTTTACTAGCTTTTTTTTATATAGCATTCTTATATATAATAAATTAAATTTATTATTAATATTATTTTTATAGCTATTAATATACTAGTAATAAGTTATTCTGAAATATTAAATATATGCTAATAATTATTTCTTTTTATAAAAACTTATTTACAAGCTTTATATATTTATTTAATCTTTTAAATTTAATAAAACTTATTATAATAATATTATAACTATTATAATTAATAAGTAAATTTTCTAAATTCTTATAATAATAGTTTTTATTTATTTAGAGAAATTTCTTCTAGTATAAAATCTTATTTTTTTAACAGAATATAAAAATAACTGAAATTAATTAAATTTCACCTCTTTTTCTTTTTCTTGCTAATTTTTCTATTTATTCTAATTAGAATCTAATTAATATTTTTTAATTATGTGATAATAATTATTTTCTTGCTAATAATATACTAAATAAGCTGATTATAATATTAAAGTATCTTTTATACTTTTTATTAACTTTCTTATTTCAGATTAATTAAGATTTTTTAATTTTATTAATTATGTGTATTAATTTATTAAATATAACTAATCTTATGCTATTTTTTAGTATTAAAAATTTAATTAATATGCTAGTTTTTTTATTTTCTTAATAATTATAAAAAAACTTGCATAATATAATGAGAACTTTCTGTAAATTTTAAATACATATGTATGATATTCTTTATGTAATTACAAGAAAATTTTTTATTTTTTTTTAAAATTAACTAGCTCATGATGTTTATCATAATAATGTTTCATTAAAATCACAGCTTTATTTATGATCATAGCTGCATTCTTACACATTATAAATATTAGAACTTGTTTTAATTTAATCATGCTAATATATATGATTATGAAATAATCATATAAAAGCTGATGAGAAAATGCTTCTATTACTATAAATTTTGCTAAATTTAGAAGCAGTTAGAGAATTGAAAGCATTTAATATTAATTCTTGAGATTTTTCATGATATCTATAAGAAATTAAAATGCTATTTTAATTATTTAATTTATTTTCTTAGATTAATCATTTATCTGAAAGTGATAAGCTGTGATAAATAACATATCAGTATTTACCTGCTTAAAGATGTATTTTTACAGATTTTCTGTAAATTTTAGATTTCTATTACTAATAATTTTCTTCAGAAAACTTCAGTTTTCATTATATAATATTTTTATTAATTTTATTACTTATTTTTTTACTTTATTTATAATTTTATCAGATATAAATATTACTTTTTTTATATATTTATTTATTATTATTATTAACATGTTATATATATTATTCAGAAATCTGATAATGAAATTAATTATTATAATATAATAAGATATTTTTAGTATCAGAATTAGCTGCAGATTATTATAGAATTTATAATATCTTATTTAAATTTTCTAGTATTAAAGATATGAATAAATATACTTGCAGATTACTTTAATAATCTTTTTTATATACATGCTCTTAAGATGCTGTAAAATTTAGAATTAATTAAAGTAAATTTTTAAATGTGCATCTGCTAATATTCTTGATATTATTATTAATAAAATGTATAGCTTTTTATTATTTCTATTATTCTGATGATAAATCAAGTTCTTTCTCATGTAAAATAATAAGCATGTCTTTTTCTTCTCTTTCATGTTTAAATTATCAAGCATGCTAATAATTTTCTAATAAAAACTATCTTATTCATATCTCTTTCTAATATTCTTTTTAATTTCTGGTAATAATTTTATCATGATATAATCATGAAACATAATCATGTTATAACTAGTAGCTTTATTCTTAAATCTTAATAAAGCATTTAATATAATGTGCATTTTTTCTGATTTATAAAAAACATGCAGCTGAAACTGTTGAATGTAAGCAGTTACTTAAATTAGTCTGAAATTCAGATTATTAATGTTTAAGATTTTTAATAAGATATTTTTGATAATTGCTAAGATTGTTACATGATTAGTATAAATCATGATTAACTTCCTGCTAGCTTTAATAAGATGTTATATCTTTTTTAAGATTTAAACTAAGCATGTAACTTCTAGTTTCATTAGCTAGTAATTTATCTCTGCTAAAATAAGTAGTTTACTTAGAAATAGAATTAATAATATTATTATTAATAATAATAATGTTAAATAATCTTTATTAATCTTGATAATTCATTCATTCTTTACATGAAATATTATCATATTAAATTCTTTTTTTTTTAATGTATTTATGTTCATGAACAGCTATTTATATAAGTTATAATAATAAAGAAATAATTCTTTCTTAAAGAAACTTTATATATTATTAAAGCTCTTAATCTCCACCTGCATCAGCATGCTAATTTCTTTTTTTTAAATAAACTTCTTTCTTTCAGAGCTTTCTAGTATCTTCTTTATTATGATTATTTTTCTAATCTGAAGAAATTTAGTTAACTTAATATAATATAAAATATATTAGTATAATTATTTAATGAGATTAAGATACATTTCAAGTTAATTAAAAATCTTCAGAAAGAAAAGTTTAGTAATTACTTTAACTTTCTCAGCAGCTGTAATCATTCTAAGCATATAAATTTTTTAGTTTAATAAATTAATAAAAGAAAATCTGATATAAGTTTTATTTAAATTTATTATAATATTAAGCTCTTCTAACTTACTAAATACTGCATGTAAATGTTAAACATGCTTTCTTAAAGTCTTTAAGAAAATAACTAAATTATTAATATATATCTTGAGAAATTTACAGAACATTTGCAGCTTAATCTTCATTTGTTACTAAATGTATGATATATTATTAATAAATCTTATAATTATTATATTATATATTTCTTGACTTCAGTATGTGATTACAGCTATGCAGTTCCTGTAATCTAATCTAATTCTTTATTAATAAAAGAATAAAATAATATTAAGTATCATAATATATCTACATTCTCATATTACATTTATCATTTCATCTTAACATGTTATCAGATAAATATTAGACTTAGTAATCTTGTTAAATTTTCTGAGATCTATAATAACACATTTCTTTTACATGATTTTTTTATTAATAATAATGTCTTTTTATATTATAAATACTGAATAGCTGCCTGAAATATGATTTATTACTCAGCTCATATGATTTTTAGCATGTAATTTATTAAATGTAATATTAATTATTTTTCTTTTCTCAGAACTGCATGAGTATACTTAAAGTATTTTTTTAAAAATTACTTCTGAAAGCAGTAATATTTATATTTATTATTTTTTTAGTATATTTATAAATTTGCTTGAATTTATTCAGATTTTTTAATATTAAAATATAGTTTCTGAGAGAGCTTTTATTTCTGATAAGTTCTGATTATCATATATCATGATTTCATTATCAAGTTTAACTTCTCTTTCTGTTGTAAATACTAATTTAATTTAAGTTATTTCTTTCACAAATTTCAGTATTAGTATATTTGCTATTAGATTTACTTAATAAGTTATCATATTATTTATCTTAATAATGTAATCTAATTAATAACTTCTGCTAATTTTCACTAGCTTATTTATGTTATTAATAAGATGATAAAAGAGAAGATTTAATCTCATGATATTAGTATATATTTTAATTCTATTACTTATAAATTTAAATATATAATCACAGTTCTCTGACAGCTTTAATTTTAGATTTTAAAAATGAATCAGAATTTTTACTGCTGTATGCAGTAATATCATGATTATAAATATTAAAATTTTTTTTTTTTTAATTTTACTGCTCTGTTTTAATATTATGTTAATTAAAGTTTTTATAATATTTATATTATTAAAGAAAGCTTATTTTTTCTTCAGATTAATGCTAATTTCTTCTAATATTAGATTATTAACTTTAAATAGTAAATCTACTTGCAACTTGTTAACAACTCTAGTATTAATTATAATTTAAATTTTCATAATCTAATTATTCTTATTAACTGCTGAAACATGAAGCAGAAATCTAGTAAAATATTTTATTATTATAACTAATGCTATTTCAGCTACTGGCAGTTTATCTTTCTTTTATATTATTATAATAGAATTCTGCTCTTTAAGAAAAGCTCTTAAGACTAATATTATAATACATTTTAAATCTAGATATACTAGTATAATCTTAGTTAGTATCTTAATATAAGTCTTTATCATTATAAATTACTAATATTTAAATGCTAGATTATTATTTATTAAAATTAATGCTTGTTAAGATATAATAATTAATATGCTAGTATTTTCATAATATATAATTAGCTAATACTAGTTATAATGAGTGTTATAGTCTGTCTTATTTAAGAATTTCATATTATAATACTAATAAATTGCATATGAAATTGGGTCTAGTTTATTCTGATATTTCTTCTCTTAGTAATTCATGATTTCTTTCTGCTTCAGATATGATTTTAGTAACTTCTCTTCTGAATAGAATTAATATTTCTGATAGAATTCTTAAAATTTATTAGTCTAATTCTGATATGTTCTGCCTTCAGGCATTTTTTATTAAACATATTACTGAGTTAATTTCTTAACATGTATCAGATTTACTTTGTTATTTTTATTAGTATTTTTCTAATTATTATCTTGAAATCTGACTTGTTATTAAAAGAGTTTTTAGTAATTGTTCTGAGGTTAAAACTGCTGCTATTACTAGTAATATCAGGTCTGCTGCTAATCATGCTTCTGTTGCTAGCATTATTACTATGAAAATCTCTGCTATGTGTGATACTGTGTTTATTACTAAAAGCAATCTTAATAGTTTTAATTATAATTCTAACTATAATTATACTGATTTTAACTTGTGTAATTATTTTGCTAGTATCATGAATGAATTAGAATCTTACTTGCTAGAAAATATCAGATAACTAATAAGAGCATTAGCATTTTTAAAAGATAGTAAATTATTAGATTATAATTCACAGTACTATTATAGCATCTTTTCTTTTATTCACATTTTTTTTATATGTACTAGCTACAGTATTCTTCCTGGCATTTTATATTATTTTCATTTTCTTATAAATTTTCTGAATTCTCTTCTTATTTATTACACTTTTTGCTTTTTTAATTACTGTGTATACTAGCTGCAGTATAATCTCTAGATAATACACATGAGATTTTTTTTTTTTATAGTAATTCAGAAAATACATCTTAAGCTATTACATATAATGCTTATAATAATTAATTACTATAAATTATCTTTTTAAGTTTTTTAACTAATTTTCTACTTATTCTTAATTAAGAGTTATTACTTATTATTAGTTACATGTTATTAATTTTTAATTATAATCTTATAGCTTTCATGCTGCTAATTTTAGTATTATAGTTTATTAATTAATTATTATAATCTTACTTGCTACTAAGCTTTTTTCAGTACTTATAAAATCTAAAAATTTCAGAACTTTAAGTTTTTTTTAGCTAACTAATCATTTCTGTAACTACTAGTTCTAATTTATTACTAGCTGCTAAGCTTTAGTAAAGTCTAAGCTTAGTTAAGCTCAGATTTTATTTTTATTTAGAATATAAATATTTATCTAGCATGCAGTAACTTATCACATGAGCAAGTTATAAAAATCTAGAATATTCTAACTTTTCAGAAATTTTTAAATTATATAATTATATATTACTCTCATTCTTTAAAGAGTCTGAAATTAGATAATTTTTAAAATATTTTCTAATTATAACTAATATTTCTGAAATTTACAAGTTCTATAATTAGTACTCATGAGATTTAGAAACATCTAGAATTTTTTAAGAATGTGAAGAAGTTCTGAAATCTTCTAATTTTTAATACTTTTTAATCTTAATAAGTAAAAAAGACATGTATTTCAGAAGAATTTAAATTTCTAATTTCAGAATTAGTTAAGATTAGCTAATATCTGATAATGCTTATTATCATTATGCTATCAGTACTAAGCTATTTACTACTTAAAAACTAGTTTAAAAAATAAATTCATCTTATATAAGTAAGCTTTTATCTTCAGATAAACTGCAAACAAGTTCACCAAGAATTACAAGAACTTTTTAGAATTTAAATAAAGTTTTTCAGTTTTCTTGAGATATCTCCACAACCATTAGTCCAAATAAAGTTTAGTAAAATGTTTATGAAACCTTATTCAATTCTGCATATTATGTAATTTTCCCCACATTTTTAGCTTTTTTTCTGATTTTCTATGGCTTCCCAAAGCACTTTTTTGAAAAATCTAACTTTTGAAAAAATGTTTATCTTTGGGAGCTTGTATAAACTCAGATAAATTAGTTAAAAATGTGAAAAAATATGGAAAATATAGAGCTTTTCAAGCTCTTTCACATGATATTAATTACATAATCATAACCCCAGAACTCACCCTGCTATTTCAATTTCAATCCAAAATGCGAGTTTTCGAGTCGAGTTTCAAGTCCAACTTGCAGAGGTCAAAACTTGACTTGACTCAGACTTGTTCGCAGTTTATTTTCAGATACTGCTTTTATTATATTAAAAATTTTAAATTATATATTATTATATTTTTTAAAATGAACAGCATATATGTAATTATTAAAGCAATTATTAATAACAAGATTACTAAAAAAATTAATATTAATGAATATGCTAAGTAATTTAAGATGCATATTTTTATAATTAATGCTTTTTATTAAGTAAAGAAAATAAATTAAATAACTGATGCTATTAAAGCATATATCATGCTACTTATAAGCAGCTTCTTATTATTTATTAAGCAAGTTTTATGTGTTTTCTTAAATAACATAAGTGCTTTTATTTTAATCATGATTGCTTATTAAAAGCTTTATATACTGAATGTTATTTTTTTTAATATTAATAAATTTGCTGCTAATATTACTAATATGAAGCAGGAAACTTCTAATAAAAATTATGCTAATAAAAAAAAAGATAAAAATATTAATATGAAGAAAGAAAATGAAGATGAGATTAAATAAATAATTTTTACTGCTTTTATACTACTTTTATACTTTCAGATAATGCTTTTATATTTTTAAATAATTAATAAAAATTTATATTTAATAATGAATTAAGTCTTAGATTATTTAATAATTGAATATTATTAAGTTTCTATTTTTTTATTTTTTTATTACTGCTTAGTAAAAGCTTTAAAATAGCTAAGTTTAAATTTTCTAATTATTTCATTTACATTTTTAAGATCTTCAGCATTAATTTATTAGTTTTTATATTTAGAATAGTCTAATTATTTAACTAAATACTAAATTTTTTAATAATGAGTCTGTTAATTAAGTATTCATTTAATTTCTCATTTTTTATTTTTATTAATAAGAATTAGCTGTAATAAAGCTACTTATTCATTATTTTATGATTAATATAATTCTAATAATAATATATAAAATGTTAGATTAATTTATTTATATAAATAAGATAATTATAAAATATATACTTGTAAATTCTGAATAATTATAACAGAAAAAAATTCTAAATAATAGCTATTAAGTTTCTTTAAAAATTATAAGATAGTTAAATTTTTTTTTAAAAATTATACTAGATTGCTGATATTAAATTTAATTAGCTTATAATATTAATTATAATATTAAGATTATGTTTAATAGCTTTATTCAAGCAGCTTTATAGTCTCTTCTCTAGTTTTCTTTAACATTTTTAATTATTCTTCAGTTTCTGCTATGTTAAATGAAGAATTATCTTAATATTTATTTAAAATACTAGAATTATATTTATATATTATATAAAATAAACTTTATTTTATAACTGCATGTTTGCTGCTATTATAAGTAAATTTAATAATAAATAATAACTTTACTTAATTATCTTATAAATAATTATTATAAATCTGTAAATATTATTACAGTATTTAATTAAGCTATTTAGTTTAATTATTAATTTAAGAATGAAATGTAATATTTAGCTTTTCTTTTATATGAATATAATAATATAAATTAGCTTAGTAGTAACTTGTAAATAATATATTATAATTACTAATAATTAAATTTAATATCTCATACTTGTTAATTATTTTATTAATAAAAATATCTGTAAGATCTGATACTGATATTTTTTTTATAATAGAAAAATATTATCTTATCTTTATAAATTAGTTACATATTACTAATATAGCATTATATATACTATTATTTTTCATAAAAAAAAATAAACTAATAATAAAATTTATAATAAGTTTCTTTTACAGTTTCTTTATTACAGATAAGCTGACTAGCTAGTTGTAAGATTAGTATCTAGAAGCTTTATTTATTAAGTAATCTAAGCATATATGCATGTATTCTGTAATTTTATTATTTATTTAATTTTAATAATATTTTTACTTAATTAAATTTACAGTCTTATTAATATTATAATAATTAATTCAGAAATTATTATAATATAAGTATAATAGTTTTTATTTTATAATAGTATTATTAAAAATGTATATCTTATTCTTATATAAAAGAATAAGCTATTTTTTAAAGATTTTTATCATCTAGTTTTTTTCTTTAAGATGAGATGCTTACTTGCTATTTGTTATTAAAGCATGATAAAGTTATTTTATAAAAATATTTCTTCATTAAGCATTTTATAACAGCATACACATGCTAGTATTTAGTAATTCATAAATATTTTTATTACTAGTTTTTCTAATTACTAGCAGTTTACTAGAAGCATGATATTCTAGATTCTTATTTTCTATTTCTATACTGAGATTCATGACTTTTAACTTTACTTATAAAGTAAGTAGCATTTTAATATGATATTTATGCATATTTATAAATTTATAATTATTATATTTATTTAGCATATCTGCTGAGTTTTCAACTTCTGATTTATATTTAATAATGAAATTATATGCTACTAATTACTCTGCTCATTTTACTTATTTATTATTTAATATTTTTATAATAAAAAAGTATTTAAGATTATTATAATTAGTTTAAATGTAAAAAAATTACTTAATTCTAGCTAAGTATTAATATTAATGCTTAAAGCATTTCATAATAGCTAATAATTTTTAATTATGAATCTTATATTATCTTTCTGCATCTTTCAGCTTTCTTATATAAAAATTATAAAATGCTAGCAGTTTTTCTTATTCTTATTTTTTATTAATTATAATAATATAACTATTATAATAAAATCTAAAGCATTTATAATTACTAGTATTTAATTTTTAGAATTATAGTATATTAATAGTAGTAGCTTTTAAAAAGCTTTCTTAAGATAATTAAATAATTTTCTAGTCTTATTAGTAAAAAATCATAATTTCTTGCTAATTAGTAGCTTATTTAAAGCTGCTGTAATGCTAGTATAGTTATATATGAAGTGTCTAAAAAAGCTAGTAAATCTGAAAAATATTTAAACATTCTTAATTAATTTTAGCTCAGATTAATCATAAATTATATCTAAATAACTTTCATCTAATTAAATATCATATTTACTAATGATAAATTCTAGAAATTAAATTTTCTTTTTATAAAATTTGCATTTACTTAATTTAGTATATAAGTTATGATATAATAACTGCTTTAAAATATTATTAACATGTTTAACATATTTTTTTTTTATTTATAAATATATGAGAATGTTATTAAGATAAACAAGTATATATTTATCTAATATATTTTTTAATGCTTTATTAATATATGCTTAAAAAATAGCTAATGCATTATAAAATCTGAATAACATGACTGTATATTTAAAATGCTTATATTATGTTTAAAAAGCTGTTTTTTATTAATTTTTTCTGTGAATAGTAATTTAATAATATGCATCTTGTAAATCTAACTTCATTAGCATTTTAATATTATTTAAGCAATTCATGAGCTTGTTTATTTATAAGAAAAAATATTAATTTTTAATAATTAATACATTTAAATTTCTGTAATTAATATATAATTATAATTTACTATCTAGCTTTTTACTAAATAATATTAGCACATCTGCTAAGCTTGTAAAACTTTATATTTAATTCTTTTACTAAATATTCTTAAAATATTTTTTTAAAACATCTAATTTATATGCAGATAAAGAGTATAATTTATGCTATGAAAGCATTTAATTATTTTTTAATTTAATTTAATGCTTAATGCTTTCCTGCATAATAACTGCTATTTTTTTATTAAATATCTGCTCTTATTAGTAATATTTCTTAGAAATTTTTATTTTTTAATCTTATATATTATTAATAATATCTGTAATTAGCAAGCTGATATTTTTTTGTCTTGTTTTTTTCAAAAATTATTAAGAATTATTAATTATAATTTTCATATTAATGTACTTACTATAATATCTTCATTTATTAAAGATTTAATTTACTAAAAGATTAACACATGATAGCTAAAATCTATTAAGAATAATGTTATTTTTCATTAAACTAATAATCTTTAAATTAATTTCATTCTCATAAACTTTATTATAATTATTTTTCATGTTTAATTTAAGTATAATATTTTTCTAATATGTTATAAAAATTTCATTTATAGTATTAAATAATTATATAAGCTTTTATACTAATACTTATTTACTTTTTAATAAATTATAATATAAAATATAATTTATAAAAGCATTATAATCTAATATTACTTTATAAATATTTAAATACTAATAATTTATATTAGTAGTTAGTAAAGAATAATTAGCTTTTCTGAATTACTATTACTTAGCAGTAGCTTCTAAGCTTTCTGAATTATTTTCTATATTAAAATCTTTCTCATCTGCTTTAATAATTTAATTAATCTGATGATTTTAATTATTATATAAATGTTCTAGCTGTTATTAAGTTATATCTGAATTTAAATTAATCTTTAGCATATGATATTAGAAAGATTAATCATTTTATTAATTTTTATTCTAATATTTTGAATAATTACAGCTAACATGATTAGTTTTTTTATAGATAAAATAATATTTTTTATTATGCTATTTCTGCTTCTTTGCTGCTTGATTTGCATTTTAATTAAATATTTATTTCTAATCTTAAAATTAGAAATTATTTTTTCTTAACTGATATTTATAACTCTTTAAAAATTACTGCTAGTTCTGCAGAGAATTATTATAAGATTGCTGTATTAGCAGCTTTCTTAATAATTTACTAGCTACTTAACTGAGTATCTTTTTTAAACATGTTTTTAAAATTATAATCTTTCTAATTAAGATAAGTAATGTGTTCTAAGCTAGTATAATATTTTATAGCATTAAATTAAGCTTGTAAAAGAATATTAAAGCTTAAAAGCTGTTCTTATATCTCATATTTTCTTTAATATCTAGTTTTATAAAGACATGTAAGAAAGCATGTTTAAAATCTGCTGTTAATTAACTTATATATTAAATCATCTCAAGCAACTTTTGCATAGCTAAGTAGTCTTTATTTTCTAGTACTTTAATTAAATTTAAAAGAAATATCTTGAACTAATTTCATGTATAATTCTGAAAATTAATAATTTTTCTTTTAAGATTTCAAGATATCTGAATATTTTCTCTTAATCTAGTAGCTGTAAACTTAATTTTATCTTACTTTATAAAGTAAGCTTGTGACTTCTTATTAATAAATGCTTCTACTACTCTTGTTTATTCTTGTTATTTATTCTTATTCTTTTCTTTATAAAATTTTAAATTAGAAAAAAACTTCTGTTCTTCTTATTATAATATTATTATTATTAATTAAATGAACTGATTCTTATTAATTATAATATTTGCTTAAGTATCATTTTCTGATGTAGTATTATTCTTAATTAACTGCTAAGTGCTCTAGCTTTTAGCTGAAGTTATACTTGCTTCTCTGCTGCTAACTTATAATCTGAAGCTTTAATATAATAGCATCTTGAATAATTAAAGAATAATAATTAGTCTTCTAGAAACTGTTATAACTAAGCTTTATCATATTAAACTGTTATTAACTTATTATAAATTTTCATCTTATAAACTAAGAATAAAGAATTTTTAATATATAAAATAAATAAGATATTTACTAAAAAAGTATAATAAATATGTAACTAGATATATTATACTAAACTAAAAAACTAAAAACTTTTCTATCAGTTCTTTTTTATATAGCATTTTTATATATAGTAAATTAAATTTATTATTAATATTATCTTATAATTTATATTAATATTATTTTTATAACTACTAGTATGCTAGTAGTAAGTTATTTTAAGATGCTAAATATATGCTAATAAATTTTTAAAAAACTTATAAAATTTATATAAAAAAATATTATAAATATAATAAATTTAAAATTCTAAAAATATATATAAAAATAAAAATATTATAAGAAAAATAAGATTAAATATACTAAAATTAATCATGTACTAATAAAAATATATATAATTATTTTTAAAAATATAAAATTTAAAATTAGAATTAATTTTTATGATAAAATAAATACATATAAGATATTAGATTATTTATATATAATTTATAATTTTACATATTTTATAAAGTTATAAAAGTTATTAAAAACTTTTATAAAATTAAAGTAATTTTTAATAAAAAAAGATAAGATTACATAATTCATATATTAAGTTAATTAATAAAATAAAAAAAAAGAAATAAATTTAAATACAAGTAATAAGCAGATAAGCAGCTTTTAATTTCTCATGTTAATATATTAATTCATTAAAATATAAGCTTAAATTCATATTATAAATATGCAAATAATAGAAATTACTCAGAATAAGAAGTTATTATAATTATACATATTACAGTATTTTATAATACTTTTTTAAAATACTTATTAAATAAAAAATATAAAAGATAAAGAATAAAATTCAGTCTTTCATAATCTTAATTTAAATAAATTAAATAATAACAAAAATATGAAGCTAGCAGATTTATAGTTAAAAACAGAAATATTAATAAAGCAAGATAAAAAACATTATAAAAAATCAAGATATTTTTATAAAAGATTATATTTTCTGAATAACTGCTATTATATTAATCTTACTTCTTATTTAAATTAATAATACAGAAATAATAAGAAAATTATTAAACTAATTAATAAAGCATTAAAAAATTCTAAGAATGCTATAATAGCTGTAAAATATGAAAATTATATTAAAAAAATTAATCAAGAAGAAAAGCAAGTATTAAAAAATAAAAAAAAAAAAAGATAAAGATAAAGAATAAAAATAAAGTTACTTTTTTAATTTCTTTCAGCCTGATAAAATGCATGAAGCAGTTACTAATTAATAAAAAAGTTAATTCTTTCTTAATTACTAGTCTTTCTTCTGCTCATAATATTAATTATAATACAGACTTAATTTATTTTTTTCATGATAGCTTTTTATTTAATTCTAAAGCATTTAATTATATATGTAATTAATAAAATTAATTCATTTTCTTTATATTTATAAGAAAGAAGATTATAACAAGTATTAGCTTTATATTTATAATAAGTTATAAATTAATTAAGCTTAAAGTAAAAAACACTGAAAGAAAAATAACTCTTAATTAAGTAATTTTTATATCAGATTATTAAACTAATCTAATTTTAAAATTACAAGTAACTAAGAAGAAAATATGATAGCACTCATTTATAAATAATATTTATTATAAAATATGAGAAAATCTTAATATATTAATAAAATTTAAAGAAGTCCTGAACATGTATATTATAGAATATAATTCTATTTATTAATTAAATAATATTAATAAGTTAAACTAGCATAACACATATAATAGTTATTTATTAAAGAAGTTAAAAACTAATATAAAAATATAATATTACTAATTAAATCATATAAATATTAGTATCATGTATTACATGAAGTATAACATGAAAAATGTTGAAATTACATCTGATAAACTAATAAAAATTAATAATTTAATAAGCTGTAAAGTATGCTAGCTTGCTAATTTCTCTAAAATTATATTATAAAAATAAATTTCTCATGCTAAAATATCTTTTAAAAAAATTCATGTTAATTTAATTAAATTATTAAAAGAAAATTATAATGATAACAGATGAGTATTACACATGCTAGATAATTATACTTATTTTAAACTTATTCTTATATTAAATATAAAAATCATATTTAATTCTAGAATAAAGTAACTAATCATGCATATTAGTATTAAATATGAATTATTTATTAAAATTATTCATATGAATATTAAACAAGCATTTTTAAATAATTTTATTAAATAATTTATGATAAACAGAAATATTATTAATCAGATTACTTCTTATACTTCTAAGTAGAATAAATTAATTAAATAATCTAGCAGCATCTTAATCTTATAAGCTTGTACTTTATAATTAAACACATGATTATCTGAAAATTTATAATCTGAATATATGAAAACTGTTATACATCTTAAAAACTACATTTTAATAAAGTTTCTGAAATGAAAATTATTAATTTAAACACTTAATTAATTTATCAGCATTAAATAGCTAATTAATCTTAATTATTTACATGCTTTTAAATATAAGACATATATTTATAATTTAAAAATAGCATATTTATAAAAACTAGCTGTAAGAATTCATATCAGCTACTTAGTTAGTTATAATTTATTAAATATTTTTTACATATGAGTTTTACATTTAAAAAGAATTATAAGATTTCATAACATAAGATTTAATAAGAACAGGATTTTTAATCTTAAGAAATCTCATATTAATTTAGAAATGATTAACAAGTTAAAAGAGCTTGTAAAAATTCTAAATCTAATTTTCATTAATATTATTTCTAAAAAAACATGTTAAATTTCATATATATATAATAATAATAAAGATATAATTTCTTTTCTTATTTAAAAAAATAAAAAAAATTAGAATATAAATTTTATAATTTTATCATTTAAAAACTTATAATTATCTGAGAAAGAATTAATTAGCTTCTTAAAGCTTAAGACTTAATTCTTTAATAATATGCTGATTGCAGATTTAATTAATAAGAAAGCAGAAAAAAAGCTGCAGATTCAGCTTTTAATATTAGAAAAAATATCAGAATTAAATTTAATTAATAATAACATGCTAGATGTATTTTCTGAGTAAAATGAAATTTCAGAAATAATAAATACTTATTTATTATTAGTTCTAATTATCATTAATAATAATAATATTATATTAAGTAAAAATAATTCTAAAATACTTAAAAATAATTAAGAAGATCTTGCTAAACATATTCTTAATAAGATTAAATTAAATAAAAATAAATTAATAAAGAAAATTAATGAAATATTTAAGAAAAAAAACTAGTTAAATTATATATATTCAGATCTTATATTAGTAAATATTATAATAAAAAAATATAAATATTATCTAAATTATAATTAACATGTTATTTTTAATAAAGCAGTAAAAAAAGCTGCTTTTTATAATAAAATTAAATAAGTTTTACATCTTATATTATTTTAGACTGCATTTATACAAGCTGTATAAATAGAAACTTTTATCATTACTTAAAAATATAAGATAATAATTATTTTTAATAAAAAGATTCTTATAAAAAATTTCTTTCTTGCTGTTAAGCTGTATAATGATAGTATTAAAAACATTTTTCCTGTACATATAATAACATTAGATAGTATACATAACTCAGGCTGAGAATAAGAATCATAAAGAATTAAACTACTTTATAACTATGAACAAGATCATATTACTTTATAATTATATTATCATATTTTGCTTACCAGATGATAGCATGTCTGTGTTCTAAGAATTAATTTAAAATTCTTTAAAAGATTTAACAGTCTTACAGTCATTTACTTGACCAATGTTAAGTTTCTCATTTATATGCTTTCATTATAAAAAATTAATTTTATAAGCAAGAAATTAATCATTATTTCTTCATACTTTTACAGCTTTTACTATTCTTAATTCAGATTTTATTTAAATTTACTATTTTATCTCTTAGTTATAGTATTATCAGTACTTAACATTCTAGTATGATTATCATACTGCTGCTTTTATCTCTTCTTAAATAACTTTGAATTCTTATATAAAACAGCTCAAAAAATGCTATTATGACTAGACCTGCTAAAATGCTAGCAGCAGCATGTTAAGATTCAACTAATCTAATATCATATTATATTAAGCTTGCATTCTGATTATGAAATTACTACTTATACTTAAGTAAAAGTAATTCAGAAAAAAATCTGTAATAGAAGATTAATTATATTACAGTATGATATAATCATCTCCCTACTTCATCAAATAACATTATCATGTTTTATTTCAAGACTAAAAGAACATGAGTCTTATTAAATATTATAATTCTAGACTTAAAGATGTCTCAGAAACTTATAATTAAATTATAATATTTTATTATATGAATTACTTCTGCTAATTCTCATAATAAAAATATCATAAAATTTATGAGAAAGATAACATTTCTCATGTAAATTATTCATTACAGATAATTTGTTAATAAGCAGATAACAGCTGAAAATATCTCATCTTTTATTTCAGATAATTAACTTCTAGTTCTACTGTAATAGAAAGAAAGCTTTACTAAAGAAATCATATTATTTTCTTTCTTTATTAAAAAGAGAAAGACTTTAAAATATTCTATATATAGAAGTAGAAGTGAGAATTATACTAGAGAAACTCTCATACTAGCTGAAGATAGCAGTTATCTAGAGTTCATAATAAGAAGTATTTTAATAAAAGCAAGAAGTAATATGCTAAGAAATGTACAGAATCTTATTAATAACTGATTAGTAACTCAGCAGGTAATATTATTAATATTATTAACAGCATGAATTTATCAGAAATCTGAGTAATTAAAGTCTATTATTTTATTTTAGAAGATGATTAATATCAGCTTATTCTATTCAGATATACTATAAAAATGAGAAATGTCTAATATAATAAATAAAGATAATAAGTTATGAATAAGAAATTCTTTTATATTTATCATGTGTGTGAAAGTTATAGCAGTAATCTGTAATTTATTAATCATAAACTAGAAATTACACATCTGCTTTTATAATGTAATGCTAATTTAATAAATAACTAAGCTTATAAATCTAGCTAAAAGAGAACTTATTAGAAATCTGATAGAAATTAATAATTAGTATGAAGTTATTAAGACATGATTCAGAATATTATCAGCTCAGATCATGATTAAATTTAAAGTAATTAAATACATTATCATGAATATCAAGATGTGAAAAAATTCTAAAACTTACATGACAGAGATTATAGCAGCTGCAAAGCAGTACAGACTTATTCAGACTGAATATTCAGTCATTTTACATGTTTAATCACACATGAATCTAGCATTAAAAATTATTATGAATGAACTGCTAGAAGAAATAATACTAGCTTAGTTTATAATAATTATGAGAGCTAAGCAGTTGAATTAGATTAATTACTTTAATTAATCATATCAGCTATACTGGTAACAGGATTAGCAAAACCAAGACTAATAACATTCACAGTATAATAATTAGAATTAGTGAAATCAGAATTACCAGCAGCAGTTATCATTTCATTAATAATAAAAACTTCTCTAGTAATAATAATAATATTTTTAACAAGGCTTAAACCAGTAGCAGCATTAATGAAATAACCAGAAATTATAATTTTAGCTTCAGTTTAATAATCAAAGATTATATCAGCAGTTTTAACTTTAGAATAATTATTAAAAATTCTTTTAATAATAAATCAGATTCTAAGATAATAATCAGAAAAATGCTAATAAAAATAATAAAGTAAACTTAGCACATGTTAAGAAATTAATTTAATAATACATTTAATAAAAGATGCCTGAAAGCAGAGTATATTAGAATCAGACTAATAAACTTCAAGAGTTTTATCAGAAATATTAATTTTACTCAGAAGAAAAGCTATCAGAATCATATCTGAAGCAAAGAAAAATTATAAATTATTAAGAAAAAAAGTATCAGAATAAACTGAATCTAATTTCATATGTAATTTATCAGTATTATAATGTAAAATTCTTAAATAAGATGAATTATAATACTCATTATAATCAGTATTAGCTAATTATATATCATGAAAATGCCAGCATACTAATTATTATATTTTAATAAGCTTTAATTTTAATAAATAATAATTTAGTATTCAGATATTAGTAATTTATAATTGTAAAGATTTATATTAAGATGCTAATCAAGATTATATTAATATGTCTAGATTCAGAATATGTTATAATATTAGTCTTAAGAGTTTTTCTTAAAGAGTAGAATTTTATTATAATAATACAGAAAAGAAATGAGCTACTAGTAGCTGGAATAATATTAGTTATAATAATAAAATATTTTATCAGATTTCTGCTGCATATTTTAGCAGTTAATAAGAATAATCAGATTATAAAAGTTTAAATTATGATTAACATCAGAATTATTAATAAGTTATAAGCAGATTTACTGCTTGAAATTAATAATTTAGCATTAGAAAAAATCAGCATTAATCTAAAGAGAAGATAAGCTTCTTTCAGTAATATAAATATTATGAAGACTCTAATTAACATAATATTAAAGCAGAATAGTAAAATTAAGAAAAAGATAATTTTAACATTTGCAGTCATAATATTACTGCATGCAGTAATAAAAATTCCAGTTTATCTTTAGAATTTAAAATTAAAGCTGCCAGAAAACTGCAATTATATATTTAAGCTTATAAGTGATAAAATCAGAATATATATTAATATCATGAGATTAAATTTTCTCTTTTATCATTTTATTAATAACATAAATAAGCTAGTAAAGATTAGCAGAAGCTATTAATTAAATTACATTACTAAGATAAATAATATAATAACTTATTAGACAGATTTAATAACAGACATATGAATATTAAAATCTGTAAAAGAAACAGCTTAAATTAAATTAATATTTATAATAAAAAAAGAAGTTAAACTTGATAATGAAATCATGATTTATAGTAATCAGAACTTATCAGAGATAAAAACTTTCTTAGAAGCTATACTTTAATATTAAAAGATCTGAATAAATTCAGATGAATTTATAAATGTATTAGAAAAATAATAAATACAAGTGCTACTGCTTTCAGAAGTAATTTCTAAAAAGATACTTTAAGTATACTCATGCAATTCTGAGAAAAGAAAGATAATTAATATTACATTTAATAAATTACATGCTAAAGATCACATGAGCTAAGTAATAAATTACATCTCAGATAGCTATCTAGTATTCATAGCATAAAAAAATATTATTATTAATAAAAAGATTATATAAAAGAAGCATGTTATCATAAATCTTAAAAAATTTAATAAAATTACTAAGTTTAATATTTATCTGATAATGCATTAAGATGAAATAATAAATATAATATAAGAATGTAAATATATCATGATACTTAACACTGCATCATTTTTCTATTAATAAAGAATTAGATTAGATTATAGAAACTGCATAGCTATAATTACACACCAGAATCAAAAAATATATAATATAATAATTATAAGATTTATTAATAGCATATTATATGTTCAGCAGTAAATAAAAATTAAGCTATAGATATTTTATAAATTTCTTAAGATATATATTAATAATTTAATTATTTTCTTAAAGATTTTAAAAAAGCATATTTAATATTTACATGCAGTGCTTGATAAGTTAGAAGAGCTTAATATTATAATAAATTTAAATAAAGCTTATATCAGATTTTCTTTTATTAACTTATTAAATTAAAAGATCTGCATGCTTGAAATAATTACAGCTACTGAGAAAGTTAAAATAATTACTAAGCTTACTTTCTTAAAAACACTTAACTAACTTAAAATATATCTTGAATTAACTAAGTGATTATGTTAATATATTTCATATTACATCAAGTTAGCTAAATCTCTTCAGATTAAAAAGATAATCATAATAAAGAAAGCATTAGAAAATTCTGAAAGAAAGAAATATGCTTAAAAAAAGAAAATTAGCATACTAATATAAATAGAGATTAAGAACTTTAATAACATATAAAGTTTCTTTAAAAAAGAATTATTTCTTTATTATTATAACTCACATAAACAGCTATTCATGAATATAAATGCATTAAAAAAAAGAGAATTTAATATAATAATATTTTATATAAAGAATAAATAAATTACTAAAACTAATAAAGATTATTTAATATCATTATTATTAATAGTAGTATTATTAATTTTATTTTTAAATAAACTGCTTAACTTAGCAGAAATGAATTACTAACTGATGAAATTAGAAGTTACATGCTCAGTTTAAATCTTAAAAAAGATATAACATCTTATTAAAACTGGTAGAAAGTTAACTATGATTTATACTAATCATATAATAATCTTAGTAATTGCTAAAAATATCTTATTAAGAATCTTAAATACTGATAATCTAAATCTCAGGCTAATTTAAGCAGCTGTTTACATTTAATAATTTTAGCTGCATATTTTTTATAAGCTAGAAAAAACATATATTATATCAGATACTTTATTAAGATTTAAGAATAAAATTACTAATTATAACATAATTATGTTTTATAATTATATCATGATAAAATTATTACTAGAAATTAGAAAGAATATTAGAAAGAAATATGAATAAGATAATTTCTATTAGAAAATTATTAATATGCTTGATAATTTAAACATAAAAGAAAAAGAAAAGATATGCTTGCTGTTTTATATAAGAGAGAATTTAATTTATTATTAGAAAGACAGAAATAACAAAGAGCTATGCATTTTATTAATAATAATATCAAGAGTATTAGCAGATATACATTTAAGAATTTATTTTAATTAGTCTTAAATCTTACAGTATCTCAAGAACTTATACATAAGAAAAATTATTAAAGTAATCTGCAAGTACATCTGCTCATATCTCTAATATCAGAAAATTTAAATAAGATATCATAAACTTTATAATAATCTGCAACTAATTTTAATACTGAAAATATCTTATCATATTATAATAATTAACTTTATTATTAGATTTTTAGATAATATATATAACATGTTAATAACAGTAATGAATAAGTACATGAAAAAAGTAACATTCATATCTAATAAAATTATAAATGAAATAAAAAAATAAGTAATAAAACTGATAAAAGTATTGTATAATGAAGACTGAGATTTCCTAAAGAAGATAATTAATAACAGAAATTTAAAATTTATAAAAAATCTATGAAAATACATCTTTAAGCAGATGAATATTAATATGTTATTTATCACAGCCTATCACTTTCAGACTAATAATTAATTTAAGAGAATAAATTAAATAATTAAAATAGCATTTTAATCTCTCATAAATATCATGAAAGATCTCAAGAATTAATATCAGATGCTCTTAATTTTTTAATTACTTTTAAATTTAATAAAATTTACAGTAACAGAAGCATTTTCTTATTAGCTTTTATATAATTATTTTATAATAACACATATTAATATAATTAAATTAAAACAAGCTTTAATATTTATAATACATAAGAATGCAGCTGTAATTATAGATAAAGCTATAATTTTAGTAAAACATTATTATAATAAATATTATAAGCTAGTTAATTTTAAAAAAAAATAAAAGATTCTCTTGTAATTGCATAAAGAATATCATACATATATATCTAGAATTCATAAAAAATTCTCATTACACTATGCAAATTTTTTTATAATTATTAAGAAAATAAAAAGACTAGCATATTAATTAAATTTTTCAGAGTACTAGCATATTTATAATGTAATATTAGTAGCATATCTTAAATCTTGAGTTAAAAATAAGCATAAAAAAATTATATAACATTCAGAATTAGTATATGTAAATAGTAATAAGTATTAGAAGATAAAAAAAATTATTATTTATAAAGAAAAGAGACTTAGAAGAAGGATAAAACAGAAATATCTAATAAGATAAAAAGATTTCAGACTAGAAGAAAATATCTAGCTTTTATTAATCAAGTTAATTACTGCAAAGCAGATGATTAATAAATATATTAACAAGTTCTAGTAATCATAATAAAACTGCATTATTTTATTATTAGTTTCATATTAATAATTTAATATGTTTACTAAAAGCTTCATGATAATAAATGAGATAAACATGCATATAATATAAATATAAACATTCATATAAAATATTAAATATTCATACTTATAAAATACATTTCTATTACTTTATTATATTATAATTATTATTTATTTAAGAAAATTACTCATATAATTATTTATATAGCTAACATATCATAAAACATAATGAATACTTTTTTAGTTATATAAGAGAAAGCTTTAGTAATTCTGATAACATAAAAGATGATTTCTTTATCAGAACATCTAGTATTAAATATGCTTATTTTAAAAAGAAAAACAGCTAAGAAATAACAGAAAGATAAGAAGCATGAAGAAATTGAAATTATATGAAAATTCAGATATTTCTTGAAATTTGTCTCAGAAAATATAAGAATATAATTAGATTTAGAAAAAGACTATAATTTTCTCAGAACATTCATATTAGCTTCTTCTTTAGAAAAGCAGATTCTCAAGAATAAATTAAAAAAAAAAATTAAAGTAACTATTAATGAAGGCTCAGAATAAATAAGAATTAATAAGAAAATAGATAATCTGAAAATAATTAATAACTAAAACAAACCAGTCTTCATGAAATTAATAGCAAGAAAGCTATACTTTAATCTTTATAATTTTATTAGAAATTTTATTAATAGCATTATGATTTAATTTAATCTGAATTATAAAAAAGTTAAAGATTAAATCTTTAAGACTGACAGAATGCTTTAGTAAGATAAATAATTAAAACTAGCACATGAGCAGCAGTAAACAGCTAAAATGCAGGACTAGAAAGCTGCTTAAATTACATGAAAAGCTAAATTTATATACTGAGAATGATTTATTAGAAAAAACACTAGAATTTAAGCATCAGAAATAATCATTAACATAATTAATATGATTTTAGAGCATTTTTAAGTTTAATATTAAAGAAATCTAAAAGATACTTTTAAAATAAAATACATCAGTAAATCAGATGTAACATATATATAAATAACAAGATTTTTTAGAAAAGAAGATATTTTAATATTATCATAAGATTTAGATAATAAAAAAGATATTAAAACTTTATTAAAGATATTAAGAATTCTAAAGAAATATAAGACTTTAAAAAAAACTAAGGCTTTAAAGCTTAAGAAAGTAAGAAAAGTAATAAAGAAGATAATAAGCATTAAGAATAATAATAATATTAGTAAGATCTTACAGAAAGAATCATTAGCTAAGATAAGAAAGACTAGAATATAAATTTATAAGAATAATAATATACTAAAAAATATTATACTAATCATGAATGCTCTGAAATAATCAGAAAAATGAATAGCATTAAAAATAATTATTCTAATAATAAAGCTAGCTAAGATGATAAAATCAGCTTCTTAATCATAATAAGTAATTCTAGTTATAATAATAATATCAGTAATAAAAGTTATTATAGTAATAAAAATAACTACAGTACTAAAACTAGAAATTATAATTAAAGTAACTTCTGCTACTCTTAAAAACATAAGCATGATCTAATTAAAGAAATCTAACTTTACTTATAAATGAGTAAATTAGACTTTTAATAATAATTTTAAATATAGCCTGAAAAAAAAACAGATTATTAAGAAAATCTTTATTAAAAATATTATGCTTGTTATATAAAAACTTCATTTATCTTAAAATCTATAAATAATAATAATATTAATAAATGAATTTAAGAAGCATGTTAAGAAAATAATTATATAAGAAATTAAAGCATATAAAATTTAAAATTTAAAAGAAAAAAAAAAAGACTTTAACAAGCATGATAATAAGAAATAACTTAAAAGAATTTTTAAACTCATGAATAAATTATTACTTCTTATAAAGAAGAGAAAGCTAAGAAAAATCATGCTTTATAAAGAGAACATTCTCCAGAATATGAAAAAGAAATATTAAAAAAGTTTAGAAAAATTAAATTTTAAGAATATTACTGCATGCCTGATAAAATGAATAATAAAAATAAAAGAAAAATATACAGTTATTAAAAAAACTTTAACTTATAATATTAAAACATTTACTCATGAGTTTATTAAAGAAAAAAAGATCTTTTTAAAGTGTTAGATTAAAGAAATTAATAATAATATTAAGAAAGAAAGAAAAGCTAAGAGAAATTTTATTAAACATTTTTTACATGTTTATCAAGATCTGCTTTCTTATAAATTTTATAATAATATTATAAAAATATTAATGCTAGATTTTATTAACTTTTACATAGCATGAAACTGCACTTATGATAATTATCTAGAAACAGTAACTAATAATAATAATAAAACTAAGAAATTGGAAAATAATGAGAATAAAGATTAATCAGAAGCAGAAAAGAATCTGCTAGAATTAAATAAGAATTATAAAGATATTTAATAAAAATAAAACAGAAGCTAAATGAGAGCATTTAAAGATATTAAAGCTAGCATATTATTAGACTGTATAATAATAGTATTAAAGACATCTTTTCTATATATATAATAGCACTAGATAGTATACATAGCTCAGGCTGAGAATAAGAATTATAGAAAATTAAACTACTTTATAATTATGAACAAGATCATATTATTTCATAATTATATTATTATATTTTATCTACCACTTGCTTTAGATGATTAAAAGAAAATATATTATTATTTCAAGATAAAAAGCTTCTTTAAAATTATTAAAATTAAATAGCAAGAATTATTATAGCATGAGATTTTTTAAATTATTAATAAGATAAATAATTAAAAGTTATTATTCTGCTGCTAAATTTTTATTTATAAAAAAAATAAAAATAACATTCTAATTAAATATAAAGCATGCTTAGTTACTCATAGTAATTTATAACTTGTTAATTAAGAAAAAGAAAATAAAATTACTACACTTATTACATGTGTATTTCATATGCTTATTATTATAATAATAGCATTTAATTTAAAAATCTTATAAATAAATATAATAAATATTTTTTTATATAATTTTTTATATAAGAAAATTCTTTATAAAATACTTAAAAATTATAAATATTTAAAAAAGTATATTTTTTTTTTAAAAATATTATATAAATTTTATTTAGCATTAAAATTCTAGCAGATTCTCTTTATAAAAGAATTACTTAATTTAAGCTTTATTATTATACTAGAAGAATCATGCATTATAACATGTTTTAGTATTATAATTTTCTTTTATATTAATAATATTATTATTTTTTATTAAAAGAATTAAACTAAGAAAGTTAAAAATATAATACAAGTGCTTAAAGAGCATTTTTCATGTAAGAAAATGAGAAAACTAGAATGATTTTTTAGAATAAGAATCATTTATAATTAAATAAAATAACAAGCATGATTTTTATAAAATACTTATATAAAAAAAATTATTAATAATTTTAATCTGAATTTTATATTAAAAATCAGAAATTTTTTTTCTGATTAATTACTATTTAAAAATAAGAAATAAGCAATTTCTTAAAAAATACATATGTATTAATAACATGTAAATTTCATTTTATATACTGTTATAATTACTTATTCTAATATAATAATAATTACTAGTTATCTTAGCAAGTTTTTTATAAATTTTAATAATAATTATATAATAAAAGCAGACTAGATAATCATTTATTTATGAAATATAAAATATCTTATACTTTATTTTAATAATTTTATTAATTAAAAAAGTAAAAAATAAGTAATATAAGTTATATTTATAACTATTTCAGATATTTCATTTATAAATTAAAAAAAAATAAAATTAATACAAGATTATTTCTTTATTCTATTCAGAAAATTAATTAATTAGAAATTAACTAAATAATAAGTAATTAGTTTTTTAATAATAAAAGCTGAATTACTGATAGATAAAATATGATGATATGACTGTAAAGTAATATGAAGCTGTTTATAGTTATAAAATAATTTAATTCTTTTATAATTCTTATTCTTAATCTAAATTATGTATATTATCTAGTATTATTATATGTATATTTTTAGTATTATTATTATATAATTTAATAATATGTCAGCTTTAATATTTTTAAATGCTCTTATTTAACTTTTATTTTATTTTTATTAAATATTTTTATAATTTTTATTTAATTCTAATAAGTTCTTTTCTAATTCTGATTAGTCTTCATTCTTATTATTTTCTAATTTTTCAGTTTTACTATTATTATTAATTACTGCTTCTAGATAATTATTATAAGTATAATCTCATGTTATATAAAAGTTAATAAAATCTAGCATTAATATTTTTATAATGTTATTATAAAATTTATAAAAAAGCAAATCTTAATAAACATGCAGAAAGTATTTAATAAAGTTTTTTTTAACTTTTTTTTTTTTTTTAATATTATTATTAATTTTTTTAATCTAATATTTTAAAAAAAAATTTTCTTATTTAATAAGCTCATGAGTAAATATCTTGATATTATAAGTTAAAGTCTTCTTAATAATTACACATTTTTTTTTTATTTTTATTATTTATTTTATTAAGCATGTGATAATGTTTTTAAAGTTTAATTTTTTTAAATTTTTCTAGTATTTCTTCTTTATATTCTGGAAAATGTCTTTTTTATGAAGCATGATTTTTCTCAGTTTTTTCTTTTTTATAAAAAGTAATAATTTATTCATGAGTTTAAAAATTCTTTTAAGTTATTTCTTGCTATCATGCTTGTTAAAATCTTTTTTTTTTTTTTCTAAATCTTAAATTTTATATACTTTAACTTTTTATATAATTATTTTCTTAACATGTTTCTTAAATTTATTTATTAATATTATTATTATTTATAAATCTTAAAATAAGTAAGATCTTTATATGATAAGTGTAATATTCTTAATAAAAATTTTTTTAATAATTTATTTCTTTTTCAGATTATGTTTAGAATTATTATTAAAAGTCTAATTTACTTATTTATAAGTAAAATTAGATTTCTTTAATTAAATTATGCTTATGTTTTTAAAAATAACAGAAATTATTTTAATTATAACTTCTAATTTTAGTATTATAACTGCTTTTATTATTATAATAGCTTTTACTGCTGATGTTACTGTTATGACTGAAGTTACTTATTATAATTAAGAAGCTGGTTTTATTATTTTAGCTAACTTTACTACTGAAGTAGTTATTTTTAATGTTATTAGTTTTTCTAATTATTTCAGAATAATCATAAGTAATATAATATTCTTCAGTATGCTGTTATTCTTGTAAATTTATGCTCTAGTTTTTCTCATCTTAGCTAATAATTCTTTTTATAAGATCTTATTAATATTATCATTGTTTTTAATGCTTGCTATTTTCTTTATTACTTTTTTTTACTTTTTTAAGCTTTAAAATTTTAGTTTTTTTTAAAATCTTATACTTCTTTAAAATTCTTAATGCTTTTAATAAAGTTTTAATATTTTTTTTATTATCTAAATCTTAAGATAATACTGAAGTATTTTTTTTTTTAAGAAATCTTATTATTTATATAAATATTATATCTAATCTACTAATATATTTTATTTTAAAAGTATTTTTTAAATTTCTTTAATATTAAATTTAAAGATGCTTTAAAGCTGTGTTAATTATGTTAATAATTATTTCTAATACTTAAATTCTAATATTTTCTCTAATAAATTATTCTTGATATATAAATTTAGCTTCTTATGTAATTTACATAGTTTTTTAGTTTTGCATTTTTAACTATTTACTACTACTTATATGCTAGTCTTAATTATTTATCTTACTAAAGCATTTTATTAGTCTTAAAGATTTAATCTTGAACTTTCTTATAATTCAGATTAAACTGAATCATGATGTTATTAATAAAATTTCTAATAAAATTATAAAAATTAAAGTGTAATTTTCTTATTATTAATCTCATAAAGACTAATTTATTTTAATTATTAATTATTCTCAGATTATTTATTTTCTTATTAATTCTTATTAATTCTGAATCTTTATTAATAATTACTTTAATTTTTCTTTTTAATTTATTTTTAAAAATCTGCTTTTCTGAAAAAAAAGCTGATATGAATATTCTGAGAAAATTATAGTTTTTTTTTAAATCTAATCATATTTTTATCTTTTCTGAGATAAATTTTAAGAAATATCTAGATTTTTATATAATTTTAATTTCTTCATGTTTTTTATTTTTCTGTTATTTTTTAATTATTTTTCTTTTTAAGATAAATACATTTAATGCTAGATATTCTGATAAAAAAACTATCTTTTATATTACTAGAATTACTGAAGCTTTTTCTTATATAACTAAGAAAGTATTTATTATATTTTATAATATATTAGTTATATAAATAATTATATAAGTAATCTTCTTAAATAAATGATAATTATAATATAATAAAGTAATAGAAATGTATTTTATAAATATGAGTATCTAATATCTTATATAAATATTTATATTTATATTATATGTGTGTTTATCTTACTTATTATCATGAAACTTTTAGTAAACATATTAAATTATTAATGCAAAGTTAATAATGAAATAGTATAGTTTTATTATAACTGCTAAAACTTATTAATATATTTATTAATCATTCATTTTATAATAGTTAACTTAATTAATAAGAGTCAGATATCTTCTTCCAGTCTGAAATTCTTTTATCTTACTAGATATTTTTATTTTATCTCTTTTCTAAGTTTCTTCTTTTTATAAGTAATAATTTTTTCTATTTTCTAATACTTATTATTATTTATATATACTAATTCTAAATGCTGCATAATTCTTTTATGCTTATTTTTAATTTAAGATTTAAGATATACTACTAATATCATATTATGAATATGCTAGTGCTCTGGAAAATTTAATTAATATGCTAGTCTTTTTATTTTCTTAATAATTATAAAAAAATCTATATAATATAATGTAAACTTTTTATGAATTTTAAATGCATATATATAATATTTTTTATATAATTATAAGAAAATTTTTTATTCTTTTTTAAAATTAACTAGCTTATAATATTTATTATAATAATATTTTACTAAAATTATAACTTTATTTATGATTATAACTGCATTCTTATATATTATAAATATTTAAACTTATTTTAATTTAATTATACTAATATGTGTAATTATAAAATAATTATATAAAAGCTAATAAGAAAATGCTCCTGTTATTGTAAATTCTGCTAAATTTAAAAATAATTAAAGAATTAAAAGCATTTGATATTAATTCTTAAAATTTTTCATGATATTTATGAGAAATTAAAATGCTATTTTAATTATTTAATTTATTTTCTTAAATTAATTATTAATCTGAAGATGATAGGCTGTAATAAATAATATATTAGTATTTACTTACTTGAAAATGTATTTTCATAAATTTTTTATAAATTTTAAGTTTCTATTACTAATAATTTTCTTTAAGAAACTTCAGTTTTTATTACATAATACTTTTATTAGTTTTATTACTTATTTTTTTACTTTATTTATAATTTTATTAAATATAAATGTTATTTTCTTTATATATTTATTTATTACTATTATTAAATATGTTATATATACTATCTAGAAGTTTAATAATAAAGTTAATTATTATAATATAATAAGATATTTTTAATATCAGAATTAACTGCAAGTTATTATAAAATTTATAATATCTTATTTAAATTTTCTAGTATTAGAAGCATGAGTAAATATACTTATAAACCGCTTTAATAATTTTTCTTATATATAAGTTCTTGAGATGCTATAAAATTTAAAACTAATTAAAGTAAATTCTTAAATATATGTTTGCTAATATTCTTGATATTACTATTAATAAAATACATAATTCTTTATTATTTTTGTTTTTTTAATAATAAATTAAGTTCTTTCTCATGTAAAATGATAAGCATGTTTTTTTTTTTTTTTTTTATATTTAAATTATCAAGCATGCTAATAATCTTCTAATAGAAACTATCTTATTCATATTTCTTTCTAATATTTTTTCTAATTTCTGATAATAATTTTATCATGATATAATTATAAAATATAATTATGTTATAACTAGTAGCTTTATTCTTAAATCTTAATAAAGCATTTAATATAATGTGTATTTTTTCTAATTTATGAAAAACATGCTACTGAAATTGTTAAATATAAATGATTACTTAAATTAGTCTGAGATTCAGATTATTAATATTTAAGATTCTTAATGAAATATTCTTAGTAATTACTAAGATTATTATATAATTAATATAAATTATAATCAGCTTTCTGCTAGCTTTAATAAGATGCTGTATTTTTTTCAAGATCTAAACTAAGTATGTAATTTCTAGTTTTATTAATTAGTAATTCATTTCTGCTAAGTTAAGTAGTTTACTTAGAAATAGAATTAGTAGTACTACTGTTAATAATAATAATGTTAAATAATCTTTATTAATCTTAGCTATTTATTTATTTTTTACATGAAATATTATCATGCTAAATTTTCTTTTCTTTAATGCATTTATATTTATAAATAGTTATTTATATAAGTTATAATAATAAAAAAATAGTTTTTTCTTAAAGAAATTTTATATATTATTAAAGCTTTTTATTTTTACTTGTATTAGCATGCTAATCTTCTTTTTTTAAATAAATTTCTTTCTTTCAGAATTTTCTGATATTTTTTTTATTATAACTGTTTTTCTAATCTGAAGAAATTTAGCTAATTTAGTATAATATAAAATATATTAATATAATTATCTGATTAATTTAAGATACATTTTAAATTAGTTAAGTGTTTTTAGAAAAGCAAGCTTAATAATTATTTTAATTTTTTTCTTTATAATAATCATATCTAGAGCATATATTTTTTACTTTAGCAGATTTATAAATAAGAAATTTATATATGTTTTACATGAATTTATGATAATATTTAGCTTTTCTAGTTTATTAAGAACTGCATGCAGGTGTTATACATGATTTTCTAATATTTTTAAAAAAATTATTAAGTTATTAATATAAATTTTCATGAATTTTCTGAACATGTGAAGTTTTATATTTATTTATTTCTAAATATATAATATGCTATTTATTAAGCAATAGTCTATAATACTATCATAATGCTAGCATACACATCTTTCTTTCTATAGCATCTTTCTAATTAGTACTAGCTACAGTAGTCTTTACAGTCATATATATTCTTCTTCTGATTCTTGAATTTTCTGAATTCTTTTCTTACTTATTATACTCTCTGCTTCTTTAATTACTGTGTACACTAGCTGCAGTATAATCTCTAGATAATACACATGAGACTTCTTTTCTTTATAATATAATAGCATGTCTGAAGATTCTAATTTAAATTCTTTTTTAAAAAAATTAATTAATGAAAAGAATTTAAGCATTTCTGTGAAATGATTATTAACTTTTAATATGCTGATGATCAGGCAAGATGAATCTTGTATAATTTATCAAGTCTAGTAACTATAATGCTTTTATCTTCATTAACATGAAGATTCTCATTTGCTTGTATTTATAATATCTAATCTTACTTAATAGCAGATTTCTCATTTGCATGTGATTATAAATCTACATCTTATATTCTTTATTTTTAAAAAACTACTAATCAGTTATATTCATGATATAATCAGCAATGTTAGTAATCTTATTATTCATGTATTTATAACAGAATTCAATTTTTTATGATGAAATCAGAATTTTTCCTACTATCTGAATCTTATGAAAGAATTTCTTTCTATCTTCTTTCTTTATGAATATAATAATATTAATTTAAATTTAACTCATAGTAATATTAGTATTTATTCTCATGATGAATCTTTTTTAGTCTTGCTTAACTAAATAAACTTACTCATGAATAAAGCTAGTGTATTTAATAAAGCTTTTCTGATGCTATACAGATACTATTTGTGAATAATTTACTTTTATTTTATTAATTCATTAATTTATCAGTTCATCAGTTCATATAATTTAGCAGATCATTTATTAATTTACTTAAACTATTATAATAAAACTAGTATTTTATTCATTTACTTACTTATATGATTATTTATCTACTAGTTTATTTATTTACTGATTAATTTGCTTATTTATTTACTAGTCTATCTGTTTATTTACTTGCTAGATTATTTGTTTACATGACTATTTGTTAGTATATTTACAAGTTAATTTATCTATTTACTTACTAGTTTATTAGCTTACTTATTTACATTCATTTATAAAGACATATAAAAAAAAAAGAATATTAGCACAGGACAAGTAGTTAATGAGAGTGTTAGCATTTTTAGAAGATGAGATATTATTAAGCAATAGTCTACAGTATTACTATAATGCTGGCATACATATCTTTCTTTCTATAGCATCTTTCTAATCAGTACTAGCTATAGTAATCTTTACAGCTATATATATTCTTCTTCTGATTTCTAGATTTTCTGAATTCTTTTCTTACTTATTACACTCTTTGTTTTTTTAATTACTATATATACTAGCTGTGGTATAATTTCTAGATAATATGCATGAGACTTTTTTCCTTTACACTATTTATAAATTTTATAATTATTATATTATATATTTTCTAATTTTTATATGTGATAATAATTATTTAGTTTTTATAATTTATCTGAATTTTTTACTAATAAAAAAATAAAGCTGTATTAAGTATAGTAATTATGAGAATTAAATTAGAAATCAGAATTAAAAATATATAATAAAAGCAGAACTAGTAGCTAATAACAAGAAATACTAGAAGAAAGTATGTAATAAATATATATATAAATTATAATCAGAGCTTATTATTAAAAAGCAGATAAGAATAAAATTTTATAAATTCTTATATAATAAAAGAAATTATAAAACTAAGCTAAATGAGAACTAGACTAGCTGACATGATAATTACCTTCTTTTTAATAAAAAATTAGTCTTAATAACTCTGAAATTCTAGTAAATTACATTAAAGTAAGTAGTAAATAGCATAGAAAGTAGCAGAGTAGTAAAGCAATGCTATTATATACTTATATAATGCTTGTTATTAGTATGAATAATTATTTAAAGTTTATTTAAAGTAGTATGATTATTATAAGAATTAGTAAATAAGTTTATATTATTATGTTAGAATAATATTATTATATGTGATATTTCTAATATAATTAAAGTAATATAAGTAAGAATAATATAATAATTTAGCAATAGCAGTATTATTATTTTTCTTTTATTAAGTATTCTTAAAATTATAAAATTAGAATTTCTTATTTAAGATATTATTTTCTACTTTTACTAACATTATATATGTGCATGATATTCTTAATAAATAGCTTATATTATAATATAAAACTTATAAAATAAGCTATTATTAATAATATATTCTGCTTAAAATATTATTAAAGATAAGTTATTATTATTATAAAATTATATAATTTTATAATAATATCAGATTAGTACTAGCAACATAATTCAGAAAATAAACAAGTTATTTTAATATTTTATTAAAGTATGAGAGCTTTATAAAATTATTTAATGATTTTTTTTATTAAATTTATTATAATTTTTTATTAGATTTATCATGATTTTATAATTTTCTTGTTATTTTAAAATAATAATCATTCTAATAAATTAATTAGAATGTTTATTTTGCTAAATATTTTTTAGTAATATTATACTAGCATGTTTTATTTTTCTTTTAAACTTAGAATGTTTTAATATACATTTTTAATATGATTTTACTACTGCAAATGAGTATTTTCTTACTTAAGAATAAAATATTAATATATTTATAATATAAATTCTTGCAAGCACTGTCTTACTTACTTTAGTAAGCTGAGAAATGTTTATATGCTTTTAGATCAGATCTAGAGCTAAAAATATACTTAATATATTCAGTTTTAAAAGAAGTATATGCTAATAAGTTTTTATTTAATTTTTTAAGCTTTTAGTAATATTTTTAATACTAATAATTATTATAAATAAGTTATCTGAAATTAAATAAATTATTTGCTTTTTATGTAATAGTTATTTTAATTAAAATTATTAGTAAAGCTTCTAGCCAGATTTATCAGCATCTTACTAAGTTAATAAAAAGCATGTTAGTACTAGAATATTAATAATAATTAAAACATGTGCATGTTATTATTTTTCAGAATACTGAATAGTAATATATAATAAGAAAAATTTTTTATGAATTTTTTAATTAATAAGAAATAATAATAAGCAGGTGTGAAACAGAGATTTTAGTCATGATTAGTAGAATAAACTAAGAATGATTTTTATAAGCAAATAAAAACAGTTTTCTGAATAAGTATCTTGATATCATGATTTTTATCAGATAGCATATATGCTAATATTAGCTTTTATAATAAAAAATAATACTAGTAATTTAGCATTTAATTTATTCTTATTCTTATCAGAAAATAATATGTTATTTTCTTAGTTTTTTATTAAAAAAATAATAATCTTTATTTCTAAGAAGATCATTTCTGCATTTAATAAATTAGATATTAAAATAATTAATCTGAAAATATTAATTATCAAGTCTTCAGTAAAAAAGCAGAAGATTAAAGCTTGCTTATTTATTAATATTACTTCTAGTAAGAAGAAGAAATGAAAAATAATATCTTCAGTTTTAGAAACTATTAGTTTCTGAATTATTATTTCTGATAAGTATAAGACTTACTTATGCTATACATATTTTATAATCTTTATTATAATTTTTAGTTATTATAAATGCTAAGTGCTGACATGTTTTATAGCTGATATAACTTCTTAGAAATCAGATTTATTAATTATTCTTTCAGAAAAAATGAAATAATGCTCAGAAGCTTTTACTAAGCTGAATAATATTAAGACTATTATTATAACATGAATTAAATACGAAAATTATAATTCTAATGCAATTTTTTTTTAATTTTCTTATAAAAAAAAGCAGATAATTATCAAGTATAATCTTATCTCAGAAATGCTTATTATAAATCATGATAGGCTTAAATAAGTATTAGAGAAATGTGTGGCTCTGCTGGCTGCTGTTAGTAAAAATGAGAAGAATAAATCTTAAGCTTATTTCAAGATTTTTATGATATAATATAACTTAATCATGATTTTAAAATAATTTTATAACTGATAATGCTTCTTGAAGTAAAATAAAAATTTTTTCATATTAGTAATACATCTTTCATATGTAAATATCTTATTAAAATTTTATAAAAATTTTATAAGAGAAAAATTTATAAAAAAAAGAATATATTTAATAATATAAGATGATTAACTGTTAAGCTTATGTTATTTTTTTAATATAGTTATAAGTATTAAATACTTTATTTTTTACTTAAAAAAGTTATTTAGTGCTTTTATATTAGTAATGTGTTTTTTAGATTTTTATATATTATTTTCTGAAGTTTAACTAGTTCAGTAAATAAGATATTTCTTCTTATTCTGTTATTATTTACTTTTAAGAATTTTCTTAATTATAAATTTCTCAGTGCTATTAACTAGTTCTAATTCTGATAATATAAATGTATTTTTTTTCTAATTATATATTTCTAGCAGTAATACATGAAAAATAAAATATATGTTTTTATATGTAGATAATAGCTAAAGCTAGACTGATTACTAAGATAAAAATTCTCAAAATACAGCTGCTCATTCTCATCTCATTAGAATCAAGACTTATTTCATTCTCTTATTAAGTCTCTAGTTTTCACTATCATTTTCAATTCAGTTACTACTTGCATGATCTTATTCCCAGTTTTAATATTTAATTTAGCTCTCATTCTCATTTCTAAGACTGAATTATTATCTTATTTCTGTTTTATTAAGTTTTAATATTATTAAAATTATTAGAATTAGAATTTTCAGTTCTAGTATTAAGTCTTATCATATCTTATTAAAATATCAGAATTTAGCTTTAAACATTATCTCTTAGTATTACTTCTAATCTAATATTTTATTTTAATTTATTACTATTATCATGATTTCTAGTGTATATAACATTCTTTTCATTTAATTTTTCTTCTCACACAATAATTTAATTTTCTTATTATTATTTTTAAAGTATGATAATTTAATATACTGAATAATTAGTCTAATAATCTGCATGTCTTTCTGATTAATTATTATCTGATTATAATAATTAGTAATAATATTACTAACTAGAAAAACATTAGCATGATAGCATTATAAAATTATAAAAAAAAGAAATACTTATTCTTAAAAAAAATACTTAATATATTTTTAATTATTTATTAAAAAGCTTACAAGATAATATATTACCAGCAGAAATCAGAAGAAATTTCTGTAGTAATTTCTTAAATTAAGTTAATGAAATCAGTTAATAGAATGATAAATTTATCATTATCTAAGTCTTGATATTACTTTATTTTTTATTAGAAATCTAATAATCTGTTAACTTGCAAGCCTGTTATTAATACTTATTACACTTATTATTTTTAAAATTATTTCTGAGCATTTTTAAATGCTTGAATTACTAAGTAAAATTATGATTAATCTTATCAGAATTTTTTTCTAATTATCTTATTTAATTATTATTATATTATTATAAAGCATTCACATGCTTCATATTATATATCTTCTAGTTATTAGAAAAAACTATAATTCTTGAAATTATTATTACATTTCTAAATAAACATGAGTAATAATAATTAAGAATATTATCATTAATTATTACTTACTTATTATTAGATAATTTATTATTTTTTTCAGAAAATTTTTCAGCATTACTAGATTTTGTTTTTTTCTTTTTATTAGATGTAAAAACTATCTTATTTTTTTTAGCTTTCTTGCATAAAGAAAAATAATATTTTAATGCAGATCTTTTCTTACTTAAAAATTTTAGATTAATCTTTTAAATAAGAATAAATATAAAGGCAGATGCAGATATAAATGCAGATATAAAAGCAGAACTAGACACAGAAGCAGAAGCAGACACAGGTGTAGTATGAGCTGCAGATGTTAGAAATATCTCAGTAAGCATAGAAAAGAAAAAATCTGAAATGTTCTCATTACTTAAAGATGATTCTGCTACTGGATTAGCTGATTTTAATAATGACTTGTTATCAGAGCTTGATATTTTATTATTACTACTAGAAGTCTTGCTGCTCAGAATTACAGACTTATTATCTTTATTAATAAATACTACAGCTCTAGCATTTAATTTCTTCTTCTTATTATCAGATTATTTACTACTAGAAACTTCAGCATTTCTGATACTTTCTTCTCATTCTTATAAAATAATTTTCTTGTTTCAGATATTTTTAACTGAATAATTTTCTTGAGATAATATAAAGTTATTATCTAAGCTTAATATTAGTATTTTTAATTCTCATGATTCAGCTGTAAGATATTTATAAAAAAACATATTCTTATTATTAGATAAATTTTTCTATAAACTTTTTTTTTATTTATAAGTAGTTAGAGCTTGTTATCTATAAAATTAATTATTAGAATAAAGCATTTTCTTTTTGTAGAAAAATCATGATATAGAGAGATAAATGCATTTAATGAAATAACCAGTCTAGTAATCTTCAGTAACTTGTTATTATTAATAAATAATATATTAAACATGATAATGATTTCTTATAATGATTTTATAATAATATTAAGTTATTAATATTAATAAAAAAGCATTTTAATAAAGAAGAATTCATGAATAATAGCAAGATAATAATTAACAGAAAAAGAAAATAAATAAAAAAGTAAAAGAAAAAAATATTAAGAAAAACTCTATATAAGTAATAATAGTAATTGCTATGCATCTTGTATAATTCTGATTACTGAAATTTATAATAAAGAAACTTGCATAATAATAATAATAAACATGCTAATATAAACATTCTTATAATTTATTATTAATATTTTCTTTCTTTCATTTTCATAGCTTTATTTTTTTCTTTTCTGTGTTATCTTATTTCTCATCATACTTTATTTTTTTATAAACTTAATCTAATATCTCAGCTTATTATGATTTAGAATAAAAATATTATATAAAAATAGTAATAAGAATTTTAAAATATCAGATAGTAAGATTTTTTTTACAAGAAGAAAGATTATTCTTATAAGAAATTATTATAATATTCTTAATAATGCTAAAAAATAAAAAATAAAGATAAATAAAGCAGATTAAAAGATATGATATAATATAATATATTAGCTTAAGAAAACTGATGAATAATAACAAGATTTAATAATAAGCTTAAAGTAATTAACTAATATTTCTTGCTAGAATTCATGCATTTATCATAATAATCTGAAAAAAGCTTGAGAATAATGTAATGAAAAACATGATGTAAAAATGCTTTAATTTTAAGAAGTTTTATAAATATCTAGAGTAATAAGAACAGCTTCTTCACATTAAGAAATAAGAAAAGAAATGAAAATATCAGAATAAGAAACTGAAAAATGCTTTTCAGTCACATAAGAAAACATGTTATATAGATAATACTTTTTAATAACAGGTCTAATTAATACTAATAATAAGAAGCAGAAGCTCAAGTAGGATAATAATCTTAAAGCTAAACTTAAAAATCTTATTAAAGCTTATAAAGCAAGAGTAATTCAGATATTAAAATAAGATATTATATTAAATAAGTATAAGCATTTATCAAAAGCTGGTGCTGCTAATATGAAGAATGAAATGAAGCAATTCTTTATATAAATAAATTTTTTAGAACTTCATGATATCTTAGCATTTGAAAATATATTAAAAAAGAACTTTAAGATTATGATTTTTTCTAATAAGAAGAAATATGAGAAAAAGAATAAAAATTAAATTAATAAGAATGATAAGTAGCTTAAAATATCTAACAGTAAATTAATAAAATAATTCTTTTTTCAAATTATTCACTTAATTTAAAAAATTTTAAAAAAATAATTACTTATTCTATAATTATATATTAAGATGAAACAGAATTAAATAATTATATATATATATTTCATAAATGTAAATGTAAAAGTAATAATATTAAGTAAATAATACAGTATTTTACATAACTTTACATTTTAAATTTTTAATAATTTAATAAAAAAACTTGAACATTTATAATATTTTAAGATAGTTTCTTTAATTCTAGATATATTTTAATAAAAATTCATCTGAATATTCTACTGAATGAGAGCTTTTAAATGATATATATAAGACTATATAAATACTCTAACATTATAAAGTATTTTTAAAAAATTATTTAAATTACTTTTTCTATAAACTATAAATCTAACAAGTTTATTTATATTTTTTCTATTTAATCATGAAATAAATAAATAAAATAATCTTTTTATTAAATTTAAAAGTAGTTTTTCTTAATAACATCTTTATACATGATGAGAAAGAAAAAGAAAATTCATTAAACACATTTATATTATAAGTTATATCAGATTTATCTTACTAAAACTTATTAGCATCTTGATAAATTATCTGTTATCATATTCTATTACTTCTTTATTTTAATTTTAAACAATTATTTAAATTATTAATCATATTTTTTTTATTATGATTAAGCATGATTAAGATTTCTAAGTTCAGTTTTAAATAATCTGTCATACTAAGATGTGTTAAAATTTAAATTCCAGCTTTTTCTTCTAGTAATTCTGCAGTTTCTGAATCTGAAAGTTCACAAATGAGCTAATTATTTTAGAATATTCTAATTGTTTCTTTTTCTTTTCAGAATCAGCTTATTATCTTATTAATTATCATTTAAGATTAATAAATTATTTCTGATTCTCAGAATTCTGAGAAATTAACTGAATAATTAATTTATGAAAAGTAATTTGTTATCTTTAAGTAAATTAAACATAATAAATTTTATAACTGATAAAGTAAAACTTCTGTTACTAAAGCATGTTAAGAATCTGATAAATTACATTTATTATAAGATAAGAGAAAATGATAATTTATCTGAAAACTGTATTTTCAGATAACTGAAAAACTAGATAAAAAATCAGTAATTATTTATAAGAAATATCTTAAAGTATTAACATATCTGACTTACACTTATAATAATTTAAATGAAATGTATTAGCATATAAAGAATAAGAAGTACTTTCATAAGCAGATATATAAATATAAATAAAATTTATCTATAAGTAACATAATAATAAATCTTTATAATATGCTCTTTACTATCTCATATAATAATAAATTCTAATAATATTATTTATTCTTCTAGACTAATATTTCTGTAAAGTATTTAAAAATTAATACTTCTAATTCTGAAACATAGAAAATCTTCTTTTTAACTGGAGTTTTACATGAACTAATCTTATGCACTGTAATATTTCTTAATCTATCTTTTCATATTATAAATAATACTTATTTTTAATAACTTATATAATTTCTTTAATTAAATATATTATCAGATTTTTCACATTATATAAAGCTATGCAGTTTTCTGAATGAGAAATACATGAAAATAGTTTTAATCTTATTTAAAAAACTTGAATTAAGAATAAAGATTTCACTTGCTTTAAATATCTGATTAAGTTCTCATATGCTTGTGTTTATGAGAATAACAGCATATTTTATTTCTGATAAATGAGAATATTAGAAAAAGCTAATAAAATTTAAGCTAATATCTGATAAGCATTCTGATGAATGAATGATGAAATGTGTTTATTTAATTTTACATTAACATAATTTTTTAAATTAGCTTTTTTATGTGATTATTAATAATACAAGAAATAATAATATATTTTAAAGAGTATTAGTTACTAAGATTAAGAAATAGAATAATTATAACTGAAATAGTTAATTAAATAAAGTATCATGTCTTGCTCATGTTCTTCAGCTTATAATACATGCTATTATTAATGCTTTAATAATTAAAAGTAAAAATAAGTTTACTGCACTGATACATGATGATAATCATATTTCAGAAAAATTTAATAATAAAATATTTAAGATAATATTATAAAAGATAATGTTTAAAGATAACAAATTATGACTGACTGCTAATATCTAATATTTCTAAATTTAACTTCTTATTAATACTATTCATGCATTCTTATAATGATGAGAAGTATTTTAAAATCTTTAAATAAAAAATAAATTATTAAACATGAAAAATAATATGAAAATCAGATGAAACTTAACATATGACATGATAATAAAAATTCTTTATCTTAGAAAGTATCTGAACTGATGAATTAATATTATTAATAAATTAAAAATTTAGAGACTTTAACTAATAACTTGCAAGTGAAAATAAATTAAATATGTTATATATTTTTTTTAATTATTTATAATATTTATTAAAGCACTTTCTGTTACATAAGAGCTAATAATTCAGCATATTTTTTTAGTTTATAATGAGATTTTTAATCATCTGAATAATTAGAAAAAAAAAGCAAGTAGAAAATAAGAATGATTTCATTTATTAAAATAAGCATGTTAACAGAAAACTGTAAAACTTTCTGAATATTACTTAAAAACTACTAATAAGCATGATGTTATTTACTTACTTACTGCTATTTCTAACTTCTGTAAATAAATAACAGTTTTTAATTTAAAATATTAAGAAATTAATAAGTAAAATAAATTTAAAAAATTAATCATAATCTTTTATAAAAAATATTATGAGTATTTTAAATCATCATCAATGCTAATCATGCAGTAATTTCATGAAGAAATAATGATTTCTAATAATAAGATCTGATAAAATGCTAATTATTTTGCATTTTTCAAAATTTTAAAACAATTTCTTTATTAATAAATGAAAATAGTTCAGATTCTTTAAAAAATGAATTTAAGTAATATCTTGCTAATTTTATAATTTCTTTTCTTACTAGCTGTAATATTCTTCAGATATAATATATAATTAAATTATTATATTTAATTATAGCTTAACTAGCAAGAGATATTTTAGCTATATCAGCAGGCAGTGTTAAAGTAAAGCATAAATTTAATTTAAATAGAAATATATGCTTTTATTATCAAGAATATTTTATAAAATTAATAATAAAAAAGATCATGATTTTCAAGCATGATGATAAAAGATTTCTTAATAATATTATACTATTATTAAGTAATAAGTCAGATTATAATTATTTAATAATAAATAAGAATTAGCTTATATTAATAAAGAAGATTACAAATATAATAATAAATAAGAAATAAGCACTTATAAATAAATGCAAATTTAATAATAATAGATAAATACTAAAAAATTTAGCAATGATAAAAAAAATAAAGAAAGTTAAATAAAAAGTAGATGAAAAGAGAAAAAAGAAAATTTATAATCAGCTTGCTCAGGCTATAAAGAAATGAGTTTATAAGTAATTATATTACTAATTTCTATTATTACTCATGTATTAGTAATTATTAGAAAGCTTAGTAATTTACTTGATTTAAGACTGAGAATTCCTGTCTCAAATAACATATTCTTATTCTCATTTCAAACTAACTAATTTAGATTTCTTTCTCATTCTAATAACTTTTTAAATATCTCAGTCTCATATTATAGAAATCTCATTGGAAAAATTATTAATTCTAATTTTAAACTACAAGTTCTAAACTTAATTTTATCTTCATGACATGATTTCATTCTCATCTCATTTCTATCTTATTTATAATGAGAATGAGAATGATATAAAAATTCTCTAGTTTCAGTAATCAGTTTAGCTAAAGCTTATATAATTACTTATTCTAAATCTTTATAATTTAAAATAAGCTTATATGTTAGTAGTTTAATTTATAAGCTAGATATAACATATTAAGGTTTTTAATATATAATATAATAAAGTTTCTAATTTTAAAAATTTTAAAAATATGTTTTTTATCATAATAAGACTTCTGCTGTAAATGTGTGAATTCTAGTTATATAATAAGTTATTATTATATTTTTAAGAATGTTTCTGCACAGTTAGTTATTTTTACAGCAGATTATTCTGAAAATTTTAAGATATTAATTTAAAGTTTTAGATAAAAACTTATGAGAATTTTTATAAATGCTAAGCTAGTAAAACTGTATGTTAACTGATTATATATATATTATATTATTAGCAATTAGTAAATTTAATTATCTTAATTAAAATTAATAAAGCATCTTAGATAATATTCTAGAATTTAATTTTAATATTCTGTTTAATTATTTATCTGAAAATAAAAAGTTATAAAAAGCTTATAACATATATCAAGATAAAAGCATAATATTAATTAATATTTACTTATAAATAATGAATCTTAATTAAAGATAATAATCTTAAATATATTATAAATCATGAAAATATGCTTATAGTAAATTTCTGCTAAATTTTTTATTATATATTTCTTTCTGCATGAAATGTACAAGATAAACTTAATGAAAATATTAATAATAATTAAAATAGCATTATATGCTAATTTTTTTCATGAACTAGCTAGTAAATTAGTTATAAAATTCATAAAAATAATTTTAAATGATTATTTAGACATAGAAATAATATCTAATTTATCATATAATTTATAATAATAAGATTTAATATACTAATATATATTACATGAGCATATATAATTAATAATATTTTTTAAAAGTTCATGCTAATAATACTTTTATCAGATTATTTTAATAATTTATTTAATATTAAAATGTTTTTCTTAAAAATTATCATGATTTATATATAGAATTTCTGTAATTAATATAATTTATTATAAGATAAAAATATAATTATTAACATGAAGAATATTATTATTAAGTATTCATGTTAATTTACTAGTTTTAAACTTGCTATTTAAATTTATAACTTTCTCTTTTTAAGTAATGATAAAGAAATCAAGTTCTTAAACTTAAATAAGAAGTGAAGTTAGAAATTTAGACAAGTTAAAATAAGCTGTTTCAGATACTAGTGCAGCATTAATTAATATTTATAGCATAAAACTTTTAGAAGAGTCTTTAATACCTGTAATAAACTAATAATAACATATAAAATATGCTTTTAGCATGAGAAAAATATCATTATTTTTATCTTAAATCATGTTTTTTATGAGAAAAGAAAATAAAATATAAGAAAATGCTTTGTGCTCTTCATCATACACTCATACATAATTAGTAAGAATTTAAAATAATTTTATAATCTTAGTTAATTATTCTAATTTAACTTTATATTAAAACTTTACTTATAAAATAAAAAGCATCATCTTATTATAATAGAATTCAGCATAATTTACATGATAACTAAATATATTTATTAGATTTAACTTATTCAGATAATATAAGAGAATAAAATCATATATATTAAATACTTCTGCTCATCTTATCTAGCATTTATTTAACATTTTAATTATTATAAAATATTAAAGATTAGCATGATTAGATAAGATAATTACTAAATATTAGCTTTCTTTCAAGTAATATCTCTAGTATTTAAAAAAAGCAATTATTACTAAGAGCTTCTTATCATGCATATTATAATATGTTTTTATATTAATAAACTTATAATTATAAAAAATAATAAGATATCAGAAATTATCATCTTATAACTGTAATAGAATTTTAGTAATAATAAAAGTAAATATATTAATCTCAAGAAGAATCTTCTTCTAAGTATTAAAATATATAAGAAGTAAAACAGTAATAAAAGTAATTTTAAGATAGTTAAAAGCACTCTGAATATCTTTTAATTAGTAAAATAATATTTTTTACTAATTTTTTTTCTCTTTTTTAATAAGCTTATGAAAAAAATGAGTAATTTTTAAGTAAGCTTTAATAAATTAATAATAAAAATTTACAAATTCTAAGAAAATGAGAATTTTCTTAATACTTTTAAGCTCAGATCATTTGCAAATAGTCTTAATTTAATCTTATTTTATAAATATGTTATCAGATTTAATAATAAAATTTAAGAATAATATTCTGTTAGTAATAAATTTGCATTTACTGTTTTTTATATATAAATTAATATAATTAAGATGCTTTATAATAGTCTGAATATGTTTTTTATGCTTCTTTATTAAATCTAAAAAAATAAGAATATTATCTAAGTAAATTATAATAAAATTATCTAAAATATTAGCAAGAGCTTCATTAATATAAGTCTGAAACATAGCTGGAGCATTTATAAAATTAAAAAATATGATATTAAATTTATAATAATTATATCAGATTTAGAAAGCTATCAGCTAGTAATTTTCTTATTTAATATTTATATAATAATAAGTATTATAAAAATTACACTTTAAAAAGACTTTTACATTATTAAGATAATTAAGATTCTTAGTAATAAGTAGTAATAAATGCTTATTTTTAATTATAATACAGTTTAATTACTTATAATTTATATAAAATCTCAGATTTTCATTTTTCTTTAATATAAATAATATAAATACTCTTGCAAATAACTTTAATAAGAAAATTTACTTTTTATTTAATGCAGTAAATTATAATAATGTATTTGCACAGAATCTCTAACTCAGTAATTAAAAAATTATAAATTAGAAGAAATGAGAGTTTTTTTTCTAATTTTATCTTAATTACATGTTTCATATATGAGTATTAATAAAAATTAAGTACTGTTTTCTTAAAGAAAAGATATAATTATGATTATATAAATAAATGAAAATCAGCAGATATATTACTAAATTTAGCTTAGTAAATTATAATGAACTGCTTATCATGTGTTTTTATATCTATTTTTAAGTAGATTAGATAAGTATTAGTTTTACTAAGTAACTTGTTAATAATATTCTTAGCAGTTATAAGATTCATGTTAACATCAGAATTTCTAGTAATAAGTAATAGAACTTTTCTGAGAGTGATATTTAAGAGATTTAATTAGTAAATCCAGTCATTCTCTGCTTAGTTAATCAGAAGATTAATATTTCATAGCTAGAAAAAGCTAAGAATCATATTATAATCTTTTAAATTAATTATTTGAAACTCATGAGAAGTAATATGTGTATTTTTCTGATTATTAGTAATATTAATATCAAGATTTATTCTACTAAAAATACACACATGATATTTACTTAAGATCTTAATTATCTTGCATTAAAATAAGTTAATTTCTAAGTTATTTTTCTTTACTTAAATGTTATTAATAAAGTTAACTTCAGCTTTAGAATTAATCAAGATTAGAATTATTTTTAAATCTTTAGAAGTTTAAATTTAAACTGTAATTAGAAAACTGAGTAAATTTTATTTTTTTTTACTAATTTCAAGAATTACAGCAGTATTTAAAGCTTTCTTAACTAGTTTTTTAGCTTTTTATTATTCTTAACTTTCTTCTCATTTGCAGCTTTTTAATTTTTAAGAATTTTATAATTTAAAATAACATATTCATGATATTTATAATAATTATATTAGAAACTTTTTTTATTAGAATCTTTATTATTATCAGAATTAAATTTATGCTTTCTCTATGCATTTTTATTATTATTAATATTTTTTTTTTTTTAATTTCTGTTTTTTTTATTTTTATTATTATTATTTTATAATAGCATTTAGCAGACTGAAATGTTATTTTTTATATTAAAGAGATAAAAAATTAGCATTTTATAACTGAAAGTATTAACTTTTTTTAAGTATTTATTAAATTTTATATGAATTTTAGAGAAAATTTTTATGTAAAAATATATTATTTACTGTTTTTTAGTATAAAATTTCTGTAATTAGTACTTAAATATCTTCAGAATGTGTGTGAAATCATGTATATTTTAATTTTCATATTATTTAACTTTCTCATACTGCATTTAAGAGGTTTTATAAACTTGTTTTAAATTTATAATTTAATTCTTCAGCTAGTTCTTAAGCTATGCTTAAGTAAATAGCTTAGACATGAAATTTATATAAAATTCTTATTTTTATAAAAATATAATATTAAAATACTGTATAATCTTAAGCATTTTATGCTTCTCTTATTTCATGAAATATATGTAATTATATTTATAAAAAACATGACTTATTATTATAAAATCTTTTAATTTATACATGTTTTTTACTTGAAATTTCTTCATATTCTTGCAGAATAAAGTTTTGCTAATTTTATTATTATAAGATAATAATTTTACTTATATTAAATTCACATTCAGATTAGTTTAAATATTTTTAAATTTTTAAGCTTTAGCTATAAAAGCATCTACTGCTAAAATATTATTTATTAAGATTTTATAATATAATTTTATAATATAATTTATATATTTTATAAAAAAGTTCTAAAATAATAATTAAAACTGAATAAGAGTAATAAATATATTTAATACTAATTATACTAGCATATGATATCTTAAGTAAAATATATTAGTAGAAATTATGTAATTAAAATTAAAAGCAGGTATTATATTTTTAATTTATTAATTAATAGCTGCTAGTTTTTCATAAAGCTTTTTAATGCATAGTTTATATTAAGCAATCTTAAGTTTTTTTATTAAAATATGTTTCTTCTCAGAATTATCATGCTTAAGTTTTAAAATAACTGCTTTAAAATTATAAAGCATGTTATTTTTATTCAAGCTCTTAATTTTTTTCACATGTAAAAAAAGCTACTTTATTTATTTTAATGAATAATCTTATTAAGCATTACTTAATATAAAAGTAATGTTAAAAAGCTTGTCTATCTGAATAGAATTAGAAATATTATTATTATTAGTTATAATAAAAGTAGCTTATGATGCTTTTTTATAAGAAATAAAAAGAAATAATTAATTTTTAATAAGATAAAAGATGATAAGATAATAATTCTCATGAGAGATTAAATATTAAAAATTTTGCTTCAAAATCATCTCTCTTTTAAAGTAATGAGAATTATGAGAATCAGATTAGAAACTAGAATTAAAAACATATAATAAAAGCAGAACTAGCAGCTAATAATAAGAAATACTAAAAAAAAGTATGTAATGAACATATATATAAATTATAATCAGAACTTATTACTAGAAAGCAGATAAAAATAAGATTTTATAAATTCTTATATAATAAGAAAAATCATAAAACTAAGCTAAATAAGAACTAGACTAGCTAGCATAATAGTAATATATTTACATTCATGTATTATATTTATCATTTTATTTTATTAAGTTATTAAATATATATTAGATTTAGTTATTTTATTAAATTTTCTTAAGTTAATAATTATATATTTCTTCTGCATAATTTTTCTGTTAATTATCATATTTTTTTATATAATAAAAACTAAGTATTTATCTGAGATATAATTTTCTACTCAGCTCATTTTATTTTTAGCATGAAGCTTATTAAAAATTATATTAATAATTTTTTTTTTTTTAAATTTACATGAGTATATGTGTAAGCTTTTCTTAAAGATAATATCTGAAAATAATAAAACTTACATTTACTATTTCTTTAGTATATTTATAAATTTATCTGGATTTATTCAGATCTTTTAATATTAAAGTATAATTTTTAAGAAAGTTTTTATTTCTGATAAATTCTGATTACTATAAATTATAATTTCATTATTAAGTTTAACTTTTCTTTCTATTATGAATACTAATTTAATTTAAGCTGTTTTTTTTACAGATTTTAATATTAGTATATTTGCTATTAAATTTATCTGATAAGCTATTATATTATTTATTTTAATAATATAATTTAATTAATAGCTTTTGCTAATTTTTACTAGCTTGTTCATGTTATTAATAAGATAATAAAAGAAAAAATTTAATCTCATGATATTAGTATATATTTTAATTTTATTACTTATGAGCTTAAATATGTAATTATAGTTTTCTAGTAATTTTAATTTCAAATTTTAAAAATAAACTAAAATTTTTATTACTATATGTAATAATATCATAATTATAAATGTTAAAATTATCTTTTTCTTAATTTTATTACTTTATTTTAATATTATATTAATTAAAATCTTTATGACTTTTATATTATTAAAAAAAGCTTATTTTTTCTTTAAATTAATGCTAATTTCTTCTAATGCTAAATTATTAACTTCAAGCAGTAAATCTGCTTATAACTTATTAATAATTCTAATATTAATTATAATCTAAACTTTTATAATCTAATTATTCTTATTAACTGCTGAAACATGAAGTAAGAATCTGATAAAATGTTTTATTATTATAGCTAATACTATTTCAGCTACTAGTAATTTATCTTTCTTTTATATTATTATAATAAAATTCTACTCTTTAAAAAAGATTTTTAAAACTAATATTATAATACATTCTGAATCTAGACATACTAATATAATCTCAATTAGTATTTTAATATAAGTTTTTATTATTATAAATTACTAATATCTGAATGCTAGATTATTATTTATTAAAATTAAAGCTTATTAAGATGTAATAATTAATATACTAGCATCTTCATAATATATAATTAGCTAATACTAGTTATAATAAGTATTATAATTTATCTTATTTAAGAATTCTGCATTATAGTACTAATAAATTATATATGAAATTAAATTCAGTTCATTCTAATATTTTTTTTTTAATAATTTATAATTTCTTTCTGCTTTAGATATGATTCTAATAGCTTTTCTTTTAAATAAAATTAATATTTCTAGTAGAATTCTTGAAGTTTATTAATCTAATTCTAATATATTCTACTTTTAAAATTCAAACATTTTTTATTAAATATATTACTGAGTTAATTTCTTAATATATGCTGGGTTTATTTTATTATTTTTATTAGTATTTTTCTAGTTATTATCTTAAAATCTAACTTGTTATTAAAAGAGTTTTTAGTAATTATTCTAAGATTAAAACTATTATTATTACTAGTAATACTGAATCTGCTGCTAGTCATGCTTCTGTTACTGATATTATTACTAAGAAAATTTCTACTATGCATGATACTATATTTATTACTAAAAGTAATTTTAGTAGTTTTAATTATAATTATAATTATAATTATACTGATTTTAATCTGTGTAATTATTTTACTAATATTATTATTTTTAATTTTATTATTAACTTGAATAAAATAACTAATTAAATTAATTAATTTAATTAAACTGTTTTACTTTCATGACTGCTATAAATTAAATAAGTATTATTTCTTCTGAAAATTCATTTATAATTACTTTTAGTAATAAATTCATGTGTGATTAAGCATGTAATATTATTAAGTATTTTATTTATACTAGCTCATATTACTTAATAGCTATTATTATTTTTATTATATAAGTATCAGAATCTTTTCATGTCTTAATATCTGTAATAATATATTTAGTTATTTTAAATTTAATTATAATTTAAGCTAGTAATATTCTGAATCATGCTTTAATAACTTCATATTAATTATTAATTTCTATTAAATTTCTAATAAGTTCTTTTTTAGCTAGATTAGTAAGCTTAGTTATTTATTAAATTAGTATTACATCATGAAAGCAGATGTGTAATTTCTGATTTATAATTAATAAATTATAAGTTACTACTGTAACTTTTACATGTGTAATAAATATAAAAAAATCTCTTATTCATAACTTATTATTTTTATTTATTATATTAGATGTTTCTCATTCTTGTAGCATATCTGAATAAAATAAACTAATATTAATTATTTTTTAAAATAAAATAATAAGCTTTAATTATTTAGATTTCTGATAAATTTATGCTATTAGTAATATTAGTAGTATTATTTACTAAGTTATTAATTAGCTATTAATGAGATTCTATACATCTCTTAGCATATTATTTCTTATCTTTACTAAAATGCTTTTTATCATGAATTCTAGATAATTATTATTTTTAGTTAATATGAAAGTTTTTCTAATATGATTCTTATTTTTACTTTTATACATAAAACATTTTAAAGTTTTTCTCTTTTTAATAAAGAAAAAAAATAATATAATTTCTTCAGAAATGCTTTTTTTTTATTATAATAAGACTGAGAATTAGTTATCTGAAATGAAAAATGAGATATTCTTAATTATTATCTGCTTGTTAATAAATCATCTATAATAAGTAATTTGCATAAGAAATGCTATTTTTCTTATAAATTCTGTAATATTCTTATTATAAGAATTAGTAAAAGTAATTCATATAATAAAGTATTATAATTTAATTATAGATTTTTAAGATATTTTTAAGTTTAAAATTATGATACTTAATAAAATTTATATTCTTTTAATCTTGAAATAAAATATGATAATATTATTTAATAAAATAGAAGAATAATTATATCATATTATAATATAATTAATTTTCTGTTACAAATTTTTTTCTAGATTATTTTTACTTAAATATAAATAATAGTTTTGTAATTAAAATACAAGCTTAATGTAATATGATATTAGATTAATTAAATTTTAACATGCTACTGCTAGCATTTTAGCAAATCTAATTATATTAATATCTTTAAGTTATTTTATATGATAATTTAAAATTATTTAAGAAAAAATAAAAATAATAATATAATAATTATGCAAGAATATTAATTACTAATAATATTATAATTAAGAAATATAATATAATAATAAATTTGAATAAAATCTAAATTAAAAATAATAAAAACTGTAAAAGCATGAAGAAATAATAATTAATTTCTTATTTATAAAATTAATTTTTTATAATAGAAATATATAAATAAGAAACTTAATATTAGTTAAGTAAATAGTTATAAGATTATTAGATTTTTTAAAGAATTTTAAATTAATTTTCAGAATATAAATATGTTATTATTTAATAAGTAAAATATAATAATATAATTATAAAGTAATATGAAACTATTTATAATTATAAAATAATTTAATTTTTTTATAATTCTTATTTTTAGTTTAAGTTATATATACTATCTAGTGCTATTATATGTATATTTTCAGTATTATTATTATATAATCTAATAATTACACATGTTAAATCATGCAGAAAAAGAAATTATTTAATAAAAAAAATATTTTAATTAAATAAAGTTTAATATCAGAAATTCTGATTTGCTTATTATTAACTGTAATAATATTTAAATTATTAATATAATAAAAAAAAAAAAAATTATATTATTTATAAAGCTTTATTATATTAATATTAAATAATACTAGCTTTAATAAAAGATAAAAAAAAAAAAATTAATATTTAATAAATGCTTACTGCTTAAATGATAACAGATAACTTAATAAAATTATTATTTAATTAAAAACTTATTAATTTTATGAAAATGCTTGAATTAGCTAATATTACTAAACTTATATATACTTAAATAAGTTATATTATCTGATTAGAAAGTTATAATAACTTTAATTCAGCTTTAATAATTTAATCTATTAAAGCTAAGAAAGTATGTTAATAAGAAAATATAATATTATCTTAAAGAATATAAGTAAGTGCTTATTAAGTATATAACATGCTAACTGATTATTATTATATTTGTATGCTTTTCTTATAAAATAGTTATGATTTCATAGATTATAGATTATGTTATAGTCTTCTTTGCATTGTATCTCAATGACCTTGTTTCCTCTCAGTAACTGATAAAAACCTTTCACTAACTAGGCACACATACATACGTACGTGTATTTGGGAGATATGGTTCGTAGACGATATTTCAGGATTAGCGATTTTGGACGATGCTATCCTACACTGCCTAAGCAATGATCAATTCAAATACCTCACCACCTCTCAGTTTGGGCAGGATGAAATCAACTTCGCCAGTTTTTTCGATCAATAGGGGTGCTTGAAGAGATTGGAAAGAACGGGGAGATTGGCATACATGCAGATCTCAGTACACCGTTGCTTTGGAGGCTTTTCGGCCATGGCTTTGAGACTCCAACTAACCACTTGATTGAGATTATTAGGACTCGGGAATAAGTAATGAGGTTGGGACCGAAGTAACACGCGGGTTGATCTCCGTATCCAGCAATTAGAGGATCATCTTCACATTGCAGATCTAGCTCCGCATTATCAGTCTTTTACCTAGATGGCTTATTCAAGTGATAGGTTTCGTTTTTTTGTTGCATTTCATATTTCGCAAAGCAAGTAGCTACGTGTATGCGTCTGAGGTCCATATAAAATTTTGAATTTGTGATTCCCATGCATGATCTTCATGGTCGGGGCGAGGATAAAATGTGATTCAGCTTTCTGGGATCAACGTTATTTGTAATTATAGACCCAGAACTCCGTACTCAATGAGCAATTCATTTACAGCTTTGGAGGTGAACTCGTCATACCAGTTCTATATTCAAATCTAGAGCAGTCGAAGCTCTTCAAGAAGCTGGAGGATCGACTTGGAAGGAATTCTCCCATACATATGCACATACATACGGCTGTACCACTAGAGTTTTCCACCCGCGGTCGGGATTTTGCAGTCCGGTTGACGATGCGATTGTCGAAATACAGGGGAAGATCGTCTTGCCCAACAGCTTGCATCATCACGGCCAACATTTCATCACATTAAAATAATTCCATGTATCACAACGTTTCTCCCTGAAGATCTTACAGCGAGCTATCACCGATAGAAGTGATCTATCTAGGATAAACATTGCATCTCCAGGTCTGACTATCATCCACTGTATGGGAGGGTAGTCCGGAGATGCCTCTTGACATATACTAGTAGACTCCAATACTATTTTAAGAGATGATCTTCCCATGTTCTACGGAGTAGCATATGTGTCAATCACTCGGGAGCTCCCTTTAACACACTTTGGCCATGCAACATAGAAGAGGCATCTGTATGTAGATATCAGGCCCTATGAATATAGTTAGCTCTTGAACCTAAACAAGACAATCTAATCTGTAGCTAGGAATGTTTCTCCGCAGATACTTGGTTCCAGCTGAAACAAAAATACCATCCATGCAGATCTTAGCTTGATTGCTATAGTCAACCAAACCACCGTTGGTCAGAACATGCCGCGTAGCTAGTGCAGTTCGAAACTTCAGTGTCCGGTAGTCGCAGGAAGATCAAGAGTACTCCGTATCGAGGACCATGGTAACATAAGTGATAGGAAACAGTAGTTCTCCAGAAAGAGCAAGAGATAATCGGCTTACTGACTATCTCAGCTGCTCAAGAAAAGCCTCTTAACAAATTGTGAGAAGATCATCAAATGCGCATCCTGGCACATTTCCTCCCCTGAGTGATTGTCAAAATACCAGAGGTCCAAAGGTTTAGAGATCAAGAACCTCTATATAAGCCATGGAAACCAGAGTATCATCCCATATTCATCAAGAGCCTTCTCAAAAACAATAAGCTGCAGAGCAATCATCTTACCTGTTTTCATTCAAACCCCACCGTCAAGCACATACAGCTAGTCAAAATGATGTACTCAAAAGCCTTGATTCTGCTCGCATCTGCGGCATTTTATGTGACTGCTGCCCCTGCTACTACCCCTAGTGCCGGCGCCCCTTTTGCGTTCCCTGGCGGTCTCAATCCTCCAACTGCTGCGGGTGGCTCTCCTGGAGCTCCTGCCGGTCCCAATCCTCCAGCGGGCGGTCCTTTTGCGTTCCCTACCGGTCTCGCTCCTCCAAATGCTGCCGGCGGCTCACCTGGGTTCCCCGGTGCTCCCAATATGCCAGGCGGATCTCCTGGGTCCTTCATGGGTCCTAATGCCCCAAATATGCCCGGCGGGTCTCCTGGGTCCTTTATGGGTCCCAATGCCCCAAATATGCCCGGCGGCGCTCCTGGGTTCCCTAGCGGTCCCAATTCTCCAAATGCGGCCGGCGGCGCTCCTGCCTCCGCTAACGCCCCCAGTCGTCGAAGTGCGGCCGGTGGCACTTCTAACGGTCTCGATCCTCAAGCTGTTGCTGGTGGCCTTCTTAAGAGTATTATCGGCGCGAACCCTCTATCTGCTGTTGGTGGTACCAAAGGGCGTAAACTTTAAAGTCTGGGAGCTCGACGAAAAAGCGAATCCGGGAACTTATGGAGTCCACAAAACATTTGAGAGGCTGGGCCTTATTAGGCGGTGGACACAAAAAATCGATGCCGCTCGATATTTCGACATAATTCTTACAGCAAACTGTTCGTGATAAGTTTGGAATCAGCTGGGTTGGAAATTTTGTTGCAGGGCCAAGCTGCTTTTCTTGAATTGTTGTTAGGAGAGGTGCTTATCACTATGGAACTAGTCAGTTAATATTGAATAGCTAGCTAGGCCAAAAGAGAACATGTTCTCTCAGCCAAGGCTCAGAGGAGAAGAAGTGGCTAGATCTCTTTTCAATTCTGTATGTAATAATTAAGCACCTTGGCCATCTCTTAGCTTGCCGGGCTTCGAACCTCGGCTCTGTTGGCCCTACCAGCAGAATAGACATAAGCACATCATTTTCTAGCTGATGAAAGAGCTCACGGAATAAGTGAGACAAGAGTAATGCGCGATAAGTCTTAAATTTAGACTTTTGTAACAAGGAGATTCGTTTATCAAGCCATCGAAATCCAAAAAAAGCCTCCGCCATGTAATCTAGGAAGACTCGACAGTGAGGTGCAGTGGGTGGCAGTGGATCACCCGGGGTCTGGAAAAGTCAGGTGTTAAAAACCAATTAAGTGAATATAGGCTATTTGCGGGGGAGACGTTGCTCGAATTCCTGGTTATGGGAGATACGGAGTTTCCGGGAGAAAAGCGTTGTAGTGAAGCCTAGAACGAAGAGAATTTTCCATTAATATAAAAGAGAAATGATGGTGTTGAGATAGTGACTCACGAAACCAGATATCGGGGAGCTGCCAGAAATCTCTTGCAAGGCTTCTAAACCGCCGAGCCTCAAGATAGATTGAAGCAGTATCTCTGCTGACATCTGATCTAGCACAGCCTGGCGGCTGAATTTCGGGCCAGAGACATTACCAGTTATACATAGGGATGGAATGAAAAGAATCTGAACGAGGACTACGAAGTACTCCGTAGTTAGTCGGAGGATCTGTTAAAAACGACCCCTTTCCAATTACGGAATATCGGGAGGTTAAACTCACTAGTTAACTAACTAAACCGGAATATTAGTCGGTCCGGACCAAACCGTATCCTGACCTCTGTTATCGAAGGGTTTCTTTCTGCCTGCTATTCCACTTCGTTCACCGGCCTCATTGTGCTGGGGAAAACCTTTCTGTCCTTCTTCGGCATGATAATAACTGTCTGCTTGCCAGCTGTTTGGCTGAGTTGGTAGACAAAAGTCTGCTACAGGCGGCGGAGGCCCTCCTTTTAGGAACGAGACGAAGATCATGGCGTCGAGACTATGGTGTTTGAAAGAACAGAATTATCAAACTCGTGGTGGCTAAAACACCAGAAGTATGCTAGCAATAGTCGGAAAAGGCATACTTGCTCAACAGGGGGCATTTCCAATTGAAGCGACAAGTACAAGAAGTAGGATAAAATAACTCCTCTCGGCACACAACTGATATTCTTTACCGCGGTATAAAAAGAAGAGATATCAAAGTCTCAAATCACTTATACAATTTCTTTAACATGTTTGGTGTATTAACATTCTCATGAATACCCCCAAAATAGCTTCTTTTCGATTGATGCATTGCAGGATATATTCCCGGTCCATGTCGGACAATTGGTTGGGATGGCACATGGAATATAACTCTTCACTCGCACCTCCATTGCCACGCCCAGGGCTTCCTAAAAACGTATCCCACTGCCTAGCAGCATCTGGGAAATTCCTTGTGCCTATGGCCATTCCTTTACAATCACCCGCCATTGAATGCTGAGAAGATCCAGCCACGACCTTTCGCAAGGCCTGAAGGGCGACTTCCCCTTTCTGCAGGGCCATTTTCAGCAGTGTATGACGAACTGCCACACTATCCTCGTTGCTTACTTCGTACGCCCCTAGCCGGAATGCGACATTATAGTTGTTCGACCCTTGTTCGTTTGGTGGCCTCATCGCGACCAGCCGTTCGAAGAGTTCGAAGACGATATGTAATGCGGATAAGGAAAGAAAAATTGCCGAGTACGTTTTTTCACAATTAGCGCAGTTGAAAAACTGGATACTTGCGCTCAAAGCCGCAGAAATAGACTGCATTGATATGTCTATTCGTTCGTTAGACCCGCTCTCGTTGGCCGAGAGCTGGTGGAGAGCAGTGAGGCTGGCATTCTGGTTCACAGTGCATTGACAGCTCTCGGTGATCTGCCCACTGTCGCTCGCGGTTCTCTTGCTTTCTGCCGCCGATAGAGATGGTGGCAGATTTTGATTGCCTGGAGACTCGTATTCTCTCGCCGAGTCCTTTCCGAGTTCAGAATGAATATTCCACCCACTACCAGATAAATCGTTTAATGTTTCATTACTTGGTATGGCATCCATGGCTTGAAGTACCGGCGCGAAATAGCCCTGACAAAGTTGTTAATTACTATTTCTTAGATATTGCACTTTTGCATCAGTATGTATGTTCAGGCTCACCTCACTGATGCTATTAGAATACGGCTGTGGGGAAATATCCGAGTCCGGGAACATTGTGAACAGGTCGAACATGTCAACGTCCAGTCCATACTCAGTTCTAGGCGTCTGCGGCTCATCGTTACTTACAGCGGAGCTTGAATGGGTCCGCCTCGACGATGGGCGGTGCTGCTGCCTCGAGTGGATTCCAAATGCGTCCGCCGTACCGCTCAGAGCCATCTTATGTAATCGCTCTATGGTCTTCTTGTTTTTGCTTCCTTTTGGTTTTCCGGTTCGGTTTTGGTAACCATAATGACAGGATAGACCCTGCGAGGAGCAACGAGAACAGACTATACCACCAGAGCATTTTACTTTCGCTCGATGACAAAAATCGCACGCCGACCGAAGCTTCCGCTCGTGTCTAATTTCTGACGAAGCAGGAGACAATGGCGGAATTGCCGAGGCTGAAGACATCGTTCAATACTCTCGCGTATGGGCTGGAAACTGAAGGAAGGGCTTATAACAAAAAGGTATTGTGGGTGAGGAGGTGGTTGTTTCTCTTCCTTCACTTTTATGTACGGCCTCCTCTCCATTAAAGTTCTATATGATCATGGGTGCTGATCAGCCACTGATTTGTTTTGTGGCTACCTGTCCGAAGTCAAGCTTACGTCCCACTTTTTTGTACCAGAGTGCGTGCTGATCAACTGAGTTACCCATGCTCGTGTCCACCTTTGAGGTTCTTCACCCCGCTGATGATCAGCTAGCCGAAATGAGCCATTCATGCACTATTGATTGAATGATGTCTATGTTTTTGAATGTGCAAGAACATGCAGACACGGTAGTGAGGAAACTAGAGGACTGGTGTAGCGAAGGCCTCGTTCCCGTCGATCTATTGCTTTGGCTTTAGACTTTCTTCCTCTGCGTGTCATCCAGAGAAAAATTTCTCTAAAATAGCGCAAAGCTGGCAAGTAGGCAGTTGGTGCGGGATCTGATCAGCGCGGAGCCACGGGAGGCAGGGGATGGAGATCCTAATGCACGGACGAAGTCGACAAGCCCGACTACCCTACCACGTTCTCTCATAGCTCTCGTGAAGAACCCAGGTCGATATACAACATGGGACCCTTCTATGGGGTGGGGGAGTTGATTCTCAGAGACTTCTGGGCAAATGCTCATGGTTCTGCACCCCTGAGATATTGGAGATCTGATTTCTGGGCGTTGAGAATTTATATGTGCATACTGAGTACGGAGTGCTCCGTACATACATACAAAAGGTGTAGTAAGCCTTTCTTGGGAGACATATTCTGGACGTTTTCGATCCTTTCCCTACTTCACAATTCGTATGACTCTAACTCGATCAATATGAGTAAAGAGTACGCATTGCCAAGGGCGTATTGGAGAGACTGGGGCCTACTCTAGAAGTTTTATTCCCTCTGTTTCGGAGAACATTTCATAAGAACTAACAGGCCCTTTAAACGAACAAGGCAGGGAGTTCGACCCATGTATGTACTGTATGTATGTACATACATATATCTATGTAGTCCCGACGAACAAAGATCGACGCCCCACGCCAATGCTTACGATCCCCCCTGCGACTAGCGAGTCCCTCCGGAGTACTGCGTATCATTGGGAGATTCAGAAAATTTCAATCTTTTCTCTTGGCGTTGAATTAGGATGAATTGCTGGTTGCAAATTTCTTCAATTCGGAATTTTTGTCGGGCTGTTGAACTGAGTTTCACGGAAGCTTTACCGTCCACTTCCTTGGGATTGGGCTGCCTTCGAAATTGAGTGATCAGGTTGGAGAACTAATTCAAGGCACACAACAGCTTCGGTGGCAATCAACGTTGTCCTGGCATTGTTTCCGTGCGATGAAGCTTTCGACTAGCATGGCTGGCTTGTTTAATCTAATTCCCTGCACTCAGTCCTAATTGGAACAGGAAAATACAAGATTTATTGGCTCTTCTTTACCGGGACTGGGGATATCCACTGGCCCGGTCTGTGCCCGGTACGAAGTTCATTCTTACATCATACGAACTCCGTACTCCGTACTCCGTACGTCGTTTTCTTTTCCTTGTCATGGTGAGATTATTGTATGTACATACTCCGATGAAAGCCAGCCGATGCGGGCACTCCAGAGCTCGGAATTGGTTTCTCCTGGGTCGTTGCAAATACATACATGGGAACGCACCTCAGGTAGAAAATCGCAAAGGACTGTTGTCATCTGTACTGCAGAAATGATTATATAACCCTGAAGGTTTGTGATATCGGCCCATCGAGCGCCATCATTGGGGAGCCACTCGGCCATTACGGGGCCAGGTTAACGAGAAAGGGAAGAAGGTTGAACTCTCAGCTGGAGCGAAGCTGGCGATTGCTAAGGGCGGTTGCCAAGCAAGCCTCGATCGTGTCGATCATCAAAGCGCGCCGATCCCTGTCAATGCCTATCCGGAGGCGATGGTGCGTAGTGAACAACCAGGTACCGCCGTCATTAGGAATGATAGAGTACTGTGCGAAGGCAGAAGATGATGATCGAAAATTCGATTCCCTTGAGAATGAAGCACATGAAACTGGGCAAGGTAACCAGAAAAATGGCTAACAGGATTATTGTAAAACTGGTATCCCGATATCGCAAGAGGCCAGAGGGCCTGGAAAGCAGCCAATCCTTGGGCAGGCCGCATAAGATCGCCAACAGCTTCAAGAAGCACGGGTATTGAGGAAAATGATGGTTGGAGAATGGGCTAAATAATCTTGGAGCTGAAAATGCCACTTATCTATTTGTCTTTCCTTTTTTCCGTGGCGATTCTCGCTCACTGGCAACGGAAAGGGAACTTGCTGAAAATATGAAGAAAAGCCACACCATCGAGCTCAGTCGGTGAAGATTATGAGGAACGGACGGAAAGGGCATCGGCGAACGCGGTGATCGATTAATAGCTTCCGTACAAACGCTATTTTGTCCAAATTAGGATATCGATTGTGCAGGTCGCTGCGATACGTGAGATATTCTCCTCCGAGAAAACACCCAATTCTCCAATTATGTATTTTCCTGACATTCACCGAGCGCCGATCCCACTGTTCAAAACTAGCAGAATCTATCGCAATACCAATATCCCGTATCATGTAAGACTTTCGCAAACGCACGGGTACAAAAACGATCACTTGCGAACGAATCGATAGAGCGGAAGCCTTCCTAGCTGTACTGTACGGACTGAAAACGCCGTTCTAGGAGCGGAAAGATCTGCGGCATTGTAATTTGGGCGGGAGGCCGGGAGAAGCATTCCGCGGAAATCAATCTGGTCGGGGATTACATGTAATATACATACTTCGCTCGGAGAAAAAGGTGTGAATCAATTGTCCGCCGAAGCTTGCTCGGTTGCTCCGTTATGGCGCCCACGCAAGGCTGCACAACAAGAGCTCTGTGTCACACTTTTCAGGCCCGGCTTGTTCCGGGAGCAAATCACTGGAACGTATTCAGAATCAGAGTAGGAAAATCAAATGTAAATAAAGATTGAAAGTCACATGTTGCCTAGAAAACGAACTGTGGCTGCGTAATCCGTACTGAAGACAAAGTCCTGAGGTCCAGACAGCCTGTGTTATTTGCGCCCGATCTCCTTTGAAGGGTGTTGGCTTCCAAGCAACTTTGAACTCTTCCCCAGCTGTGCATTTTTTCCGTTGGAAAAACTATTTTCCGTCCTGACCCCTGAACGATGAACGGCACGCCGCGCGACAACACTCCAACCCTGTTGCAGCACTTCAAATCCCAATGCCAGCGCAATCCGAACGCGATCGCGATAGATGACGGCACGACAGAATGTGCCGATGACCTTCGTCCCAAAGTCACATATTCAGAGCTCGATGCCTTGTCCGAACAATGGAGCAGGCGACTATATTCGGCAGGCGTCCGGGCGGGTTCCATTGTTCCCATTCTCTCCCGAAGATGCATCTCTATGGTCGCGGCCGTTTTGGCCATTCTAAAATTGAGAGCAACTTATGTCCCTATGGACCTGGACTCATGGAGTGAGGATCGAATGAAGAGTGTACTGGAAAGGCTGAATTCTCCTCTTGTTGTTGCAACTTCTATTCCGAATGAGCAACTTGACGGATACACATTTCTTCTCCTTGACCATGGCAATGGGGATAGGGATTGTGATGTTGGCCAGAACTTACCTTGTATAGAGGAATATACCGGCTCGCTTGATGACATTGCATACATTTGTTTCACATCCGGCACCACTGGTAAGCCAAAAGGGGTGGTGATCGGCCAGAGATCGATATCCAGTTATGTCATGCAGGGCGGTGAACTCCCTTTTAACCTGAATACTACCGTTGGATCGAGGGCGTTGCTGATATGTTCAATTGCATTTGATGGTATGCCTACCCTTTACTTTGAGTTAGGCCCTCCTTAAACTGATAATAAGCCACTTAGCGTGTGCGGGAATTCTGTTTACCACTATATGTAATGGTGGAACCCTAGTTCTAGCCGATCCGCCAACAATGGAACGCATGGCCAAGAAATGCACCACCTTGGCTCTTACTCCAAGTATTTTGGCATCCTTGGATCCTAGCGTTGGGTTCGAAGAAGTGACAAATGTTTTCCTGGGTGGCGAGTCTCCGACCCCCCAGTTGATACAAGCCTGGAGCACACCTACCCGGCGCTTATACAACGCATATGGCCCAACGGAGGCAACTTGTTCAGCTTTCATTGGAGAGCTCAAACCTGGATCACCAATCACGGTTGGATATCCCATATCATATAGCCGGACGATCCTAATAGATGAGGCTGGCCAAGAATCGTCGGAAGGTGAAATTTGGATTTCTGGTACGGGCCTTGCTGTGGGATATTACAATGACACTGAGCGCACGGACGAGTCATTCGTGATGCATCATGAAACCCGCTTCTATCGAACAGGTGATTATGGTAAACAGACAACGGAAGGACTGCAATTTTGCGGTCGAAGAGATAATCTTGTCAAACATCGCGGCTTTTTGATTAATCTCGAAACCGAGGTTGAACCGGCGCTCTTGTCTAGCGGATATGTTGATCGTGCTGTAGCACTAAAAGCCGGAGACAAACTCATTGGGTTCGTCACGCCCGAGTCAGCTGCTACTGGGCTCCGAGAATTGCTTTCCGATCGTTATTCCCCTTTTCAAATACCCGATGTGATATATGGTCTCTCCACATTTCCTCTAACTGGGCACGATAAAATAGATCGAAAGACGCTCCTCGCCATCCACTCTGCCGAAAATGTGACCAGCGGTGAGACAATATTTTCCCAGACCTATGACCCTCTTAGTGCGGTTCGGCAGGCCGTTTCCCATGTTCTCCAAATTCCCCTAGAAAATGTTTGTGAATCATCCTCTATTCGTGATCTAGGTGGAAACTCGTTGGCAGCCGTTAGACTTGTGACCGTCCTGAGGAAATTGGGTTATTCCACTGGTGTTTCCCAAGTTCTAGTGCTCGATATAGTAGCAGATCTAGCTGCGTCTGTTGAAATCGAACAGCCCAGTGCCGCAGGTTTAACCGTAGATGTGGTGCCTCAAGCATCTCTAATTGGAACTACGATTACCGAACGGCCTGGCGTGTCCCCTGTGCCTCCTATGACTGACATGCAAACACGATTGGTGCGCTCTAGCATCGCAAATCCCGGCTTAGCATTTGTCAAAACTGCCTTTACTTTTGAACATCCGGGAGATGCGACTTTCCAATCCAAACTACACTCCGCTTGGACGAAAGTCTACGAGCGCCACGGAATTCTTCGAACGTCGTTCTCATTGTCATCTTCTCAGGGTGTGCAATTGCTTTCTCCAAATCCAGATATAGCATGGAAAGAGATTGCTATTTCAAATCCTGAGTGGGAGTCTGCCTGTGCGAAAAACGAAAATATCCAGCTTGATGAGTTCTCGGATTTCAATGAAGGAAATTGTCGACATTTGTCTCATATTGTCACTATTACCGTTCCAAGTGAGCGAACAAGATGCATTTGGACTATCCATCATAGTCTGATTGATGGATGGTCTATGGGTATTCTCATGGCCGACCTTGCCATGGGGTTCGAGAATGGGTCGCTCCCACGATCCCTACAATTCTCAGATGCGGCGGCTGCTTTAAACCGTTTGGAAATGGATTCCAAGAGTTCCGCTGTCAAATTTTGGGCGTCAAGTTTGGATGGGTTTCTTCCAGCTAGCCGGCTCAGACTTCCACCGCCACCCGAGCTGCACAGCTTCGAACAAGGTGAACAGCGATCAGGGTTATCGTTTAGAGTCTCAGAAATCAACCATGCTGCGTCTGCTTTCAAAGTCACGTCCGCGTGCCTGTTGCACGCCGCCTGGGGGCTGCTCCTCTCTAGGTACTGTGACTCCGACAACGTGATTATGGGGACGGTGCTATCCGGTCGAAATCTCCCAATTCCAGGGATTGAACAGATCGTCGGCCCATTTATCAATACATTACCTCTGGCGGTCAACACTGAAGCCGGTCAGTCTACAGGAGAATTCGTTCGCTCTGTATTCAGGTCAATGTGCGGTATGCTCGATTTTCAATGGACATCTAGCTCGGTTTTTCAAGAATCATGTCACGCCAAAGCCACGGATCTCTTTGAAACACTCCTCGTACTTCAATACGATCTTCCTTCCGCTCCATGGGGGACCGACAAAGTGTGCGCTCCCAAAAACATACAATACAATGAAATGACCGAGGTTCCACTCACCATTCTAGTGGATGCCGTCGATGGTGAGCTTGTCGTACGCTTAATTTACCTCAAATCACATTTCTCCGATTCCACAGTTCGAAATATGATTAAGCATTTTGACAATATCCTATCGGCGCTACTGAGGTCTAGTTCAACACAAGAGTTGGCAAATGTTTCTCAACAGATGCTGGAAAGTGAGGAATTCAAGTCGCTAATACAGCCTCCGAAGGCGCTGGGCCTGATGGATGTTCCCAGGTCTCTCTCACAGGCCGTGAACTCTAGCATCCAGAAGTTCCCTGGAGAAATTGCCGTCGAAGGGCCCACCGAGTCATTACTATACGGCGAACTGGGCGAGAGGACAGAAAAAATTGCCGCACAGCTGATCTCGCATGGAGCCTGTGGAAAAGTAGTGTGCGTGATTAGTGACGGTTCAGTGAATTGGCTATTGGCGGCCATTGGAGTTATCAGAGCTGGCGCCACATACTGCCCAGTAGATATGAAACTCCCGGTAGAGAGGCAAAGGTACATAGCAGATAACTCTCGCGCATCTGTCATCCTGTTTCCAACGACTCAAACAAGAGAAGCGTCTCCCAGTTTTGACAGAGTCACTGTGCTAGATGTTGAAACAACTTTGGTCTCCGGTATAAGTGCGGGCACTGGCTGTAATTATGACCAAGCCGAAGATGATATATGCTGCCTCGTTTATACGTCAGGAAGCACTGGCCTGCCGAAAGGTAAATAATAATTCTCTTATTGATTTTCGGTTTTCTCGATTTACTTGGGCTAATCATGCTTTTCTAGCGGTTCAACTGCAGAATAAGAACATCCTGAATCTACTATCTCAGCCTCACGGGAGGATGTTCTCGCGGCCCGGCCAACGCAATGCTCAAGCCTTGTCACTTGGCTTTGATGTCTGTATTTTAGAAATTTTTAGCTCGCTTTGTAACGGAGCGACACTCGTCTTGAAGGATCCGAAAAACCCTTTTTCCAACCTTTCTCAAGTGGATGCAACGGTAGCTACGCCGTCTTTACTTGCAACTTTGGATCCCTCAGACTATCCCAAGCTGAAGATTATTGTTCTCGGGGGTGAGCCATGTCAGCAAGCCATTAGCGATAGGTGGAGTTCAGGAAGAAAGATGTTCAATATGTACGGGCCAGCAGAATGTACTCTATTTTCTGTTTGGACTCTTCTAGAGCCAGGAGTTAAAGTGTCCGTCGGGAAGTCTGTGGACGGCATGACAGCCTATGTTCTTGATGCACTAATGCGGCCAGTTCCGATAGGCATTAGTGGAGAGGTGTATCTATCCGGCGCCCAAGTCTCTCCCGGCTATCTTTACAACGAGCAAGAGACAAAGCTTCGTTTTCTTCCCGATCCTTTCCATCCTCAACTACGCATGTTTAAAACAGGGGATATTGGGCGGGTGCTAGAAAACGGGAATCTCGATATCCTAGGTCGGGATGATAATATGGTGAAGCTACGAGGATTCCGCATCGATCTCGGCGAAGTTCAGGCCACAATTGGACGCGTGGCCGCCAACGATGTAAAAAATTCCGCCATTATTACGTGGAATGGCAACTTGTTCGCTTTTGTAACCCCAGCAAACGTGGATGTCAATTCACTTCAAACTCAACTTGTCGAGAGTTTACCGGAGCATGCTGTTCCAAATAGGATCATTGCATTAGAAAGTCTACCCCTTTCTAATAATTTGAAAGTCGATCGTAAGTTATTGCAGGAAATTTTAGCCAAGGAGCCAACAGGCAAACCTGCTTCACAGCCTTTGGATACTGCTACGGAACAGGTGGTGGCCACGATATGGGTCGAAGTGCTAAAATTGGATCCCGAGACAGCGTCCATTGGCCCAGACGACCGCTTCTTCTCACTCGGGGGGCACTCACTCCTTCAGATTCAAGTTGCGCAAGCGATCCGTAAGAAATGGAATATACCATTACCGTTAAGAGAAGTGGTTCGTTATCAAAGATTACGAGACCTATGCCAGGCTCTTGATCAAAAACTTGGGGAGACGAATGAAACAGCGATAAGCAAGCAATTTATTGATTCCGACCCAGTTGATAGGGAAAGCAAGCTGCCGATATCTTATCTAGAATCCGAAATGCTTTTGAACCACCATATTTCTGAAGGTTCACCTGTGGGTAATATGCGTTTTGTGTGCACTGTGACGGGTGATATCAACATCGAGCTCTTGTCGAAGGCAATTTACCTGGCTTCCACGACAATAGAAGTCTTTCGGTCAAGATTTGATATCTCCTCCGGATCGATGACTAGATCCTTAGTAGAAACTGGCGAACCTCCGCAACAAATTGAGACGACAGATCCAGAGCCGATCATTCAAGCCAAGTTAAATCGGAAGTTCGATCTTTCAGTGGATTCCCCAATCGACGCGTCACTTCTTATTCAAAGCACGACACAGATCACGATCGTGGTAGTCATGTCTCACACTGTTGGAGATGCTAGAACTATAGCAGGCTATTTGAATCATGTTTCTCGGCTTTATCACAACGGCATTCAACATTCGGATGGTTCATTGACCGATGTGGATCCCCGACACAAAGAACGGCTATCATACCTTGACTGGGCGAAATGGACGGAAAATATGAAACCCGATATGGACATAATCGCGTTCTGGAAATCATATTTATCCGATCTTCCCGAACCTCTTTTCCTCGGGAATCCCGGTGGTGTCCCTGCATATCGAGGCTCGACAAGGTCGTTAACATTCTCTTCTTCCCTGCAATCAGACCTCTCTAGGATTGCAGCCGGGCTCAGTATTACGATGCATCAACTCATTCTGGGAGCTGTTTTCTTTTGTGTACAATGTATCGACGCAAGAGATGATCTTATCGTCGCAGCACCTTTCATGCACCGGACCGAAACAGGGACAGAGGATCTCCCTGGGCTCTTTTTGGATCGTCTCATACTTCGCATTCGTCGGAAAATGGGCACCGCTACGGAAAGCTTAGCGGAATTTTTGAAGTCAGTCCAAGAGAGTAGTCAACAGGCTCTCGCCCATCCAATTACTTATCGCTCTCTGAGAGAGATCATCAATTTAAGACCGAATTTACTGCATCCGCTCTTCAAAGTTATGGTCACATACCATAGGAAAATGGAAAATCTGATACTGCAACTTGACGGTGCTACAGTACGCCCTCTCCGCCGCTACAACGATGGAGCTAAATTTCCGTTGACCTTCGAGTTCACTGAGCTACCCGAAGGTGGTATTCTTCTAGAACTAGAGTACGACTCCGGCATAGTGACAGAACACGTCGCGAGGCGTTTGGAGCATTCCCTGAGTTTAGCGTTGTATTTAATCGTCCAAAACGCCCCTGTCGACCGAATAATCCGTCTCGTCACTTCATCGTTCGGATCTGCCGATGAAACGCAGTCTACAGAGTTTACTGGTTCAGCCGAGGTCAATCCAAAGCCAGAGCCTCCAGCCTCCCGTGATTCCAAATTCGACGCAAAGCGCAATCTCATTCTTGAGGCAATGGCACAATGTTTGGGCCTCAGTAAAGACACGCTGAGTACTAGCCAACAATTCTGGAGTCTAGGTGCTGAGAGTGTCGACGCGATCAGATTTCAATATCTATGTGAGCAACGTGGTGTCAATATCACGCTGACCGATATATTTACCTGTAAGGGTGCAGCTGAACTTGCAAAGAAAGCTGTTTTGGCCAGCAGTTAGTTTTTTTTTATTTCTAGATTTAGGTACTGTATAGAACCCGTATATCTGTTACTTTTTGTCCTGCGTTGAAAGATCCGTGACTCTGTGCTGTAAATGTTTGTATGTCCTAGCCGACCGTAAATTAGACGAGAGATTTTGTTGAAAAGCATCAAGGATCAATACACAAACAATGCCTTATTCCGTCATGTTGTCTCTCTTCTCCGCAGCATCCTGGTCGCAAAACGGCGAGATTTTTCAAATGTCTCGGTGGTTCAGGTCCCAAGTAAGCAGTAGGCTCCGCTTTACCAGCCGCTGCAGCGTGGATCCTAGCTGCGGCCTCCGAAATATACCCTCCGCTCTGGCGATCCTGGAGGCGGGGCGGGTCACCAAGGACATCCGTACTAACGGCGGAATATTGTCTCGGGTATTCAGTTTGACATTGCGGAACGTTCCAAGGACTCGGAAACTCGCATTCAGAAGCCAGGCCACATTCATCTAACCGCTCTTCTTTCCATATGGTCGGATATAACGTCCTTGGACGCATCATAGAATACATTTTATTTTCCAAAGAGCGGTATCATAAAGACGGAAATTAAGAATTTTGAAGATCCGCACGTATTAGCTCACTCTCTTTTTAACGTCCCACTGCGCGGCATTGCTTAGTCCTGATTGTGAAAAGTATGGGGTCGTTCGAGGAGTGCTCTATCAGTTCTGTCGAAGCTGAAAAGAAGCTGCTGAATGGTGTCAACGGCATCAGTAAGGCCAATGGCGTCCACAGCAGCTTGGCAAAGCCTCTTTTTCAGGATACCGCTGTGAATGAGTCAAACCAGCTCACTATCCGAGCACCTGCAACACCATTCGATGTCTTGTCAGCTGTTCTCCCGCTCCCAGCACCCTCTTCAGCAACTCAATATTGGTGGCAAACCACTGGCCATTTATTGAGCACCTTGCTTTCCAAAGCCGATTATCCCCTTTATAGCCACTATCGACACCTTTTACTCTATCACACCTATCTAGTTCCGCTACTAGGCCCACGTCCGCCGGTGCAAAATGAAACCTATCCATCCACGTCGAATGCGCCATGGAAGTGCTTTTTGACGGATGATTTCTCTCCTATCGAGCCGAGCTGGAATGTGCATGGGAACAAGTCGACCATTCGCCTTGGCATCGAGCCGGTCGGGCCCGTAGCGGGCACTCCAATGGATCCATTCAATCAAAGTACGCCAGCCGATTTTATGCGAACTTTTGCAGCTTCAGATCCTTCGATTGATTTAGAGCTATTTGACTTTTTCAAATCACAATTCTTCATCAACGACCCTTCTGCTGCGGCGATAGTGCAGGCTAAACTACCCGAGGGGGAACATATGTCCCAAAGCTTCCTAGCGTTCGACCTCAATAAAGACCGGGTTGCGACGAAAGCATATTTCTTTCCCATAGTGAAGTCCCTGGCAACTGGGCAGTCCACCACACAAGTGGTCACCGATAGCATATTGAACCTTGCGTACAAAAGCTCATGGGGTATGCAGATGATAGCCGCCCTTTCGGTGCTGGAAGCTTGGATCGCAAGTTGTGATGGAAAAGCGAGGATGGAAATTGTCAGTGCCGACTGTGTCGACGAGGCCAAATCGAGAATCAAGATATATGTTCGCATCCCATACACCTCGCTCAAGAAGGTTAAGGATGCGTACTCTCTTGGGGGCCGACTAAGGGATGAAGTCACTCGGGAAGGTCTCATTATTCTCGATGAGCTCTGGAGACTCATGTTTAACCTTCCAGCCCAGGGGGGCGAGGAAGATGAGCTCCCATCAAATGGTCACAGGACGGCAGGCACCATCTTGAATTTCGAGTTACGCCCCGGAAAATGGTTCCCAGAACCGAAACTATATGTTCCAGTGAGACATTACTGTGCGAATGACGCTATAATTTCGGAGCGGCTGCAACTATTCTTTGGTAAAATGGGCTGGAGTCGTTTAGAGAAGAACTATAAGAAGGACGTTGAAGAGCTCTTGTAAGTACTTGGTCCAAAAGCGAGGAAATGCATCACTAACATTCAAGACAGTCCCCACCACCCACTAAGTGAGACGACCGGGACGCATACATATGTCTCCTTCTCGCACAAAAAGGATAAAGGTGTCTATATGACTATGTACTATAACCCAAGGTACTATAGTGTTTAGACCGGAGTACCAGAAAATTTCGGATGCGGGGGTTTAGGGATGACGATTCTTGATTTTGTAGAGGCGTTGCTTCAACCCAGAAGATAGGAGCTTTAGGATTCATGTTCACATATATCTAGAAGACTTGGTAATGATATCTTTATGAATATATCCTTTTTGCAAAACCCTCTTAGCATAAGAAAACTCAAGGCGAAATCCTGACTTGCTTGAAGGTTTTCCAGAATTTGGTCGGTGGCCAGGTTCACAAAGCAGTTCAAGAGGGAGCTCTTAGCGTCTTGAGCTTCATGAAAAGCAGTATAATTATTTCAAAAAGTGTAACCTTGGTGGATAAGAATCTGGTTACAACCAAGTGGAAGAAGACGGTTGGCAGTCGTCGAAAATTTGACTAGCATGTGGCCGGGTCGCCAAGTCTGCGCCGCTCGTCGCAGAGTGGGTCTTCCCGAAAGTTAACTTTGAACAAACCGCTGGGCATTTTCTTTCTAGAAGAACCTTTCCACCAAAGTATGGAAATACATACATACGAAGAGGAGGCGAGAAATTATTTGACGTCTGATTCTATCATAGATTGTGCAATTGTCATCGGACGCTGTGTAAAGGAATCTCTCAAAAACCAGCAGTAATGATCAGAAGAGGTCCGTTAGACCCATTTTTCACACATCATCCTCCTTTACTCAGTCAACGGAATAATACCCCGAATCACTCCTAATGGATCCCATTTCGCCTTTAGCATTCTCAGTTTATCAACACGTTCCCCATGTCCGAAAATACTAGCTGTACTTGCGTCGTCAGAAGGCATATTAATATATTCCGCTAAATTGACCTCCTCTCCACGTGGTCCAGTCGAGAAGGCGCGTCTAATGCTGCGAGTATATTCGACGCCAATACTAACCAGCTTCGGGTCAGATGAGCATGGAAGCGGCATCATCCAGTACTTGGCAAGTTGTCTGAGATCACTGGATATTGATGTATTGGTGCCATTCTTGTCAAGCTCTTTTGCAGCATCGGTGGAGTAAAATTCCAACAAAAATACAGATTGCTTGTAATCGGTATGTTGTGTGACCAGTTCAGAGAAGATATTGAAAGCTCGAGACACAGCTTGGTTATCAAGCTGATTCGAAACGAACGCAGAAACATTCTTTTGACCACCTGGAGCGCATATCACATCGGTCGCCTCGTTCAGTCTAGTATACGGGACTATCTGTCCGACAAAGGCCATTGGGTGTCCGGTGATGTGGGGAAGACCGAGAAAGCCTGAGAACTTTCGAGCGGCTTCGTTGGGAGGACCGATATACCACAATTGGAGAATGAGCATAGGCTTATGAAATATGTTAGCGCAAGATGTTGAGTATAAGTGACGGTAAATCTTACCTTATGGTCTGGCGGAGGAGCGAAAATAGCGATACGACCGTGCATTTCTTTTGTTAGATGAGTTTTTTCAAGCTCATCCACTATAGTGTTAGCTTTAGACTCTTCAAAAACCAACGTGGAGTGCCAAATGTCATGGCTCCATTTAAGGCCTTGGAAGCACACTTCTGTGACAATTCCAAAAAGGGGGCCATTGCCACGCAGGGCCCAAAATAAATCCGAGTTAACAGTAGACGAAGCATCTACCAAACGGGCTTCTCCAGAGTCCCCAACCACAATTACACGCATTGAAATGATACTATCAGCACCGTATCCCATATATCCGAACCATCTTCCAAGCCCACCGCCGAGCGAGGAACCAACCTGTGCGGTTCAAGGTCAGCAAGTATTGCAAGGATTGCAGGTCCGTCATCAAAGGTGTGCCCTACAAGACCGACAGTGTCGCAAGTGCCTGTGGGTAGTACTAGCCCAGCAGCAGCAGCAGCGTATGTTCCTTCCTTGATCGTAACACCCGCTTGGGCAGTTACTACTCCGGTGTCTACGTTAACAGAGACATTTCGCATCAGAGAGAGATCGATCACGATGCCGGGACTGTCGATGCTTGAGAAACCAATGCTATGGCCTCCACCCTTAGATACAAAGGGGATGCCATTCCGGCATGCGAAGGTTACCTATTTGGAGTGAATCACTGAATAGTGACAGATCTAAGGGGTATGACGTACAGTAATCCGAACATCATCTTCATTTGCGGGTTTTACAACAGCAAGGGGTGTTTTTTTTCTGTAATCCGACCACCATATTATTGCACTTGCCCATTCGTCTGCGTCATTGTCCGGGGTGATAAGGCAGGCAGAAGGAGAAAGAAGCGGTCTAAGATTGTTTTTCAACTCTGCTAACATGATGTATTCGAATCTAAATGAATCTTCTCAATAACTTAAGACGGCAACGAGTAAGTCCTTCTGTTCCTCACGAGTGCATGCATCTGCATAGATTTTCTCGAGAGGTGAAGGGCACAGGCTAGGCATCAGTAGCGCCATATTTCAGAAAAGTCCTCAAGGTTCAAATCTTTTCCAGCCTCCAGGCGCGAAACCGTGGAAAAGTTGACCAGTCAACATGTTATGCCGCGGATATCATTCCGGAAACGATGACGAACGAAGATCAGCCAGAAATCCTAAACAGAAGCACTGGTTTCTGTGCGGAAAATCGCGGTTCCGATAGGAGCCATGAGCTACTGGACGCTGGGCCCACCATATTAAGCTATTAAAGTAAAAAAATACCCTCCGAGGGTATATATACTCCCCGACCGCCGTGGTCGAAATTTGAATTTCCAAACGGTCTGGTAGGCCTGAACTCGGTGCTAGAATGGGGAGCGATCGATGTTGGGAGGTGCGGAATTCACCCGATTTCTCATTTGCCTCGAGCACCTGTGAGAATTTGTGATCAATTCACAGGTCGATCTTCGCGGATGACTTGGGTCGTAGCCTGGTTGACTATTCACTTAGTTAGTTGGTGAATTTGGACTTGTTCCATTGATGTTCTGCGTCGGCGTCGAATCAACAGCCGAGACATTTGTCGGCGAAACATTTTCACGGCCCGAAACCTACTTTCGCGTTGTTATTTTGACACCGAAGCCAACTCCCGGCAGGAACATCGTATCAGCCTCAGTGTGCGTGTGATGCGGCCTCAGGCTTGCAGATGCCGTTTTTCTTTTGGAACCAACCAATGCTGCATAACCCGACCGCTACGCGAGTAACACCAGCAAAGCCATTTTCGGAAAACGTCGGTTAAGGGCCAAATCTATCGAGCGCTTCTTCGTATGTGGCTTCTTGGCCGTCGTTAACGATGCCCTACGGAGTACTCAATGGAATAACTGCCGATGCGTACGGCCGTGGCTAGGTACCGAAGGACTATCAGTCGGTATGTAGTTATGTATGTATGTATGTACATACATACATACATATATACGCGGGGTCGTCGATCAAATCACACCATGATCTAAAACGCGGCGCCAAAAAACATATATAGTAGTGTTCACTGAGACCTAAATTCCCGGTCAACCAACGGACTGTGCGCTCCCTATAGCTTTCTTCTTAATCTTTGTGCGTGTCATCATGACCGTAACGATACCCACACCGAAGTCCACGTTTACCGAGCGTGCTGAAGCGAGAGGCTTGAACGATGCCGAGATTCTTAACTCCAATAATCCGGACGGCCCTGAGCCTCCCAGTGAGTCGGATGTCGTGGTGGGCGGCGCTGGTATTCACGGTTTAATGTACTCGATTCACGCTTCAAAATACAAGCCTGGAAACCTCAAGATCTCTGTTATCGAGAAGAACTCTAAGCCCGGATATAAAATCGGCGAAAGCACTCTTCCATTATTTGCTACGTGGTGCAAGATTCACGGTCTTACAGCGGAATACCTCCTACGACTCTTTGGTTTGAAAGATGGACTGTGTTTCTACTTTATCGACCGTGAGAACCAAGGTCTTCACACGGATTTCTGCAGTGTCGGACCTCCTGCCCAATTTCTATCTACAATCCAAATTGAGCGGCCAATAAGTGAGCTCCTTTTCACTCTCATGGCGCAACGAAATGGTATAAACGTATATCATGGGAGGCAAGTGGATTTTAACGCCACTAAGGTTGCAGCTGGCCTAAAGAATAATCGTATTGCGCTTACTCCTGGAAAATTCGATGGCAAACCCGCGACGACCATCAACTCCTCCCTTTTTGTCGATGCGACGGGTCGTTTCCGTCAGCTTGCTTCCAAGAATGCTTTCTTGCATAGGTTTGAAGGCTGGAATTGCGACGCTTTCTGGGGTTACTTCACTGCTCCCAAGGACGAAAGCAAGATTCCATTTCGCTACTACGAGGGAACCCACACCAATCATTTATGTTTCCCCGAAGGCTGGGCGTGGGTCATCCGTTTGCCCTCTTGGGAGGGGAGTCCCATTGCCAACCTAATGGACATGATTACATATCTTCTAGAATGTGCCGAGGCCAAGATTCCAAACGATGAAATACCTAGCTCAGAGGAACTTGCAGAGATATTCGGTCTCAAATTTCAGTGGGTGACAAGTATTGGCTTTGCTGTGCGCAACGACATGAAGTGGCCCGAGGATATGTCCGCTTACGGCACTAGAGAAGCGGAGCGTAAATTCAACTACATCGTAAAAAAGTACCAGCTTATCGAAGAATTCATGACGAACTTTGAGCTGATTGAAAACCTTTATGGACCTGGAACAACGTGGTACATTCGTAAGACCCTGACCTTTCAATCTCCAAAGGTCTCCGGCCCAGGATGGCTTGCAATCGGCGATGCGTGTGGCTTCACAAACCCACTCTGGTCTCCAGGAATCACCGCTAGCATGGCTACCTCAACACTCGCTGCAGAGCTTTCGCATCAAATAGTAGAAGAGGCGCGAAGCGCTCCTAACGCTGAAGCTGCAGAGCTCTCCGCTCGCAAGCTACTGGCACCATACGATGACTTAGCCAAGCGCCTTATTCCTGCGCTGGACCAGATGAATCGGTTCCACTACCTCTGTTTTCGTGAACCGCGCTTGGGACCTCAAGTTTCGTGTCTTTGGCAATTCTTTGCTGGCATTGAGCGACGTTTGGCGGAGGTCAATTTTGAAACTTATACCTATTTCTCGACTCGATGGGCCTGGGGATCTTGGAATGCAGGCTACGACGCTGTGGCACGAAAAACCATTGAACTCATCGGGCCAATTCCTCTAGAAGAACCAGTACCCGATTCGGTAGTGCGTGAACTTATTGACTTTTCCAATCGCATCAAAGACGCGGACTTCGCAGAAGACAAGTACGAGCTTCGGTGGGGTGGCCTACTACGGTATTACGACCATCAGCTTAACTATGGCGAAGACAAAGTTTACAGAGATAAGTTTGCGAGACAATGCAAAAGATGCGGTGCCTGGATTGCTCTTCGGCCAGATTGGAGAAAATGCCACTCTTGTGGCCAGGAACGGACAGTGGAAGAAGCCTCAATAGTTTGGAATCCGCCATTGAGCCCCGAACAGGCAAAGAGTCTGTTCGCAGTGCTGGATGCTTAGTGACCTGCTCTGGGTAAGTGGGCCCCACTATCCGGCAATGATATACATTATACATGTCTCGGAACAGAGAGTTGGGGGAGCATTTTGGATCTTATTGAGAAGGATTGACGTTCGGGTTCTTGTAGTGTAAAAGCTGCCTGCTTACTGTTGAAATATAAACCGCCTTGATATTCAAGGTAATATATCCTCCAAGGTACTACATAAGCACCTGTAGGTATAAGACTTAAAGACGCTGGAAAGATGCTAGAGGGGTAGCTTGCAACGTCTCCCATGATGGATGCGTACTTGGTCGTTTGATCGATAGGAAAGGACTTATCTCTTTCTTGCCCCATTTGTATCACTGATCTATGTTAAACTCGTCAATAACGCTCCGTGGCTTCTCGTATTTTCCGATACTCTTCCACTTCATATCTAAACCGAAACTCTTGGGCCCTCCAACTGCAAGGCCACGTTCATCGTCAGTCCATAGTGGATGACCTGGCATTGCAACTACGCAAACCCTAAGTCCGTAGCGCAGGTCTTGTGAGCCAATTGCCTCTCCGTCTTGGCCCAAGATGGATATCAGATCGGGCACGGTGCAGATGACTTCCTGTTTGTCGGGGTCTTCTAAGTGCTCCTCATCATTGACGTAGGCAGCATACAGGAACTCATTTTGGAAGGGTATAATAAGCTGTCGGGTCTCCTGTATAGTTGAATTGTTTGAGTCGTCACTAGAGACGGATACATCCATCTCGTCTATAGAAAGAGGTGCAAGGACGCAAAATCCTAATGTAAAGCCGCCACTGGTATTCCGACCAACGTCAATAATTTTCCCAGTGTAAAGAAGTTTTCCGGGAGTTGTCTCAAACTAAATCACAGCATAAGTTAGTTGGAAACATCTTGACGAGTTTTTAGAACATACCATGGCTTTGACAATATCACATTTGGTATGGCGAGCCATGTGAATGGCCCGACCCAGATACCAAGCCTGGGAAATTGTGTTGGGAATCGCATACTGTTTGATGACACTGGCATACATCGGAGCTGTTGAAATGGCAGTAACAGAACCAAGTTCAACACAGACCGTACGCATCATTTTCTCTGCTTTGATGTCGCTATCTGATTCCTACAATCAACACAGTAAATAAACAATTGACAGACAGGTAAAGGACGTCATCCGTACCCAAACCACTGCGATATTTCCACGTGGATCAGCGATAACAGCAGGAGTCATTTTGTGACCGTAGGCATAAGGAGTCTCTAGAATTGTAATTTCAGACAAATGTCACTTCAAGCCAGACTTCAACATATTAACATACGCTGTCCCATGGTGGGAAATGCGCGTCCCATTAGGTCGGCATCTACCACTGGAATATCATAATCCGCTCCGATAGGAAACGCAGCGATTCCATTGCCACCGCCTATTTCATTTGTGACAATTGCGTCAATTTGTTTCAGTTGCGATAACTTGATCGACGTATCAATCGTTTTAGCTAGCTCTGACCCAGCTGGAAGCCGTTCACCATAGACGCTTGGTGCACCATACCACGACCCAAAGCCGCAAACATCGCTATCAGCAAGTTTTTGGTGTGAGATTACACGCATTTTCCCTGGAGCGCTATCTGTCAACGTGTTGAGAGCCATAAGGTATTGCAAATAGGCCGGTCCACCGCCTCCGGTACCAAGAACTCCAGCACCAGAAGCAATGAATTCAAGGTCAACGGGGCTGATTGACCAGACACCGTTCTTCACATCAGGTCTGTATGAGGGTATATCGAGATAAATGGAATATTTTACGGAAGACATAGCGGTATCTCCAGCAGCTGCACTTTTAGGTGCTTCATCATAAGCCTCACCAGAGTCACCTGATATAAGATTCATGTCGCTGTCGGAACCCGGTGTTGTGTCAGGTATTCGAAGTCTTCCAACGGCCTTGACCAGTATTCTAGTCGCTTTGTTCGAGACATATTGAAGAGGCAACTTCTCAACTTCGGCAATCGTGACGTCGTCACGATCAGCCCCTCTAGCAACTGCAACGTCAATGGCCTGTTCCTTCGTGGCTTTCACAATTTGCGCTTCATCTCGATCCGCTAGGATTTCAATGATATCAACTGTGCCGGCAACTTTTGCAATGGCCGCGCCAACAGCATTTGCTGAACCGTGATGGGGAGGAATAATGCACTCTTCAACCCCATCCAGAGCATCCATATAGAGAATTGAGCCGCCACCAACGAGGAGAACGGTCACAGGAGTAGCGGATATCTTCATGGCGTCAACAGCACGTTCCAGGATTTTCTTAATGCATTTTCGAGCTTCTCTTACGGTCTCTTGGGAAACTTCCATAGCTTTGGATAAATCACCAATACTCTGGGCGCCTGTCGCAACCACAATATCTGTCGCCGTTGGAACGTCGCCTCCAAATACCAATGACTTGCTTGTGAGGTAATGCCCTACCGAGTCCGGGCCAACAGTTACCGCACCGGTTGTCTCATCCTGGCGAACAATACTACCACCTCCAAGTCCTACTGAGCTAACTTCCGGCATCGAGAACGCGGTTCGTACACCTCCGACTTCGACAAAATTGGGAGCCTGGCGAGGGAATCCAGATGGCAGAAGAGCGCAGACATCTGTAGTAGTGCCACCCACGTCCACAACCATGATTTGACGATCCAGGTGTTTACGACTTTTGGTATCAATTCCAGCTAGGAACGCAGCACCAGTCATACTATTTGTAGGTCCACTTGCAAAGGCGTTGATAGGAAGCTCGGATGCGGTAACCGCATCGGTTAGAGTTCCGTCATTTTGTGTAAGATATAAAGTGCATGACAGTTGAAGATCCGATATTGCCTGACAAAACCCACGTACAGTCCGTCTTGCCAGCTTTAGAATGGAAGCATTTAAAATGGTCGCATTTTCTCTTTGGAGCAACCCGACTCCACCAATGGTATGGGAACAGACGATTGAAAGTGAAGGATCTAGATCAAGCATGACCTTCTTGCAGGTTTCTTCATGGATACCTCGATGGTCAAGCGGAGAAAATACCCCAACAACCGCGACCATGGTAATACCAGCTTTTTGAATGCTGGTTACTGTGGCTTTGATCTGCTCGGGGTCGAGGCATGTGATCTCGCGTCCATCAATCTCCAGACCTTTTGTTTTACTCTATTAGCGCATGGAACCCAGGGGTTGAGTAACAGTGCTTCATCAAAAGTTTTGGCCACCCCGCCGCAAGGCCAGAGATTTAAGGGTAACTAGGGTTATGAGGACAGTCTATGAAGATAGGCTGAGCCCTCAAATTTCAGGAACAATTAAGTAATATTACTTGAGATTTCCGAAGCCTAGTCGCTAAGGGTGCCAACCATTCCGAGGGTACATTGTAGGCAATCGAGGAACATGACTTACCGCCATCTAGATAGAATATGGGACCGCTGATAATTTTTTTTAGAGCAGGTGGAAAATCTGTGAAAGGGGGAAGCTAATCCAGACTTTAGTAAATGTTGATCAAAAAGCGAAAATATCAAAAGAGAACGTACCGAGCGAGTATAATCCCCGCATAGTCGAACAACGGCGACTTGGCTGAGTCGTCGCTCATCGGCCTCGACGACGGCATTGACAAAGTGGGTAGTGCCAACCGCGACGCTGAGAATGTCTTGACGAGCAACAGAGGATTTCTGAAGGACATTCTCAATAGCCGTCTTGATACCGCTCGTGACATCTGGGGTAGTGGGGGTTTTGCTCGAAGCCAGAACCCCGCGAGATTTTGTCTGGAACGCTCTGATATCTAATACAGCAGCGTCAGTATTAGTGCCACCGACATCGACGCCGATACGATACATCTTCAACTAGAGTTATCAGATGCTAGCGCAGTCACACAATAACAGCTATGGATGGCGTGCTGAGTTCTCAGGAAGCTCGAGAGGTCAAGCGACTCGGCGGCAGTAACAGGGAGAGGTTGCCAGTGCCTATTTGGTCACGAGCCGTGTTTCACGTGGCATATATCGCTCATGGAACTCAGTCGCTCGTTATCTCGTAAGAGAATCCTTCGTTTCGACGCGACAAATTCGGAAGAAAGGAATTTCTACTCTCACAGGTCAACGCAAGTCCATCGAAGATCACGAGAAAGCCCCTGAACGGCTCACTATGAATCGCGATTCACCTTTGCTTTTCTCCCTCTCGCTCAGGATTTGCAGAACTGCTGCCCTGGGTGACGACGCATCTCCATGCTCCCTGACTAAAGCCAAGTCGAGCTTGTCGTACTTTTAGTCATGACCCGAGAAAAAGCCAGGATCTTCAGAGGTGAAGGTTTAGCCTCGAGATTGGCGCTTATCTGGCCTCCGACACCAGGCTTTTAGCTCGCTCTGCACCAATGACGCTGCGACAACCCCGAATGGACTGGGCATTTTCCTCTTGACAAGAGGTTTGATACCCCGCGAAACAAAGGCAACTATGCGGGAAACATAGTTTTTAGCCTCGATCAGGAAGAAGCGAGCGGCTGACCGATTAATTGGATGACCAATTACCCCAGAAAGGCTGTGACAAGTTTCTCCGGGGTAACGAGGAAGTTTTCAACTGTAAGTGGTCGAGATAAGCTTGCCGTTGAAGTTTGTGGGACTCCACAGAGTTCAGCGGCGCACAGAACAAGCTTGAAGCACAGGCATTTGTCCCCAGCAGTAGCTTATCCGGGGATATCGGGGCGAAGAATAGCGTTTACCTAGACCATAGACGGAAATGAGGCAACCCCTTACCCAGGGTCCATGAGCGTCCGGCCCAGTTGTCATCAAAATGCTTACATACGAGCGATCAATCACGCTCGCTGGTTCTGCTCGGACGGCTCATGGCGTACCATAGCCTGGCGACTCTTAAGACAGATGAGATATTACTGAGCGCTGGTGATGAATATATATACTCCCTTGAGTACTCCTCCACGGCTGCGGTCGACCCGGAAGACTCATGGACTCTAAGATTGCTTGCTTAACTCCTTTCCGCCACCTTTGAGACTTTTTCATACCCCTGCAGAATCATGGCACCACCCGCCTTTCTCAAGAGGTTCGAGGTGCCTCGTGAGGGTACTCGTTCCAACAGATGGGTGAACAACGACATCAAGCCCATTGAAGCTGAAAGGCGAACTTGGACGGCGTGGACCTTTATGAACTATTGGGTCCTGTGTAACTCGACGATCGCAACCTACGCGACGGGAAGCTCTCTTGTTGCTCTCGGTTTGGCTTGGTGGCAGGCACTCATTTCGATCATTCTCGGATACGCAATAGCGACCTTTTTCGTCGTGTTGAACTCCCTCCCAGGTGCTTATTATAACATTGGCTTCCCGGTAGTGAACCGCTATGTATGGGGATTGTATGGCAGCCAGTTTGTGATCTGGAATAGAATTTTGCTCTCTATTGGTAAGCATTAGCCCGAAACAATTCAACCTATGTCTGCATCAGATATGCTTGCAGATGTAATTGAACAACCTGCTAATGATATGGTACAGTCTGGTAACTACCAAATGCCCTTTCATCAACCCATAGGCTTTTTCTCATCTAACTGGCGTTAGGTTCGGTTTCCAAGCCTATATCGGAGGCCAATGCGTATATGCTTGTCTAACTGCGATATGGCCTTCCCTCGAGTCCCGTATTCCCAACCATATGGCCGCCTCCACCGGTATAACCAGCGCTCAATTCCTGGCATATGTTCTCTTCATGATCATGTCCGTACCGATGGTGTACATCAGGCCACATAAACTGCGAGTCTTCTTCAACGTCTGCTCATCCGTCATCATTGTCTTCGAATTTGTCCTTCTGATTTGGGCACTGGCTACGATGGGACCAAATGGATTTGGTAGCACGATCACCAACTCAACAACAGTCGCAGAAGGGCAGCTCGGCTGGACGATCGCTTTTGGTATCATTAGCACAATCGGCAGCATTTCAGCAGCTATTCTTAACCAGAATGACTTTGCCAGATTTGCAGGAAAGCCAAGATATGCTATCCTGGGGCAGATGTTTAGTTTTCCCCTTTCCGCAATCATCACTTCGGTCATTGGGATTCTAGTCACAGCTGCGACCCAGAAACGTTACGGGAAGCCACTGTGGAACTTGCCCGAGTTGCTACTGGCTATCATCCAGCAAGGAGGATCTCGAGCCAGAGCTGCTGGCTTTTTCTCTGGTCTCGCACTAGTAATTTCCCAGATGGGTGTTAACGTGCCTGGAAATGCCATCTCAGGCGGTGAGTACCTCCATATTGATTGTGCTTCTTTAGGGATGGACACTGACTGACGACCTCTCTGGTATAGGTTTTGATTTGGCTGCGACTTTCCCGAGATATATCAATATTCGTCGTGGAGCATATATCACCCTTCTTCTGTCCATCGCATGCAACCCATGGAAGCTTGTTTCAACCGCCACAGTGTTTCTCAGCGTGCTGAGCAGCTACTCCGTCTTCTTAGGCCCCATGACCGGCTTGATGATATCTTCTTGGTTCGTGATTATCCAACGCAAAGTCAAGATCGAAGATCTCTATGTTGGAAACAGCAGTAGCATTTATTGGTTCTCGAAGGGGGTCAATTGGCGCGCCATCATTGCGGTATGATAACTTTCCTTGCCTGCTTAATGCATACCTTATTTTCTGACTTTTTTTAGTGGGCCTGCGGCACTGCTCCTTCTCTCCCAGGTTTCGTTGCGCGAGTGAATCCGAATATCAAAGTCCCGATGGGCCTCGTACACATCTATCAGATTTGCTTTCTGACAGGATTCGCGATCAGTGCATCCGTCTACTGCTTTCTTCATTTTGTCTTCCCCGTGCAAGCTGTTAAGGACTATGTTGCTTCCGCGCCCGCGCCACACGTTCTCATGCGAGATTATCGGGAGATATGCGATTCGGGAACGCAATTCAGCGATGACACTATTCTCGTAGACGAGGCGAAAGAGGCTTGATTCTTTGGCGTGTTGAGGTTGCGACTCTTGTGCATTACCTAAATTTTCCTTCCCTTTCCGCCTTTCATTGGGCTTTCTTCTTTTTATACTCTGTAACTACTCCAGTTCGTTTTGCAATGACGCAAGTCTCCTGTCGTTTGCCGAGTAGATATAAATCCAAGCCCAACCTTGTGCGTACATGCATCAATGCTAGACTATTTCCAGGCACTTGGATTCCGGAAATTATTCTTTTTCAAGACTTCATTCGCTGGTAAACGGGGACCTTCCTAGTTAGTGGTCACATGACCTCGCGATGGCAGGCGAAGGTTTAACCTCAGGAGAACGCCAGTTCTTGGAAGCAGGCACAGCAAGCAGAAAACTGTCCACTTCGTAGGTCGCCGAGTGAGTTGCGGGTCGGGTCGAATTTGCAAGGCCAGTTTGGCAGATGGGAATAAAAGGAAGAGGTTATTTCTCGTCCGAGGGGATAATTGGAACCTTCATGGGTCTTACCCTCACGTTTCAGAGACCACTAACTCACGAGCTAAGGATAGTCAGTTAACCACAGCCTCAACGAAGCGCAAGGAGATAACCTGCCATGACAATGATATGATCACCATTTAGAAATTGACCGACACACAATCAAGGCTATAATCCGAAATCATGGGTAGCCTTTCTACGTTGCTCATATTGAGCACTTTGATGGCGGTAGCGTGAGTGTTCTCAGCCCCCGATCTCGTCCCGCATCGTCAGTTGCACTAATACGGTCATGTCGTCGCGAATAGGTCATTTATAACCGGCTCTCTCCCGCTCGCGTTTACGCTGTCCTCATCGCAGCTTCGTCTCATATCTGCGCTTGGTATGGGCGTTTTGGTGGGAACTTCTCTCATCGTGATCATTCCCGAGGGCATAGAAACGCTGTATAGCTCGACAGGACTGGTAGCTCCACACAGCCATGGCCACAGCCATGCGCATAGGCGAGATTTTATAAGCAATACTGTGCGCTGGGAACACCCGCCTCCACCTCCTATTATTACACGCCGAGCGGATGATGGTCATGCCAGTCCGGAACCAGCTCCGTCGGCCAAAGTTCCTAAAACTCCTGATGATAAAACGAAACCGGAACCCGACAACAATAAACAGGAGCATCACCACCATGAACATGAACCCGGACACTCACACTCTCACGACAAGGGCAACGAGCACCTCCCTGTGAAGCATAAGGAAGCAACGCCGCCAAACGCTTGGATAGGAATAGGGTTGATAAGCGGGTTTGTCATGATGTACCTGATTGATCAGCTGCCGCAATACGCTTCAACCTCGTCGAAACAACAAAATCGTCCCTACCACATGTCTCTTGACAATTTGGGGTCAGGCCTGGGTCGAGAATCTTCTCAATCCCCGCAGGGAGGCGGAATATTCGATTTTGTCAATGGAGCCAAAAGTTCCCAAGCGTTTTCCACGACAATGGGACTGGTTATACATTCGGCAACCGACGGAATTGCGCTCGGTGCGTCCTCGTCAAATGCGAATCTTAGTTTTATTATCTTTATCGCAATCATGGTGCACAAAGCGCCAGCATCGTTCGGCTTGACGTCAGTCCTGTTGAAACAAGGACTATCTACAAGAGCCGCTAGAGGCCATCTCTTGATATTCAGTCTTGCTGCACCGGCTGGAGCCATTGCTACCTGGGTTGTCGCAAATACCATTCTCGCTGGCCATGCGAGCGATAAGCTAGCCACTCAGTGGTGGACAGGGATGTTACTATTATTTTCCGGAGGGACTTTCTTGTGAGTGGATCCTAAATTGAAGTCATGGTAATAATTGTATGCAATATACTGACATTTGTTGATAGGTACGTTGCGATGCATAATATGCTCGATACTATGATGGATGGACATCGAGATACCCAAAATGGGCACAGTGGAGAAGGCACTCAATCACAGCCTTCTGGTAAATCAGTCAAAGACCTGATTGCGTCAACTGTTGGGATGATTCTTCCTCTGTTCCTGCAGATTGGGCATGAGCATGGGCATGGGCATTAGTGCCGAAGGTTCCTTGGGGCTCGCTGTTTTCTGCCTCCTCCCAACGTCCAATTCAAAGCTGGTACAGCACCACGAGATATCATTGGGATTAAAAGCTTTTTTCTATTTACGAAATTATTTGACGTGGTGGACTTCAAATTTATGCTCTCTATGGTGTCCTTTGGTCCGAATATCTGTTGGGCTTTTTCTCTTTGTTTGGAAGATAATGGTATTCATGCCTGTATATCCGCTCCAGACAATGTAAATATGCGCCAATGACTGTAGAAAATATAAATGATTGTGTTTTTATGATCTAGATCCCCCAATAAGCTGATGTCAGGCATTGATACACTCCATCAGACCCTATTTCTGTCGCTTCTGCTAGCAAAGAATCTTCTTCACAGCATCATACAGTGGGGAACTCAAAGGTCAAGTGACCCCCTTTAAGCACATCGATGACAGCGCGTTTATCACCACAACTCGTCGTGGACATCTTCTCAGGTAATAATTATATAGAGCATCGCAACTCATTTTAATTGCTCAAGCAGTCTGTCGCGACTCTGTCATTCTTGGCTTGCTATAAATTTGTTTTAACTACCTCCAGGCTTGCAGGTGCTGAAACTGGTGGTGCTCAAATCTGCTGCACGCTGCCCCCAATCACCGTCGCCAGTCGCAGCTGGGAGGTCCTTGCACGCCCAAATTCCAGCCCCCCATTTGGCCGCTCCGAAAGGTACAAAGCCCTTCTCCTCTTTAAGATCTCCTATTCCTGCATAAATAGCCCTGTCCAATATCAACTTGCATCTCACGGACTCCCGAAAGATTGGTCTGTTCATGATCCCATAGAGCGTTGCTAGAATTATCACTGACTGAACCAGGAGGCGAATAACAGAAGGTCATCCCAGTCACTTCGCTCTCAGCCCACCGTCCTTCGCCCACTCCACTTACGCTGACGATTTTTAATCCTTCTTTTTTTTTTAAAAAAGACAACAACCCCTTTTGATTAAGAGACGCAGAAAGACGGACGGAGGAGAGTTCTACAAAAGCCGGAACTTCCCATCACGACTTCCTCCCAATTTGAATTTCATGGTCCCAAAGTCGGGCCCGACCAGTTCGGGTCATCGACGAACGAACTCCGCCTTCGACACCTCCCACGCCGGTCATAATTCTTCTTTTCTACAAGAACCACGATTCCACCGCCATTCCGCCAACATGCATCCGTCTCCCTCCATGCGCGCAAGGCACCACTCCGCGTCTACCAAGTCCGTTCCGCCGCTTCACAGCCTTCTTCCGTCCGCTCCGGCGTCGCCGCCTACTCCGGCTCCAAGCCCGACACCTCTACAGATTCCGAGCTGGCAAACTGCGATGGACGATGATGACACCTTTTTAAGACAGACGGCAACGGAGTTTGGCTTACTGAGACGCGCGGAGCGGCAACGATTTCTGGCAGAGTTGTTGAACCTCTGCGACAGCCCGCTGCTGAGCTTTGTGCATCAAATCGTGACCCCGAGGCTAAGAAAAGATCCCTTCGAGTCGCTTCCAAATGAGCTGTGCTTGAGAGTGAGTGATATTGGGGAGATAAGTTTCCGGTTTTGTTTTAACTGGTCTTTTCACTTTAGATTCTAGCGTTCATCGACGATCCAAAAACACTGGCGCGGTCATCGCAAGTCTCGAGACGCTGGCACGATTTAGTAAACGATGATTTGACATGGAAGGTTCTTTGCGATAAACATTCATACAGGCGCATGTCAGAAGACCGTGACGAATCTTTTGCGCCGCATTCTCCTCCACATTTCTTCGATTTTACCTCTAATTTGACCGGCGAGTCCGATTCGATGGAGGCCTCATATGGATCGCTTCACAACTCATTAAGTTCAATACCGCCAACAATTGACATTCCAGAGAGACCGCAAAATCGCAAGCAGCGTGCCAAAACAACCTCATATCGCTACCATTTCAAACAAAGGTACATGGTAGACACTCTTTGGAAGAAAGGGGGCCAACTCAAGACAAAATACATAACGCCAGACCATGGAGTAGTTACCAGCCTCCATTTAACATCGAAATATATTGTTGTTGCTTTGGATAATGCGAAGATACACATTTTTGATGCCGAAGGCGAGCACCAAAAGACTCTACACGGTCATGTCATGGGTGTCTGGGCGATGGTACCATGGGACGATTTGCTGGTCAGTGGTGGCTGTGATAGGGATGTGCGTGTCTGGGATATGTCTACCGGGTAAGCCAACTGTACTCCTTCTATTTTGTGCTTTTTTCTGACAGACTGTTAGCACGAACATTCATAAACTTCGCGGACACACGTCAACCGTACGATGCTTAAAGATGTCGGATAAAAACACAGCCATATCTGGATCTCGAGACACTACACTACGAGTATGGGATCTAGAGGCCGGAGTATGTAAAACTGTACTTGCTGGTCATCAGGCGAGCGTGAGATGCTTAGAGGTTCATGGAGACTTGGTCGTATCTGGAAGTTACGATACAACGGCGAAGGTCTGGAGCATATCGGAAGGGCGCTGCCTGCGATCACTCACCGGCCACTTCAGCCAAATATATGCGGTAGTCTTCGATGGGAAAAGAGTCGCCACTGGGAGTCTGGATACCAGTGTCAGAATCTGGGATCCACATACTGGACAATGCCATGCGATTCTTCAAGGCCACACCTCGCTAGTTGGCCAGATTCAAATGTGCGGAGATACACTGGTTACTGGAGGTTCCGACGGATCCATTCGCATTTGGTCCCTCCAGCACATGGCGCCGATTCACCGTCTCGCCGCTCACGATAATAGCATTACATGTCTACAATCGAGTAAAAACAGAATTGTTAGCGGTGGAAGCGACGGTCGCGTAAAGATCTGGGATCTACAGACAGGCCAGTTGCTTCGAGAACTCAGCCAGCCTGCCGAGTCCGTTTGGCGCGTTGCGTTTGAGGACGAAAAGGCAGTTATTATGGCAACACGTGGCGGTCGGACTGTTATGGAGGTATGTGCTCAATCAGGGACATGGTAGTAGAGGTTGATATTCTAACTGTTTCCCTAGGTCTGGTCATTTGCGCCACCGAAAGACGAATTCAGCGATCACTACCGCACTCGCTCTTTAGACCCCGAAGAGACGACGCTGGGACGAGATAGTTACCTGTCAGGGGAATCTGAGGATGTAGAAATGTCGGGTTATGAGCTAATGCGAAGATAATACTCATGGCTCAGGTCCTACTTTTACGTTTTACCATGCATGTGGGAATGAAGTTGAATGTTGGGAGTCACATATGTTCAAGCCACAAATTCTAGCAAGCGGTTTCTAGTTTTCAAGCAGACATGAAATGAGCTCCTACGGAGTACAAACTACCTTTAATATTTCATTCCTCGGTGCTTCGTGCAATGTGCGTGCTGTCTAGTTATCTCAAGCCCGCTGTGCCACTCTCTCCTCAGGCAGCAGTATATCCTATAGATTTCTTCCATGTAGTACTCCTTTTTCCCTGGGTACTTATCAAATTTACCCTTCCAAAATTTTAGAGTATGAGACCACGAGGGATGTTCTCCACAGCGCGGATGGGGTTGATCCTTCGGCCACTGAAACACAGGGCTGGCATGGGTCCCGCTTCACGTCAAAACAATGGTGGGTATGATTGTAAACCAGGATTTCTCGACTCAGCCCATCAATTCAAGTTCAGCTCCAAGCAAATTGGGCTGTTTTCAAATATATCCGACCCTACGAAACGATATGTAAAACTTGATTGATTGAATGTACCTGTCATGGTACTAACAGTTAAGCTAGAGGCTGGATTGCGTATTAGTTAAGATTCGATGGTGTTTGTTCTTAGAAAGTGGCCCTGTTTCTTATGGGGTATTTCGGCATACAGAGATAATTTAGGTCGGGTCATCATCACTGAGGACGAAAGCGCCAATAAAGAAATATATTCCGTTCAATCAAATTAATGAGGCCGCTTTCAAACACCTGATAGGGCATGCCTGGCGGGCCAGACCACTTCGATTTGTGGCCCGTCCAGACAAATTTCAAACAGGGCCGCGATTGTGGTCAGTCAAGTGCCCTTCACTCGGAGTAAAATTTCAAATATTGGTGGAGAACTGAGAGCTTTTGCTGGTCGGATTTCAAAATTTTAGATTGCAATTGAAGCTGGTCTCGTGTGTTATTTGTGCCTTGATGCTTCAGGTGAATAACTCCTCTGCTAGGACACTGAATCATACTCCGCAAAGAAAATGTAACTCCAATACAAAGTACGGAGTAGTATTCGCCAAAAATATCACTCGCAGTCACTCGCAGGGCCTAAAATCATATTGCATAGCATTGTACGGAGCAGACCTTGAAACCCATGATGCACGTACTGTACATAGGCAGTCCTATGCTCCCATCGATAATGTTACATTGCTCTCCTGGCAAAAGCAAAAGATTCGTCAACCGCCTTGAATGGCTTTCGAGAGCTCGGAGCGGATTAACTCCTAGTTAGTAAGTTAGTTGCTTGCTGACATCTCGAGACCAGGGTGCGGAAGAAGACGGCTAAATAAAAAGAAAACATGTTCACGATCTTATGCCACACTCGAGGCAGCGGCAACGGCAGCGGCAGCGCCTGAGAAGGACAACTGTGCGAAAACCTCGATATGAATGTCGCTTTGAATGATTTTTGAAACGGAACGCTGACATCCTCAAAATCTTGGGCTGCAATCAATACCAGAACAACCAGATACCCAGGCTGACGGAGTCGTAGACCGAGAATGGAGACTTCACAGACGGTTGCTACCTGGCTTTCTTTGGCAGTCACTGTAGTAGGACTTGGTTCTCTCATAACCCAATTCGGAAGTTTTATTGACGTCGCAGATCATTTCCATTCGTTACGAGATTCTCGACACTTGGGAAGATGGAAATTCTTGCAATTACACATTCCGTGGTACCGCATTATCAAACCGCCTCCTACTGGGCCTCGGATCACCGCAAGTTTACCATTTGGAATTTGTGGTAGAAGGACTGTTTGGACTAGTCGTCTTCCGCTCACTAAACCAACTGGAAAAGCCGCGTGGGCGGTTATTCTTGCAGTCATTCACCCAACTCCCACGGAGATTGATTCCCATCAAAAATCGACGACAAAAACACTAGTCGGTAGTGATATCGAGAAGAGTGGTATCTCGGTAACCGTTGAGGGCGGAATCACGGCAGCTATTTCGGGTCAAGGATGGGACCAGCTTCCTGTACAGCCACTCATCAAACACAAGGCTACAACGTGTATCATAATCTCTCGCACAACGCTAATAGCACTATTTTGCGTGACAAATGCCCGACCAGTCTTTCAATATAGTGGCGCTGCCGGATTCAGAGCCGCATACGCATCATACTGCGGGCAGTGGCGAGTAGAATGGCCGCTAGGAGATGCTGCACACGTTTACTTCGCCGCGCATGATTCCCATGCCTTCGCGAAGGACGTATACCCATTAAAGATTGAGAGGCGAGTGGATAAGTGCCTGCGCATGCTTGCTGGCGTGATAGATGCTGATGCATGCACTTTGTTCAAATGTGCTTTTCCTGGTCGCAAACGTCCTGGGAAATGGAGATTACAGTATACAGTCAAAGGCTTTGGGGGCGCGCATAGTGGCAGACATCTGTATAACATGATAGGAGGGAAAGTCAACGAGGTGGATTTTCTGTCTATGAAGCCGCTTCCTGCCGAGTTCGAAGCCACAAAGGATATGACTGTGTTGCACCTTCCGAGTACTGAAGGTGGCGAAAGGGATGTCACCCTGTATGTACCTGCTGAGGAAGCCACGATCCTCGATAAGGCACTGGACTTCCTTCCATGGACATCACTATCGTGGTCTATCCATCGAGGCCTTCGCGATATTCTTGTCATGCATGCGAAAGACAGAATGAATCAACATCGCGAGCTGTTAGCGACGACTCTCAGATCAGCTGTCAAGCGATATCCAGAAAGGCTGGATGCCCGAGGGTGGGATCCTGCGTTCGTCCGGGGAGAGATGGCTGATATGGCCGCCGGTGCTGTCATGGCGGGTAGCGGAAACTCAGGGGACGTAGTCCGAATTGTGACAGATATAGCCTTGATTCTGTGGGATGGTGATAGTGCACAGCTTGACTGCACAGTGTTCTGGGGTTCCAAGGACTCCGAGAAGCAAACTTCTGCTCTCACCCCTATGGCAGTCGCGGCTCTGGTCAAATGTTTTGTCCTAGAATGGAGCAATGATTTGGATTATCAGCTATACCATGACCTGCCACTAGAGTTATACCTTGGGTAGGGCTTGAGAAAGCAAAATGCTGGGGCTCGAATTGATCTTGCAGTAATAATTCATCTCAATACTTGCAAGTCATAGATATCAATAGTGCGTAATTGAAACTGCTACAGTGCTTCGTCAAAAGTCTCCACAACCCTTCAGTATCCCTTTTATCAGTCCTTGTACTGACCCCTTGATTTAACCCTTAACCTACCCTAAACAACATCCTAGAGATACCCCTTAAGCCAAAGAGTATTCTTGGGCTTCAAGAAGGCAGTGTTGAGGGTTGTCCTTAAGATCTATTAAGGATCAACAACAGGAATCGTTAAGGGTTGTGGGAACTTCTGATGAGGTACGGAGTACTGTAAATCACTTTATGTGCTCTAGCCAATGATGACGATCCGCGGTCCCCGGAACACGGCAATATAGTTATTCCATCGCCCCACCGCCATCCTCAATTGGCGAATCATCGTCTTCACCGCATTTGGCAGAATTGCACCTCACTGGATTCCGGAGAGCTCACAGAAAGCTCAGGAGTCAGGCCGAAACATCGTTGCAGAGCTTTGCTCCTTTCAAATATTGGTTTTAGAATCGTCTGGTAGGGATCTGCATAGATCTGAGCCATAATTATTCAGATTTATTTCAAAATTCTTTCTACGTTTCACTTCACTTTCTTTTAGAGCCTCAATTCAATGGAGACCGGCGAGCCGAGCGCTGCGACGCGAGAAGCTACGAATCCTCAAAACCCACCTCCGAACCCTCCCAGTATCGAGACAGCTTATAAACAGAAATGTATTGAATTAAAAAAACGACTACAGGAAGTCGAAGACCACAATGAGGCCATGCGCATGAGAAACGAGCGAGGGCGCAGATATGTGCAGAAGATGCGGCTCGAGTCATGTATTCTATTAGAGCGGCTGAACGTTCTTGCTGGAATGAAGAATGAAAATGAAACCGATCCCGGTGCTCGTGCCTCGGAAGTAATGCCGGAGGGTTCATCAAGTCGCACAATTGCTGCCAAAGATCCCCTCGACGACGAGAGCATGGGAAGCGAAGAAGATAAACCCCCAACGGTATGAACTCGGGTCTCTAAGGTTTTACCCGATCATTAGCTAACGCGGTTTCTGCAAATATTTAGCCTGATGAACGTCCTGTTCGATCCAAAAGAAGCCGCAAGACTGACGAGCATATCAAGAATGTTTCTGGGGAAGACCACAATGCAGACTCTGTTAGTGTACCTTTTTTCTCTCAAGTTTGTCTTAATCCTTGGGGATCTCGATTGAACTCCCGTACTTCGAACTTGCCCTATTGCGCCTCTGGATCTGTTCATCTCAAAGCACATACACAAGTGTATTGTTGGAGTATTGCTGACTGGATGAATGCAGGCTATTTAGTTGAGCTTCTCTGTATCTGCGGTTGCATAGCTTATGGGAACTTCGCACCGACGTCAAAGCAACCAGGTCTTCACAAGTCACACAAGTACGGCCACCGGCAAACCCCGGATGCGATAGCGCGCTAAGTTATTATTTTTGGTATCGATACCAGTGATTTTCCATTACGACGATATTTATCTTCGTCACCTAGTGCGCTGAGCAAAACCTTACATTATACACAATCTTTAAATTCCTTTTTTTCTGGATACAACCGGCGTAGTGGGCGAGGGACGGCTGCATTGAACGAACAAACGATAGGTCTGGAAGGGGTTTATTTGTGGAGGGCTATTTCGTTTATTGACACGACTGATCATGAAATATGTAGATCTATCCATCATTGAGCATTTTTCTTCTTCAATGGTTCGGTTTCTTCTTACATTTATAAAACTAAATTTCCAACAACGGGCTTGGCTTCGGTCCGATCCCGACCCATTATATCAGCTCGCGCCTCTTGATATGACACATGAACGGTTTGAGGCTTCTAAGCGAGCGATTGCGCAACGTTTTCGAGCGACCATCGATTCAGTTGCTGTTTCAGATATCTGCCTGCGGTCCAGACCGCCTCGTCGGGAGTTTAAAACGAAAGCTCCTGAGATGAAAATAAGCCAAGCACTCTACAGAATAAGTGAGAAACACGAGTCTTTGACGATGGCGATTAGCCCAGGCTCTAAAATGTCGTTTTCACGGCGAGAACTCATAGAAGGAAAGCAGCTATCGTATTGTACATCAATATTGAAACAAACAAACCTCATGCGCTGCTGGAAATCAATCCACCCGGCTTAGATAGAAACCTGTATTGAAGACGCTCACAAGAAAACAAGAGGATTACAAAGTAATAATAGGTTCAAAACGCTGACATCGTAAATTACCTACCGCCCAGTAAATGCAAGGAAGAGGAGGAGAAGAGAAATACAAGAGGGACATGCTGATCGTTTCAATCGACGAGATAACCCAGGCCTCTATTGCGCTTTCAGAACCCAGACTCCAGAAACGATTCTCATGTTTCAACCTTCGAAGACCCTAGTCGAATCCTGCATAAAGATCAACAACGATGTTTATGGCAGCAATGAGAATCTCCGCCGCAATCAAGACAATGACTATAAGGAATCCCGTTAGCACCTATTGCGATGGACAACATTCACTTCTCTAGCATTGTCTTACCTATCCATTCCAAATACTCTCCGTGCCGATGGGTCAATTGGTCCTTCAAAACGGCCAAAAGGTCCGCAATGACATCCAACCTCTCCGTCAACAACTCAACCCTGGGATCCATCTCCAGATAACTCCTTACGGCCTGATAAATCGGATCCAGCTGCGGCTCTGCCCACATCAGCTCTGGGCTGTCCAAGACCGAGCCCTGGAGGTGAATATTTATGCGAAGAATGAACAACTCTCCGATCTGCATGTTTATCTGTCTGCGAGTGAGATTCACACTACCCGTTTGTGCGATCTGCGCGGGCAGCGGGGACGTGGCAGCGATGGTCTCCGACACAAGGTCCTCAAAAAGAGACGTCTTGACGGATTGGGACAGGGCGTGGGAAATGGCGAGTTTCGTCATGTAACTTCGGGGATCACGGAGAGATATGAAATCGTTATATATACGGGCTTGGTAGTCGCGTGTATAGTAAAAGTTGAAATTCTCGACCTGGGTATCTTCGGCTCCAAGGACGGAGTCGGCAAACTTAGATACATCGTTCAGGAAACGGGTTTCCTGGGAGGGGGTCATGCCCCAGATCACGACTGTGCCATAATCGAAAAGGAAAACCTCTGGTGTATGAATGGTCGTGTCTAGATCAGGCGTATTGCGATCGAGTGAATTGGTCGTGAGGACCTGGGAGGAGGAATGGGAGTGTTGATCTTCGAGGTTTTGGGGCGGACTTCCCACGATATTGCCATCCTGCATAGCAAAAAGTTGCTCCCTTTGTTCTTCCCTGTGGCCTTCAATCTCAAGTTCGCTATCAGAAAATCGTCTTTGAGACGGATCGGTGGGCGATATGTGCGATTCGGGTAAATGTACGTTCAATTGTTCTTGGACAAGTTTCATCTTAGCATCATGGTCGTAATTATATGGAGAATAAACGCATTCATCGAATAGCTTAGGATTCGTTCCTCTGGTGTTTGCCCGAGCTTTGAGAAATTTCATCACACCCTCCAGTCTGTAGGCGTTGGCGGTGCAGTATGCTGTAACACGCGGTAAACGGTCACGATCTGCTTTACCCAGCCGTGCGGCATCCCTTCTTGCCGTTGGTTCTTTTATTCGCTTGATTTGCGAATATACATCGCGGGGAATAGCTTCCTCAATCCACTCATCCTCCTCATCTGCAGTATCCGGGTTTGGAAGAAGTTTGAGCTTCTGTGAATTTTTCGTTGTCCGCTGAGGGCCAATTTTAGGTACCGGGCTAGGCAAATTTGCTGATGCTTCCTGGCTGTGTCTTCGACGGAGTTTACTGTTAAGTGCAGCCAGTACCGGTTGCCCTGAGCTGCTTTGTATTGACGGAGTGGCGGAATGTAACGGCCTTAGAATATTCGCTCGCGTCGATGTACTGGTCGCATTGCTAGTACGGGGGTTCGGGCCGAATCTCACAGATCGGCCAATTCGTGGTTCAACCGGCGAATGGTTGAGGCCGGATTGTGGATGTGATAATAGCGGGGAAGATTCTGAGGGTATGGAAGCCATGATGGCATAGCTCTGGAGCCCGGCTGCATTGATGATACCCCAAGGCGTCGTCAAACTGAAAGAAATAATAATAAATAGTTGAGGTCTACGATTCCTTACGATTCCGGAATCCTCCCTGGAAAGGTTGTGATGTCAACCACAGCGTCTCCACCAGAGCTACTAACAAGGTTTGCACGTGCCGGATTCCAGGGTCTGCGCTAGTCTGCTTTGGGCTTATTCTGCAAAACACGTGAGTCACGTGTTCGGAAAGTATAACTTATTGCCATAAAGTTTCTCATTGGCTAGGAGTCTACCGTGTACGTGTCGCGGCGCTAGCCGCATCTAGTTAGCGTCTTGGTCTTTGCCACTCACGTGACTTCAGCCCGATGTTACTCCTTTTCTAGCTTAGTCAGCCAACATCGCCATAAATAGCGATTTGGTGCCACGTAGCATAGTCCTCCAATCAATACAGATTATCATACTATTTCAGGTTATGAGCACCTCAGTTTCCACTTAATTGATTAATTATATTGCTTTTTATTACCTAGAAGGGTAATCCAAAAAGCCCCACACCTCATTGTGCAGTTTCCTGCATGTGGTGCCACTGCCAACTGCAAATTCATCCAATGTTTGCAACCGTACACTCACTGCCAGATGTGTGATTCGCATTGGGCCTCACTGTCTTTTGCACACTGCCATGACCAAACAGCATATATAAAGACTTAGTGAATAGTGGGAGGATGAAAAGAAGAATCAGATAAGCATCCCCTTAAATCTTCAAGCAAAATTAATTGCTTTTGACCTTGCTAATCAATTATTTACACAATTGTTTACAGAGTATACTTGTTGTTTAGCACCATGGCATTCTCATCCATGAGCATCATGGATCTTCAAAAGTCCATAAACCTCCTTACCACTACAAATTACACGCCCTGGACTAGGTTCTGGCAGGGTAATCTCAGTATCCTAGACCTCTGGCAGTATGTCAATCCAAAATCTGCCATCAATCCCCCAATGAATTGTTGCAAAAAGCTCATGGACCTTCACAGCAAGTTCTACTGCCTTATCTTGAATTCTTTACACAATTATCTTACACAAGGTGGCTCTTTCCATCAGCATTGGATTAATCTACAGCTTATTTATGCTGATTCTGAGAATGCATATGCTGAAGAAAGATACAAGAATCTTGCAAATATCTTGTGGGATTCAGCAAAGGATGATGTTGCTTTCTATGCGCGGTGAGTTCACACAGCATGATCAACTGCCTGTATTCATACACCTGCTTTGCAAGCCGCATGGAGCGCCTGCATGATACTCACTAAGATCCCTGACAAGATCTTTTGGGCTCTAGCTGAACAAACTGACCTCATTGATATTGAATCTCTTCTACAATTCATGGAGATTAAGGCCTCTGATAGTGACAATATAAAGAACAACTCCAACAATGATGGATCCGCCTTACACACCCAGCAGCCTAGAGGCCGGCTCTTCGAGTTCTTCAATTTGCTTTGTACGAGCGGCTTTGGCGGGTTCATTTTGGGGATTTGAAGGCGTAGATACCGTTTTTCGCTCTGTTTTGCCTGTTTGTATGTCTCTTTGCAGCGTGTAGCATTCACGCTGTTGATGACCCTCCTTGTGGCAGTAATTGCACAAGAGATTAGCTCGATTAGGATTCGGGCTGCGGCTGTACGGGCCGCGCCGTTGTTTATTTCCTCTTGAACCTCTGCCTCTGCCTCGATTGCCACCTCGATTAGCGCCTCGTTGGCCCTGCCGGCCTCTAGGCTGCTGGGTGTGTAAGGCGGATCCATCGTTGTTGGAGTTGTTCTTTATATTGTCGCTATCAGGGGCCTTAATCTCCATGAATTGTAGAAGAGATTCAATATCAACGGGGTGAGTTTGTTCAGCTAGAGCCCAATAGCATAGTCCTCCAATCAATACAGATTATCGTACTATTTCAGTACGGAGTACAACATTTGGAGGATGAGGACGCATTGCTGTCTGATTATATCTAGTTGCCGATTTGAACTTGTTGTTTTTTCTAAGAAGTGGTATCTTTTGGTGAAAGTGTACGTATGTACATCATGCAAGCTTCGCACTTTCGGAATCGAGAAACAAAAACTACATGTAAGGTTAAGAATATCGTTGATTACCCCTTTCTCCTGCCGCCACAACTCCATGCCAGGAGCGAGGAATAACTACCTCATAGGTGAGTGGAGATTTCTTGGAAAACAGTAGACACGAACAAGCACTTAGACAAATGTGTAGGATTGCCAAACTTTCCAAATTTAGAAAGTGATAGGTTGGACTTGGTGAACAGTATTTCCCGATTTGCGATGAACATTTTGGATATTGATGGAGGATCGAAGGCCTGGCATGCATTTATTTTCATAAGCTCTTTGCTAATCAATGGGGTGCGGGAAGTTTTCAGGCAGAATGCTACAGAAATGGGGAATTTATTGTTTCAGACTGAAGTGTCCGTTTTGGTAGCCGTGAAGTCTTCATTGTCTCAAAAAACCGGACACACCACCAGTGGTCCTTCTAAGACCGTTGGAGCTGGTAGTAGGTTTTTTGTGATGGCCGGCTATCCAACTGTCTCGCACGGAACGGCTACTTTTCATTGCCTTAGGCGGTAAACCGTGATGAGCACGGTTTTGGCTGGCAGCAACTCGCGACTTTTCTAGGACGCGAATAGATGTGTCTCCGATCTTGGCATCTTTGGGCTTCTTTTCTACCGTGTCGGAGAAACGAATTTTGGCAGGGTTTTGTACGGCTGGCTGATCTTGTAAATGCCTAGGAGGGGTGGGTGGTCGAACTGACGGCTTAGCGAATAGTATCTCATCGGGAAGAAATTTCGGTAGTGAGGCAGGAATAGTAAAGGAAGATCCAGTTGTTTTTGAGTCTGAGCCTTGTAAAGTGACGGAGCTCTCCGAAAGTACCTCTTCCTGCTTTGACGAGGTTTTTGGCTGGGTTGCTGGTATGGATGGTTGGGAGGGGAGTTTTTGTTTTGCTTGAAGTTTGAGACGCTTCTCATGCTCTTGTCGCTTCTCCCTTTTTACTCTTTCTTGCCTAGGGGTAACACTGTCAATATCAAACCATGCCTACAATGGCAACTGCAATCATACCTTTGTTTGGCTTCTTCTCTTTTACGCTCTGCTTCCTTCAGCTCGTTTAGTTTTTGTGTATTGCTGACAGCTTCTGGCGCTTCATCATCACTCTCCTCCTCGCCTTCTTCCTCCTGCTGCAGAGATTCGGGTGGATCTACGGCTTTATTTTCCGAATCCCGCTGTATGGCATCGAAGGTCGGTAGCGGTTCTTCGCTGCCGAATCGGACGTGGCCTGACGTGGGTTTGGGGCTGCGAATCGGGAGTTTTTGCTCCGGGATTGTCGCCGTTGTGGGCGTGAGTATCGATGATTCCCTGGTTGCCGAGCGGCTTGATATTATTTCGACCGCTTCAAGCACATACCGCTTCTGAGGTACTTGGTTGGACGGTGGAAAGCTGCTCTGAGAATCCGTTTCCTCCTTGCTTTGAGCCCTCCGGCGTTTCGGTGTAGGCTCCAAGACTACTTCTGTTGCCACGGAACTGCTTTTCCTCTTGCCATTGGCATCTGGAGAAGCATTGCGTGATGGCAAGTCGGCTTGTGAAAGGATTGAACGGCGAGTTGCAGTTACCATTGTAGCTTCCGCGCTCTCTGTATCTTGAGTCGCGTCGTTTGAATTGCGAGACGATTCCGAACTCGTAAACAGGCCTCGAGCAGCTGTAACCAGGTGAGCAAACATAATATGAATTATGCACAGCTCCAAGAATTCATTCCTGCGTTTTCAGAGCACCGTCATCTCCACCCGTTGACCGCATTTTCTTCTTGCTTAAAAAATAAAGTTATCTCGGCATATAATTATTCCGGTGGTCATATTTCGCAGTGGGCAATTAAGGTTCCGTCCAAATCAGTACTTTACGGAGTATAGAATTTGTAAGGCAAGATATGAAGGATTGTAGGAGGCAATGAGCTTGAACTTTTATTTTGCTGTAGTTCAGTATATTTATCGTACTTCTTCGATATTCTTGTTGCAAAATGCATACAATACGCCCTTTATCGGGTATGTAGGTAGACATTCACAGTCATCTCTAAGCATCCATCTGTAGCCATACTCCAAAAAATACACCAGACAACACCATTTTTGTCAAATCAATGTCCAAAAGAATACTCCTTGCCATGCAACCCATGATTTAGACAGGAAAACAAGAGAATTTTCAATTCGTCAAGCCTGAGGCGTCCCCGATTAGCTTTCTTTCCTCAGCCTCTTCCATGGCCTGCAGATAATCGTCGTCACCAATATCGCTAACATCTTCCCACATCATTTCAAATTCTTTCATGTCGTTTGGAGGAACGGCCCACATATTCTCCCGTAACCGCTTGTTTCTTTCTCTGTCTTCCTCGATTCTCTGCTCAATTTGCCTCTTATCAACTGTGACACTTCCGGAGGTCGCTATATCACTATCACCCTCCATGAGAGTCGCATCCAGAAAATGCGAGGCGCAGCTTTCACGATCGCGTAGGCAGGCATCAAGTTCGGACACAGTCTCCGTAGAAAGAATTTCCCTCGATTGTAATCCATTCAGCACACGTCGTACGTGTTTGACATTCGCGGCGCCAGAGCCATCGGCCGGTGCAACGGCGTCAACAATCCGCAATATATCACGCTGTATCATCTCAACAAATCCTAAATGATTCTCTTTCGTAGACATTTCACAGAGATGTTCGATAAAATATATTATGTTTGCGCGGCTGTTCATATTATTCTAGGAATCAAAAGTATTAGTCAATCTACTGTAGCATGAGGCATCATAGGCGGAGCAGACCTTTTCCAGTTGCTCAAGGATGCAGGAATGGAGATCCTCTCCCATATCTCGGTATTTGAGCGCATAATTAGCTGCTTTTTGGGACGAAGTAAACGAGGCGCTCATGTGCTGCAGCATAGCAATGAAACGCATGCGGACTTCGAATGGGTCCGCCATCGTAGCAACAACTTGGAAATCATGAAAACAATCTGAGTATCATCGTTAATGTTTGCTCCGCGTGCTGATCATCTCAAGCTGATTGCGAAGGGAGGGAGTAAATGCGAATACGGCGTTCAGCGGGACAATCAAACGAGTTGCTTGACTTTTTTTGCCCCGGTGGAAGGCTGAAGCTTCTTCGGGTGATCAAACCCGCATCCTTGCGCCGCCGAGGGAAAAAAAGAAACATCACCCTGATCTCCTGCACCCATGCTTGTTTCCGCACCCCTTGTCCGCTAGCTGCCGTTTTTACGAATTCATATTTAATCAAATCAATACTGGATATTTGACCACATACATTCGCAGTTATCTTTTCTACGAGACCATTGTGTCTTTCGTGAAAAGATGGAAGGACTAGGACTTGCGCCGAACTCGGCGTCGACTCTTACTGTCCTCGGATGTGGTAAGTATACTGTTCTGCATCTTCATACTAAAATGAGTCATTTTGGAGAGACAAAAATTTACTGACTTGCTTTCTTATTGATTAGGGAATCTTGGAGTTGCAATTCTCTCGGGAATGTTCGCATCGCTGGCCGAAGCGAAGAAGACCGACTCCCGATTTGTCGTCCCCGATTGCGGCACGGCAACTCCCCCTGAGGAGATATCATCCAACCAGATCCCCTCACGCTTCATTGCATGCGTGACACGTCCAGAGTCAGCGCTTCGTATTCAAAGAGCGCTTAAGCAATATCATTCTTCGCTCACAATTCTGCAAAACGATAACATCCGTGGAGTCCAGGAGGCCGATGTCATCATCCTCGGCTGCAAGCCGTTCATGCTCAAACAAGTTCTGGGTGTTCCTGGAATGCGGGTGGCTCTCCAAGGCAAACTACTCATTAGTATCCTGGCAGGAGTCACTGTCGAACAAATCGAAGAGACGCTCTATGGCGCCGGCGATAGCCTAGAGGAAAACAGGTGCCGTATCGTGCGCGCTATGCCCAACACTGCGGCAATTGTCCGAGAATCAATGACCGTTATTGGCGAAAGCTACCCTCCCCTTCCTGCACACTGGGACATCTTAGTCAATTGGATCTTTTCACGAATCGGCCGGGTCGTGACCCTTCCAGCCTCGAAAATGGACGCCAGCACGGCCGTTGCCGGTTCGGGCCCTGCTTTTGCTGCTCTAGTCCTTGAGGCCATCGCTGATGGCGGAGTTGCAATGGGACTTCCCCGAGCCGAAGCTCAGGCCATGGCTGCTCAAGTCTTACGAGGAACAGGTAGCATGGTACAAAATGGAGAGCATCCAGCTCTCGTTCGAGAGAAGGTTTGCACTCCTGGTGGATGTACTATTGGTGGGCTGATGGTCCTTGAAGAAGCTGGCGTCAGAGGTAAAATCTCGAAAGCCATACGAGAGGCTACTGAGATCGCAAGTCGTTTAGGGCAGGCCCAGACTCGTGCCAATGGATCGAAATGAAGCATTTGTACATTTTTATTGACTTTCATTTCATTTAGAGCTTTATACCAGGATGCGATACTTGTAAATATTTGAAAATCATAGACATGAAGGAGGCAATTTCAGGTTTATCGGATGGGCATCGCATTTTTTCTGAGACGATTAAAAAGGTGGATGCGCGTTTTCTATAGTTGTCTATATACAAAGAGTTGCTGTGATTAATTATCTATGGGAACCTTGAACATAAACAAATCATCAAAAATCATAATGAAGGACGCCTCTCAAGATTGAAATCTGTGATATCATCTCCAGAAGTTCTCAGTAAGCCCCGTTCCTCTTCCTCATTGGCTTCTCTCAAAACTCCATCATCGAACCCTTCGTCTCGCCGATTTCTAACACCCTCAAGGATATACCAAATATCCTTTTTAGTAAGAAACCCTTCTAGAATACCCTTGCTGACAAACAAAACATATCTAAGACCCAATCGTTCAAACATGTCTAGAACGATTTGAAATGTCGCACGACTGTTCATAGTGATGGGCGTTTGATCCATCCAAGGCCGGAGATCAAGTGTTTCAAGTGGGTCCGCGAATGGCTGATGTGAGAAATATGCCTGTGTTTCAGGACCTAAATTATTTGAGTTTCGTGACGTTGCGGTTTTTAATGCGTAAGAGAGTTCGTTTCGGGATATATAGCCAAGTAAAACCGGGTTCTCCGTGCCGGAAACCACGGGAAATCCGCGATAAGATGTCGTGTCAAGAAGCGTCGTTAATGATTCGATCGTATGACCGACAGCCGTGAGTAGAGTGAGGTCGTTGACACTAGTCATAATTTGACTAGCGGGAATATCTGGAGGAGGAGTATCATCTTTCTGGTCAAGGAAAGGGTATTCATTGAAATGAATCCAAGATTCATAGATACCCCGTTTCCCGAAAGTGTCGCCGCACCATTTGGACAACATGACCGCAATCATAATTGGTATCACATAACTGAGAGCGCCAGTGAGCTCAAACATGATAACAACGATTGAAACAGTCATCCTTGTAACTCCTCCGAGTGCGGAAGCGGCGCCGATGATCGCATACATCCCTGGTGTGATACAGGGAACATCCGGCTCACACGACGCGAATAGAAGAAATTTGGGATGCGCCTGCTGCCAAACATCGAAAACAATACCCACCGCCCGGCCGTAAAGCGCACCAATGGCCAAGGATGGGAGGATGATACCGGCCGGGATGCTGAGGCCGAAAGTGAAGCTCGCAAGGAGAAATCCCAATGCCGCAGCTGCCAGAAGCAGACCGACGACACTAAGCGAAGACGCACCGGATTTGCAAAGCCCGAACTGGTTATAAGACATCTCCTTACAATCGGCGAATAGAGAATAAACTAGTTCAGATAATTGGGCCCGCATGAAAACATTCGGGAAATTGATAAGAGCAGTGACCAAGGCGACAAGGAGCACCTCAAGTACGGGAAATGAGGCTTGACGGGACTTGCGCCACCTGGCAAATCTCATGTTGAGTTTGATAAAGAATCCACCGTATAGGCCACCCAGTATACCTAGAAAGATAAATGGGAAGATTTCGAAGCGGTGGAAACCTTGCGAATGTTTGACCTGGTAGAGCACGATCTTTCCGGTTCGGAAGGGATCCACGGCATGAAGGGTCACGGCGGCGACCATGGCACATACAAAACTTTGCCACATGGTTTTGTCTGGGAAATAATACGATAGTTGCTAAGATCAATTAGCAAGCACAAACGCACAGAAAGGGGTCGGATAATTACCTCCAAGCTGAATAAGACTCCACCGATAGGAGACCCGAATGCTACTGATATACCTGCAGCAGCGGCAGCGGACAGCACTTCTCGTTTTCTTGCTACATCAAGAGTTAGTATAGTTGGCAGTCAACTCATTCTCCACCTCCCTACCTTCGTTAAGGTTTAAACTGTCCAGGGGCTTCATAATAATGTTTGCGCAACAGCAAGCAACGTGCACAAGAGGCCCTTCTTTTCCAAGCCACATACCCGATGCAACAGAAAGACACTAGAAGCGGCTTGTTAGGCAATTGGTCAAAATGAAGGTGAAGGTTGCGTACCAAACCAAGGGACTTGATCATCAAAGTCCAGCCGCCCATAAACCGTTTGATAACGAAGCCCCCGAGAACAGTCTTGATCTCTGGGATACCGCTGTGTTTGGCATGGATTGCATAGGAAGTAACTAGAAAGCTCGCAACTCCAGCAAACACGATCTTCGCCAGTCAGCGGGTATATCGCTGGGAGTTTGATCAGCACAACTTACGGAGTAGAAATTGAAAAAGAGGTATTCAATAATATAGCCTCCACCTCGAGAGGAAACATTAAGGGCTTTGCTCCACGGAACCCAATGTTTGCACTGCGATAAATCTACCCTATGGTTAGTACTTGAAGCCAAAAGATCTGCCGGTGTCAAACCTTCGTAACCCCAACAACAGAAGCTTCGGTTCAAATAAAACCGTCCTCCCTCTTCGCCAGTTCGACAAAAACCCAGCTTTATATCGCCTAGCCAGTTACTTGCAATATCTATACAAGCCGCCAGAACTCCGACCACAACCCCAGTTATAATTAGGACCACCCAAACATGGCTGGCATCCAGAAGCTGACGAATGTGCCCTAGCAGCCCTTTACCACTGGAGCGTAGGTACCGTATCCTTTGCCGTTCTTTTGTATACTCAAAAATCCAATCGATTGCGGTAAGGTTGTCATATCCTACACGTTTGCCTGGGCCTTCGACATACCAGTCTAGCGGACCGCCGGCTTTGTTTCCCTCAATTCCATTTTGCCTTGATTCTGGAGGACTTGTTGCAGCGATATCATGTAGAGCTTCGTCGTTATCATTTTGAAACTGGGCAGGGCTCGAGGAACTCGAATGCGCCGTGGGGCTTCCGCGGGAGAATGGATTGAAGCGACTGAACCGGGATGGAGCTTTTTGCTTGCGTTTGAAGGATATTCTGCGACATCGTTAGAATCATTGAATGATAACAAGGAATCGGCACGACAAACGGATCGCTTAAGGTCTCTGTAGTATCTGCAGATGTCGGAATTGCGGAACTTGAAGAAGGTGATGGGTTTTCGGAGGTAGAGCCAATCGGCCCGGGCGGATCTAGCCAACTGCCGACTCCCGGTGTATTTATCGACATGGCCCACTACGGACGACGTTGAAGGTATCGAGACGGCCGGCCATTAGGAGCTGGGATTAAGGACTTTGAAATGCTGTCTTGTACTCCGTACTGCGGACCTGTTTGGTGGAGGGTTCCAGGCAGCCAACCAACCCTGGTGAAACCTTGTTCTGATTGGTCAATCTGACCCACCCACGGTAGCGTCTCCTGGACTCTGCAATAAACCTCGCCCTCCGTGCGGAAGTACATACATAAGAAATACAGACCTTCGAGTTTCTTATTCCTGCGAGAAAGCATGGAATTGCGTCCGCCTTCACTCCTGCCGTGAGGTGAGCACTTCATAACTCCCTAATCCGAGAATTTCAAACGCCTTTCTAACATGGCCATAGCAGTTGCAAAGGCCAAGGGGATGTGGGTAGCATGTACTCCGTAAAGGGCTCGAGTATGTCCTCCCGCTGTCATTTCTACTATTTCTTTCACTACTATGAGAAAAGTACTTGATTTCATTGCGGATCTTCAATATCTTTGGCTGAAGGGATCAACGCTTATCCTCGAGGAGAATGAATCCGACTGATCAGCTACTAGCGCATCTGCCGCGAACGGCGCGCATCATGACCTCCAAACCAAAACTGAACTTTGAGGTTCAAAAATTATCCAAACGAATACCTAATATTATGATAAGCAAATGCAAATGATAGAGTATAAGGACCTCATACGCCATAATAAGCTACCTATGTAACTCCATGATGCCGCTAGTCAGGCATTCATAACATAATCAAGAGAGTAATCGGGCGGCGATCTCGAAAAATTCCAGAAAATCATTCTCATAGTTATTTGATTGTACTGTACACCTATATTTTGATAGCTGCTAACTGCTTTTTCAGCTCAGTTTCTGGCGCTTGTGCTTCAATTCACTCTCAGCAGATGGCGCTAGTGTGGTAAATTGAGTGCATTTTAGCAGGCTGCTCGCGGGGAGTATGCCATCCACCGCCACCGTCTTGAAACCCATGGAAGCCAATTCTGCAACTTTAAGCCACAATGTGGCTAGTGGGGGCGGTGAACGCACACCAAGCTTCCTTCACCGCCACGCATCGATTTTAAGTTTCCATGGCATGGCAGAAAAGAGAACCTGAAAAGGAAATTTTTTAACCATCACAATTGATATTATCGCACATTTATCGCGACACTATAATCCCGGTGTCTGCTTTTTCGAAGGTGCGCGCGTCATGATGGAAGGGGAGCCTCGGTCTTCAGGAATTTTAGCCGACCCGCGCATCCTACAACAACTTCCCGATGAATTGGTCGAAATTCTTCGTACCACCACCGAATCAGACGCGCTAACCGAGCTATCTCGAATATCTCTCATACCCAAATATACCACGAAATTGTTTATCTCATTTGAACCTGTTTTTGTCGACGTAACTGCAAGATGGCTTCTCTCGGATTCAGACGTTTGCCCACTCAAGGCCATCAGTGCCTTCTCGAAAATCCTTCCATTGGCCCCCTATCTTCAGCCATTCGCCCGCCAAATTTTTCAGCGCCAGATTGATAACTTACCTACATTACTCGTATCACTGGCCTCTGTGTCTGATGATATGACCTATGAAGCTTCGATTACGCTTCTCTTGTCGCTATTCCGTTTACTCAGTTTTCAGCGGGACATATTCGCGTTAACTCTTTCTCCCGCCCAATTGGATGCATTGCTTTCGCACCCAGACAAAACTGTGAGATATCTGATCGTTCGCGTCTTCTGTCTATATATGCATGCTGCCGATGCTGCCATGCAAGCAATGATCCGGAAATATTGCGGATCGCAACCAATACATGGTGTCTGGGAAGACCAAGTCATTGACTACCAGTTTTTGTCTCTATGGGAAGAACAAAGATGGCGTGACCTTAATTCTCAGCTATCATCTCAGTCCAAAACTCGTGAACACACAATATTCGACGAGTGGATTGAACATTTACCAATCTCGAGTTATACGGCAAATATTGGAGGCGTTTTGGTACCGAAAGTCCGTCAAAACGAATCCACATGCCACAGCTTTTTAGTACGAACACCGACAGTGCTGGAAAACCTCCGCAAAATGGGCCATGCACTACTCTCCTCAGAACCGTTACTCCTCGTGGGCCAACCGGGTGTCGGCAAAACCGCCCTGGTCACACACGCCGCAAATGCAATGGCACAGGCGGCCACCTTGATAACTTTGCATTTAAATGAGCAGACTGATCTAAAAAGTTTGCTTGGGGTGTATTCCACATCTACACGCTCTGGAGGATTTTCCTGGCAACCTGGTTCCTTGACCAGGGCTGCCAGAGAAGGCAGATGGGTGTTGATTGAGGATCTAGATCGTGCGCCTTCGGAGGTCTTAAGTGTTATTTTACCGCTGATTAAAAACCGTGAGCTTGTCATTCCAAGCAGAAAAGAGCGCATCAGCTGTGCGGAAGATTTCAGAATTATTGCGACAATGAGATCAACCATCAATGCGAAAGGTGTTGAGGTGACCACCGCTGGAAACATGCTTGGAAGCAGATTATGGCGCCATATTCCAGTGAGCCCGTTGACATCATTGGAGATCCGCCAAATTATCGAGGAGGAGTTCCCATTGATTACCCTAGCGCGATATGTTGATACATTTCTTGCCATGCATCGCAGGATTACTGAGAGTTTCCGAAAATCGGCTGCGGTTCAGGGCCTCCAAGGCCGTTCTGTTGGTTTGCGTGACTTGATAAAGTTCTGCTCGAGAATTGAGGGTCGTCTCCGGAAAATAGGAGTTATCTCTGGCAGGGAAGCGATCCCGGAACACTTAGATGACGAGATTCTGTTGGACGCAGTGGATTGTTTTGCAGCATACATACCCAACAAAACCTTTCGGTTTACTGTTGCGAGCGTGATCGCCGAGGAACTTCATGTGTCACCACAACGCTTGCGATACTGTTTGACTGAGCGTATACCAGCTTATTCGGATGATCAAGATGGGCTTTCGATTGGTAGAGAGTTTTGCTCGAGTTTAAATCTTCTTAGCGGCCACAAGCCAGGACGATCCGCATCGAAGAGTTCTTTTGCTTCAACAAAGGCTTCCTTGAAAACAATGGAACAGGTTGCTGCGGCTATTCAAATGGCAGAGCCGGTGTTGTTAGTCGGTGAGACCGGAATTGGGAAAACTGCTGTTATTCAACGACTGGCAGCTTTACTCAATCAACGTATTACCGTTGTGAATCTCTCTCAGCAGAGCGAAACAACCGACTTAATCGGCGGGTACAAACCGGTTAACCTTCGGTCTATTGCCGTTCCCCTTGTTGACAGGTTCAATTCCTTATTTGATGCCACATTTTCTACCAAGAAAAATGCAAAATTCTTATTATCCGTTTCGAAAAGTGTTACCACTGCGAATTGGACCCGACTACTCAATATTCTGAACGAAGCTGTCAAAATGGCTTCTGGATTGTTTAAAGAGCCCAAGTCAATGAAAGCGCCGGACGCTGATACCATGTCGGAACAACCCACTAAAAAGCGAAAGGTCGATATATCCAGACTAGGTCCATTAAAGCAACGGTGGCAGTCATTTGCCAGAGACTTGGCGGAATTCGAAACTCATGTTTCCCGTGGAGATACCAAGGTTTCGTTTGCCTTTGTTCAAGGAAAGATTGTCAAGGCCTTAAGAGACGGCGAATGGGTATTGTTGGACGAAATAAATCTTGCTTCACCTGAGACTCTCGAAAACATCTCTGGTCTGCTCCAATTTGGTCGCGACGGTGGACCATCTGTACTTCTTTCGGAGGCCGGTGAGGTTGATTCCGTTCAAGGACACCCTGATTTCCGCCTCTTTGCTGCAATGAACCCCGCGACGGATGCTGGTAAGCGCGACCTTGCGCCAGGGCTGAGAGCGAGGTTTACAGAGCTGTATGTCGAGTCACCTGATGGAGATCTAGATGACTTGCTGGCTCTCATCAAGACCTACCTGGGGTCATTGGTGCACCGAGATCAGACCGCTGCGGCAGCTCTAGCTAATCTTTACCTCGATATCAAGAAGCTGAACTCTGAGAACAAGTTGACCGATGGGGCGGGCCAGAAACCCCATTTCAGCGTTCGTACGCTTGTTCGCACATTGTTTTATGTAATAGAGCAGGCTCATGTCTACGGCATCCGGCGAGCTATTTATGAAGGCTTTTGCATGAGCTTCCTTACGCTTTTAGGAAAAGATTCAGAACGTCTTGTTGGCCCCTACATAGACAAGCATCTTTTTGCTAAACATGGGAATGCCAGGTCCATGCTTTCGCAAACTCCGAAAGAACCTGGTGATGGAGCGCTTCATGTTCAGTTCAAACACTATTGGATGCGTAAGGGAAAATTTGAGCCGGAACCACAGCCGCATTATATTTTAACACCATTTATTGAAAGGAATTTGATGAACCTAGTCAGAGCTTGCTCCACGCGTCGATTTCCAATTCTTTTACAGGGACCAACTTCCTCCGGGAAAACAAGCATGGTCGAATATCTAGCGAAAATATCCGGAAATAAGTTTGTTAGGATCAATAACCACGAGCACACCGATCTTCAAGAATATTTAGGATCTTATGTCTCCGGAGAGGATGGCAGTCTAAGGTACCAGGAAGGTGTACTTGTTGAAGCTCTGAGAAATGGGTACTGGATCGTTCTGGATGAGTTGAATCTTGCTCCAACGGACGTCCTAGAAGCGTTGAATAGACTGCTTGACGACAATCGCGAATTATTTCTACCGGAAACGCAGGAAGTTGTGCATCCGCATCCTGACTTCATGCTCTTCGCCACTCAAAATCCCGCTGGTCTTTACGGCGGCCGGAAAATTCTCTCCCGTGCTTTTAGGAATCGATTTCTCGAGCTTCATTTTGATGACATCCCAGAGGATGAGCTGGAATTTATTCTCAAGGAGAGGTCCCAAATTGCACCATCTTTCTGCACGAGAATAGTAGCCGTGTATCGCCAACTATCGATCTTGCGTCAATCGAGCAGGCTCTTTGAGCAACGAAATAGTTTTGCAACGCTACGTGATCTATTCAGATGGGCAATGCGTCGTGCCGATGATCGTGAACAACTTGCTATCAACGGTTTCATGTTACTTGCCGAGCGTGTTAGGAACCCCGAAGAGCGAAAGGCCGTGAAGACCGTAATCGAAAAAGTCATGGGTGTCCAGATTGATGAAGAATCCGTATATGGCCCCCGTAGCCTGGAATCACGTTTTCATCAGTTATCAACAAGCGGACCTCGCGGCATCGTCTGGACTCGAGCGATGAGAAGACTCTTCCTTCTTGTTTCCACTGCCATTGAACATAATGAGCCTGTCCTTCTGGTGGGTGAAACTGGTTGCGGCAAGACCCAGCTTTGTCAGGCCGTAGCCGAAGCTTATGGGAAGCAACTTCTCATTCTCAACGCCCATGTTAACCTCGAGACCGGTGATCTAATTGGCGCTCAAAGACCTTTAAGAAATAGGAGCCAGATAAAACAAGAGCTGGTCAATGATGTGACGTCCGTTTTACGGGAGTCAAACGCTATGCCAAATATCGAGGAGCCAGCAATAGAGGATTTGATTAGTGCGTTTAACTCCTTAGATTCGGCTCAACTAGGCAATTGCAGTGAGACTATCATTCGCCAGATCCGTCATAATATTACGAGAAGTAATGCTTTGTTCGAATGGTCCGATGGTATCCTCGTCTCGGCTATGAAAAGCGGCCAACACTTTCTGCTTGATGAGCTATCACTTGCGGATGATTCCGTTCTCGAGCGCTTGAACAGTGTTCTAGAGCCTCACAGGTCTCTACTTCTCGCAGAAAAGGGGCCTATCGACCCCCTAGTCACTGCGGCCCCCGGATTCCAGTTCCTTGCTACTATGAACCCTGGTGGCGATTATGGTAAACGAGAACTATCCGCCGCCCTGAGAAACCGGCTTACAGAAATCTGGGTACCACAGTTATCTGAGGCAGATGACATCCTCCCTATATTACAGGCAAAACTCGTGCAGCACTTACAGGGCGTCGCCGAGCCTATGATGGATTTTGCGAAGTGGTTCAAGGAAAAGCACCAAGGTTCAACTTCATCGTCGGTCTCAGTTCGCGACTTACTTGCCTGGGTCGATTTTGTAAACAATTGCAAAGAACTCGATCCAGGCTCAGCAGTGGTACATGGAGCATGCTTGGTATACGTTGATTCTCTTGGAGCCAATCCTTCTGCTATTCTGGCTTCCGCTGCCAGTGAACTGAACAATGACCGTCGAGACTGCCTGGTGATGCTCAGCAAACTATTCTCGATTGATGCCGTATCGATTTACTTCCAAGAAAGTCATCTCCGTATCGATGAAAAAGAAGTTGTAATTGGGCCATTCAGTCTTGCCGTCAACTCCAATTCTCAACCCGACCATACCTTCGCCCTGGACGCTCCGACCACATTATCAAATACCCTTCGAGTTGCCAGAGGGCTTCAATCAACCAAGCCGATTCTCCTTGAGGGCAGTCCCGGAGTTGGGAAAACTACTTTGGTCGCTGCATTAGCCCGACTGCTTGGAAAGCCTCTTACTCGAATTAATCTTTCAGAGCAAACAGACTTGACCGATCTATTCGGATCTGATGTTCCCGTTGAAGGCGCTGAAATTGGAAATTTTGCATGGAGTGACGCGCCATTCTTACGAGCATTACAGAAAGGAGAATGGGTGCTCCTTGACGAAATGAATCTTGCATCCCAATCTGTGCTTGAAGGGCTGAATTCTTGTCTTGACCATCGTCAGCAGGTTTATATCACCGAACTCGACCGGACGTTCAAAAGACATCCCAACTTTGTTCTCTTTGCGACACAAAATCCGCACCACCAAGGTGGTGGCAGAAAGGGCCTTCCGGCGTCATTTGTGAACCGATTTACAGTTGTTTTTGCTGATTCGTTTACTACAGGCGATTTGAAACTGATTTGCAAACGGCTCTCTAATATAGTTCCACCGGAACAGGCCGAGCAACTTGTTCAATTTGTCTCAGATTTAAACACTCATCTGTTTAAAGATCGTCGCTTAGGCGCGATCGGAGGGCCATGGGAAGTGAACCTCCGTGACTTGTCCCGCTGGTTAACGTTATTGAACCCGTACAGATCAGGGTTTGATCCTTCTCAGTTTCTTGATATAATCATAAAGCAGCGGTTTCGCACGCAAGATGACAGACTGTTCGTCTCAAAGCTTTACGAAAAGGTCTTTGGATTGGCTCCCAGCCCAAAAGGTTACTTCCACAATCTAGGCGCAGATGCCTACTATTTGGGGCTAGGGGTGCTTTTGCGTGATACGATACTTCAGCATACCGCTGGTGGCCAGACAATTGTCCCTCAAGATCTATCTATTTTCGAATCACTCGCTCTTTGTGTGCAGAATAGGTGGCCAAGTCTACTAGTTGGGCCATCTGGGTGTGGAAAGTCTACGGTTTTGCAAAAGCTAGCTGCGTTCAGCGGCGCTAGGCTCATAGAGATAGCCCTAAATGCCGATACTGACGCTATGGATCTTATCGGCGGTTTCGAACAGCGGGACAACTTTCGTCAGCTAACTATGCTGGTCGATGAACTGACGGATCTCCTGCAATATTATATAGTCTTACACTTCTCCTCTGCGCAGCACACGGGTGTCGGTGAGGGACTGATCAAGCTATACGGATTAGTCAATAATTTTCCGCTGCAGCTTGATCAAATTTCCAGGTCTCTTGATGTCATCTCCGCTCGCCACAAAGACGAACGGTTTCAACAACTTAGAGGGCGGTGTGTTCAGATCTTGGAGACTAATGATGACAATTCTGTTGGATTTGAATGGACAGCTGGTCTTTTGATACATGCGATTCAACGGGGCGATTGGGTTGTATTAGATAATGCTAACCTCTGCAATCCAACTGTGCTCGATAGATTAAATTCGCTGATGGAACCGGACGGCTGCCTCATCATCAACGAACAACGAACTCCTGATGGCGCTGCCCAAGTTATCAAGCCCCACCCCAAATTCCGTCTGTTCCTGACAATGGATCCAAAATACGGCGAACTGTCTCGTGCTATGCGCAACCGATCCGTTGAAATATGCTTTTTGGCCGATAAGGTTACCGTTCCCCCTGAGCCTATCATCTATGGCTGTGACTCCGAAATTTACCGACTTCGAAATTGCAATATTGGCAGTAATGGGAGAAAGGACATCAATGATATTCAGATTGAAATAGCGGTGGACCACCTTTCACCGATTGATATCGCCAGAATCAACGAGTCGCTAGTTTCTAAACCCAATTTATGGCCCAGCGGAGGCCAAATGACCATCGAATTTCTACTATCAGTCCTTTCTCGTTACTCTAATCTGCTCAAAGATCACTCTCTTGTTGGCTGGTCGAAAGACGCAATTTTAGACGAAGCAAATGCGGCAAATATGTTCCTTGATCAGGGGCAGCCAATCGAGGTAAGATTCTTGAACAAGTTGGTATGTCTACCTACGGCTAACCGTTCTGATTAGCCTGTGCATCCTCTGATAAACGAGATACGCCAACTTAAGTCGCCAACTGGGCCAAGCGAGTCTTTTCTGCTACGCCTGTCAAAACTCCAAGAGATTCAACTTGAAACTGCCCGTTTGTGTCAAGAGTTATGCCGAATTCAACATCTAGCGAGAGGGAAAAGATCTTTGGAGATGAATCGACTCGAGAGGTCCATGACGTCGAATTCCGTCATATCCCATAGGAAGGATTCTACCTCGCATCTTGCTGATTTTCTAATCTCTTCCTGTCAACTACTAACAGAGCAGTGCAGAGACTTGGATTCTATGCTTTCTGATGGTAGTGGTATCAACATCTCGACCGCAATCCTACAATTCTGCCGAGACATCCTCCGTTTTGCCTTGCGACCGGATTTTGAGGATGCGATCTTTTTGACCTTCATAGAGTCTGGAAGGCAAATTTTGAGGCACTTCCGACAAGATCATATACCATTCTTCAAATCTTGGTCACAAGCGTTAGAGTCCTTCCAGGCAACCTGGTCCCTGAATACTGGGCAGAGCATGCAGCGATTATGGGATAATTGGAGACCTGCGACGGTATCCGAATCTGCACGTCTCAGCCAGTTAATAGAACTAGAACACCTATGCTTGCGCTTTGACGGGATGGTTCAGGCGACTAATGTAGATCTCGCCCAGCTCAGCCAAATAAGCAATTCTTTAGCCCGAGCACAAACTTCGTTGTTACTCGGTGCTGATGCCAGACAACTAATAACGGTATGAATTTATTTTTCCTGATAGGTTCGACTTCTAGACTAACCGCGCATTGGAAAGGAGCTTACTCACACCATTGAATATTTGGCGGAAAAAATTGGCCATCCCAGCGTTTGTGGAAAGGCGTATTTTGCTTCTGAATTTGAAGCCCTCTGCCAATATTATGACTTGACCAGTGCGCACGAAACACAAAGCCCTCTTCTTGGAATGATGCAATTGCTTGCGGGTCGGCCCTCGAAACCCCCTAATTTTTCGCCGATTGACAATATGGTCCCTCGTCTTCTATCAGATATGTCTCGGTTTTCTGGTTCTCATGATACCTCGATCGATGCCTTTGCTCTGAGGGGCAATTTCTCACTCTCCCTTATTCGAAAAATCCATAATATTGGAGATGTTCCACTAGGTCGAATGAAATTCCTTTATACCGAAATCGAAGTTCTCACGAAAGCAATAGCTTCAACCTCGGGTCACATCGTGCAAAATCAATTTGCTGCTCTCGGCAAACATATTCGGAACGTGATCAAGGGTTATCTTGTAAGCCACCAAGACTTGATCATTCCAACTTCATTTAAGGAGATCAACTGCCCTTTATGGCCCGCAACGGCGGAGAATAGAACAATAGGACTATGCGATCCTTCCGAAAATGCTTCAAACCCCGATTTTAGTGCCTTTGTCACAAAAATGCTTTCTCCCTGCCTCGCAGATCTTTCGCAACACCAGCCAGGGCTGAGTTCGTCGCTGAATTATGGAAGAGTACTAGTACGGCTGGCCATGACTCTGCTCCGAAGCTTCATACCCGATCGGCCCTATGATCCCTCATTGTCAATTGCCGTAGAAACTGAGAGGCATTCAAGTCGAATGTTTGAAGGGAACCGAAAACTAAGTGCTTTGAAATCCTTTGAGGCCCACTATTCTGGTCGGGAAACTAACTTACGAATTCGTGCTCTGGAAGATGAATTGCGCAAACTAGGGCCGGGGCCATCACAGCCACCTATAACCAGACCAAAACCATCACAGTTGAACATTTTGCAAGGAGAACTTATGAACATCGTGAACTCAATTTTTTCAAAGAGCGCTGAGGATATTCTCCTCCATTGCGAAGGTGGCATGGATGATCCAGGGACTCGTCTGCTTCAGCAAAACATTCGGCGACTATGCGACCGCCTATCAGAACAGTATCGCGCCTACGACGATCTGACCATACTAATAATCCATTTTCTTCACCTTCTCGGACTTGGAATAAACCTTGTCCAGTCCAGTCATCGCATTCCGACCGACCAACAAAAGCTTCTAGACTACTTTGGCCAGATTACCCCATTTATTGGAAATTCGTCAATGACAGCCTCCCAGCTTCAGCCCAATGACTCTTCTCGCTCCCTTCAGCAGAGGCCGGAAGTAGATTTGTACCGCTTATCAGTTATTTCCAATTCTCAAAACATCGATGCTGAGACCCTACAGGGTTCCCAGCACCGTGAGATCCTCCGCGACTGCCTGCAGAGGCTTTTTGAACAGTGGAAAGAACAGCTAGTTTCTGAGCAAGCAAAGGAAGCCGAAAAATCAGCCCTGTTTCGTTATAGGGGCTCAGCTGAGGATGAGTCTGCTGCGGATACTGACGAAATGCTGCACATGTTTCCTACGTTTGATGAAGGGCTGGAAGATTCTGGCGCCACTAGCACCGGGTTCGAAAGTAAAAACATCACCTCCGCCGTCTCTAAAGTCCTCAAAGAGTTATTTCGTGGTGATGATAAGGAGTCTAGGCTAAAGAAATTGATCCGCCATGCGCTACAGCTCATGGGCCCTCTTGTAGTAGAAAATACTACAACAGTCATCCCCTCTGGCCCAAAATGTCATCTCTCAGCGGTGCTGCTTTCATTAGAGGAAGAGCAAAGCTCACTATCGAACCCTCTTTACAACTTTTATACTGATCCAAATCTCCGGGAAGTAGAACAACTTGCCGATCTTGTGGAAAAGATTCGCCTCCGATTCGTTGAGATTCAAAAATCATGGCCTGAACATGCAACTCTGGCGGATGTTATAACGTGCTGCTCTGAAATTTATCAATTCAAACATCGGGAGCCGATTGCTAAATTCCTGACCAAGGCAGAAAAATTGCATGGATACGTTTATGAATGGCAAAGTGTGGCCAGTAGAGAATTTTCTGCTACTGAGGTTTATAATCAGCTCACAGCCCTCTTAATAACTTGGCGTCGCCTTGAGTTATCAACGTGGGCTCGTTTATTAGACTTGGAGAAGGAAAGATGCGAAGAGGATGCTGGTGGATGGTGGTTTGTTACATACGAAGTCATGATTGCATCGCCCTTACAAATGATTCATGATAATCAAGAATTGACAGCACACGTTCGGGAACTATTGACAATCCTAGAAAAGTTTTTGGGCTCCGTTTCAATTGGACAGTACCGGTCGAGGCTACAGCTTGTGGAAAGGTTCAACTCCCTGCTACAGTTGTATGCTGAAGATTTCCCTTCGCTCTCCCAGGTAGTCTCTGGTGTTAGCAATCTGATCGATCACTATAGCCCCTTTGTGCCCATTTTCGAGGAACGGCTGACAAAGGGGCGCAAAACATTGGAAAAGGGTATCCAACAAGAAGTGCTTCTTACAAGCTGGAAAGATACTAACATCACTGCGCTCCGAGAGAGTGCCCGCCGATCGCATCATAAGCTGTTCAAGGTCGTTCGCAAATATCGAGCTCTCTTGGGCCAGCCCTCAGATGGTGTTATCGCCGGTGGCCTTCCTCCTTTGGCCTCTAGCTTACAACCTGTTGCACAATACCCCCAACAGTCCCAACACGGCTCCGAAATGATTTTGTCCGCTGCCTTAGATATTTGCCGTCAATCCGGTTTGAATTGGGAATCAAAACCTGCAAGATTCAGGGAACCAATCGGGGCCGCCAAGAGCATGTGTTCTCTATACGAAAGCAGCTTTAGTGGTCTCAACCTTGTAAGGGAATTGGACGACTTTTCCTCTGACATTGTTCACAGTATCGACGATTTTAGAAAGAGAACGCCACAAACATTTTCTGAGGAAAACAAAGACGAGTTGCAGCATCTGAAGGTTCAAAAGAGACGATTCTATGCTGAAAAGCTACGCGAACTTCGACATATGGGGATCCGTTCTAACCTTGGAACCGACATTTTAGAACGGCAAAGCTCTACTGCTTCAATATTAGCAGCAACTTCGAATATATCAACCTCTGAGCAGTTTCAGCATATCGACAGCGCAACTTCTTACTTCCACCGGCTTCTCGATTTGATGCCGAAGGTCCGACAGGCGGGCCGGGAGTACTCGGAAGACCTGAGTAATGTCGAGGCAGGAAGGAGTGCCGGTTTTGTGGAAGGGCTACTCCAGCGGATTCTGAAAGAAAGATCTGTCATCAATCCATTACTGAAAGCTTTCAGTTGTCTTCAATCCCTTTTTCAAGAGATGGACAATTTTTCGTGTCTAGGTGACGACGAGTTGAGCATCAACAGCGCCATGGCTAATGATCGCAAAAATCTGCTGGCCTCAATCAGGTGGTTATCTGTGATTATCGGGTTATGCAAAACCGTTCTGAATACTCATGCCAAACATTCAGGAGCCGACTTGACGCAAGTACATAAAGAGCTGGATTCGATGAAAGTGCGGCTCGAGAATTCAAATACCGCGCTACAGAACCTTAGAAACCTCCCTCAGGGATTGTCGTCGGCTTCTCATGATACTCAGCTGCTAGTGGCACACAATCTTATTCGAGAAATTAACGGAGCTGTGCAGCGGCTGTGCGAACACAATCCTAGTGTAGCGTTCGCCTTGGATAATATTATACCCTGGACAAAGGCTACATCTCCTGGCAACACCGCATCGACCACCGATGTGGCGGCACCAATTCCTCTCAAAGAATTCGATAATTTGCTTCAGTCAGCAGCCGACAAGATTTTTGTATCGCTTCAACGGATCAGCAAAGTCCTCTTGGACTTACCAGAATCTACTGAGCACAGTGGGTGGTTGTCTGAATCTGAAAGTGTCCTTCGTAGGGCACTTGGCGAACTACATATGGACAACATTATAAATGGCATCACTTTGGTGCTGCACAAGATACAACATATCGCTTCTACAACCTCTGGAAGTCTTAAAGCGGCGGCTGCTGTTACATCAATCATTCTCCCTATTCTCAATCAGTACAGATCTATCTGTCATGATTTGATGCACCGATACATATCTTTGCACAGAGAGGAGTGTAAGATGGGCTATCTACTCTCTAGCTCATTCGTTCGCATTGCGTCTGACGGGTTCTGTGGCCCAAGAGAATCATCCGGTGAACAGGGCGCAGATGCAAAACTTGAAAGCGGCACGGGACTCGGCGACGGTGAAGGTGCTGAGGACATAAGCAAAGACGTGCAAGATGACGAGGACCTTTCCGAGTTAGCACAACAACAGCCGGAGCAGAATGGGGAAAAAGAGGACATGGAAGCAGCGGAAGACGCAGTGAATATGGATCACGAAGATCTTGAAGCGGAAGCCACCGAGTCAGGGCAAAAAGAGACGGATGAAAACGGTGGCGAGGCGGAATCAGAACATGATAATGTGGATGAAGAAGTTGGAAGTGTCGATGATTGGGACCAAGAAGCGGTGGACGAAAAGCTCTGGGATGGGGAAAATAACCCAGACCAAAAAGATACCGAGAACGAAGCAGGCCAGGGATCGACCGATAAAGACGAAGAAGCGGCAGCGCATCAGAACAAAAATGAGGAAACAAAAGAAGGGCCTGAAGGAGAAGCTCCAAACGCTGATGAAGCTCCCGAGGAACCCGACGATGAAGCGGAAGCTGTCGGCCGTGAAGATATGGGAGTGACCGAGCCAACTCTAAAGGAAGAGGAAGTCTTGGACTTACCAGACGACATGGAACTTGACGATCAGGAGAAAGGAGGCCTTTCAGACTTGGATGATGGTCTTGATGAAGACCTCCCGGATAATATGTCAGTGGAGGAAAATGAGCCTGAGCCTGAGCCTGAAGAAAATATGCAGGACTCAGTGGATATCCCTCAAGAGGAAGAAGCTAAGGGTGATGCTTTGGACGACCAGTCGATGCAGGAGGATAACCCAGCGGAAAACCCTTCCGAATCGGAAACCCAACCTGAGGCACCTAATCCAAACGACCGTTCTACGGGTGAACCAGAAAACAATCAAGAACAACCCGAAGTCGCTCCTAGTGAAGCAGTATCTGCGGGGCTTGATCAGCAACAAAACGAAGACAAGGGTGATTCGGGTGAAGCTGTCGCTGAACAAATATCGAACGAACAAGCCGATAACCGTGAAAATCTAGCAAGCGCTGCTGAAGGCGGCGAGGACGGTAAAGCCTCGGGCACACAAGCAGGCGGCAAGGCCGAAGATGCCGTTGAAGACCGACAGACTGAAGCATTCAAAAAATTAGGCGATATCCTGGAACAATGGCATCGATCCCAGCGCAAGATCAAAGAAGCACCACAGGATACTGAAGTTGAGCATCAAAATCGAAATGGTGATATGGAGGAGGTAGATTTTGAACATCTAGCCAATGACGACGATCTCGCGGATACCCAGGCTCTTGGCCAAGCGGACGAAGAACAAGTGACGAGTATCGATCAAAATAAGGGTATCGAATCAAACAATCCCCCTGGGGATGCTGAGATCCTTCCAGATGCCGACGATCTCGAACCGCCAGAGCAAGGAGGTTCCACTCTGGAAGATTTAATGGAACTCGATCAACCGACCGGCCAAGAAGAACAGAAAGCAAATCTACCCCTTTCCATTATCAACACTCAAGGCGAAAATATGTCATATGAGGCTGACGGACAACCGGAAATGCAGGAAAATGTGGAAGATATGGATCGCCATCTGTCTGCCATTAATCTAACGACTGATCTTCCTCCGTTAACTTCGCCCGATGAAGCGAGAAGACTCTGGTCCCACTACGAATCGATCACCCACGATCTCGCATTATCCTTGACAGAGCAACTGCGACTAATTCTTGCTCCAACCATGGCAACAAAACTTCGTGGTGATTTCAGGACAGGGAAGAGACTCAACATCAAACGAATTATTCCCTACATCGCCTCTCAGTACAAACGAGACAAAATCTGGATGCGCCGCTCAGTGCCATCAAAGAGAAACTACCAAATTATGCTTGCTGTTGATGATAGTAAGTCGATGTTGGAAAGCGCTAGCGGTCAACTTGCATTCGAAACTCTTGCGCTTGTGTCTAGGAGTCTTAGTATGCTAGAAGCAGGTGACCTATGTGTTGTCAGCTTTGGAAACGAGGACCATATCCGTGTTGCCCATGAGTTTGGTAAACCCTTCTCTTCTGAAACGGGAACCCAGGTCTTTCAGCAGTTCAGTTTCAAGCAAACAGGCACAAATATGAAACGCCTTGTTCAACAATCAATGACACTCTTCCGTGATGCAAGGGCTAGACGATCATCGAACAACAACGATCTGTGGCAGCTTCAATTGATCATTTCAGATGGTATCTGTGAAGACCATGATGACATCCGGCGGCTTCTTAGACAAGCCCAGGAGGAGCGGATAATGATTGTTTTTGTCGTTGTCGATGCGACTAAAGAGGAAAGTGGCTCTATTATGAATCTTACTCAGGCGACGTTTGAGGCCGACGATTCAGGAATTGGAGGGGGTAAATGGAAAATGAAGAGGTATCTTGAGGGATTTCCGTTCCCATATTACTTAATAGTTAGGAATGTGCAGGAGCTACCGTCGGTTTTGTCATTGGCGTTGAAACAGTGGTTTTCTGAAGTGGTTGAGGTAACAGCATAGAAAGCATTAGACATTAGAGGCTATGATTGTGTTTCAATATTTGATTTTTTAAGGAGTCAGTGGGTCTGGATATCAAAAAGGTGTTTTTTTTTTTGGCAAATGAGGTTTTTCTAGGGCGTTAACATGAAATATTTGTTTATCAGCGAAAATGACGAATTTAGCCATTGAGTCCAAATTGTATAATATTGATTTCTTTTTGTCTTTACTACTGGTCCATTGAACTCGGTAGGCTCCTCCGTACGCGTGTAAATACCAATTTAGAAAGGCTCAAAAGATTATGAAGCCGTGAGATTGATAAGATAAGATAAGATTAAGTTAGCTCCAGATATAAAGTTAGATAACGAACCTAAACGACGAGAGATCAATTCGAGCAACCAGATTCGCCGGCCCGATACGGCAACCACGGCAAAACTCTTCTACTCGGTCTTCATAACAACGCACTTCAAGGCCACTTTGAGCGATGGCCAATGATGAACGTGAATGGCAGTCAGAGTCTTTCGCATCAATAATATCAGAGCCTTTGAAGCAGGAGATTTAAAAGTTTAAGATTAAAGGAAGGAATCTGATCCATTTCCTCGGTGAGTGACTAAAGGAAGTAAGTAGATCTCAATGGAGCATGGTTGTCCTAACAATCGTTAAGAATGTGGCTTTGGGTGTGATAATAAGCATTCAAACAGACAATACGGGATGTACAGTATGCTTTTAGTCGTTTGGGTTTTGTCATTCTAAAATCCAGGGGTTAGGATATTTTACAGATAGTATTGTATGTAAATAGCAACTTTAGTTACGGGTATCTCAAACAATATTTGAACAAAATTTACCACCCATATCTATTCCCTGCTTCTTGTCGATTCCTCTTTCCAGAAGCAAAACTCTCCTCCAGGGCATCCCGCTGGTTGCTCACGGCATTCACAAGTTGTTGCAAATTATGCTTGCCAGGTGCAATTGATCGGACAGGATTGTTGTTCTGAGCCGCAAGCTCCTGTTCAGACATTGAGGCAAGGAATGCCGAGTTTGATTCGTACTCTTTGTCAGTATTAAACGTCAAAATTCTGGCATCAACCGCGGACGCATTGCCTTTACGACCCATAAGCTGTCGCATTTCAGAGCGGGATAGATTAAGATCCTTTGCGATGTTCTCTAGAGAGTTTGATTGTGAATTTGTTGTGACAGTATTTGTCCGTTCTGCCAGTTCTTCGGGCGGTACTGGTTGTGATTCCAAGGGAAGCTCGGAGGATGGCATATGGATCAGTGGTTCGTATGTGGATTTGGTCAAAGGAGGCACAGCTTTCAGCGGTGTGGATTCCGTGTTAGAGAGCCCGAATAGACTCAATTTCTTCTTCGGCTCTTGTTTATCAATTATGTCCTTGGTGTGTGAGCTAGGTGAGGCCAGTGGGTGTGGCGAGCTCTGGCTTGTTTCTTGACTAATGGAGGGGTGCGAAGATGGTTTCGGCTTCTTCTTCATGTTTCGTGCAACCGATAGAGGTTTGAACATCATTGGATTTCCCTTCTTTTCTACCACCTCATGGTCGTTCCGTGAGGGTAAAGGTTCGGGCAGACAGAGGTCTTGGTTATCTACCCCGATATTATCGTCCGATGCTTCGGTGCCGGACTCTCTCACGAATCCTGGAGTAGCGCTTGTTTTGAGACTAAAGACTTTTCGAGTATTTTGTGAAGGTGATTTCGCAGCACTTTTGTCTTGAGCTTTGCGCTTCGGTGCTGGGAGCATGGAGTTAAATCCAGCGAAAGAACCGCCTCCGGCTATCCTGGGCCGTTTTCGGGCAGGACCCTCTTCCGCTCCTATATCTCCAGCCTCTTCACTAGTCTTATTTTGAGTGGAAAGATTGACCACGATCTTGCGGGGGTTGCTGCGATCGACGAGCGGCTGGAATGACGCCAGTTTAGAAGTTGGGTTGCTCGGTGTGTCTCGAGACGTAACCGTCCGCTTTGGAGATTCAGCGTCAGAGGCTTCAGAGTCTGAGTAAGTGACCAGCTCCATGGTGTACGTGAAGAAGAATAATGGTCTAGCAATCAGCGTGAATCGCGGTCAAGCATTTCCGCTGCCCAACTCCTTTGATCAAAAGCTCAATTGTTGCCACACCTATTATGAAGCAAACAGAGCAAACATAAATTACTTTCACGTGATACTTTCCTTGGCACTCATATTGGTAGCTTCCAATCCAACCGATCCCATCTGTCATCGTCAAGTGAATACCTTAGGTAGTATTACATATGGGTGGCAGACCAGACGCTACATTCAACGGATCAACACTATGAAGATAAGCAACCTCTTCATTGTTCAAGTTCAAAATGAACTCACCAGATGGTGGAACGCGCAAACACCCATTTTCCAACGATGACGTTGAGGGCCACCATGCAGCATCCAACGACGCTTATGACCCTGGACGCTCAAGCAGATTTCGACTGAAGAGCAGGTCATCGGGCAAACGGAAACGTGAACAGAAAGGAGGCTCGTCCCCGCCGTCGCATCGACACCACCACCGCCACCGTCACTCGAAACGGCACAGGTCTTCCCGTTACGAGGAGGAAAGGACTAGTCCTCCGCTATCACCAAACACTGCGTTTCGAGAATCTCTTTTCGACGCATTAGCTGACGATGAAGGGGCAGCTTACTGGGAAGGTGTATATGGTCAGCCTATTCACATTTATCCTCGCCCAGAACAAGAAGATACACGAGGAGAACTGGAAAGAATGACGGATGAAGAATATGCCGCATATGTTCGTAAGAATATGTGGGAGAGAACTCATCAAGCTACTCTAGAAGAAAGGGAACGTCGTCGGCAGGTTCGAGAAGCCGAACGAGCAGCCGATCGGGCCAGACGAAGGCGTAATGCATACTCGACTCCGGAGTTCAACAGCACCGACTTCCACGATTTAATTGATGAGGCGCTACGCCGTGGAGACCAACGAAAGACCGAGAAAAAGAACATGGACATGTGGGCGGATACTTGGAAGAAATATTTGGAAAGCTGGGTAAAACTTGATGCCAGCGCAAAAGAGGCTGCAGCATCCCATGATGCCGAGTCAGGGTCCAACAGCACTTCCTCACTACAGCTTCGAAATCTCATAGTGTGGCCCGTTCTCTCCGGTAAACGGAAAGATGTTACGCTGAAAGCTGTGGAGGAATTCTTCCGCAATGCACCGTTTGGTCTTAAAGCGCGACCCTTGGAAGTTTCCATCCATCAAGAGGCAATCTTCGGAACCTATAATTATCCTGATTTGAGTACCGCATTGAAACTCGAACGAGTGAGGTGGCATCCCGATAAAATCAAATATAGATACGGCGTCCTAGGCATGGAGGATAAGGTTGAGAAAAGCGTCACGGAAGTTTTTCAGATCTTAGATCGCATTTGGATTGAAGAAAGGGAAAAATCCCAATAACCTGAGCTGCAACTCAATTGGTAGTCCTTTGGACAGCTTATTTTTACATGGAAGGTTGGGTCCCACCATTTCCGGCTTGCGTGACCCTGGAATTTTTAAAGTAGTTCGGAGTATTATCATGTAATTATAGGGGTGCTTTTACCTACAGAGAACGCTTTCAAAATTATCAACTTTTTTTCATTCATTGATCATCCAAAATCTTGCCATCAACTGAAGACGCGGAGACGAGGTCTTAAGATACAAAATGGGTCAGAGCAAACCAGAAATGGTATACAGGAACGCTAATGAGGATGGGTATTAACCAGACCTAGCGAGAAACGCCACGAAGACCAAATTGAATCCGAAACTCAGAATCTCGAGCCGCGTATTTTGGTTCTATATGCTGTCCAGCCAGCATAGCCACCCGCAACAACGAGCAGGAACAAAACGAATTTGAAAAGGGTCCAGAACCAGCTTCCTCCTGACTTATGTCCAGGTGTTCCAGATGATCCATGGTTTGTGGAGGTGCTTCCGTGGCTTGTAGCCTGGGCGCCTTGGCTTCCTTGCGAATACATGGAGTAGGTATTAATCTCGATGATGTCGTGGTTGTCGCTCAACTCCCCGGTCTCAGCTGTGAATCCTAGGTAGGCGATAGATGGTATTTTGATGGGTTGATCTTTGGATGCGAGGATCTTGAAACATGAAGTCCAAGAATTATCAGACTTATACAGGAGATCAAGTGCAAGCGATTTGTCTTGAAAGTACGTCAAACGTGCCTTCGTAGGGACGGAAGCACCACGAAGTCCTCGCGCCTAGATGCAAAATAAATTAGATCAGCCTCAAAAAACAGAAAAGAGGCCGCCAAACTGACCGAACAGGAGCCAATGTCATTAGCTTTCCCGTCATACGCCGCATCATAAGCAGTTTTTCCGTCTCCCATCATGGCCATGACGAGAGGGAAAGAGACGCCAGTCCGACCGTTTTTATAGGTATCAAAGAATATGCCCAATCCTTCAAACCGATCCATCGATCCAAAAACTGGGCCGGTAGTTGCTCGCTGTTTGGTAAGCCACAAAGCAAAGCCATCTCCGTGAAGGCTCCCTTCGCCGTGAATTTTGAATTCGAACTCGATCTATGTTGGGAAAGGCTCTGTTTAGCTTGGAAGGATGAATACCAATTGAGGTTTATTGTAGTCCATAGAGTGACGTACTTGCCAATTTGTTGCAGTTAAAGGCACGCGCGACCACAGTGAGCCTCTCTGGGAAGGGCGATCAGATGTAAGGCGGATATATCTGATACCGTTAGCACAGACGTTGCTGGATCAAGAGCGGTGGGGTTTCGGCCCATTGGACTAAGCACTCACTGATCCGTACGAATGATAGTGTCTCCTCCATAATCGAACCACCGATGGTGTAGGTCCGAATCTAAGTATGGCTATGCCAAAGACGAGTGTTAGGTACCGGAATTCATATAGACTTCGGCGGCGTTCGCATGAGGGTTAAACCCACCGACTGTATACTAAAAGCTTTCATCTATGGCAGTGAATAATTAGCAATAGGAAGCGGGAAGTGCAAGAATAATGGTGCCACTTACCGGAGCTTTGCTCGCGCCTGAGTCATGATCATCGTTCGCAAATGTCGTGCTCAGGCCGAACGCGAAGAAGACGAATAGGGTGGATAGCAGCGCCGAAAACATGATGGAGGCAGGTAAAGCAATAGATATTAATTATGTCAGGTAGAGAAACAAGTAGAGACAAAGGAAATCCAAAAGAGTGGGCTTAAAGGTATCGAAGCATCAGCGTATCAACCGCCGTCTCCTGTACTAGATAAGTGGTTAACAATGTAGGTGAAAGGAGTGAATTATAATATAGAACAGGTACAAACAGCTACGGGTCACAAAGCTGAGTCCAAGTAGCTACCGTATCAGTTCCTCTCCCTGGAAACTGAAAAATATCAGTGATGAGATTGCGGGCGGCGCAAGAAACTTCTCCTGGTTGTTCCCTTGCTCAAGATTGCCTGATTTGGAGCATTCATTCAAGGTGTCCAGTTCGAAGGGTGGTGTGTTTGCTTGGTTTGCATAATGCGGAATAATATCGGCCCGATGGAGCTCCGCCGCATCATCATTCGGCCGGATTCCGGGAAGCTTCCGTGACCTGACCAATCAGAGTCGCCGGTAACTTGGAACCATCGCGAGCTCAATTCCGGAAATCTTCCTCTCGCCGCAAAGGGTGCTTCGATATAGAATCCATACAACCAGCATTGTTATCTCTCTGCCTTACGAAAAGCTTAGACTATTTTATATCACTAACATCGATTTTCTTCCTATATTCGTCATGGCCATATCGAATCCTTTCTCCTCAGATGCCTCCGCTTCCACTTCTTCCTCCGCCAGCGTCAAAAGAGCTATAGTTGAACAGGTTCAATCCGAGGCAGCGATGAACAATGCGCGGGCCCTTATCGATGTAAATAAGCCTTTGCTCAAGCCTTATGCCATTTTCCAAGAACTGTATTCAGGCTAACCGTCGTCGTTCTTGTAGAGAATTCGCAGCAACTGTTTTGAGAAGTGCATTGCTTCCCCTCCAGCGTCGACGTTGAGTGGGAAAGACCAAGCATGCTTAACAACGTGCATGGAAAAATATATTTCATTTTGGAACTCTACCAATCGAGCATATATCGCTCGACTGGGTCGAGAGCAAGAGCATGCTGGTTCCAACGCAGCCCTCATGTCCAGTGGCGTTGGTGGACCGGGTAGTCTTTAAGAAACCGAGTTGGAATCGATGATGATACCACCTTGCCATCGATATCGATAATACTGATAGCAAATAGCGGTTATGTGTGGTATTTAGGAAATCTAGGCGGTTGGTTTAGAATATGGGCATTTGCAGGCAGACACCTATCACGCCCCTCCCCGTCTGTGCATCGCTTGCACAAAAATCTAATGAAATATGTATACTATTCGATAACAACATGTATTGTACAATCGTGGGTTAAGGATCGTGGTGACTGAAATTATCTCTTTTCTAATCCTTGACTATTGACCATTACATCCACCCGAAGAAGCTGCTTTTCAACCCTTTCCGCTACTAACAGTCCCGCAAAAAGGGCTCAAACATGCAAAAAGATACCAAAAGCATTAGCGGTGGAAAATGAGGTCGTTAAATGGCATAAAAATGGTTCTCAGAGCCAAGCCAAATGTCCCAAAGACTGTAGAGCATTGCCAGTGTCCTCACCACCATGACCTAATCAGACAGTTAGGAAGATAGACGCGAAATACATATTATGTGGTTATTCCACGAAATAGCCAACAATGGAGCCTCTGACAAATCTCAAAATTCTTGAAGGAGTGTCCTTAACCATATAGCTTTTGGTCTGGTAAATGGAAACGTCCACCAAATATACGAGCAATGCGAAAATAGCCAACAAAACGGATAGACGAATATATAGTATTGGTCCTGGACTGACTTGGAGTCCAAGCGGGGAATTTCAGTAGCGATTTCCCAAGAAAACTTGACCCATGATCTGAAGATACCCCAATCAGAAACTCCAGAGCCACAGGCCAGCTGGGATGATAATTGAGAGCTGATAAATGAGGTAAATAAAGTATCTTTGGGTGAAAGTGCGTTTCGTAGAAAGACTGGTGAGTCAGGCGGCCACGGATGTATATATGGATATATATATATATATAAGCAGGAGTTAAAATTCCAGGAATAAATGACCAAATCTATGATTCGTTAGCCAGAATCCCCAAATCTCTAACCATGAAGATCGCTCATACTCATCGTCACCCGGCAAGCCATATTGCTCTGTCTCCTCAGGATAGGTATCGAACTGGCTTGCGTCTCCTTGGCCAGCTTTAACAGGAGGAATATATGGAGCATCGATGTCTTTCCTGGCCAATCGATCCCACGTGACCTCTGAAAACCAAGGGTGTTTCTTAACGTCCTCAGAGCCGCCTCGCAGGTTTCCTAACCGTTTTGTGAGGTCCGGGGTTATAAGCTGTGACAGAAGATCGCGAGCTTCTGCAACTAGAAACGGCGGATACTTGACCCGGCCGTGAACAATATTTTCATAGATTTTCATGGGCGATCCGCTGTCCCAGAACGGAGTGAAGCCACACAGCATTTCAAAAATGAGAATACCCAGTGACCACCTACGTATGTCAATAAAAATATTGAGAGATTGAGGGATCCCTTTGCACTCACCAATCGACCGATTTATTATAACCTTTAGACGAAACAACCTCGGGCGCAAGATAATCTGGAGTCCCACAAAGTGTCCAAGTAATGTCTCGAACCTCCTTGGCGAAGCCAAAGTCGGTGATTTTGAGGTGTCCATGTCGATCAAGGAGAAGATTCTCAGGTTTCAAGTCCCGGTAGACGATATTCATAGAATGTAGATATTCCAGCGCAAGGGTTACTTCCGCCGCGTAGAACTTCGCAACGGGATTCGGAAACCTCTACGTCATCGTTAGCTCCCGCGTTAATGAAGTCGATATAGGATCGGACGAAATGGATATGGGATGAAAAGGGAGACAAAGAAGACAAGCGCTCACCTGAGATTTTCGTAGCAAACTGAATAGCTCACCTCCCTCTACAAAATCCATTACCATGTAAAGATTCCTGGAATCCTGAAACGTTCCCCAGAGAGTTATCAAGAAAGGATGCTTTACTCTCTCGAGCATTTTTCGCTCATCGTTTGTATGTTCCACTTGTTTCATCTTCACCACCTGATGCTTCTTCAATACTTTTATCGCATAGTACCGCGTATTATGTACCGATTGGACGAGATGGACTCTACCGAAGCTTCCCGTGCCTAACGTGCGACGCAACGAGAAGTCATTGAGAGAGTATTTGCCCTTCAACTGCCTCTGAGACGCGCGGGCCGCAGCCTGTCCAAACTGGTCTTGACCGAGAGCTTCATCCTGTGGCGGGTTTATGATGTTACTAATACTTGCGACATTCTGCGAGTTTTGCGTATTTTGCGGAGAGATTGGCTGCGAAGGTCCGCCAGGGTTCTTGCTATCGCCATTGTTGTTGGGGTTAGGGTTGTTGTTGTCGTCATTGTTGGCATTGTTATTGTTGTAAGGGTTTTGCGAATTCATCTGGGAATTCGAGGTGCTGTCACCCGTAGCACCCGCACGGACGTCTAAAGTCGCGAGAGGAACGGTATCTGGTGGTGCGGCGTCAATGGGTTGGGATGGAGGGGTAGGTAAGGCGGAGGAGTCGAGAGTAACGGCAGGCCCGCCACACTGTGCCGAGCTAACCTGGGAGGCGGAAGATGGGTCGGATGTAAGCGATTCGGCTGCAGATGAGGTTGTCGATTGCAAATCTTTTGAGGACCTAGAATTCCTCGTCCGGCGCTTCTTGAGGAGGCCTCCAAGAGTCGGCATGGAACACCCCAGGCGGGAGGCTGCGCCACGGCAACAAGCAAAGAATTGAGAAGAGAGCGGTCGGGTATCTAACGTCTAGATTGGCCTCAGCGATTCTAGATATCACCAGTCTGCGAAAAATCGATTATTGCTGCTCGAGGCTGACAAGAGTCCAAACAGAGAATGCTGGCCGGGGTGGCGATATTGGTCTTGTCAAAGGAAGCGGGTAATTGTGCGTTAAAAGGATCTGGCGATATCTCGGGATCAACAACGGAGAAGAATACGTCACTGGAGGATCAAGCCTCGAAGTTGGAACGCGAGAGAGAGCGAGGAAAGGCGGAAAGGCAATAGTTTAGTTCGTAGTGCACAGTTTTGGTGGTGAGCTTGAGCTGGATCGGATTCAACCAAGTTTGGGGTTCCAAAAGGCGGATCAGTGGCTCGTAGAGTCGCAGCCGGCCAGCACCAAATGGCAGCCAACAAAGAATAATTACTACCTGGAATGGCGGTTTTCCCCATATCTATCGCTTAGCTGCTTGGCCAGGAGCCTTTCCAGCCGTACTTTTCCAATCCTTCTGGTGGGACGCTGCATTATTTGGCAATAGCATGCGAATAGTCGATCGGGAAATTAAATGCGAGGAGAGTAAATGGACTCGGTGCTAGCAAGCTGGCTAACAAGCTTATTATACTAGTCTACGGCTTCTTCGACTTGCTGAACCTTCTGCTGTAACTAGTTATATAGATCTTTGTATGGAGTAACTACTCGATGTATAGTTCTAATTCGCTAATCTCATCTCAAGACCAGGGTCTGCTATGTCTCAAGGACACCTTTACGCCGTCTCGACCATGTCATCAGTCATAAAAACACTTAGAGTATTAGAAAGACTGCAGGAATAACTATGATAAGTTCAAAGCTAGCCTCGCCACCGGAGCTTTCAACAGAACAATGCGAACATAAACTTATGAGACAAAGCCTGGCGCCGGAAACAAATATCGAAATCAGATAGTCTCATCTCACATCCGGTAGTGTACAATATTCTTCTTGATCTCTTCCACAATCTCCGCTGCTTCCACTGCGTTCTTTGCTTCAAAATCATAACGCTTCTGCTCGTTGGCTTCGTTCCCTCTTAGAACAACGATGCGGAAGCTCTTTGCGTGTCGTCTACTCACTTTGGATCCGACGACATCGTTGAACGAGATCGAGGTCGATTTGGCATTCGATTCAAACAGTGTGCGACCAGTCTCGGCAGGAAGAATGTGGATGTAATCGTGGTCGAACGCAAGCACTCGCTGGCTGGAGGCTGTGAGTGACATTGACTGTTTTCGAGTCACATGGTAGCGTCGATAATATCCTCCAATGATATCTGGCTGTTGAGCGAGAGGGTGTAGCATACGGAAGCCTTTCTTCACTTTCTTCACCGTTGATGTCGGCGCTTGGCTCTCAATCTGAAGAGGCGCGTTTGGCGAGGAGCTACCAGGAGAACCCATTAAGGAGAGAGGACCAACTCCAAATCGGCGGCGAACAAGATCTAATTCGCCTATGTTGCCAAGAGCTTCCACTGTCCGGTCCAGGGGAGCAATAGTATTCGAGCCCATTACCTTAAGCAGGAAGTTACCTTTATCCAATCCCCATTTTTTGCACACTGCATCTAGGATCTCCGCGATATAGCTGTCTGTCGATGTCGGCAGTGTTGTCATACGAGTCGATGAATCGAGGTCAATGTATCGAACCTTTAATGTTTTCGAAGCTCCAATCCTAGGGGTAGCGTGAGATACCGGTACAGCGGGCCGATCGAGAGGCGTCAAAGAAGTATCATTTAATGCGGAGGAGAATGGCAGTCCAAGAATCGGATTGGCTCGGCTGGTTGGGACGGGAGTTGGGGTTGGTGGAGCTGAAGTGTGTTGGCTGTCCTCCACTTCTTCCTGCAAAGTGGCAATACTGTACTTCGGGAACCGTTGCTCGTTCTCTTTGAATTCGGCATCTGTTGCCTCGACAAGTGCAAACTCGTCATATGGTTTACTTCGAGACCTTCCTCGAAATCCAGCTGGGCGGTTATTGTTAGAGGTAAAATCGGTGAGAGGCCTGTCCCGACTAAGGGGTGGGAAATCATAATCCACTTCACCAAACTCCACCATCCGAAGATTCCAACGGTTCACACTAAGTTTATCGCCTTTCAGCGGAGGCTCAAAGCCGTCTTCCATATACCGCCATAGACTCAGCCCTATAGCTTGGGCAACGGTTACTGGTCCAGGCTGTTCTTCATCTTTTGATTCGCGAACGGTAGGCATATCAATAGGTGTTTTTGAGGAGGTGCATGATGGAACAAGGATTTTTATGTATAGAGGGGTGGCAGTATCGCTTTTCCCTGCGAATGCGGCATATTTCTCCACTGGATTGGCGGGCGCTTTTTTACGAGCCTGGAGCATAGATGAAAGCAAGCTTGTAGTGCCGACTATGCTGATAGGACGAGGTGGCGGTATGGCTTGTAAAAGTGGTGATAGCGCTCTGGGCTTTTTCGGCGAGTCTCTCGGCTCAATTGGTAGGCGTGGGGCGGATTTCAGACTGCCTCCGATAACAGCTCGGTCTAGTAGAGTCGTTGAACCAGCGGTCACTCCGAAATCTGACGACAGAACAGATCCGACCGATTCTGCAATCGAATCGTCATCGCCTTCGGGAAGTCTGTCGACTTCTGCAGCTTCCAGTTCCATGTCGTCTTCAAGTTTCTCACTAGAGGTCTCATCTGCAACTTCAATTACCTCCTCAGTTCCTGCAAAATGTATCTGTCGTCTGTCCCTAATTCCCGAGTCCATATCGGTATCGGATGACAACTCGCTACTGGTGATTGTGTCGCCACGTAGACGGCCTTTGACTGCAGGAACTGTGCCCAACGAATTTCGCCGAAAACGTGTCTCAATAGATCTCATCGATGGTGAAGTAACCAGCACTTTGGGGCCCTCATGACGATCGGAGCCTCGAATGGGGGATGATCCGGCACGGGTACGAACAGGCATCTTGGTGAATTTAATTTGATCCACCACCCTAAGCTTGTCAGCAAATGTTCTACCTATTCAGGAAGTTGTTCACACTCACCTCGATCCCCCGACATCCTCATCACTGTCATCGCTCAATTCGCTACTATCATCATCCTCTAGTTCACCAAGTCTCTGCAACGTAGGCTGATTGTGATGACGCCGCCTCCGACCTTTCCTTCCTGGACTAGATCGGCTAGGTAAATGCGCAATGCCATTTGTGTCATCCCTAGCTCCGGTGATCATGCCACCCTCTTCCTCATCACTGAGACCTAAACCAACAGGATGCTCACCCTCGTGATCATCGCCGTGCTCTTCGGCAGTTTTCGACTGAAAGTATTCAGAGGCAACGGCTGGCGCGATTGGAATGGGTGGAGAATAGGTTCGTTTTAAAGATGCGGCATACGTAGCGGCGGTGGAGGGGGCCCAGCCGGTGGCGCGGAAGCCGGGAGTGTTCAGTGCGGAGGAGTTAAGAGTGATGAGCCGATCTCCGACGCCGTCCTTGATCGTTGAGAGGTAAGATGTGCGGAGCTGCCAGATGATAAAACTAGAGAAATGTGTGAGGAATGGCATATTTGAATCGAGAAGGATTGGAGACCACTACTTACTCTTCGTTCTGGAGGAGAGACATGTTGGAGAGTATGGTCACAGGGACTTGCTAGATACAAGTTGAGTCCAGCCAGAATGAGTGAGAATGCCGCGAGGATAGAGAGGTTATGACCATAACAAGCCTATGAAGTACAGTGACCTCATCAGCCCAGAAGTGAAGATGTAGGCTCCCAAGTCCGCATTAAATAGGTATAATAGATACAAGTAGATAATATGTTAGGCCCAGCCCAGAGCGATGAGTAGGAGAGGCACAGTGGTAAAGGGAAGAGGTTTTGCTCTAATAATGATCCACTACTACCTCAGGTAAGTCAGCGTGAGTTGGTGTTGGTGATCTTCAGATGAGGAGGATTCCGGAGATCTTCTGGTGCGGGTCCGGAACACTTTCAGGCGGTCTGGGCTTATCAGTAGGTTTGTGTATTCGTATTACACTATCAAAAGGTGAAACAGCTGAGTAGTATTGTAACTTTTGTAATATTTGGTAACCAGTTGAAACACAGCCTACTGTAACAACCTCAAAGGGCATTCTACCTATTGTCCTTACATTTACTGAGGGTGAGTATGGGAGTGATCAGTAAAGGTGTGACCTCTGAATTGCGGCCATTATCCTATAGCTAACCAAGCCCCTGCTCCGTACGCTCATCGGATTTTCCTTGAACACTTTGACTTGAACACTTTGAATGCAATTAGACAGTCGAAAGCCAGGCAGTCGAAGCTGTAGCTCGTCAAAAGTTTCCACAACCTTCAGCAATTCTTGTTGCTGACCCTTAAAATATCTTGAGCATAGCCGTCAAAACTGCCTTCTTGAAGCTCATGAATATTCTTTAGCTTAAGGGGTATCTTTAGGAGGTTTTTAGGGTAAGCAAAGGATTGGATCAAGATATTAGCACGAGGACTGAGAAGAGGGATACTAAAGGGTTGTGCATATTTTTGATGAAGCACTGTAGCTACCTAATCACTGGTCAGATCAATAACATCAAGCTCAGTAGACGAAAACTTCCGCTTCACCCCGGCCACGGCTGGGCGAGATGAGCCCCCGGAATCATGTTCCACCTTGGTGCTGTTTGAGTTATTCTGTCCAAGTAGCAGCTCGGAGTAAGCTTTATTAATTCTGTGAATCTGATTCTGCGACCGCTTTGACCGCGTATTCCAATCTATAAGCTTCGTCGCGTTGTGGGACTTTTTGGTTACCACTAAAGTTTGGGGTTCTCTCGACCGGCGCGTTGTATGAGAGCACTGAATCCTAGATATGTCAAGCATCTGGTGCATATGTGCACGGTCTGAGCTGAATAAAGGGAAAGATTTAAAGCTCTCCGTCGGGTCTGCAAGGAAAGCGTTTAGGCGCTGACAATTGCGGCAATCACAGTCCACGCGGTCTTGTACTATATTGGTGGGTTTAGGGCCCACGTAGGCGCTGACGTAGGCGGGGAGGATGGTGGAAAAGAGCTTCTCGCAGTATGGGGTATCGGGGTGAATGTTGTTGGAGGAAAGAATCGGTATCAGACACAGCAGGAAAGGCACCCACAGTGTGTGGAGTTCAAGTCCCAAGAGCTGGGGAACTTTTTTAGTGAGTTTGGAAGCGAACAGCGTTACGAGATTGTTGGATTCTGTGCTTGACTGGAGGATGCCTGAGAAGAAATCGGCCAGCAATTTCGGACTGACAGCCATGCGGCGCTCAGGGACTTTTCGTATTGGCTGGACTGCATCGTCCGTAGCGCCACTGTGCATCTTTACAAAGTCCACTGAGCTGATAAAGGATTTAGCCCAGGTCCTGTAAAGCTGGATAGTGTTTCCCAATGGTACTTCTTGCTGCTGTATACGGGCTAGGAATGCAAGAAAGAAGGCTGCGTCTTCCCGTTTCCGATCGATTACAGGCGCGACGCTACGAAGTTCTTTAGCCTTACCCAAGAGTAGAAATCACGAATACTGGCGTGACACACCTTTGAGAGAAAAAGTCAGAGGACTGATTCAAATAAAAGGCAAGGTCCGCCATCGCATCCCCATCTTCGTATCCCAACGACTTCGATGCACACGAATCTAGAGATAATCGGAGCCTTTCATGGGTCCAATCCTGAAGGTAATCTGGTGTGGTATCATCAAGGACAGGTACGACGGTCCTCACAGCCCGAAACTGGTCAACGAAATAAGGATACGATGAAATAGCGGAGGATAGTCTTCTGCCGTTAGTATGAGAAAGAGAGACACATGACCCGAGGTGCATATTTACCCCTTTTCACAAGCATCGAAGCGTGCCTTTTCCGCCGCGTTACCAATGTCCATGCCCTCCCGAGTCGCTTCGAAGAAATCTAGGGGCAAAACTCCTTGGTGATGGCGAGCAGCCTTTTCAAAAAAGGTCCATTCTCCGTTTTGGACCATAGCCTTAAGAACAAGCTCTATACCGTCCCCGCTAATTGGACATTTTCCCGCGGTAGAGCTGGGATTTGCCTTGTGCACCCTCCACCTATTCTCGCATAAAGTGATCAAAGTAGTGATCAAAAATTTGGGGCACTTTGGCTGTAAACATCTCCAACCCAGATACCGTATCTGTTCCTGGAGGTTATTGTCACTGGTGGTAGCATAGGAAGAATTAAAGAAAGCCGGTAGCGAATCATGGGGGACAATTACGACGGCCTAAATATTCGAAGAGTGAGCCGTACCCTATGACGGTAAGTATAGGGGTTTATAAGGGGTTTATACCGTCCTTCGATACCAGTGCGTCGCTGTCGGGCCCTAAGCAGAAAAGAAATTAAAATCACGTTAGTAGGTATGGACGTATGTATGTACATACATCTAGCTTTCAGGGAGTAGCATCCAAAAGAGACATACCGAGTTACCCATATATCCTTCATACTCCTCTTTTACATCAAGGCCCTCGAAGCAGTCTTTCTGTAAAATGTTATTTTGGTTCAGAACTAAGTTCTCAGACACTACACGGCCCTCCATGCTGATAAGGGCCTTCACTGCAAAGTTCCTTGCCATAACCGTAGTGATGGCGTGATAACGACCCTTATCGACGCCAGCACCTTTGCCATAATCGTCACCATATTCCTTTTCATAGTCTCGGAAATGATTAGATTCCCACGGACCGTCGCATTCTCCAATCTCCTTCTTTTCTAGAAGCACAAGGAAGAGTTCGACAGACAAGTCCTTACATACCTCATTGAGAACTTGAGCTTGGGCCAAATCTCGCGTTTTCAGCGCCCGTAAAGAAACGTGAGCTTCAGTGTAATTGTGGTCCAGCACATGGTACAAGCAAGTGTTTGCGCGTGGTTTCTCACGAACCCATGATTTCAGAATTCGACGCAGTGACTGGGTTTCTACTTGCGGTAGAGCAGCCGACGGACGTGGCTTAGTTGGATCAATGGCAAGATTGTAAGTAAGGACCCACCGGAATCCCGACGTGACAGGAAGCACCTCGTGCGACACATCCGAGTACCAGGCAGCGAATGACTGCGCGGCCTGCGACGTCTTGAAAGTCTTAGTCTGGCCGCCATGTTTAACAACTACTTCCCCACCTTGGTGTTCTGACGGCAGGCACACTACAAGAGTGCCAAACATACCAGGGATTTTCTCGGTACTATGTGGCACAGTCGACCGGTTAGCGAGATGGTAGTACAGACATAAAGATTCAGGATCTATAGATCCTTCAGAGAGCATACTCGGTGTGGGCCTTAAACATGGCACCTTTCTCGTAGATAAGCATTTTGTAAATCTGCGCGGTGATTGGCACATTGATCCCCAGATTCACGGCGATACGGGAGCATATTTCATGAATGAAATTCGGCCAGCGAGGGTTCCGGAAGGTGAATTGCTTTGGGTCTAATTCCCACGTATTCCGGACAGTAGTGTCCACAATTGTTTCGCTCCCCTTTCCATATGGAGCCTGACAAGCCTTTGTGATCAGCTCTCTGGCTTGGAGCTCGCTCAGGGGCAAGGCAATAGGGCCAACGCCCTCGACATACAAACGGGCAGGGGGCAATTGAGGTAGTTCTTCAAAAGACGCAAAAGAGCCTGGGGCTCGTATGCTTGAAAGCGCACTGAGAAGTTTCTTTTTAAATCGAGCCTCGTCGAACGCGGGTCGAGGCGGGTTGTTTTTATTCGCAGGTATCATCGTCGTTACTTGGTATAATGACATGATTGATTCCTCTCATCGGCTGTGAAAGATGGACGGGAGGTGGATATCTGTATCACTATAAACGTTAGCCCGGTCGCGTTGATAACTACATCGTTCGACGCGTCACCCAATGGTGCATCGTTCTTTTTTTAGCGCGCCCCACTTAATGTCCACGGGTGATTCCACATGGTCGGGTCACGATATCAACGCGTTCTTCCTTTGCAACTTCTTTTGTCTGATCTTCTCACCGTTGCCGAAAGACTATACTTGCTTACCTACCACCTTCTATACATCTACAAATTTGACCATAACATACAATGGCTACCGACAGCTCAACCAGCCATTCTAAGCCCACCCGCTCCGCTAAGCGTAAGCGTGACACCGCTAACGAGACTCCTGAATCCGACAAAGAGCATGACACCAATCTTCCCGCGAAAGTGATGAAACATCCAAAACCACTACTCTCAAGAAACCCAGCTCAGTAGGTCGCGGCAAAGAAGCCAAGAAACTCTATACCGACACCATCACAGCACTCGACAAACGCGTCAATGAATTAGATAAGAAGGTCAAGACGATGAGTCCTAACAGCTCGGCGATCACCACTTCCAGCTACGCCATCTCTGCGCGAAAGCACATGGGTGCCGTCAAGAAACTCATTGCCATGGATACCACACTTGCCTTTAATTTGCTGCTCAGTATAGCTGATGAGTCCCATACCGACCTTGAAGCTTCCATCAGAATGTGCGGCTCAGAAGACGACCAAAGCACCCCTACCTTCGAATTGCTGGATGAGGCTCTATTACCGTTGATCGAGGCGCGGGAGAAACCAGCTACCGCGGTCACTCAGCCGCCCGAAGTCCCACTACGATGGACACCAAAGGATGCTGAAGTCGGAGAGTTCAAGACTGGAAGGCCAAACAAGCAACAACAAGGTCAGATGTATCGCCAGAAGTTGGTATGGGAACAGGACAGGCGGCAGGCGAGAAGGCAAAGGAGAGAGGAGACCAGCGATTGGGTTACGGTTGCGTTGAGTGATTTAGCTGAGGAGAGGGACTATCTCAGTCCTTATGGGGTTACAGGGTATCTACCAAGGTGCATTGCAAAGCTAGAGGAGCTAGTGAGGGAGAGAGAGTGACTAAATAATACTGCGCGACCCTGGATATATGTAAATACTGTACATACATGCAATACATAGATAGACAGATAAAGCATTGATATATTCATTGTATTATATGTAACTCGCTTGCAACTTCCAGCGAAGGTAGTTACCGGTGCCCTGGACGCCTCCTGCAGCCAAATTCCGGGTGTCTGGTACGCGACTGGGGCCCCTGGAACGCGTCGGTCCACTAATACTATTTTAGATTAGCGTGACGCGCCAAGCTTCAACTCCTTCCTTGGAAATTTTAAGTGGACTGTTTACGGAGTACATAGTTAGTGATGAATAGCCAACTACGCCAAAAGAGAATATCCTCCCTGGTGCGTGGCTAATATAGTCTTTTTCTGGTCTGACAGTTAGTTATGCAACAGGGCCACATACTCCATATATCCACAGAAACCGTTACCTAACGGTCTTCCAAAAGTACGAACCACTTGGATCTATCCTTAAGTCGTCTCTCCAAAGTAGGCTGTTCGGCTCCCGATATTTATTCGAACATTACGGGTACCTGAATTCGAATTCTAAGCAAGTTGTTTGGTCATTAATTTTTTTCAAGCTAGGGAAACCGCGATCATCTATCATGTCCTCGCCACGTCCTGTCACTCTATTGCCCAAGGCCTGCGAGGTCTGCAGCAGCGATGGACATCTTCTCCGCTGTACCGGCTGCCGCACGACCTTTTACTGCGGACGGGACCACCAGGGGCAAGATCGAGAGAACCACAAGCGGGCGTGTAACATGGTGAAAAAGGCACGAGCCCATCTAGATAGCGAGGAGCAGAAACTACGTGAGATGCCGGGGGTTATTCTCACACCCGAGAAAGTTTTTGAAAATGAGGTTGGCTACTTCTGGGGAATTCTGGAGACGCGTCCTTACATGCGTGCTCGTTATCAATTCGTGGACGCGTTGCTCCAACTCTTTGCGGTTGCAGGTGGCCAGGCCGAAGCTGTACAGGTTTCCCTCGACCACCTTTTGGATATGCTACGGCTCTGTCGCTCAGATAATATGGGCGTCCGATCCGTAATTCCAGCGTTGTACATCCGTCTTGGCAGGGACCAGGACGCCTACGATTTTATGAAATTTTGGGCGACCACCGGGGAAGAACCAGATTACGACTGGGGTAATATGGATCTACCGTTTCTAGACGTCAAAAATGCCGACGTGCTCGAATCACCAGAGGGAATGTGGACGGGGAAGTTCAGTGGCTTGAAACATGCTAATGCCGTACTGTTAATCAAGTTGCGGGTCCTGCTGGATCTACAACACATTCAAAATGCTCCACAACCACGGGGCGTCAACGTGTCACATGAGGCTCACCAATTTGTTGGTACCGTTGTGAAATCCCGTCCCGACCTTCTCAGGAGCAACCCGCAAGAGATCTCGTCTCTTATTGAAAAGATGAAGGAACAAGCGAAGCAGATTTACACCGCTATTGATCAATACAACCCGCATTTCTGGCCGCTGATGTTCGATGATCCAGCTGCTGCCGCTGACAATAGACCTATGACGTACTACGCAGTCAAATCGAAGGATGAGGCTCATTTGGTTATTAGTTACAACTATGCTGCGTGGGCTGAAACCAAGGGAGCGTTCGAGCTAATTAAGAGCATAAAACCGGCTCCCTAACATATGATTGCGCATTATTATGAGAAAAACAAATTTTTTGCTTGAAAGATCCTCGATACAGGTTGCAGGGCGCAGTTGGATCTAAATAGCGGCATATACGGTCAATATGGATGACTTGTTCTAAATTCCTTGAGACTTGTGATCGCTAAAAACCAATCCACACCATTCACCAAATATTTTGCTCATCAGGATAGGAAATTACATGATGTGTCTACTAGCACTAGAAAAATAAAAACCCGTCTCCGGGCTACCTAAAGTATTTAAGTGCTCCCGCGCTGCCTGTCTTGCAGTGTAAACCTGGCAGTACCTCCTCAAAAGGGTTACCCAGCGCGAGGTACTAAAGAATACTTATTTTATACACGAATTTCGAGGAAGGTAAAGGTACTGAGTGGTACTTTTCTTCCAAGTACCGGAAATGTAAGTACCTTGGAGGTGTCTAGTTAGTCCCGCTCCTAATTCCACGTGATTTAATTCGGTTTGCTCCACAGTTAAAAGCAACCCACTCAAGATTGATAACAACTTGGTTGTAACAATTGTTACTTACCACCTTCAATCTGAACTATTCATTCAAGTCAGCCTTCCAATTGCTCTCCTAATACCTTAAGTCAAGACCGGCTTATCTCAAAGCAGATATCTTTCGGCATTCACCAGACGAGTCTATATAAATTGCAAGAATGCCAGCCACAGACGGACTTCGTGAGTTCAAGATTGCCTAGCTCTCGACCCCTCCTTCCCTCTCCTCTCCTCCGCATGCTAATAATGAGCTTAAGAGCCCCCTCTGAGCCCGGCCGAGCGTCAAATTTGCAAAGCATACGGTGGCTGGACCAATTTCATGCACTCCATGGGCCTCAAACCATGGAATGAAGAAGATGCGAAAGAGGGCAAGGCTATCCTTGAGGGATTCGTGGCCCAGGACGAAGAAAACGCCAAGGAGGACCCAAAAAAATCCTAAACGTGGTACCGATGGCGACCGAAGAATATATCGAACCGAATAGAATATCGGAAATTAGGAGGGGAGGAAGGGATCCAAACCCCATTCAAGGCATACCAGATGAGACAGCACCTACGATGTTCAATATTGCAGGGGGCAATATGCATCCTATACGTATATGATACCATCGCGCTACGCTCCCTTTATGGGTGTATGTAGTATGTATGTACTACACATGATACTCAATGTTATGATTCAAGGGTCCAAGGCTATAAAAGCTCCGAGTAAGCAAGCACTGAAGAAGATTGATGAACTTTAACAAGGAGAGACTTCGAGTATGAGATATCTGTTTGTCGGCACAACTCCGAATAGCCTATACACTCAGCTTCTCAACAGCAACAGAAGCCACTCATCAGAGCCCACTCACAATGTTTCAATGCAATACCCTCTGCTAATAGGGAGAATACTTTGTGGGGCTAGAAAGGGTGCTGAAACATCCTCATCACCACCCATTTTACATATATGCCCCCAGGCGAATAAGATTGTATACTACATATGTATGTACAGGGTAAGGAGCATATGAAATGTTAAGTTTTCGACTGTCGAGTCAGGTATCCGGTACCTGGCTTCACTGCTATTTCTTATTCAGAACTTGGTATCAGATACTGGCTTACTCACAACCAAAAATAACATTTCATATGCTCTCCACCCTGTACATACATGACAGAGGTTTCCCTAAGCGAGCGGAAGATGCCGTTGCGAATATCAAATGGACCCACCTGCTGGGAACAGCATATTATGCAGAGCCCAGCAAGATGAGATGTCAAATTGTTGACCCTGTTTGAGGTACCATTCGTATGTGTTCGTCACCCGATTGGTACTTAATTCGAGACGTGACAATTTAACATCTCATCTTGCCGGGCTTTTTACATTCATAAGAAGCCTTACGTGATTATCCCTTTTCTTATATTGGCCGTGAGCTTGCGGACAAGCTCCTCTGGATGGAAGTGATTTTAAAGCAACGTCTGTTGCGTTGCCACCGACATACCGGCAGCTACGCAGTGACGTTATAACGAATCATGTGGCAACGGTGATGGCGAATCCTCTCTACTGTATACAAATATGCTGTATACGGAAGAGCTGGTAGGGAGTCTCCAGTCTTTCAGCTCTTAATACAGGACCTAGCTCTTACCTTGTCACTCGTAAGATTGTATGAAACCTCCTCCTAACTACCTCCCCAATTTCATTCGAACAGGTTTTATCAAATTCAATTTCTTAGTTGCGTTTGATATCAATTTACCATATGAGGCTGATCCCTTGTTGCTGCTTAGCAATTTCATTCCTCTCCTAACCCGGCGTGCATTCCATTGACGCCCTCGCCAACGCTGGAAGGTGTCAAATAGGAACAAGTCCCGTTGGCCATCCGTGAGGAAGTAAAAAAATACGTGACAGTACGGAGCTCCCAGCTTTCCTCCCCAGGGAATCTGCTAATACGCCTAATCTCTTTCTTGTAGATGCCCCAAACTAGAAATACATCAGAAGGTCCGCCCTCCAAGAAACGAAAGATTGCAGCGGTTTCTAGGCCATGTCTACGCTGTTTCAAGGCTCTCGAAAAGGATGAATTCATTGAGTGTATTCGCCAGACCCAATTCAACCGGTGCCAGCGCTGCGTCCGAAACTCGAAATGTTGTGTTCCTATGCCCTTCGAGCTACAACATGTCTACGACAACGCTAAGTTGGTGGTAGAGGCTAAGATTGCTGGGAAAATTGATGAACAGGAGTATCGCAAGAAGTTTAAAGGGTTTGTCTCGGATGTGAATGCCTTCTGCCGTGCGCATGGTATTTCGCAAACTTCTGGGGCTGCTAAGGCTCGTGCTGCTATGCCGCAATCAAGCTGCTCTTCATCATCCTCCGAGCAAGTCTTGAGGGTGCTCTCTAACAACTTGGCTGCGTTGACTCTATGCGTAGCCACCTCTGCAAAGGCGCCGCAACCTAACGCTACCTTCTTGGACTTCGATAAAGAGGCGGTTGGGGTCAGGGAAGATCAGGATGTGAAACTGGAACCATCTGAAGAATCGGATTAGGAGTAGCCCGTTGGCCGCTAACACTCTGCCTGCACCTTCAGGGGTTTCTGAAAATGGAGACTTGGGCCTTATGCCATTCTAATAATTCCAATCGATTATTGTCTCTCCGCTTTCCTAATTTTTCGTCACCACTTCTTAGGAATTCCAAACTAGCTAAGTTCGAACTAAACAAATTTGGACTTCCAGGGTCCTTTCATCGTATAATTACACTACCAGCATATCCAGCGCCCAACTCTAGCCTCCCCCCAGGAAACTGTTTACAAAGTCAGAAAAGCTGCAGCCGTATCAGTGGATAATATCGAGTCATTAATCGAGTCCCTGGTCTCCAAAGCACGGATTATACTCAAAAACGCTTGGCCTAGATGAACATTTTTTAAAAGCTCAAAAGGTTTGATTAATTTTCTCAGTATAAGTAGGGGAAAGCTGCAGAGCAGTATACGCTCCCATACTGCTCGAACCATCATCACCACCTCCGATGCAACTGATGATGAAAGTGGCTAAAATCACTAGAACTGAATAGAGATAGCTGGTGAACTTAGGCAATGGTTACCAAAAAGCCGACCCTTTGGTGGTCGAATTCCGACCAGGTGAACTCTGAGAGCCATCTTAACAATTCCAATGCAATCAACGTAAAAAAGCAGCATCATAAATTGACAAAATTCATTGAATTTCAAACTGTGGTCACTTCTTGTCCTTTTCCCAAAACAGGTGATAAAACTTCCTCCATTCCTTTGCGCCATCCTCCACATAATCGGCCACCAAATCGGCCACCAAATCAGCCGTTTCGTTCGAAATCATATCATTTACTGAAGTCTCAATAATCTTTTTCCCATCATTTACCGCTCCATCAGCGACATACGCCTCTTTCTTAACGACTTCCGTGAGATGCCGTAGTTCGCGCTTTGCCTTGGCCAGCGCCGGATACTGGCCTGAAAGGAGGTACATGTAGTAAACTCGAGTGATCAAGGTATATATAGCGGATTTAGTGAATTCGGCCGTCCCATGCAGAAGTAAATCGTGGATGGCACTGGTGAATATGCCAGCATAATCCCTGGAAGCGCTTCCGATGCCGGCATCTTCAGTAATGGTATGTAGTAAACTTTGTGGTCTAGAGTTGACCAAGCTTTCACGAGTCTCTGAAGCTCCCACAGGGGTATCCTGAGTGGTGGTCTGCATTCGAGCCTTGGCCACTTCAATGGGGTAATACAGGGCTATAATGGCGACCCTGGTTATCGCAGCAGACACTCCGCGCGCAAGTTCTGGTGAGCAAAGTTGCCTTAAGCAAACCAGCATCGGTGAATTGATCAAGAGCGCAATCAACGGACTCATCGTCGTAAGCAACGTTGCCGAATACCCAGCCCACAACCCCGTGATACCTTGTTTATGGAGTATCCGTGTGACAAGGTCTGTGACTCCGGATTCTGGGCCGAAATTCTGCTTCCTTGTTACCAGGGTTTCCAGTGGCGCAGTGATAAATTTGGTGATCAGGTCGGACAGAATTCCAAGTATCAGTTCACCGACTAGAGTCAATTTCCTGGGAACTCGGGCATCCAGCCGTCTTCGAAATGACCTGTAGATCAAGAAAAATATAAGGACATCCGCAAACGCCTTCCCGGCTGCTTCTGTGAGACCAACGTAAAATGCTTTGATGCCACCCTCGTCGTAAATATCCTTCACAGCCTGTGCAATCTCATCCAAACCACTCCGGTTATTACTGTCACTCTCTCGGCCGATCGACTCTTGCCGGGTGTCTTCCCGTTTGCTCTGCTCGCCATGGCGTGATCCCACCCCACGCTTTCCTAACTTCAACCGAGTCAGCAGTAACGAAAGAGGATACACAGCAACTGTCGATGTCGTGGCACATAACGCTCCCGAAATTCCCCGGTGCAACTCAGGCTGGATCAGTTCTTTTAGACCATCATGTTGAATAGTCTGGATGGGAATATACGAAGATGGGAGGCCACAAATGAAACGGCGCCCTAAAGTATTCTGCAGTATCATCGGTCAGCAAGCATGTCGAGTAACATGTGTAGCATTGTTGAATTACCAATGCGCTCACCAGGAACGTTTGGGATTCAGTCATGGTAGCAGTGATACATCGGAACAATGGTTAGTACTCTAGTCTCTTGAGCGATTGATCCTCCTTTCATCTCATCTGTTGCGAAAATCTCTGTACTTTAAATGGGCAGATCGCCCATCATGAATCAGAAAACTCTCAATCGGCGAGGATAGAAGTTAAGTATCTTAGCCCTGGGCAATCATGATTTTACTTCTAACCTGCTCGACCGGATCGAGCTATCAGAAAGTGATCCCGACCTCGAGCGTCGTCGGCGTTTTGCGGATGACGTCACGTGTGAACTCTATCTGCGTTGCTATCATTTTCGAGCGTGAAGGCTTCATTCACCTTTTCTACTTCGGGCGGAGTACAGATTACAAATATCGAAACCAAGCCGCATCATTTAAACAAAATAATAATAGAAATTCCCGGCGGACAGAGTCTTAGATTCGTATTAAACCCGTGACTAATTGATAATACATATTTTAGCCATAGCCGCCTTAACAACCCAGAGAATCGAACGCCTATGCTCCGATCCTTATATGATGACGATCTGGTGTCCCATCCATTCAATACCATTCATCCCTGGCCCCAAAAACACGTCAAGAACACCAAGTCCATCACAATTTCGAGAAGAAGAAGTTGAAAAAAAGCCAGCGAGCCGTTGAGCACATAAGATATAAAAATATTGAAACAACTGCGTAGTTCGTTCGCGATTTCGCTCCTTGATGATTCGGCACGGATCGCACGAAGAGCGGCGTGCTGATAATGTCGTGGATACTGTCTTGTCGGTTGTCCAAGTGAGGAGCGAAAAGTTCGTGAGAGCACGCAATCTTTTTAACCACCGAAACCGTAGAGGGTACGGCCTTGCCTCTTCAAAGCATAGACAACATCGAGAGAAGTGACAGTCTTGCGCTTCGCGTGTTCGGTGTATGTGACAGCATCACGAATAACTGACTCGAGGAAAGTCTTGAGAACGGTACGGGTCTCCTCATAGATCACTGATAGTCGACGCGTTAGCAACCCGTGGACCTTATTTTGCTTGGAGGAGGTAGGTATAGAGGAGGGAGTTGACTTACTAGCAGAGATACGCTTGACACCGCCACGACGAGCGAGACGACGAATGGCAGGCTTGGTGATACCCTGGATGTTGTCTCGCAAGATCTTTCGGTGACGCTTGGCACCACCCTTGCCGAGACCCTTGCCACCCTTACCACCTAAATAAGAGGGTTAGCCATCACTGTTTGTTAATAAAACGCTTGCGTCGACGAATACATGAGGGTGTTGTGACAGCATTATGAACTGCAGAGTAGCTGGCAACTACTCGCATTGTATGTGGGTGATCGAGGTCAAGGTGGCGTTAGGAAGTGAAGGCATCACCACCTGCCAAGACTCGAAGAGCCCCTTGCAGGCAGCCCCTCAAAAAACCTCTTGCACCACACCCAACCACGAAGCAGCGCGACACATATGCAAAAGGTATTAAAAAATTACTTACGTCCAGTCATGATGAATAAAAGTAAAACTTGGAGTTATATAAAACTCAGTAGGAGATGATTTGTTGATGGAAAAGAGGTCGTGTGTGACGCGTTGTGATGGAAGAAGCAGAAAAGCGTTGGCAAAAATCGATTTAACAAGCGGAAAAAATAAAAAGTTGACAGGAAATGAGGGAGTGGGAAGACTCTACTTTAAATACTCGCAGTTGGAGAGGGTTGATCCACCGTGAATGTGAAGGAAAAAGATCACGCTAAACCCAGATAGGGAGCGAGCCTGGTGGAAATCAACAGGTGAAGGAAATGAAAATCCATAGTAGTGATTGGGCGGGTGGCGACGTGGAAAAGGGCATTTGAAAGTGTTCAATTCCAGCTTGTCTTTTGGCCTGTTTTTGCTGCTCGTTTTTGTTAAGCGGATTCGATCGGGAGTTTTGATGTTCTGCCGCAGAAGACAGGGCTTGGCGGTGGTCACCGCCTTGGTGATCACGTGCAATCTATAGACCCCCAGATTGGGACTAGCGCGGATAATCCGTCTCCACGTGGAGAGAGTGACCCGTGCGCTTATCGATATCAAAATAAACTCTATTTTCACGACTTCACTAGAGGTGGGCATTCACTGACATTACGCGTTGATGCATTCACCTTAGCGAGAGTATGGAATCTTACGCGTGGATCAACGGAATTGCGGCTGAACTCCTACTTTACTCTACGCAACTTTACGCGGTAATAATCAGAAACAGGGTTTGAATAGATCTCAGCACTTATATTTCTCGATTCGTTACTTCATCTGCTCTCATCGCAGTCATCCTCAACCGTGTTACCCGTGTGGAAACTAGGAATGATGCCAAGTTAATGGCTTTCCCCAGAAGAAAGTAAAATCATCAATCCCGGGACTTTCTCAGCCATACGCTAATCATAGCAACAAGGCCCGAGTAAAACCGAGCCCATTGGCTCCCGCCTAGGAAACATATAAGACATAAACCGGAGACAAACAAAAGGAATTCATCAGAAAAAAAGAAGAAAAGAAGAACACTTTTACCACACCCAGATAAACCAGCCGATTAGGAAAGAAAAATAATAAAACGAATAGCCCACAGAAAGATAACTCCACTCATAATGCAGTCAAAAAGAAGAAAAACATCGCAAAAGGGCCACTGGAGACCCCGCATCAATCGATATTCGCATAACACGCAGCAGTTTGAAATCATCGAGCATACATATCCCAAATAGCAGGAAAGGAAAAGAACTGAGAATCGCAAAAAGACAAGTGAGTAGTAAACGCTGGCAAAGCTGAAACGACAAAACACTTAAAGGAGCAAAGCAAAACAATAACTTGCATAAAAGAAAAACATGTCCGCAATCCCGTAAGAGACTCGGAGCCAAGGAGATAGCCTGCCCATATGTGCAAGTCGGACTGTCACCACCGGAGTAAATAAGAGGATAGCATTCGTAAGGTTGTTGAACGGATGAATGGAGATTTTGTTTTTCGGCACAACCTTAAAAAGAGGAGAACGTAGCTCCTGCTGGGAAGCAAGCTGGTGAATTTTGTCATTAACCCCGGATTGCTGTCGGCGTCGGGGATTCAGAGAGTATTCGAGGCGGAATTGCCTGGTGAAAGGGTGGGAAGAGTGGAGATGGTCCATTAGACGCTAGATCGGAACGCGGATTGCTGGGAGATCTAGACCTCGGGGAAAGCACAGCCATTGGAAGAGACGGCTTTTCACTGGTGGGAGATGACTCTGGTGATGCGAATATATTTGTCTCGGAGAACAGTGGTTTAGGCTGTGTACTAGGCGGTTCCTGCTCTGTCGCTGCTTTCCGCTCAGCAGGTCGACTGCGCACTTTGGTAGGAGATGGGTTTGTCTCGTAAAAGCAATACTTATCGACAAGTTCCTGATATCCAGCAGACTGGTGACAGGGTTTTGCGAATAGAAGATTAGAAGGGCCCGGCATCTCCCGGGGTTCAGCAGCCAGTTCTGGGGCATTGCTGCCGCGGTTTTCGGTAGCAGTCTTATTAACAGATGCGAAGTGCTTGCTCGTAGGAACTCCTGGCTGGGCTAGATCAAGTGCGCCTGGTTGCATTGCCGCAGAGAGGGAGGATCCAAAGTCATATCGAGTTGCAAACGCTTGAGCTGGTTTAGTTCGCTTTGTCGGTGCCTCTAGAATATCATCTTCGGCATGAGGAAGTGGGACCTGTCCCATGAGCCTACCGAAACCCTCATCTTGTGGGCTCTGGAAGGATCGTGCGGGTTGAAAAGGGACTTCACCAGCCATCGGAGGCATTGAGTGTGGTCGGGGAATATGTCGGTGGTTGCGAGCGTGCAAACCAGCTGCGCCAGGTGCCTTGTGCGTTTTAATAAACTTGACATGATAATTTCTGGCTTCATTGTTGTCCCAAAACTCGTGGCCATTGACACGATATCTGAGGCAGACGAACATGGTCTTGGTTTCGAGATCTGCAAGGTCCGATAGCCGGATGTTGAAATGGAACCTGTCAAATCTATGACCTAGCCCTTTCGGTTTGGGTTCATGAGGATTATGGTTGTATTCGGCCTCAACCTCAGAAACGGTTTTCCAGTGATCCAACGTAAATCTAGCAGCCACATGTTTGTGGAAAGCAATGTTTTCGACAGCAACAATCCCGACAAGAAACTTGTTATCCGCGGATAGCATCAGTTTCTCTAGGAAAATTGGGCCCCTTGGTCTACCCTCAGTTGAAACTTGGTAGTTTGTGATCTTGGCTTCCCAGTGGAAGTGTTTGGATGATTTTGGAAGTGAATTCGATCCGAACGGGAACTCTGTATCGCCATCATACTCATCCGCCGGAGATGAACGAGCACTCACTGCCACAGGCATGTCAACCTGTAGAAAGTGACGTACCTGCTCTAGTTGCACGTCGAAGTGAACATTCTTGACGAAAGTTGGGGTTCCTGGCATGCTGGACGGGCGCTTCATGCGAAGAGCTGGTCGTACGAGCTCCCCAGATTTTTTCCGGATCATGGGCGGCCTAGCCTCATCATCTTCACGATCACTCTGGTCCGGAGTTTGCACAGCTGTTTCAGGTAACTGCCGCATGATACTACCATCAATTGACTGGGGACGGAGCGGAGGAAGCTCGATGGTAGGAGGTTTTCGGCGCGGCTCGGCAACCATGAGCGCCAACTCAGCACTTGGAGACAGTTCAGGGCTTCCAGGTTTGGTCATTGAAGGATGACCAGATGGGTGTTCCATTGAAAGGATCGCAGCATGTAGTTCAGCTAGTGCCATCGTTCCAACCTCCTTCTTGTCGTCCTCATCACTTGAATTCTGTCTTGACTCTGGAGGAGAGAGCACGGAGGGGACCAAGGTTGTTGAAGGCTGGTTTGGCTTCCAAGAGCCATGATTGACATTCGAAGCTCCATTGTTAGCAAATCTGATTGAAGGTTCAGTTTCGGGCGAGTAAACCGGTAACGAAGCACGAAGAGAAGGGCTTCGTCGGTGCCTGTGAATATATGAGCTTGACAGATGGATGCGCGAAGTAGTGTGCCCCGTTAAAGTTAACGAGGGCTCCGAACGGTGGCGTCCATGCAGAGTTGCCAGGTGAGGTCGATGATGTGCCGGTTCAGGGCGTTCTGTGAGAGTGGTAGACGAGGATGGCGCCGTGTAGGGCATCCGGCCGACTCGTCTAGAACTAGTTGGCAAACAGGACAATGATTGTGCCGGTTAGGTGGAGAAAGAGGTCCAGTCCACGCGAGTCAAAAGAAACCACGGAGGTCTAACAAGCCTTTTTTATAGATTAGTGACTGGGTTTTCAACGGAAAGTGAGGCAGCATGCAAAGGGCAAAGCGTCCAGGCGAAGTTCGAAAAACAAAGTACGTGTTGGGACTTGTGTGAGGTTGATCGAAGCGGATGCTGGGTATCTTAACCGAATAGGGAAGTCACGGGTTTGCACATATCCGGCAGAACGACGACGACGTAGAAAACATCCAGATAACACAATCAACGCAGGGAGAAGATGGGAAGAAGAACCAGTCAAATATTCGAGATCCAGATTCTTGAACGAGATTGAAGCTTGATCGGTAATGGGGGAATGGACACCATAAAAATCACTGGAACGGAGAGGCTCACGAAGGTGGGACCAGGATCAACTTCCTTGTCAATAGGTGGTAGCTCTTGAACCGGTCCGGAAAGAGTTACAGGCAAGATGAGCCTGCAAGATACCCCAGTAGCGAGATACACTCTTTTTCGTTGGAGAACGGGTTCTCAAGAGTGCAGGGAACAAACGAGAGGATATGCACCGGGTATTGATGGATTGACAGGGTGATGTCGAGCTCGAGATTTCCGAGAAGTAAAAAAAAGACTGGGGTGCCTGCACCGTAGATGGCCGAGAGCGTGAATAAATCGTGAAGAAAGATAGATTCACTGATTGTGAAAAGCCGCTCAAGCTCTTTGATAGCGAGGGCAATTGAAGCCTTCAAGCGATAGATAATCGAAGACAACGAACCTTGGGGGGAAGGGTGATAAGAGTGACGGCAGGCCGAAAAAGCAAGGAAATCACGATAGCTCAAGTACATAAGAAGTGTTACAAGACAACACAGGACAGAAAATTAAGCATTAATGAGAAGCAAACACGCTGGTAACACAGCAGGAAAAAAGCAGTGCGCAACAAGGCAATATAGATAGATAGGAGGAGGAAGAGAATTAATAGCGAAAATCGGTAGATAAGAGACTTCTCTGGGTGGGATGTGGGCCGTGGCGGAACTTGATAGTGAAAATGCAGAGTTAAAAATCTCTGGCTGGAACGGAAGCTTTTAGCGTTTTTGGCTGAAGGAGGGAAGCAGAGATTTCACAACTCTCCGCGCAAGTACCTTAATATATCTCCGGTACAGAAGGCGTTGCACAGAAGTCCCTGAACCAGCGGAATGAAAAAAAAGTCAGGAAGAAGTATCTGACTCCTTGGTGATTGGAGCTATCTCAAGTGAAAATACTGGGAAGAAGGACACCCTTCTTCACCCCAACAACAGCCAGGAAGTGGAGTCTGTAGGAGCAACAAAGATGCTAATGATGGAAGCAAGACTCGAGCAAGGGGCGGGATGAATGACTAAAATAACACCGCAAGAGAGATTATACGGGACATTTGTCTCCAAGGGTGTGTGTGAGTGTGTGTTTGTATGGATGTGCACCGTTCATCCGCTCTTATTGATCTCTAAGATACATTCGCGATCCATCTGCACGACCCGATAATACCGATAACGCAATCATGAAATCCTCCGGAGCAAGCAATGAGTGACACCTCGGGGTCTGCCGGCGTCAAGAGTCCCAAAAGTGAGGAGTGGGCTATCCTCTCTCGCCATTATTGTTGGGAAAATATTGGATGGCTGAGTGCCAATAAACAAAAAGTGACGTCGATGGAGGTACTTTAAGGTACACTATGCAGCTCCAAGGTTCAAGGCATTAAAGAGAAACACCTCTTTTTTAGCTTGCTGCAAGGACCTTCCAGGAGGGTCCAGAATGTTGAGGTTTCGTCTGGGAAAGTCTTGATTGCTGCGGTTCTGCTTATGTACTAGTCTAAACTACTGGGGTCTCCAGCATCCCTGTGGGCGAGAAAAGCCTTATCATTTGCCGCCAAGCCACCCACATCATCCGGATTTTATCAAGAAGTGGATAGGAAAGCAGTCGGTGGGAGTTACTTAAGACCACAACAAGGTCCCTTCTTCAAGCCGCCTCAGGACGATACTTCGAGATACCTCGAGATACTCCGCGATACCAAGAGTACTCTGGGGAATTGTGGTTAGTGGTGAAACATTGTGAAAAAGCGATGGCCTCCAAACATAAGCGCGAAATGCCCCGGATGGCGTGACTTAACCTTGGGGTTTATGAATGACGAGGTGAGGAGACAAGACTTGGTTGGTGGTGATGCGTAATAAAATTGATAATGCCACCATCGGTCCGAGGAGGATTAAGACAGAGGAATTGATTTCCAAGAGATGTTCTTCCAAGAAGGATTTTCGGTCGTCGTAATAAGAACGGCTATCATTTTCTTGTTCAACCAACTTATCACGGGCGCTGTAGCCGGTGGAAGAAATTGACCATTAGCTCATGATCGGACGACGAAAATTTTCTTATGCAGTTGGAATTTTTATCATCGGTCGTGGTCAACCACACGCAAATCCCACGGCTGACTCGCCACAATGCCACCCCGGGCGAAGACTGATCCGGAATCCACCTATTAGGTGCTCTTCCTCAAGCACCGCAATTCGACCTTAAATTCCAGAACCTCTGGTCTTTCAACCTAGCCTGCATCGGGACACGGCAGTTTTTGAAGATTGATAATATTGATTTTTATCTCCACGGCTTCTACTCTTCCGTTTTCGTCCCAAGAGGAGCATCCGTGCTCATTTTGCGCATTGCTGCATGGGCTGAGCACAACCACGGCAACGGCAATAATTCGCAAAAAAACATGAGAGTATAACCAAAACTCGAACGACTCGGGAATCGCAGTAGCAGATTCCGTCATCCTAATTTCATATCAGCCAACTAGAATCTGAACATGCTTAATCAGGTCCAATTAAAGCGCCGTGTTGCTCAACATGTTGTGGTATTGTGCTCTTCACTGGCATTCCCGGCTCCATACGGAGTGACTTGATGCAGCCCGCAAACCGCAACCATAACAAGGGAACTTCGGCATCTTGAGCGGCCCTAGCTTATTATGACAGTTCCATAATTTGGGTGACAAGGGTGTGTTTGAAGGCTAGATCCTTGTTGGTCCGGAGTTTGGTTCTTTTGTGGTTCACTCTTTTTTCCTTTATTTTTTTTTTTGGCTGGGCAAACGTGCGGAATGTCTCGCTTCCGTGTTCTCGGCCCCGTTTCGAAGATCCACCGGCTCCGTATCTCTGCATCAACCCTGCAGTTGCTGGGTTAAGGGAGCTCTGACTTCGCTCGCCTATTGGACCATTCGGGCTTCCTCTCCCAGTTTTCGGACTTCCTTCCAACTTTTTGTGTGAAGCTTCGCAATCGGTAGGCAATTGGGGTCTGATCAGTGGATCCCTTGTTGTGGTCTTTGAAGTCAGAACGGCGACTGTGGGCTTTAGCGGCTCATTAGTCAATATTAATTGTTTGAAAATGTAATTTTTTCACGGAAAATGTTCAGCTCCAGCAGCATCCAAAAACAGTTCCACTTCTCCACGGATTCCGGAGTACGGAAGTGCTAGATTTGTTTAGTCGCGATGAGGCTTCAACGGCCGAGGGGTGGACTTACTATCATCCGTCAGCTACAGCTACAACCAAGCCGGAGATCAATCACCGAAAGGGCGCCATCATCGGCCGATCCTCTCTCCAATCATGTTCGACGGAGCATTCATGAAATCAGCCTCCACGTTCCCAAAGCCTCCGCCCAGCCGTTTGAACGAGGAAAAAGAAACCATATTTGATGCGATGCGTCCGGTCTCCGGAAGTTCGCGCTTGCAAATCCAACGACCTCGTTCTTGGGGGTTTGCACTGTTTGCTTGCAACCCCTCCCCGGCTCAACGCAAGAAAAGTCCCGAGACTCGCATCACTTCACATGAAGAGGATCATCAAAGTCTACAATTTGCTCTCCAAGACTTCCAATATATCCCAGTGGCGTCTACTCAACAACGGAATTCGGGGATACCTTCATATCAATCGCATCACTATGACTTTTCAACAACGTCAACCAAATCTCTCAATTCCCGAAACAGGCCAATGCACCTCGAGCACGAAGGCTGATCAGGACCCTTGGGTTCGACCAAAGCTAATTAATTCGCACTTCAGATATCGCTATGGATACGTCCCGTTCTCTACCATCGGGCCGCTGCAATGGTACTTCTGAACACTCACTACTGTCAGTACGGACCACAGGTACATAATAAGTGCAAACTTTCTCATAGCGGTGAAGAATTCATTGTCTGCTGGAAGCGGGGTAGCTTCGTTCTCGACCTCGATTCTGACCATCCTCGTTGCTCTTGGTGTCCGATAACAAGCTTGCGCTGGGACTCTCTGAAACATGGTGCCGGGATTGTGGCTTGTACCCTTCAGGAGTCTCAGGGCCAAGGGGGTCCGAGTCGTGTTCTGATTGCTCCAAAGATATTCAATCGTTTCCTCCGATATCAGGCCAGCTATTCCATCCGCCGAAGGATGGTGGCACACTCACACCCTTATTACTTTTATGCAACTTCCTTTTTTTTTTTTATCTTGGCCTAAGAGAACATTACGAAAATGCCCAGGCATTACTATTGCCATGTGCAAAGGCCTGGTATCGACTTGCCAACGCCTAACCTTAGCTCCCTGTTTTGCAACGCCACCACCAGGGACAAAGAACCAGAAGTCGACTTGAACTTGTATACGGAGTACCTAGTTCCCTAGTCTCCAAAATACATCCACTAGTGATTGCCGACGCCAAATTGCTGCTCGCTTCATCGCGAATATATCTCTATTTTGTGGGCCCTATCGTTCGGAGTCTACTTACGTCCTTTTGGCAACTGGCAAAGCTACTCAAAGCCTTTGGGGACCTTTGCGTCGATAACTACTCCCGTACACTTCTTCGCTTATCCTTCTTGATTGCTTATTGATTGTTTCCTGCAGATTTGGTCTCATTTGTGACGAACATTTGGTATCAAATCCCATGTCTCCACCAGCCCCTCATGAACCCATTATCATATTGAAACGGAAAGCGGTGGAGGGACTGCTGTTGGCTCCCCGCTTCTACCACCTCAAGGCGGTATATTGATACTCTAATTCGAAAGTAAACGGGATCAATCGACTGGTTCTCAATTGCAACGTATCCCGCCATGGCAGGCCGAAACCGGCCGTCACCACCTCCTTCTCTCTCCCGGACGATTTGCCTCCAGTGGCCTCGATCATCTGGCGGTAACGTCTGTGATTAAGTGGTCTTTGAGAAGTTTTCGAGAGAAACCTTTCGATATCACCTTCACTAGGTGATCAATCCTGAACAGCCCCTCTTTTCAGACAGCATGTATGTACCATGCTTTCCGTAATTCAACTAAAAGCCACACTGCAAGGACTTCTTATATCGCTATGGTCAGCAGAATCTTGGTGGTGCTCCAACTGCTCGGTTTTGCTTCGGAATTTGTGATCTTTTCTCGACATGTAGTAGCACAGAAGCAGAGCACGAAAGTTCATTTGCACCATGAACCGTGCTGGGACGTTCAACAGATCGATGGCATTCAAAACACAGTCGGATGTCTTCGTTGCCATAAGCCCGAGTATATCAAACCCGGAACATCAGTACGAGGGCGATTTTGCAAATATGGTTCTTTCACCGCCGAAATCCAGGTTTGATTTTAACATCGAACGCTTTGAAAGTGACGACAAGTGATATTGTCTTGCCTGACATGTTGCTTTTGCAAGGTTAGATAAGGTTGCATATGCGTACAACGTTTGTATTACCTTGCGCACATTACAAATGTGTGTAAAGAGCGGTTAAGTTGGCAATGTTGCAGATCGCCCATTTTTAATGATTTAAGAAGGAACTCGGCGGCAGTTTAGACCATGATCACAGCTACATCCGTTGTCATCATACAGACTGGACCGCGTCCTGTTTGCGATCGAGCCTGTCGCACTCCACCGTGAGGGTGGAAAACGTTCATCCTCTGTCGGCAATCATCCCTGAAAATCTTCGATACAAAGACTACTTCAGATTAATTGACCTCAACCTCCCGTTTTTGGTTGCCTCGATTAATGGATCTGAGTAACCCTTGTTGCTACTCCTTTTCGGCATCAATGCACCATTACCCCTTTTAGCCGATTGCTTTCGGCGTTGCGGCTTGGGGCAACACAGGACGTCTAGGACCCCCCGGCTTATCAAACGGGGTATTCCCATGAACGCGGCTCTCCGGAATTCGAGATTGTTTGACAAAGCCTTTGTACTCTTCGGTGTTTCAGTATATCCTTTCCTATCTGGGAAAAGCAGGTACCTCACGTACATACGTACCATGAGGGGTCAAAAGGACCGTGTACAGTATACTCCGTATAAAGCATCGTTAACCAAAGTTCGCAAATCCTTCTGATCCGGGCTGAGACTCCCCGGGACACCTATACATGCATATGTACGCCCATATGCACGGAGCCCGGTTCAACGGGGCTCAGATCCCTTGCACACGTACATTCATACATCTATACATATGTAGGCGCCTACCTGCGAGGCGGTCTAAGAGGCTTTTTTTTCAAGCAAGCTACAAACCGGCTTTCTCACTGAACCCCATTATCTCCAGAAAAAAAAAAGGAAAAGAAAAAGAAAAACCTGGAGAAAGTCTCATATGAACAGGCCAAGCTCCATATTAAGGGCGAAATCAGGATTTTTTTGAGGACCTTATCGTCGATCGAAAATGGAGAGCTCATGTGGTGCTAATCCCGAAGGATTCGACTGCGCTTCGACCTCCAGCCACGTCAAACACCAACCTGCAAGTACGCAGGGATCAGATGTATTCGCTCCACTTGGGATTTGAGCGACTTTTCTCTTTTTGTTTTCTTTTAGCTTCGCATAGCTACACGAATATGTTTAGTTATATGCCGTTCGACGCAAACTACAAAGCTCAACGCCATGATATCCATGGTTTCTTTGGGCGTTTGAACACTGCATGTTAACTGCATACCTGCATGCTGCACGCAGAGAGCATTCAACTAGAGATAGAAAAAAAAAGAAAAAAAAAACGAAAACATCTCAGCTCTATACCCGAATATAGAGAGATTCGAGCAGACTTATGGCACGGAGAGAGCATCAAAATCGCAAGAACAAAGACACGGGCCGATTGGAAAATAGCCTTTCGTCGTAAGGTCATTTGCGGAAATTTTGTTGCTACCTCAGATATTGTTCAACATCCTTGATCAGTAAAGCGGGAAGTGATCGGCTATTGAAAGAATCCCTGATCTTTGCCCGGAGGATTGACTGCATATGTGAATACCCGAGATACGGGGTTTGTTGGCGGTTTGCAGCGTCGAGGTGAGTTGTCCGTGGTCAGAGCTTAGAACCTCGAAGATGATAGCACGATGATCATCTGACGTCGAATAGCATCCGGAAATCAGCTATTGTTCGCACAAGTGGGATATAAACCATACTCACTAATTATACTGACTTCTCGCGGCCAAATCTTGAATCCGAACAGGATACACAGGTAGAGTCCAGGAGCAGGCTAAGACCGATGGAAGCGAACCATTAACCGCGATGAAAATCAACGTGAGCCCACATAGAGGCGTTGATAAGAAGACAATATATCACCATTGGTTTGACGATGAATCTTAAACTTGGTGATATATCATCTGATGGTTTTCCAAAGTTGAAACGTCCGTGCGGCGGAAGGGAATCATGAAGATGCCGTCCCATGGACTTGGTCCAATCTGGCTTTGTGAACCGAACGCTTCCGTGAGGCGGGTCGGCGCAGGTAGAATATGGAACCACGGAGTAACCAGAGCTCAAGCAGATGCGCATCTACGCGCCGAGGAAATAACGGTTTTCTTCACTGATTCGTTAGAGTCTATCTTGCAATACCCGATAGCAATCCTGTCCCAACATCGATCGATATCTCGGGTAATAACTTTGTTATTACCCTACTTTGCCGCGGTTACTCAGAGTCCATTTATCATCTTCTTATTCCTATTTTCCTCTTGATTTTGTTCGAAAGGATGAATTGAACCTTCATGGCTGAGGATCACTTGCGATCTTTCATCCTTGGCTCTGCTTCTTCGATGTTTCGGAATTCCCGGACTCGTTTTTATGGATGGAAACATCGCTTGTCCCAATATCGAGGTCTGTGCTGATATTCCACGAGAGCTCGTAGTGTCTTCGTCCAGAAACTTTCTTCACTATGCTCGCGGAGGCTTCCGGGACCTATTTGGCTTGTACAGGACAGTGAGTAACCGAATCAGTCATAATGTCTACATCTTTGACAAAACTCGGAGCTGGTTCTGACGAAGTGATCTCACTAGGTCGCCGCAAAATCTTACATACCATGATTATCCAGCTACCAATTCGATTGCTCCTTGGCTATGCTGTCCGGTGATCTCAATAGTATATCAACACTGGCCGTATGTACAAGCGAACGTCCACCTGCGCCGAAATTTGGCTCGCATAGCCGCACCTATCATAACATTATGTCCCACATAACCTCTTAATGGTTTTTGATATAGGAAATCCGTACCAGAAGATTCGCTTGAACTGGACTAGCCTTACGGTTGTTGAACATTCAAGGCATGAGATGTATCACCGGTCTCGAAATTCTATTGATGTCTCCGATATCAAAGAACTTCTTCGATTATATTGCTGTTCTATGTTAATGCGAACCGGGGCTATACCGATAATATTCGGTTCCCCATATTTGTCACCAATAGTATTGTCATGACTACCTTGTTGCATTCAGGTGTTGCATTGAAAGTCGCTTCAAGCCTCTTTTCTTTTTCTGACCATTCCCAAAAATGGAGATAGGTTACAGAAGCTGGATAGACATGGTTGTCCTATGTGCCATGCTACATGCGAAGCTGACCACGGAATTTCCGTTTATGCAGCATGATGGATTTTCGATACCCACCGACATTGCTTAATTTAGTTCGCTTAAGAACTCGCTTTTTGAGCTTACTCTCAATACGGAATATGGGGATAATCCCGAGGCCTCGGGGTCTTAATATCTCCGAGCTGGATCAGTGTGAAGAAACATGGGAAGAAACGAAGTTTCGACCTGCAGGGCTGATTCGCTTGAGTGCAATGCTGGTTGGCCCCTTTCTCGCCCGATCCCTGCCGGGTGGATCGGCGACAGGGTTCGGGCGGGCAGGGGTCGGGAACCCCACATTCCGCTCTTGGCATCAAAACGTGCCTCTCCCGCTCGTCAAGCTCAGCTGGAAAACATTCGACTGTTCTGAATGACAATGGCAAGATACCTTTTTCTCAATCTGGAAATTGTCGGTATGGAGCTCAGCTGCCATGAGCTAGAGCTTTTGGTCGGTCAGAAATGTCTATAAATTGGGGTGATTCCCTCGACTGAGAACTGTTTTTCTCATCGCAAATCAGCAGCATCAAGCAACTCTACGGAACAAAAGCTCAACGAACAACCAAGTTTTTAAAGTGAGTGAGAACTTGAGCTGATATATATATATATATATGAGAAACGACTGACAAAACAACAGAAACCCCAATCAACCTTCTTCAATCATCATGAAGTTCACCATTGTTTCCGTCGCCATCGGCGCTCTCCTCTTCCAAACCGCCAGCGCCGCCAACGGTTACAGCTGCGCTCCTAGCAACAATGTCATCGGTCAGGATATTGTTGGTATCAAAGGTGTCGTCGAAGCCTATAACGGCAACTATCGCGTCTCCGGCAAGAAGGGCAGCAACTTCGCAACCTACGGAACTGCCAAAATGACCCTCCGCCGCACTTCCGGTATTCCAACTGGCTCTACCCATGTTCGCGCCCACAACGTTGCCGCCAAAATCCAGGATATCATCCAGTGCTGCTGGGAGAAGGGCTATCAGAAGTGTGTTGGAAACGGTGATGTAGTTGGTGACCAGGGTGATATTGTCAACGTCAACATCGAGCACAACTAAGCCTCTATAGATGGCTCGAGTTTCAAAGGCACTTGATTGGGCAATTAGAATAAGCAAAGGAAGAACATGACACCTGTACATATGTTTCTAAAATGGTCTAATCCCTTTCAGGGAAAGTCCTCCCTTTGAATCAAATAGACATATATTTTCCTACCCACATCCTCTTGAATTGAGATTTAGATTCATACCTTAGTGGTTATTCCGCGACTATCCATCCAAAGCTTCAATCCATGCCTCATATGTATGTACACGCGTATTTCGGAAAGGCTATATAGTCCAGGATCTGGCCCTCCTAAAAACCAAGACTTTCCCGTATTTCAGAGCTACTATTCCCAATCCAATTTTTCGCATCCATAACCACCGTCCCATTCATTATATGATACTTCTCATTCCCGTGTCATCGTTTGACCACTTTTCATTCTCCGCTTGGGCGTGTAAGCCACGTCTGATATTTTCTTCAATAAACCACTGATTTTTGGAAGTCTGATGTTGAGTCGGCCGAGAAATAATTAGCTCTCTTTGCGACTAGCTAGAATATATTTGTGGCTGGATATTCTATATCGCCAACATATGGCCCGACCGCCTTAATGCAAATTCCTCAGCAACTTAAGGACATTACTTCGAAAGAAAAAATTTATTCCTCTGATAAGGTACTACAGTACTTCGTCCAATGTCTCCGCAATGCTTCAGTATCCCTATTGCCTCACTTGTGCTAACCCCTTAATTCAACCTCCTAGAGATAATCTTTAAGGCAAAGGATATGCATGGGCTTCAAGGAAGCAATCTTAAGGACTATCATTAAGATATATTCAGGATCAATGACAGGAATTGCTGAGTGTTGTGGAAAGTTTTAACAAGGTACTGTACATACATGCATTTCGTCAAGTTATGGATGTCACTGATTGTTCCACCCCTTAGATCCTCCGACCTTCATTGATTTCATTCCTCGGCTATCTCAATATGCTGTACCCTTTCCCTTAAGCGCTGGCCCAACCAGCAACTATAAACCCATGCTTTTCTTATTAGTGACAAAGAATGATTCGCGACCATAATCGACGGGCCAAAACGCACTGCGAACCAGCTTCGATCGCGCTTGTTAGGTGATGCTGTGGCACCAGTTAAACAGATCCAAATAAAAGCCTCTGGAGCATATTTTATCCAAAAAGCCTGGTCGGTCCTCTCAATCGCCGAGCGAAGTTTCCCTAGATAGGTATTTATTGTGTTCTGTGAGAACGGAGTGGTATTATCAACTATATCCCAGGTGATAAGTGCTGCGAGTCTGCAACATTCGATTGCTGGATCGGACGCTTCTGAAGTTACACCTGAATCGGAAAACAGCCCCAGGAAAGACTGCTGCACAAACTGCCATCGTGATTTCAGCGGTTTACCGAGAGTTTGTTGAAACGTCACCCATGCGAGAGCGATTTCATACATATTATGAAGAACGCGATCGATGACTTTTAGAGATGGATGGGAATTTAGCGCGTCCGGATTGTCTTTTTGGATTGAAGAAAGGAACTCAATTGGTGAGCGAGGTGATACCGGATTAATTTCTATGTTCAACAAATCTGCGTACTCAGCCGCCGGCTCGGTCCCAGAAGCTATGGCGCTATGATAGATACCCCTAGAAATCGTCGAGTGAGTTTGGATGTTCCGACATCTTTGGACGTCCCTTGGACTTACACGACAATCAGATCAGCAAGAAGTCCTTCGAATCCTAGCTTCTTCAGCCCTCCCCTACACTTGATCATCTGTCGAAGCCCCTGAATATGTATCTTTCGGGCATATAAATCGAGACCCAGCCCCTTTTTGAGATTAGTGGATATTGCCAAAACCATCCAAGCAAATGGTATGCAAGGAACATAAGGTACATACCTCCATATGTGCCATTGTCAATGCCGATGCGACCATTGAATCATTGACTTCGCCAGAGCATGACAATTGTTCCTTTAACAATCTAAGTGTCTCCGCACGGTGGTACAAAGTTATTGAACTTTCTGACTGGCCACTTAGCGTATCATAATGCGCCGAAGCACCATACATGGACGAATGGAACATGCAAGGATCATTGAGAGCATTCGGGATCCAAATATATCTCAACTTATATGCAATGCTCTGGTCGTTGACTGAGGACGCTACTACCGGGCCGGCTTCGACTGCGTCTTGTATAGAAGTGACTTCCTCGCAAATTAGCTTTCACCAAATTTTGATACCCACAGCAGTCATGTGCTCACAGTGCTCTAGCAACTTCGGCATATACCAATTAGAAGCAACTGGAAACGGGCTGGGCCCGCTCACCCTGTCGAGATCGAGAGTTTGGAGGAACCAGCATACTGGTCCTAATGGCTTATAATCACATGCACTGGTTAATAGCCCCTCCAGCTTTTCTAATCTCTCGGAGAGCCTTTGGACCTTAACTCCCGGCGTCCGAGTCGGATATGTGCATTTATATAGGTATCTGCCTTTCGTCAATTTCACAAACCTCACTTTAAGGCTCGAGAAGTGTCAAGAAGTCAACTTACCTAGTACATGACGAGCAACTCGGAATGATACGATCACATTTCTTCTTTCGTCGTCTGCAAGTGTCGCACGAGTTTTCTGCTCTTGAGCTCGACTCGCTTGTGTTTGAACTCATCGTTGTTCATACCCGCAAAGTAGATATTCCTAGATGTCGGCTGGAGCGGGCATGGCCAATATATATGGGATTCCAGATCATCGTTCCCAAGAACGTAGTTAGGCACGCCATGTGGTTCCCTCTCATTACTAATTTGAAGGTCAGCGAGCTGTCTCGCTTTGCCGAAGGTTCTTTAAGCTCTATCGTAGTTTTCAGGCTCAGCCGCAGCGAAAGGAGATACCGACGGTGACGTCGGTTGAACTTGGGATATCATATCCATGCTCTGCGCAGTGCGTACGTATGTTCCCGAAGCTTGCGATAAAGATTAAGATTTTACCAAGCAATGCCGCCAAAAGCCTTGTCTCTAGAGATGTGAGTCGGTCTGTCCATCACGGCTTTGATGATACCTAGCCATCAGCTGGGAGGAAGCCGACGGCGGTGGCAACCCAAATCTCGGCTTTTTGACTCGGAGCTTCAAGATTCCACATCACAATGCCTCCGTACCCACAGGTCCAGGTCTGGGGTGTGATGAATGAGATGGCTGATTGGGTGAGGTTCGTTTGTCGCGAGACAGAGTCATCGCTAAAGCCGTATTTTGGCGAGTCGCGGTCTGGGATCATGGGCTTGGCACGTAACAAGCCCCTACTTTTGGCGAGCGAACAAGCTTTCTCGGTTCCCGAACCCCTGAACAGCCCCTAAATTATCAATGAAATTCTTCAACCAAGCACAGGCCAGCTGAACCTGAACAAACACGCAGATACCCATCATGTAAACTCCGTCCACCCTACCTACGAAACGATGCGCAATGAAACAGAGAAAGGAAATGCGATCCTGTGCTCCCAGGCATGTCTGGTTGAAACACCAGTCATGCTCATGAGCGGTGGCTCTGAAGTGGCTTGGCAAGGCTAGACCGCTGTCGGCCGCTTGAGGAGATCAAAAGTAATAATAGGGCCTTTGACCACAATCGGACCTCTGAGCCTTGGGGTGGTTGTCGCTGGCAAAGTCAAAATGGAGAGATCTTCTGAAGCATGGCGACTTCAAATCTTTCCATCTACGAAAGACGAGTGTCGAACATAGTTGTTGCACCTCTCTTGCACCTCGTCCACGATGAACTCCGATCCTATACCAGCCCTCGCGATTCCCTATCCTTCGAAGTCGCATGTTCCTTTTGGACATATAGTTCGCGCAATATGGGCCAGCTTTACGGCCTTGCTTGTCGCTGCTGTGTTCCTCCTCGTCCTCGCTTTTACGACGAATGATAAGCCGACCTCGACTAGCATCTGGGTCTCAAGAGCGCCCGTCTTCGTTTCTGTCGGCGGAGTTGTTCTCAAAGGAAGCCTCGGTGCTCTTTTCGGCGTTGCGCTTTACCAGCATCTTTGGTCACTCCTTGCCGCTCCCAGTCAGGCGGCGGAAAAACAGAAAGAGCCGGGTTTGATGTTGAAGGAAATGGAGTCCCTACACCTGGCCTCTCGCCTTTCCGTAGGCATGCTGTTCACACCCTCCGCTAGGCTTGGCTGGTTTTTAGGAATTGCCGGGCTGCTATGCACAAGTGTCGTCGTTCCTGTTTTGCAAGCGGGTGTGAAGGTTGTGAGCCGCCCCGAGATCATGCCGACAGATATTACGATACCTCACGCACAACTGGATTATAGACTGGCGAAAACGGGAACAGCTCTCAATTCCCCCGAGGGCGCACAGCCAAACGTTAGAAGATCCGCTACTGTAGCGATGTTTGGTGAAGATATTGGCTACGCATATACGAAAGAAAATGTCACCGGGACCGCTACAACGGGGTTAATATCGTACACTGATCTTGAGTGTAAAGTACAAACCATTCGAGGAACGGTTCCATTTGGGAGTCGTGTGAGTACTCTTTGTGTGCTCTTGATTGACCAATAATCAGTACTCATGAATAATAGACCGAGTATTACTATAATTTCACCTCCGAACTCGTTGATCCCATCAAACCCGGGTCCGTCATCACTGGATACCGAACGCTCGAATTTACGGCGACCTTAAACAACAATACCCATTATCTCATTCATACTTGCATCCTTCATCCCGCTCGCGGCGTATGCGGTACGAATCTTGTTAGCGGCGTTGGTCGGATGAGAGACTTCGTATGCAAGCGAAACTCCTGGATAAATCCCGTTCCTACTGAAATCAACGGCCCAGCAACCGGGTTTTATGCGATAGCAGTTGCGTTTGTGGACGTCTTCCAAGGGGCAGCTTGGAGCTCCGGAACTGGACGGCCTCAGGAGAATAGCACGTTCACTGCCGCAGCCGCCAGATTCACGAATCGCTCCACACTCATTCTTCCCAGCGAGCTGATTTCGCATATGCAGCGAACACTGTGGCATATCCCGGTAGGAGCACGTCCCTTAGACATTCCGGAAGCCGAAAGAGGTGGAAATGCCGATCCTGACGGCATCATTACGATGAATGTGTTGAATCAAAAAGACGTCCTCTTCATGACGATGAACTTTGGAATCATTGTTCCAGTTGTTGCAGTTGCAGTCTTAATTGGCCTTGCATCTGTGGTGTATTTAATAGTCGCGCCAAACAAGGTTTTGGGCAGACTGATGCATGATTCGATTGTGCATACGTTGACTGTTGGCGGCCGATGGGGACCAGGAATAAGAGGTGCTTGCATTATTGGTCTAGAGTCCCTGCTTCAGCAGGTGGGCAAGGAACGGTACAGCTACGGGATTATTGTTCCCGCTACCACTGCAGAGGCGGGTGTCTTGGGTCTAAAGGAGACCGATGGCGACGGCGCGGCGTCTGATTTGGGAGATCCTCTCCAAGGATCATACTATGGCGGAAGATAACGGTTTGTGGAAAATCATTTTTGATTGTGTCGGTTTAGCGGCAGACCGCCAGCAAAGATTTAGCAGTTGTTCTGAAGCAATGCAAGACTGCTACGCCCTACAAGAAGTATTCAATACCGAGGACTTGGTGATCATGGCTTTCTGATATATCAGAATTTCTCTCGCAGACAGCCGGTGCCAACACTTGGCAGTTTGGAAATCGTTTCTGTTAGACAAACTCTCCGATTATATATCATTCAAAAAATTAAAAAACCATCAATCGGACTCCGCGGAGTTTATTTTGCTAAAGATCCTAGGTAGAAATAGCCATCATTAGGTAGTTAGTCGCCGCATTCGTGTACATACTGTTGGGAGCCTGTGGGGTGGGTGGTTCACATGACCGTTTTCTCTGCCTCCAAATCAATGATTTCATGTCTCAGAAACGAAATCTCTCTGCTCTCCATCGAACCCCACTTGCAAAGGTGCAAAGACCCTTTTCACCGGATGGTTTAAATTTAGAAATTCCTTCTAGAAACTTATTTAATTGCGTCAGCTCCGGCCTTCTCTTCATGGGACAAAACGGTTCATTTGGGAAATTATGGCGAACGCAGGCCTCGTGGATTTGGAAAAGGAGCTGACCTGTTCTGTATGTATCGTGCAATCATTCTTCCAGAGCTTTTCGAGTACCTGTAAAGGTTGAGAATTTCTACGGAGAGGTACTAACCTTAACTTAGATATGCACAGAATTACTTTACCAGCCTCTGACCCTCCTCGATTGCTTACATACTTTCTGCGGTTTTTGTCTGAAAGAATGGTTCTCATGGCAAGAGTCACATCCGACCGAACGATCCGGAAATCAGCAGTTCACCTGTCCGTCCTGTAGAGCTTTGGTCCGTGATACAAGACATGATGCGAAAGTAGCGACTCTGTTAGATCTATTCCTGCGCTCGCATCCAGAGAAGGATAAGCGTGCGGCGGAGAAAGAGGAGATTGCCCAGAAGTACAAGCCAGGCGATGAAATATTACCAGTCCGCGGACTGGTAGAATCTCCGGTTAATAATGAGGAAGAGGAGGAGGATCGAAGGCTGCTGGAAGAAGTCAGAGCGCTGAGTCTAAGGGAGATGGAAGGAAGGGGTAGACATAGGGATAATCGGGACTCTCCTCCTCGCGGCGAACGAAGCGGTGCCTCGGAACATACTTCGGCTCACCAGCGAATCGAAGATGCGCGAAGGAGAAGACGACCCATGAGACAGATGAACTCCTCTCCTCGCTCATTCAGTCCGTTGGATAGAAATGCTAGCAGAATGAGGAACGTCGAGCACCAATCTAGCTTGCGGTCCCTTCTTAGCAATCCGGACTTCTCCGAAACCGCGATACAAGAGGAAATCCTGCGGCAGATCACAGAGGAGGGCTTATTGGATGGCATTGACCTTCAAAGCTTAGATCCGGATCAGGAGGAAGAACTTACGGAGCGCATTGCCGAAGCCTTTCGAACACGACAACGCCAAAGAGCAGCATCAAATAGCGAGAGGGAGCGATCTCATGAAACTCAGCCGATCCTTGGGCCTCCATCGACTAGTGCCAGCCATCCAACTGCTGAATGGAATCGATATTCCGAAGCCAATGTACGACAGTCTTCGGGCTCCTCATTACCCGTTCCTCAAGGCCATCGGAGAACAGCATCGGGCCAAAGTGCTGGTCGCAGGCATACATCGCCAGGATCCAGACCACCGAAAGAACGTGTACGTTCTGCCCATGCTTCGACTGTCGATGTTTCAAGCTCGCAATGGCTCAATTCCGACGCAAGGTCCCAAACCGAATCACACGGAAACATAACACCCACCAGCGATCATAAACGGGACGCCAGCGCTAGACGACGACGCAGAAGCTCCAGGTCAGACCATCGCGACGTCTCGAGTCGAGAACCGTCGTCGAGCTCTCACAGAGAGCCATCTACTTCCCACGCTTCTCAACCCTCCCATCTTTTGCATCCTAGATTAGAGCACACGTCTCGGAATCGATCGACATCTCGTTCATCCACGGGCAACCCTCCGGGCCGGCTAACGATTCCTAGGTCAAGACATTCACCTCCCCGACAAGAACATTACACGGAAGTTGTTTCTGCTACGTTTGTTGAGCCTTCCGTAACGTGTGAGCGGTGCGGGAAACAAAATCTAGAGTACGAGCTTCATAAGCTTTGTACAGTATGTAAAGGCGGCAAATACCACCTTTGCTTTACCTGCTATCGTCAAGATTTAGGTTGTTTACATTGGTTTGGTTTTGGTGATGCAGCACAAATCCGTTTTGAGAAGAGTCAGAATGTTTTGCCTCGAGAACAACGCACTGAGGAACCTCCACATAGACTACAATCCCACAGATATCTACGGCCTGCGAGAGAATCAGTGCTGGCCCATACAACGGAAGATGGATCGCGTCTAACTACATCAAACCCGGAGAACCGACTTCAGGACGGATTATTTTGCGATATGTGCGGGTCCTTCGCAGACTCCTGTTTTTGGAAGTGTGGCGAGTGCAATGATGGCGAATGGGGCTTCTGCACCCCTTGTGTCAATCAGGGGAAATGTTGTTCCCATCTTCTACTTCCCATTGCCCGTATGGGTAATCGAACCGGCCAAACGCAACCTTCGAGTGGGGTGGACCCATCAGCGGGCCTTACTCTCTCCGGTAACCCGGAACCAACCATCATTGTGGATAACAGACTGTACAGATCCCTTACTGTGGTAACCAACTGCCGGATTTGCACGTATCCTATACCCAATCATTTGAGTCGTTATCATTGCCCGACTTGCAACGATGGTGATTATGATATTTGCTCAACCTGTTACTTGAAGTTGTGTGCCACGGCGAAAATTAGCAAGGAGAATGGGCGCAACGGGTGGCGACGGTGCCCGCAATATCACCGAATGATTATTACCGGATATGAAGATCATGATGATGGCCAGAGGCGGGTCATTATTAAAGGCCTAGTCGGTGGATATGCAATGAAAGACGACCTCGATCCAGCCTCACCTGGAAGCGCCAATCGAACCATTAGCTTCCCCAACTCTCCTCTATCCCGCCAGGATTCGGATCCATGGGAATGGCCCGAGGGCGCCGGCCCAAACACCGTCGATAGTACTGGTTTTTCGAAAGGAACCAGACGTAAGCTCAATCGAACGCGACATCATCTAAGCTCTGGAACCCCTGATTCATCGAAAAACCCGATAGCACCTCGGTTTCCGCCATCTGGAGGCATCGGGCTCCGCTTAGTCGCGCTCTGGTCATATTATCCGGAGCCGGACGAGACGGACGAGATCATGTTTCCTCGCGGTGCAGAGATTACAGAGGCAGAAAATATCAATGATGACTGGCTGTGGGGTTGCTATGCGGGACAGAAGGGCCTCTTCCCAGGGCATTATGCTAAAGTCGTTGAAGAGGTTGGAATGTTGAACTGATATGACAGTGGATCGTTGGTTGTTTTTGGTAAAAGTGAGCTTTTAGCGTAGCTGGTGATCTGATATATCTCTCCATATTTTGGCCCGGCCTTTATTAGAACCGCAATCCGCGGATTGATAGCGTCAAGTTTCTAGATGATCTCAACGAATATACGATAATGCTCCCGAAAAAGACAATCACTTGCCCTAGCTACAGTACCTTCCTTTCTATCCCTTCTACAGGGTATTCAGGATACCTATGAAGTGTTAATTTTTGGTTGTTAGTAAGCTGGTACTCGATACCCAATTTCGAATAGGAAATAGCCGTGAAGGGAGGTACCGGATACCTGACCCAACTATCGAAAAATTCCAAACATTTCATATGCCGGATACCCTGTAGGCGATCCAAAGGGGGTATAAGAGCGAGAAGGATAAACAAACAAAGCCTGGTAGTAGTAAATGGAACCATGGCTGACCTTGAAGAGTAATGCGTAGTCATGGAAATGAAAATGATATTTATTTCCATTTATGGTCGGGCATGGTTCGAAAGACAAAACTTCCCCGGATATCGGATTGTTGCACGGTTGAGAAGTATCCAGCAAGGCGATTGCAGAAATGACGGAAAGATTTGAATTTCAACCACAGTAGCCAATTGCGATACAAATCATTGAACTGATCACCAATCATAATTGGTTGCAATTGCGAAAGAGGGCTTGCTGATCGTTGTGATCAGATATGAAATTTTAGCTGTTGACCCCTGAATCGTCGCCTGTGGTGAAAGAGACGAATTCTCTGATAACTTTACCTACTTCTTCCCAGCTTTCATCAACCAGAGACAATCCGTCAAATATTCTTTGGAAGAGCCAATTCCTCAAGCAAACATGTCGTCCGCGATACCTTTCACTCTCGACCTCCCGACAATCCTCTCTCTCGTTACCACTCTGGGGCTTCTTCCCTTCTCCCTCACACTCGCATCGCTCCTAATACCCTCCGGCCAAACCAAATACCGATTCCTTTTTTTCTGGCACGCCTATGATGCCCTAACTCATTTCTTCATCGAAGGGCCTTTCCTCTACCACTGTTTCTTCAGCTATACCACCGTCTCAGCCGCCGATGCGGTGTCGCGTGCCAAACCGTATTTTCTCAATCGCGCCGATAGACTCTATGGCCCGGCATACGGCGTGGGACCGACGGCAAGGATGTGGCAGGAATACGGCAAAGCAGACGCGCGGTGGCTCGGTGCGGATTTGGGAGTGATATCGTTGGAGCTGTTGACGGTGCTTCTCGGTGGACCCACCGCGATGTACATTTGCTACCTGGTTTATAAGTCAACGGGATGCGCGGCCGTGACTCCGGCCCAGAAAGCGGTGTATAAGGGACGAATGTGGTTCATGGCCATTGGGTTGGCGGTTGCGGAATTGTACGGCGGGTTTATGACTTTTGCACCGGAGTGGCTGTCTGGCAACACGGCGCTTGAGACGAGTGACCCGGTCTACTTGTGGCTTTACTTGGTGTTTTTCAATATGCTTTGGGTTTTTGTGCCGTTTTGGATCCTGTGGAGTGCTTGGAGCGAGGTGCGAATCGCATTTTCGGGCGCTGCGGGAAGCGTAGATGGGAAAAAGAAGCAGTGATATAGCTAATTGGGACATAAAAATTGCAATTGAATGCCTACTCTCCTACTCTTTTTCATTTGAAACTTGCTGGATATCCTTCGACATTGGATACTAGCCAGTTTTCTATATCCCGCGCTTGCCGAGGCCTCAAGAAGCAAACAAGCGCCCCTTTCTCCAAGGTTGCGGCTTTAGCTCAGTTGGGAGAGCGTTAGACTGAAGCAAGTCGCCTTCAGCCTGCAATCTAAAGGTCACCCGTTCGATCCGGGTAAGCCGCAAATCCATTTCTTTTTTGCTCCTAAAGAGTCGTCTTTTTTTCTAAACAATCTCATGCATATCTTTTCGTCGTAGGGTCGAACATATATCTATTTCGCTCTCTACCCGTATACGCAAATATATTTTATACATTGGTTTCATAATGGTACACGAGCCAGTGAATCACTTCATTGCCAATTAACTAGTTGTTCTGTTCAATCATTCAGTTGAGGCTGATATTGAATGATTGATGCCAATTTCGTTGTGCGAAAGTTAACTACTGTGTAGTAACCGAGGTGGGCCATATCAGCGCTTGCTCCCTACAGCCTGTTCGCATCGACATCTTTACCTTTCAGTAGAAGTACGGAGTACCAGAGACCATTGTATATTCCCAAGTCCAAGGATTATAGGCCGTTGTACGGAGCATTGATTGAACTCTTTATATTATCATCGATTTAGTTTGTATATTTATCCGTCACCGCTACCCAATTCCTATCCAAGCCAGTTTCATAATCAAAATATGTAGCAAAATAAATCATAATTCATTAGGTCTTTGTAATCGGTCAACGATGTCGCTCATGGCCATTATTATTATGGTCTCGTTCATGGTGATCACCTCCCCAAACCCCTTTCACGGTGTCCCTGATACTAAATCCTCCAAACAACCAATCGTTCGCATGCCGACCACAATGATTCACTGTCCCGCTTAGCTGGCGATGGTCGGCAGTGATCTTGTGAGAGCTAGTGGAATGTCTCTTCTTGACGGATGTGGTAGATGAGTAGGACGATTCGGAAGGCGAAAGCACCGGGCTCATTTGTAGAGGAGAGTCGAGTGTATGGTGTGGTGCGCCGCCGGTAGGAGACGCGACAAGTGGATTCGGACCGGTAGGGTCAATCGAGTCTGTGAGGATTGTAGAGGGTTGGGCCCTTGAGCGGGAGCCGAAGAAGCGAGATCCGCTCTCTAGGGGAGATCCCTCGGGTGAACGTTTTCCGCCGTCCTCAGAGCCGAAGGAAAGAAGCTTGGTAGGAAGCGAGGCCATTCGGTTATGGAAAGAATTTTTGGCCGTCTGAAAGCTGGAGGCGTCCGAGGACTTCCTATCCGGACCAGAGGTCGAATTGCTCATGCTCGAATTGAGTATTGATAATCACTTGTTTGTAGGATTAAGAATTTAGGAATCGAGCCAGGTAATTTGAAGTGATATGTGAAATTTTAGTCGATTCAATCGACGGCCCCAAGATGTTTGAAGAAGTAGGTATGTACGTCAAAAGATTGTATCGTCGGCTGGGTATCCAACGAGACGCTCTGCGCCGCTGCACGATATCTTTTGAAGATATGTGCACAGAGCCAATCCAGTGGCCGGTTAACTCTCAAAGAGGGTATTCTCAGCAAAAAGCCACAGGCTGCTGGGGGTATAAACAGATTCAAAATTAATATGAGCACGAGTCTGAAGAAAACGTGAAAAACGAAACGTGGACGGAACCGGCCGCTATTTATGTTTTAGACCCGGTGCTCTGCATGTTGCTCTCGAAATATTTCCCCGCCCGTCACATCCGTCGCGAGTTGCATACAAACTCGCATCATCATTGGTGGTGACGTACTCGTGAACGTCCGCTACAGGGATATCGACGTTGCGCTTCACCAAAAGCGGACATCGCGCCGATGCCCAAGACCGCCCATTGGGTTTCCGGCGTCTGAAGGGCATCCACAGGACCCCATCCCGACCACCGAAATTGATCGCAATCCAGCCTTGAACTGGGGACTGGGGTGCTGCAGCGTCGGTTGGAGGTCGGAGTCTCCGCGGGTTTATCAGTGAGGAGCCGCATTTTTCAGCCCTGAACAGCGGGACTCGAGGCGGTGTCCACTTTGAAATCATCACCTGGTCCGTCCGGGCAGCAACGCAGGCGAGATGACTTCATCTGCTCCGTGTGTTGATATTATTGACGATCAGCCAATCCACTCATTGATTATTGGATTTCGGATGAAACGGTCAAAAATTTGAACGAAGAAACAAAATGTGTGGATTGACGTTCATAAGTACTTACGCAAGCCTGTCTGCTTCCAAGACTGCCCGTCTTGGAAACCTGGGCAAGGTTTGGTCTACAGACTACAGACTACATATCAAGTCTCCTATTATAGTACCAAAAAACAACACAGAAATGCCCTCATTTTGGTTCTTTATTAGTCAAATGGAGTCAGTTCAGACGATAGCCTCATTCAAACAAATCTAGCAAGGATTGGCTTTCGCAATCCTGAACACACCGTCAATACGTACTCCGTACACTTGGCATGTTCTTCCCTGGGATCGGACCCAATGCTCCTCTGGATCATCATCGAAAGCCGCGTTTCTGTAGCAGTCACGACTCTACACTCATGTCCCACCTGCCGGGAACTATGGAAAGACGTTCAATGCTGCCGCGGAAAGCGCGCCGACGGAGGCGGTTTCCAGTCGATTGCCCCTTCGTTGATGATATCAAGAATTTCATATCATGAATAGCTTCATGAAATTCATTCTCGAACGGACACATCTACTATTTCATTCTTAGCCACCAAAATCTTATAACTTGAGCATATCAGTCTTGACTCGACTTCTACAGATGAATCGGATCCCCTAGGGTTTCGACGAACCTTCCTCTACTTGCTGCTCGCATGGAGAAGCAAGTCATCCTTCTTATCCTTGGACTCACCTTCACGGCAGTCGGAGGCGTTCTTGTTTGTATTCACATTTGCTGGGGTGCCATCCAACGGCGCAACGAAAGGACAGAAGATATTGTGCTCATTCCGACTTCAACGACTTCAACGGTGTGAAGACGGCTATAATTAGTGACTTTGGCCAACAAAGTGCATTTCGCTTAGTCGTTCTAGTCTCGTTCTATCAACCGACGAAAGCTTCTGTTGTCCTAATATGCTTTTGGGGCCTGGATCCATTGATGGCACCTGTTTACAGCCACTTTCTACAATATAGGCAACTCGTCCTTCCGCCTCGCCCTGCGAAAGGTCCCTCCGGTGGAATTCGCCCTGTGAAATCTGTTTTTGGATATAAAACTTTCATGGCCGTATTCGCCGCATCGTTCGTTATTTTCGTTCTTGCCGTCTTATGCTGGAAGTCTGGCGCATGTTTCCGCACTTTTAGCCGGAGAAAGATTCTAGGAGGAGGAAAAGAGGCCGGTGTACGTTATGCAAAAACATGGTATGGCTGGATACCGTTGGAGAAATATAAGAAGCACCAAGAGAAGAGACGCGAGTGGCTTGGGAGAGTGCGAGCCTTTTTTTCATGGAGAACCTGCCATACGGATTATAGCTGGGTTTGGTGGGATCCCGATGGTAAAAAATGGGAGAAGCGGAGCGAGGACCTCAAACCATTGCGTTGGATCCCGTCTGCTTTTGTCGATCGAACGTTTAGCCCTAAACATTCCGTCAATAACAGCAGAGCGGTGTCCATACAGGAACCAGGCCCTACAGACCGCCCACCTACCCCTTCATGCGCCCTTCCCGGTGAAAATGCTGTTTTCGTCGATGGTCCACCGTTACCTGTCGTTCAAAAGCGGCCAAAGAGATCGAGAAGGCCCAATGTTTCACAAGATCGCCATCCGTTATCCAGCAATAATTTGCAAGTTCCCCGGCCGGATTTTACCACGCGAGGCAATATAGATTTTCCGGGATCTCGTTTTTCCACCAATATTTCATCGACTAATAAACGATGCAACTCGCTTCCTCACATAGCTATCAAATGCACCTTGAAACGGGACTCTTCGACCGTCGTTGTGCGCAGATGTATATCTGACGGCGAACGCAGAAGGGTGTCAACCTTCGGCTCCTACAGAAGAAACTACCCGCTGGTACCCACCCAAAGGCAGCACACTCCCATGGTTCGCACGGAAGCGAGCACAGATATGATTCCGCCGGAGAACCACTTGTCATGGCGCTATAAAGCTTGGGGCGCACGAATGCAGCGCACAGCATTTCCAGATACCCCGTTTGGCCTACAAGGACTGGCCGGCAGGCCTGGCACCCCCTTTCCCGAGGCAATTAGAAGTTTGATTTCAACGCGGACAGGTTCTGATCATCTATCTGCCACGCGAGTATTACGACATCGTTCTCTTTCTGATTCATCTCCGCGTGAATTACATTCTCGGACAGGCCATGCAGCTATGATTTCGTCACAGTACTCAAATATTCCAACGGATGGACATAGTGAAAATGGTCATTCCGCTTATTATATTCACCAACCAGCTAGCCGAAATCGCTACCAATCTCTGAGGGATCATTCCCGACAAAATTCCTGCGAACCCGGGCCATCTACCTTCCTGAACCATAGCACTAGGAAACCCCCTAACGCTGTACCTCTCATCCACAGGAGGATCAGCAATCCCGAGGTCCGCTTGGTCGATGATCTCGAAAGAAAACTTGAATGGCTCTCAAGTGAAATGGCTCCAGGCCGCCTGACTTATGACTTCGCGTTGGTTCACAACCATTGGCTTAATAAAGCTACGTGGTCCGTCTATGACCCGCCTTGCAGAGTCTCTTGTGCAGAAAGGAGAATTTATGGCGATCCTCGTTTCAATTACCCCTGGCCGCCTCCTGGATCTGGTAGACCAAATCCTCTTTCAATAAGACGCAAGAGAGACCGTGTACCTAAACTGGATTCGTGGCGTGTTGCGATTAATGCTGCTAGACGATCTGTGGGGGTTCGAGAATTCTTGAAAGCGGTAGAAGCATTCAGTGGATCTATTGAGGAACCGCCAGATGGGGCCATAGACACTGCTACATGGGTGCTCAAAAGGCCGCCTCAAGGCTTTGAAATGTCATCGAAGCAAAAGGATGCCTTTTATGAGGGAGGCGGTGGATGGTGCGAGAAATTGGACTATTGGCAGAAGGTCCCTAGGGGTTATAGGGCACGAATGGTGGTCTGTGAAGGACGCGTGAATCGAAGGCGAGTTGCGGAAGTTGCGAGGCAGGTGAGCGGAAGTTGCAAGAAGACGGTTAGCAAGATTGGGCCGCTCTTGTCTGGAAAGCATACTTTGATTGGCGACGGAAGAGTGATAAAGATAGGCAGGATATCGTCTTTAGGGCTTCGGCCGAAGAAACAGGCGGTCCAGGAGGTTCACTATATTCGCCCAGCGGATGACTGTGGACCGGATTCATCCCCTCCTGCAGCTTGCGACCCTCCTGTGGATTTGCCGGCTCCGTCAGACTGCGTTATTTCAGAGAACTAGCATCTGCAACCTTTTTGGGGAAACTTCCTGGTTTGAATTACTAGCATTGCTTGGTCCAAGTTCATGTTTTTTTAGATTTTGAAAGCATTCTTATATTGAGTACTTGCAGAGTTTGGATATTCTCTTGGTTATGCAGCATAGACAACTCTCTAGAAAAACTCCAAAAAATGAGCTGAAGAAATATCCGGCCTTAACTCCAATAAAACGCCGCCAATATGACACAGGTCAAGAACGAAAAGTATTCATACATCTGCCGCGTGTACCAGGTGTGGCAAGGCGTCCAGAAGCCTCGGATTTCGGGCTGGGTAATATTGGTATATTGTGCACATATAAATCAGGTTAGAACCCAGGAGGGTTAACTCTTTGACTGACTCGTGTCCATTTGGGAAGCTCTGCAGGGGAGACAATAGGTTAGCCAGACTCATATACTCAAGCTTAATTGGCATTAAGACGAAAACAACTGGTTTCAGTGTGCACGTACTGTGTATTCCCTTTCTGTATTTCTTCTCCTTCCGGTCGAAAATCGTGTACTTGTCTTTCGGCAACATCTCCTCCTCTCGGGGCATCTCCTTGTACCAACGTTGAACCGCTTTGGTTGTTGATCCGCCATTTCTTTGCAGTGCCATCTTCACGGTATCCACAACTTGATCTACAGCTCGTAGTCGTTTGCGCTGTCGGGCTTTTTGCATTGAGGAAAGTCGCCAGGGAATTTTCCTATCTCGGCGATACTGGTTAGCAATGGACAAAAAGCCTCGGCCGCTTCTTGAAAGCAGAATTACGCACCATAATAGACCTCCCATTAAGGGAGAAGTTGGTTTGAACATTTTGGAGACAATTGGGAGACGAGTGTAAAGATTGAATCGTTCGCTTTTCGTTTCGTGATGAACGAGTCGGAATCGATGGCCATTTTCAAGTTTGGTGGTCCGTGCGTTGAACCTTCTTTGGCTTCTTCGGCGTTGCAGCATCAAAAACTCAAGCGCATCTCGCCATCATAACAAGACGACGACATTCTCAACGTTTTCCTCTTACTTGTTGGTTTTGCGCTCTCTGCGCCGACTCTTGTGGGACACCTAGCTTCTATCAATGGAGAGTAGCTGACACCGTACTCGACCTCGCGCAATTTTCCTTTCAATGCATCTCAGCCATGGGACGCTCGACCAGCCGTCCTCCTTCTGGAGGTTCGGCTCTTCAATGACCATGTTCCAAGTAGCAGCGCTATGCCGCGGCTTTCTCTACGCCCTGAATACCACTGAGGTGCACGGACTGGATACCTTTCTGTCGCTTCTTGATGAACGACGGGATCATACAACCAGGACGAGGGGTTTGATCACTGGTAGGCTAAGTCCTGCGATTTGGCATCAATTGAACGTTTTTGCTTAGCATTGCATTGTAAAAAGGACGCGTTCACTAAATTACGTATTTTGGATATAGTATCGAACCATATAAGCGTGTACGTAACATAGCAATCACGCATTTTGAAGCCTCTCACCGTTGCATAAGCTGAACGAGTCATGGCTGCAAAATAGAATGGACGATCCCATAATGTGGGGGATTATACCGCTACATAATCACTGGGGATATCGATCGTTCAATCGCAGATGGGCTTTCGGGAGCCACGATATCTGTTTCAGCAATAGGTACGTATTCCTCAAATGTTGTCAGGGGCAAAATTTGTCTAACATGTCGCATTCCGCTTCAGATTCCTGTCCGCGTTCTTTACGCTTGGTCAAGTTCTCCCAACACATAGAGTTTATCATTCCACGCACGGTGGCCTCTTTCAACCCACAGTCACCCAAGCTATCCGTCTGTTGTCGCGAGGTCCTTTCCCGACCGATCCTCACGCTGCCCCGGCCGCTTTACAACGATGGAGCCTGCAGAATATCTGTGTTGATCCTTTTTCTGAGATTTCCTCGGCCTACACGACTACGGGTCACGATTCTTTCCTCGCCCCCTCCACATACGCATGCAACTCCTACTCGTGGATTCACATCTTCCCAGAAGGAAAGGTCCATCAGTCACCAACCAAAACCATGCGCTATTTCAAATGGGGTGTATCACGCTTGATTCTAGAAGCTTCAGAATGTCCCGACGTTGTACCGATGTGGATTGAAGGCACAGATGAAGTCATGCATGAAAGTCGGACGTTTCCACGATTCCTTCCGCGAATAAACAAACAGATCAGTGTCACTTTTGGGGAGAAAGCAGATGTGGAAGCTGTCTTCGGCGATTTACGGAAGCGTTGGCAGAAGCTCAAAACTCAGGCCGAGGATGATAGTAAGCCCGCTGCTCCCTTGGGGGTCTTGAACGAGGAACTCATGTACGGCAGTGAAGCGGTGGAGCTTCGCAAAGAATGTACGATGAGAGTTCGAGAGTTGGTTCTGCAGGTTCGTCGCACCCGAGGCTTACCCGATGAGGATCCCAAGGCCAGCTTGGTGGAAACTTGGGAGTGGGAAGGTCCAAAGCGAGAGGGCAAGATGGATGATGACTCTTGGGTCAGAGATATTTAGGTTTTGAGTCTGTTAGTTGCCTAATGCTCACCCCAAATACCCCGTAAATATAGAGACACATTTCCAAAAATAATTGACCATTTTTTGGGTGAGATCGATAGCGAAACCCATTATTAACCGCGGTATCAACCACGATGACTGCTGGCAGGAAAAATGCCGGTGTAGGGTCGACAACTAAGAATGTCCAGAATACGTGGAGTCTCGATGCTGGATCGAAACTTTCTATGGGTATTTCTATGGGGTATTTCTATGGGGTATTTGATCCTTCATCTCCAGCTGGATTCTTGCCTACTAAAACCTCGGTGTTGAAACCCGAGGCGAAGTTATGTCCACTCCGGCACCGATTCTGGTGGTCCTACCCCGGATATTATAAAGCATGGGCATCCGTGAAGTGCTCCGTTGGAAAGTTCATTTTTAGAGACTAGGCTTCAAGAGCGTCCTGATTATGAGTAATATCTTGTCGTATTGCTTCTTTGTTTGTCTCTCCGGATGGGTGGAATCATAACTTTACTGCATTGTTGCTTACTGGTTCTGTCACATGGGGTTTGCGCTTTGAAGATACAGTACCTCGTCGAAAGTTTCCACAACCCTCAACAGTTCCTGTTGTTGGTCCTTAACAGGTCTCAAGGATAATCCTCAAGACTGGTTTCTTGAAGCCCATGAATACCCCTTTGGCTCAATGGGTATCGCCAGGAGTTTGTTTAAGATAGGTCAAGGACCTGATCAAGGGGTTGGCACAAGGAATGGTGGGAGGGATACTGAAAGATTGCGGGGACTTTTGACGAAGGACTGTTGTAGGGTATCGACGGAGTACAGAGTAGGCAGGGGGGCTGATCAGGATCATGCAGGTGCCACAAATGCAGCTTCTTGAAGCTCCACTACTATAGGACCCAAGCATCTGTCGCGAGATATCTTGGCCTATCAACAGTGGAAATGAGCGACTCTTCGTGTCAAGGTCTCAGAAAGTGGCGCCCAAGAATGGCGTTACATTCAGGTTCGCACGATCATTCGATTCTACCCCTTTAGGATAGTGATAATCTAAGAAATACGGATTCGGGAGCAAAATATGACCCTGCTTAGAAATGCACCGGTGGAAAGGCGTTAGGCCCAACCTCAGATGATATGGAAGATCTGCGGCCCTCATTGGAGTCAATGAGCCCATTTCCACTTTTTAAGCCTCGTTTTTGCAGGGTATCCAAAGCATGGAGAAACTTTAAAATGACCAACAATGCCGGCGACAAATACACCATTCTCGAAATGTAGTCAAACTCGACGCATGATATATATGGCGTCACAAACACGGCACAGAGCACGCCTCTTACGGAGTGCTTTAACGACGTTGCAAGATGACATTAAAGAGAAAGACTTCGTAAATGAGTAGCGCACTATTAGCACCTTGTAATGAAGTCCGTACTTTTGAAGCCCAACTAAATACGGAGTAAAAGGAGCAGCGCCCCACATCGCGATGCCGATTGGTTGCGCTTTTCATGTGTAGCCAGGTACAGTACACAGCACAAAGTACCTACCCATCTTCTGTACCAACTCCCCGTATCCTTTCGGTATATATGCGCTTCATAACAAAGGAACCCAACGACGTTCCCAAGAGATATATCTGAGTCCATGCGCGACTTCCGTGCACTTCGTCCTGAAGCACCGCGAGCCGAATCCCGAAAAGTTTCGGAGTTGGAAAAGTCTTGGCATGATGTCATTACCTAGTCCTGAAACGGGAAAGCGCGTGGTCTAAACTTCGTCTGGAAGGCGCGTGGAAGCAGTTTATTTTCCGGAAGTGGGGCGCCAAGCCTCCTCTTGTCTCGTTTTGGGAGTTCCTCCCAATAGGGATGGCGGGAATCCCGAGATAATGAAAAGCTGATCGTCAGTCAGGAGTAAAAGCAAGCAGAAAATGATGCGAGAGGCTTGAAAGAGGCTTGCAAATTGACCGCTGTCTTGTTTCCGAATGGGTTGGGGGTCCAACCATGGTACTATGTGGCAGAACTCGTTTTCTGTGGCATGGACTGTGATCGAGCGTGGCGGGTCACAAAAACAGGAGCGGAGCGGATCTGGTGCGACGAGGTCCATGGGATTCAACTCAAATATCCGCGCCCTCCGAGCTGGATTCCGTCGTATTCAGAAAACTCTGCCTCTCTTATTATTACGGAATATCCGATAATAATTACGGAGTAGTCTCGCGGTCTCTGGATCTTGTCCAAGTTCCCGCAACCTGGGGATTTTGCCTCTAGAGTTTTCCTTTCTTTTATAAACGCCTTTCCCCGGAAATCCGGGGTCCCCAAAGTTCCCTCCTTACAACCTTCCTCGTTGGTGGGAATTTCTCCTTTTGCTGCGCGCACTCTGCCAGCCTATATAGTGTTTGTCTGACCAAAACTTCCCTGAACCAAAATCTATAGCAAAGATAAACAGCTTTTCACTGTCCCGAAAATCTCCTCGCCATGGGTGCTCCTGAGGAGCCAGAGACCACGTTTGTGGAGAACGGCTCGTCCGGTCCTCCAAAATTCGAGGCCAAAGATGAAGAGTCTGCCTATGGAACTGAACGTATCGAAGATCGCCCAGGATTCTGGACCCGAATGGGTTGCACTCCTGAGGCTTTCAAGAGACGTAGTCTCGCCGACAAACACAACCAACTGAACCAGACTTTAAAGTCTCGACATTTACACATGATCGCAATCGGAGGGAGTATTGGCGCAGGATTTTTCGTTGGTTCCGGATCTGCTTTATCAAAAGGCGGTCCGGCGAGTGTAGTACTTGATTTTGCGATTATTGGTGTCGTATGTTTACTCCTTGTATGCGCTGACCGAGTTTTAACTGACTGGATTCTTTATAGATGATTTTCAACGTCGTATTCGCGCTCGGAGAGTTGGCCATCATGTACCCTGTATCAGGAGGTTTCTATATCTTTTCAACCCGGTTTATCGACCCTTCCTGGGGTTTCGCAATGGGATGGAACTATGTGCTTCAGTGGCTCATAGTCCTTCCACTTGAATTGACGGTTGCTTCCCTGACAATAAATTTCTGGCATGTAAATGTTAGTGTTGCTGTATGGATAACGGTATTCCTGATAGCAATTGTCATTGTCAACATCTTTGGGGTTCTTGGATTTGGAGAAGAGGAGTTCTGGGCAAGTGCTCTTAAACTGTCTGCTGTAGTTATCTTTATGATAATTGCTGTCATCCTTGTGTGCGGAGGAGGCCCGAAACGGGGTATTTACTCCGAATACTGGGGAGCTAGGTTTTGGTACGATCCCGGCGCATTTCGCCATGGCTTCAGAGGTAAAGCATCCCAGCGACAGGGCCAGCTATGGACCTGATTTCCCCATCTAGATTTAATAGCTGACTTTTTGTGAAACAGGGTTCTGTTCTGTCTTCGTCACAGCCGCGTTCGCCTTTTTCGGGACTGAGCTAGTTGGTCTAGCAGCCGCTGAGAGCAAAACGCCCCTAAAATCCCTTCCGTCTGCAATCAAACAGGTGTTCTGGCGTATCATTCTGTTTTATGTCCTCGGACTATTCTTCATCGGCCTCCTTGTTCGATCCGATGACGAGCGGTTGCTTGGCGCGAACCCTTTAATTGACACCAATGCCTCACCTTTTGTGATTGCTGCTCATGATGCAGGCCTTGCTGGTTATGACAGCTTCATGAACGTCATTATTCTTGTTTCCGTTTTTTCAATTGGAAATTCAGCCGTCTACGCCGGATCGCGAACTCTCACTGCTATTGCTGAGCAGGGATACGCGCCTAGCATCTTTTCTTATGTTGACCGAGCCGGTAGACCGCTCGTATCAACAGGTACGGTCATTGCCTTTGGAGCTTTGGCATACGTGAATGTCACTGCAAGTGGTGTTGAGATTTTCGATTGGCTTCTCGCACTTTCGGGCCTGGCGGCGTTGTTCACTTGGGGAAGCGTAAGTTTTCACCTGCATCCTAACGCTTTGAGAGGTTCTGTTCTAATCGTCGATTGATATGCAGATTTGCCTTGCCCATATTCGTTTCCGAGCTGCTTGGGCATACCACGGCCGTACGCTAGACGAGATCCCGTTCAAAGCCGCATTTGGTGTTTACGGCTCATACGTTGGTCTGTTTTTGGTGTTCCTTGTACTGGTCGCACAGTTATATATCGCCATCTGTCCTGTCAAAGGCGGTTACAACGATGCGAAGGGTTTCTTCAAATCATACCTCGCGCTTCCAGTGGTCTTGTTTTGCTGGGCCTGTGGTTACGCATGGAAAAGAAAGGGATGGCTGAAACTATCGGAGATCGATATTGACTCAGGAAGAAGAGAAATCGACTGGGAAGTCCACAATGCGATGATGGAAAAGAGGAGAAACGCTTCTTTCATGAAACGCATGTACTATAGGTTTTTCTAGAAGTCATGTTTCTAGACCATGTTATAATAAGCTCTCATCTTTTGCAAATAATATGATTAAGCTTCATTCAACCAAGATATGAAAGGCCGCGGCCTAGTGATCGAGTATTCAATCAAAAATATCAGGATATGAGCGACGGTCATCTTGAAAGAGGTAAGGTTGTTGAGAGGCAGGGAAAACACCCGATTAGGTAATCGAAGGATCCGGTCGTGCCAAGACCGGGCCATAGCCGGATAAATATTAATCCAGAGTTTCCCCTTTCGGTTTGGTTCCTTGGCGTGAGGGATATATTTCAGCCGCGACTCAGGGCATGCATTTTGTTATTCGAAGAGCTCCGGCCATCGCCCGATGTTACCCAGAGATATTGAGCTAAAAAATTTCATTGCTCTTGCCTTTGAAGATGATTGCGAGAAAGGTAAAAAACCCGCAACTTTTATTTTATAAAGATTGCGCAATGACGGAGCCATCGATCTCTCCCATCGCCCGATCTAGCCCTGGTCAAAAGATTACATCCTGGCCCAATGGAAAGTAAAAGTGAGAAAGTATTCATGTACATACTATGCTGATAATATGTAACTGAATCATGAATATGGGCATTGAAAATATTTGTTTAGAATTAATATAACGAAACTATAGAAAACTCCGAAACTCTCCCATAATAGTGGTATGTATATGTACAGCACATCTTGATGTCGATTACCCAGGTATAGATGCCGCAAATCCAACTCCAACTCCAACTCCTTGTATGTGCTTCTCCGCGTGACAGCGGGTCTTATTTATGACAGGTCATAACAACAATCAAGACGCTTTCAATCAAGAAATCACCCACACAGTTGAACCAATGATAGAGCAGAGAACTATCACTGTTAGGAATCCGGCACCAACTTTATCTGCTGTTGTAATATCGCTGGGTGGGCGAAAATCCGGTGATGTATTTGAGCCCGAACCAGCATTCGGATCACCCTTGCTAATGCCGGTTTCATTATTCGCTGGGCCGGGAACCGTGTCGAACAAGTGCGACTGAATCACCTCCAATGCAGACATTTGTTCTCCAATACCAGTAGATCCGTCGTATGCGGCACCTCGGGTCCAGCGTAGTCCACATGCATTATTAGGTCCGTTGCATTGTTGAGCAGCCGCAAGCGCAGATGCACTGAGCCGCGGCATCAGCTTCTCACGAGTGAAGGGAGCAACCGTCATTGTTAGGGCCATCCATCGAGCTAGATATGCTTTAAAGGAACGTTGGTCAATGTTGCAGGTGTTGCCATTTTCGCAGGCAACTTCGCTCATAACGTTCGGAGGTTCTTTAACGAAGAAAATGCCGCCGCCATCAATAAGACCTTCCACACGTTTCTTCCAGACCTCGCTTCCGTTTGTCTAATCAAATAAATTAGCTTGGCCGTCCATTAGGGTTAAAAGCAAAAGGAGAAGATTTATACGTACGTGATTATACAAGGCTGCGGCACCTGCCATCAACACGCCGGTATTGTATGTCCATTGTATATGATTCAACTTGGTGCAGTTTAGGTCTGTATCTGAACCATCAAAAATTTGAAAAGAGGGACTGATTAGCCCAACTGCACTCATCCAGTCCCAGTGTTTTATGGCCTGCTCAGCATAGGTTTTATTTCCTGTATAAAGTGCAAGGCGGCTCGCAAGGTTGAAAAAACAGCCGTTCGAGATAGTATTCTTGTATCGGTAACCTCTGTGAAATGGAAAAACCTGCCATCTGAGTCCTCCTCCGCATGTCTCCGTATTCCACCTGGGGACTTGAGAGTTGTAGACTGCCTGAGCAAGTTCAAGCCATTGGGGCTGATCTTTTGGTGGATTGGGATACTTGGTTTCAGCAGCAGTCATAGCAGCCATCCCCCAAAATCCCTGATCATCATTCCCAAGACTTTTGCTTTGATTGGCGGGCATATAATTTTTATCATCACCAACTTGATGAAGCATGGCTTGTGTTGTGATCTCATTGTATTGCGAGTCGCCAGTATAGTACCAATAGTCAATTAAAGCACTGAACATAGCTCCGGCCTCCCACCAGTGATAAGGATCCGGTACATTTCCTGGTACATCTCCCGGTCGGTAACCTGTGTAGTATTTCACCATTCCAGCGGCGATATCCTTCGCCACATTTTTGATCGAGCCTAGAGAATTGGCAGTCAGTTTTCCAGGTCTACGGCAACCTTTGTCTTTTCAATACTCACTTCGATCGTCGAGATTTAATTGATAAGAAGCGTAGACAGCCCTCGAGCAAAGCAAGGCTATAAGCAGAGGGACTGAAGGCCTCGATAGGCTGAACGGCAATTTCATGGCCGTTTGTTGATAATCGATAATTCAACGTAAAATGAGCGGGAAGGAATATATCGAAATCATGCGGTAATTATGTATTCAATGAAGTAAACGAGCGACGCGTTAAAAAAAGAAATTACCTCGATAAGGTGGGTGTTCGATAGTCAAGTTTGTGACATGAGAAGATAGAGGGGGATCGAGCAATATCTCAGGGCAACACAGTTAGATTTCTTGATTCTTGAACAATCTCGAGTAGCAAAAGATGTTTTTATGAAAGATGCGACAGCAATGCAGCTGGAAATGTGGAGAAATATCAATCACCTCCATTTTAGTCACCCAGTCTTGATCGTGCGCCTTGTCCTGGCTTGTTCTGATATTCACAGCAATGAAAGGACCATTGCGTGAGTGCCAAGGGCTCGGCTTCAACTCAGCCACGAACTCAGGGCCAAGAGGAATTTTCTTGTCTGTGAGCTAATATAATAATTTCTCTTTGTTGGGCCAAGGGAAAGGTGTTCCACCAGGAACATTTTCCACAGGCGAGACAAGGCAAAAGAACTCATGGGGAGGGGCTTGATCCATTATTTGGAAGATCAACTAGTCGCAAGCAGTTGATGAGAAGTTTGTCATGTCTACGGAGTAGTTATGACATCCAGGCTGCTCCGCAGATCCAGTCAATTGGGGATTCGAAACCTCCCATAAGTCCCATAGCTTAGCCCCGGGTGTCAAGAAGAGGGATTTGATCACTTGAACACGGTGCTTGGCACGGTGGTTCAGTCGCAGGCCTAATAATAACATTTGAACACCAGCTTAGACTTCAACTTATTCATCCCTAACGGCTTGGCTCATCAACTCGATTTGATCATCGCTTGCTTTACGCGCTTCCAGTGGAGTCATAGCCATCAGCCGAAACTCTCGGCAGGGGCCAGTGTGCTTGGAACGGTCCCGACGGGGAGAATCTGTTCCTCATCGGGCGAAGGATTATGTCCGCATTACTCACTTTATATCGAACGAAATCATATCGCCGCTGTGAATATTTGACTTGAATTCGGTGCTGTAATTGGGCTTTGTCCGGAGTAAGAACTTCGAGGTTTTATCCCTGAAATATCCTTAAAGTTGAAAAAGAACAGGAGGATTCCACTTAATTCTCCAGAGCATTCTTGGCCGTGTCTGGGGCTTCGCGTCCATTTGATTGATACTCTTGGCACTTGCGATTCGCAACGTCCTTCGCACGGCGCTCCGTCTAGCTAGACTCTAGTGAAGGAGGATGGAACGGGCAATCCTGGCGCTCCGTTGCTGGCCCTTGATCCGCTAACCTTCTGGCCGAAGCTGAGCAAAAGACTTTCTCTAAGAAGTACCACCTAAAAGTTTTTGGAGAATATATATGTGAGGATAGATATACATACATATGCGGAACAACGACATCAGTGTGACTGACTTGTTGACTTGTGTGTTCGTATTCGAGGGCTAGAAAGCCTTGGAATGTGGTCAGTGGTTGAACGCGGCTTTTTCAAGATGAGTCAGCGATATCGAAATCAATATAGGGAGTAATATCCATAACTTGGAAGCTACCATCCAACCCTCTTCGATCACCAATCTCTTAGATGGTTAAACAGAATGCTAATAGTCTTTTCTCTTTCTCAATCTCATGCCCAAAAAGCATCATAAATTCAAATCCTTCAAGCCAGAAGCTCCTGTTCACCACTCTCTTTACTCGTCAAGGACTCGAAACGATGGCTTCCACCGAGAGGAGCGGTCCGTCACTGATCTTATCCAACAGCTTCGGCAACAACAGCTTTCAAGGCACCAAGCCAGGCCAAGTGCGGGACAATTTGAGGCAAGATCTGTCCATCCTTCCATTCGGAGCATTTTGAACCTACCCGCGACTCTGCCACCCCGCCCGCGCTCTGGGCTTCGGCCACAGGTTGGTGCAAGACGATTAAGGCGAACGCCCGGACCTGCACCGCCTCTTAGCTGGCTGTCATCAAATCCCGAGAGCGAGCAGCCTCAAAACGGATATGGCGATGACGAATGCCGTCTTGACGATTTTCGGCGGTGCCTTGACCAGCTGCCCGGGTCGACCTTTCCTGCCGAACGATCCTTTCTACACACTATATTAAAAGCCATGGCGCAGAATTGGGATTGGCATCTAGTATATGATGGAGTTTTTCTTTCTGAATTACCAACGCATATCAAGCAGTTGCTTCTAAGCTATATTGCTGTTTACGCCGACCATGGCTCGATGCGAGTGAACATAGAGGGACTAAACCTTCTCTTTATGGATATCGGGCTTGATGGAAATAGTGAAGCGCACCTGGATGTGGTTCGACTTGACTTGTGCGGCGCTCTCGGCCTTTGGACTACATTAAAGCAGCTCATTCACAAGTTTCAACACGAATCATCTCCTTCTCAGCGGGAAGATTCCGTCCCAATCTCTTGGGAAGATGAGTCGCCAGACCGAGTAAATCTGCCGAATCTCACAGGGCAGCAGGTATTGAAACCACGCTTCGAAAACCTCAGATACCTCTCTCTTGCCCAGCCAACGCCGGCGGCAGCTAATTGGGCAACTCTGCTTCATTTACTCTCGAACCTAGCCACGTTGACCCATTTATCACTTGCACACTGGCCAATACCCACTCTATCTGTTACCTCAGCCAGGAAAGCAAGCTCCTCTACCACCTCATGGCAGTATATGATATCCGATGATGACATGACCGAAGCCGCAATTGTCTTGGGTAAGCTGTCCCGGCTAACGTATTGCCTTGAGTGGCTGGATCTCGACGGCTGCACTGAATGGCTTCCTGCTCTTTGCTGGGATAGAGAGGGCCATGATGATGGTTTCAATCAACCTTCGGGTCCCGAATGGAACGGATCATGGCGTGGGATACAATGGCTGGGGCTGAAACCAGGGTGGGACAGAGACACTGCGCATAAGGAACATGCAATTGGTTCGGATGAAACCGCATCAATAGCACAGCAGCAAGGTGAAATACGTGCACCCAGCATTATAGGGTCTGAAAACCGATGGGCGATGCTTCGATCCGACTCACCGTGGGTTCTCACAAACTCGACTCCAGCACAAGTGCATGAGAGAAATGTACATAGCTCGGAGCGAATTGAAGAGCGGACAAGGCATCAAGGAAAAATGTGGGACTTGCATGTGAATAGGGCGAAAAACTCGAGGGATCGTATTCAACGGCTCAGGTCAGAAGCTAAAGGTAAATGGATTGAGGTATGCGTCGGAGATGAGGACGAGATCTCTATGTAGAAAACGAATAACATCAGGTACGGCGCTTAGAATATACCCATGATCTGGATCAAATAGATTCACACTTAAAATAAGCTTGACTTTATTTACTTTTGAATGTCTTCAAGGGATCAACTTTTCGCCCACCGCCTCCACGACCACCCCTTTTACCACCTCTCCCTCTCATCCGGTTTCTGTCCCTAGCATTTCTTATCCTATTCTCACTTGTCTTCTTCAGACTCACAAAACCAACATCTTCACTAGTAAGACCCGCCTTTCCTTTCGCAGGCATTAAATATTCTGGCACGTGCTTCAAATGTGCCTGGACGCGGGCTGGCCTTAGCTCCCCGTCGTGCCGTAATTGACGTAGTTCCTCGGGATTTTCCTCGAAATGCCTCTTCAGCTTTTCACTCTTGATGAGCTCTTGCTTAATCTCTTTGCTTCGGGCTTCTTGGACCGCCACACGAGTCACAGCTCGCAAGGCATCCGTCATTCTGTAGCGAAAAGCGTCAACGTGCTTTGTATCGAAATTGTAGGGCTTGACTTCGCGACCAAGTTTTGCTTGGCGCTTATTGATCTTGGCGAGAACTGCTTCGTCGTGTTTTGCGGTTGGGAAACTTGTGGGCTTATGTTTGCCGTATAGTTCGGTCGGTACAACAAAAGAGAGTGCCATGCCAGTCTTCCCTGCACGACCTGTACGGCCAATGCGGTGAGTGTAGGACTTCGCTGTCGTTGGAAGGTCGAAGTTAAGAACGCAAGCAACATCCTGGAAATCAATACCTCTAGAGATACCATAGTCTTTTTCCTTTGAGGTCTTCTTGCGCTTCTTTATGGGAGGCGCTTCAATATCATCATCGTCACTTAGACCTTTGTCAGCATCATCTGCATCGCCGTCGTCGGTATTGGTTTTGGCATTCTTGGGCGCACTGCCAACGACTTCTTGATCATCGGCCGCTATGATTATGTCATAAACGCCTTTATTGAATTCTTGTACAACATGGATTCGGGAGTTGACGGGAAGCTCTGAATTAAGAACGCAGCTTTTGATTCCGAACTGTTCCAAAAATAGTTTGAGCCGATAGGATCGATCAACATCTCCAACAAAGATGATGCATTTGCCCTTGACTAGCTGCAATTTGAATATAACATATGTGAGAAGGAACTTCTCGTCTTCCGCACACCTTGAGCAAATGGAATTAGCCAGGTACGAAAAAAATAAGTTTGGGGTATTTCACATACTTGACAACGAATTGGCTAATTGATGCACCTTCATCCCCCGCTTCTTCTAGTTTCAGAGTGACCGGACTTCGGCAGAAGAGTCCTTTTAAAGTGTCAACTTCAGATGTGAGGGTGGCACTCATAAGTAGAGTTTGTACGCCGCGAGGGATGGCTTTTGACAGATTTGTCATATCCTCCTCGTAACCGTAGGAAAGAACTAGGTCTGCCTCATCGATGACGAGATGTGTCAAATGTTCCAGTGACATAGAGGAATTATTGGCATTTATGACTGCTCTCGCAGGGGTGGAGATAACAATGTCGGGGAGATCGGCGAGTACCGCGCGTTGAACAGCGTCCGAAACCTTTTGTGTTATATTGGCAGACCGAATCTCTTTCCCACAAAAGGAAGAGAATGATACGACGGTATCCTGAACTTGTCCCGCAAGTTCTCGAGTGGGAACAAGGATCAACGCGGATATGGACTTTTGGGTGGGATGTGACTATATCTAGCAGTTAGAAAATCATGAAGTTCTATTTCGAGGGGCATAGTTCTTACATTTTTTCTCTGTAGAATCGATTGGAGTACCGGGAGTAGATACGCCGCAGTCTTGCCTGAACCTGTTTTTGCGCGGGCTACTAATGGTCAACACGCATGGTTCTGCTTGGGAAATCGCTTCACATACCTAGAACATCTTTGCCGCTTAATGCAAGTGGAATCGCTTCCGTTTGGACTAGAGTTGGTTTTGCGAATTTCAACTTGGTCAGCGCCTGCAGTAGTCGAGGGTCTAATTGAAGAGTTTCGAACCCCTCTTGAGAGGGTTTCGTGATCTCCTGATTTTCCGTAGTAGGCACATTATTGGCATCGAGCTTCCGTTTCATTGTCACGGTCGATTTAACGTCAAAACTGAATAGATGATTGCGCAACTTGGGACTTCGAGCTCGGGGAGAACCGCTTCAACTTTTTTTTCGGATGCGCCAAGACTGGTCATCGGTCCGTTAAACTTCCGCATTGATATCGGGTTTAGAATAATCCGATTCCGTCACCCCGTCGACGCCCAATCGCTTAATCCAGTAACAGTGACCCTTCACTCAATGAACTACTCCGTAGCAACTCATAGACTCTGATTCTCGGAGTATTCTAAGGTTCATAAAGTGGTACTATAATCGCATTTCATGACTATATACTAAATTCTGAATTGGCGGCTTTCCTGACCTCCAGTTGCAAATTCCCTTCAAACCTAGCTGTTCTTTGTCACGCTCGCGAATTCGAAAAAAGGAGGAAACGAGGATACAGATTCCCAATTTCAAAAGAAAAATATTCACACCAGCAAGCAATTTCGAAATCAAAAGTACTTATTCTGAAAATGGCTAAGCCATTTGCGACAAGCACAAACGTATGTATGGGTAAATGGCCAACATTGGACCAGAGATGGCACCGTTACCAATCTAAGATACCAGCCACGTATTGCTTCAAGTCCGACATCGACTCTGGGCTAATCATTCCAATTGGTTTGACTCTGAGATTGTATTCGACGGTGTGAACCTTCTCGAGATGGACAACTGAGGAAGCCTGTAGCCTTTCCCTAAGGTCGTGTGGATCGACCATTAGCGGGCGCTTCAATAACCCATATCTCTCTTGCATCTCACTCGGGTCGGTGTCCCGCATGTGGATTATAGCATGAGCATTGCTGTCGATTCCTCGCTTCGTTGCACCCCTCTTTCGGTAGGTGTATACTGGCCTGGACTGTGTGAGATATGGTCCTTAGGCGTCTAAGGGTGACTTACACGCAAAGACAAAATCCTTTCTTCTGTCTTATCACAACCATGCGACGAATACTGCAATAAACATTCTCACCATACATGGTTCTGAAGGTTGAATCTGACGACATTGTGCCTGCTGTGCTTCCTGCAGTTTCATGCCAAACGACCGAAAAGACCTAAACGAACAACCTGAGCAAATGAAAACAGTATGTAGGACTCCAAGTTGGGGATGATACCTTGCCACGTTGAAAAAAGCTATATGGATTAGTTTGGACACGATACGCTAATACAGAGTCAGCTTTGATTCCATGAATGACATATAAGACCCACCTTCATGCAGCGCAATTGATTGGCTTGGCCTACGAGTCATCGGTTCTGGCATCTCAGGAGGGGTATGGTGAGGGTAATGGTGTCCTTCCAAAGTCAGCGAATAAACAACGAAGCACTGTACTGCGGTCGAATAAAAATAACATACCAGTCGGCGCATCCGAATGAGGCTGCTCGTTTCCCACGTGAATGGGCTGCAGGTGGTCCGAACCATATTCTGGAGCTTGATGAATGGTCGGAAGCCGAGGGTTTGTCGGCGCAGAAGCGGTATATCTTCCATAATTCCCAAAATGACTCGCCGGTGCCGGAGGGTCGGTATGTGAGTAACTGTCGAATTTAGGACATCTTAGTCCATATTCTTTTTGGGGAACCAGTTCTTTCAACTCATTTCAACCGGGCAATAGGGCTTATGGCCTCATCCCTACCCATCCACAAAGAATTGTTAACTTACTAGGATTGGGTTGTTGGAGCTGTCGTAACTCCTTCTGCAGGCGCTGAGGCCCAGGTGCCCAGGTCGGCGCGGCGATGCGAATTATTCGGCCAATGGGAGCCGTGATACCCTTGTGGAGCTGGCCAGGTTGTTCTACGCCAACTAAGCCCTAGTGCTTGAAAGATTGGCTTGAGTTTCATACCTTGGGTTAGAATCTTCCCCGGGACTCAGGTTGTGTGGTTGCTGATATCCATTACTATAGTCTTGTGGATGGTGCTCTATATCAAGTCAATACCGATTCTTCATATTCATGTCACCGTACTTACCGCCATAGTGATGGGGATCAGTGCCCCAGCTTGAATAGTGAGGTCTTCGAGACATTCCAAGACAAACTAAGGGTTCGATTTAAGTGACAAGCCGCCCAGACCCATTCACTAGTGGGTAGGGCAATGGACATTTGATGGGGCTAGAGAACCTGCCTGTTTGGAGTCTCCTCAACGACCTCGTACGGAGTACACCTATTTGTATTAGGCGGGTCAAGCTGCGGCTCCGCGGAATACATCGCTCCACCCTCCAGATTCGTTATCTGACGGCTGGTTCAATGTTGGTCCACGTTTCAATGCCATGCTGCAGTTGACAGCCTCGGACGAGCTGCTTGCCAATCAGCTGAATGAAAATTACGCCAGGATCCAGTTCTCTCCATGCACTTAAAGCGGTTTTATCTCTTCTTCAAGAGGATATGCTGCTTAAACCGTAAATCGCATCTGCGAATCAACAAGCAACAGAGCAGTCAATATCTCTGAACCGCATCGGGCCTCACCGGCTCTTATTGACGATTAGTCTTAAATTATCATTCAAGAGTCATATAGTCACAGTGCTTGGAAGAGTTCGATTGGAAGGGATACTCCATAGCGCGGAGCGACCCCCCATCCTTGCGTCTCAGCCATGAAGCAACGATAACTCTTCGTTTGCGGTGTTGCTCTCCTCTTCCCCGGCGCCCCCCGATTATGCAGCTCTTTGACGTGTTCACTGACTAGGATTCGCAGAACGCGGTTTCCCGTACCATACGGTTATTCCGCGTATCAATACATGGCTCGTATAGTAATTTCGATAATCCACACCGGAATGACTGTTTTTCCCGCCTGCGAACTCGAGACCTTCCTTGTCGTTTTTGTGAATGTCGTTTTTTGCAGTTCTCCCTCTGCTGGACGTTGTTCGAAGCAATGATAATTCGTCGCCGGCGATGGCTCGGGCCAAGGCGTTGTCAATGATCGATGATAGTGTATGCGTACTATTCCCTCAGACTGCTGGCCTTTCGTATTAACCGCAAGCGAAGCAGCCCGGGTCTCTAATCAGCGAATTCCCCTCCGATGGCAACAACTTTTGCCGCCGCTCCCTTTCCGGCCTTAGCTTTCGAAGCGCACCAATCGATTACAATCTAAGGTCATCCATATCGATGAGAGGGCCTTCGGAGTCATCGATATCTATACATCTTTCGCCCAGTTTTTCAGGCGCTCCGCCGTCCGCCCTCGAACCATTACCCCTTTTTGAACAACCGTTTAATGATGATGAAGACAAAGAACCGCCGCAGACATCATGTGGGAGGCTTGCTGCAAAACAGAATGAAATCGCGGCAATTCGCTCCCTTGCCAGGGAACGACGGGCAGAACTCAGACATAAACGCAATGAAGTCAACGATTTAGAGGTTGCGTTTATGAAGAAGCTGAATCAACTATTCGTGGATCTTAAAGAAAAGCCCACCCAACCTGACCCGAGTCTTCTTGCAGCATTCGATAAGTATCAAGATGCCAAAAACGATTATTCTTCGTTGGAAGATGATTACAATCAATTGGAAACCCAGCTGGACAGGCAAGAGTTTGAGCTAGAAGAGGCTGGGAAAAATCTAGAAATATCGAATGATGAGCCCGAAATGAACTCTTCGCTTAATGCCGACAACGAAGAGGCGCCGAAATATTCGTCGGCCGCGGAAACATACCATCCTTTAGTCGTCAAGTATCTAACTCGAACCGGAGATGTTTCTTTGCTAAAGGAAGAGCTTTGGAATCTGCGCACAGAGTTTGACATGGCACGGGATGACCAAAATGTGAAAAATAGGTTTGGTTTGTCTGTTCATGACTCCGAAGCTCTAGACTTGCTAGAAAACTTTCCTCAGTACGAGAGGGAAATACTCGACGATCTCGCAGCAGCGGAAAACGACGTCGAAGATCTGAAAGCGCAGTGCGACGAACAGCACCTTTTGGAGCCTCCAAAAACGACACCAGAGCCAATTTCAAATCCTCTTGCGTCATTAAATGAGGTGCCTAGCTTTCAGTGGAGCAATAGAAGCCCCTCTTTCTTTGAAGAAAGCCTAGCCAGGCAAGCTTTTATGAAGGACAAAATCAGCATGAGAGCTTTTATCAACAAATGGCTACTTCATCAGCTCTTCCAATCCTCGCTCGACCGACTAAGATCATCCCCAGAATTGAGAAACTTCCCGAGCTGTGAACCCGTGAGGCCAGAATGTGGGAAGTTGGCAAAACTTGAATTGACTGATCTTTCTCCAAATTCAAGCACTCGCCTCTATATACCCGCGCCGGCCGATCATCCGGAAAAAGTCATGAGTACGCCTTCTCCTGACGTTTTTGATTCAACTCCGCATACTCCAAAAAATGACGGGGGTGATAAACCCATCGCAGGCGGAACTTCCAATCCCTCGCCATTCCAGCCTCAAGTGTCGGCAAACGAATCGCCAAAATCGAATCACAACGACGATGGTCTTGAGGTTGTGCTAGATGCAGAGGCACATTTAAATGCGATAGACCTTATCCAAGGTGGACATTCGCCCGCATTCGAACCATCCTAGGCAAGATACTTTCACATTTCATTTTCTCGCATGTGTACTCCGTGTGTATACATACATAAATCTTGTTTTTGCGCAGGCGCGGAATTCATTATCGGCGTTTTCTACTAATTTGGCATGGACAAGGATACACTCACAACTTTGCTGCGCGCTTTGGTTTTTCGGGTGCGTTTCACTTTTGGTCTTTTCAGAGCGTCCCCTGCATGGTTGCATTTGAACGGTTTCAGATTTTGGCTCCTTTATATTTTATAATGGGTGATAGGTTTCTTGGGTATCAACGCTCGCTTTCCCGGTACTGCTTTGCAACATACTTCGTACAGTCAAAATATATTCGTGAAGGCGCCAGCCAAATTGATATATGTCCCTTGGTGCGACTGAGTGGGTGCATCTATTTTGGATGAGTTGTCCTGCACCTGCTTCATTTTCAGCCAGTATATTTACATCAATCCTTGCGCCAAACCCTGCTCATCTTCTCATCCATGCTCTTGGCACTGGTTCCTCGGCCAATCGAGGTGCATGGCCACGTATTCGACGGAATTCTTGGTCATCTGAGGCCTCGAGGTTCTTGATTCCGGAGTATTCCTCTAAGATTGGTCCTGTGTCCGATTACCTAAATGGAATCCAAAAAGAAAATCAATGTATTGTTAGGAGCAAAGCAAAACACTCTCGGTTTCTTTCGGATGTCGATTCACATGAAAGCATGTGCTCATTCGTTACAACCCTAGCTCTACATATTTCATACATGTTTCGTCGGGTTATTCTCTAGAGACAGGCGCCTATTCTTGACGAGCCCTTAACAACAATCTTAATATACAAATGCTGGAGTTATGGGCTTGAAAATCCAGGTCTTTACGGAGTACTCCGTATACGGAGCGAGAACTTCCACAAAACGTACGGAGTACCATTCTCGCTAATGTGCCTTGAGGATACAGCGCTAAAAAGTAATAATCGGTCTCAGAAAATCAATAGAAGTTGGAAATAACCAGGTATTTAAAGTTTGAACATGGAGGGTTCCGACTCTACGGAGTACGGAGAAGTAAGATTCATGCATCTCTCTCAAGCGACAATTTACAATTTCCTGACCATGAATATCCGTTCGCTTACGGATTGTAACGAGAACAGGGTCAAAAAAGCACCAAGTGGAATAAACACCAAATTATTCTGTAGATTATAGCTGTTCCAAGGCACCGTGTTACTGCCAATACCAAAGGAAATACATCTGTCAAGGGAGGTCCAGATCAGCGGATGCGATCTATCAGAACTCAAATCCGGCTTCGTCTAATTATTGATACGTAATATACGGATTACACTGTATTTCATATACCGTCTCCTTATACGCATCGGTTACAATGTTATGCTCATCTGTGTTGGGGCGCACTGATAAAAAGCCCTTGGACCAGGTGCAAAACCATTATAAAAGCGACGGTTTTCGTAAACATCAGAGGACTGTATACATAAATCCTGAAAATTTCCACCGTAGAGCTACAGATAAGGGCATTAATGGTCGAGTGTTGAGCAGGCGCTGCGTATTGAGGCTGTTTTCTGGTGGAGATTGCCAGTTTTGTGGAAACAACACGGGAGACGGAAGTCCCGCACGCTTGCGGTTTCTTTTCCCCACCAAACCTGCTAGCGCCCGCCTTGGCGTTCTACCAGCATCCACAGGGCTGTAAAGGCGCATCCGATGGTCATGAGGACCAGGCATGCCAACCATTTGGTACTGGTGATTTGATTGACGGTATTTGATTAATCTCACGGCAATGCCAATATGAGTTAGCGAGCGCTCGAGTATCGTGACAAACTTTATCAACCAAGGAGTATTTTGTATCGGAAGTGTTGCATCCGTTGACTAAAGAAATAACTTAGAACTACTCCGTACAGATTCAAGTTATTCAAGCTGCCTTGAGAAAACTCGTTAATACATTTGAAGACATGTATATTGTTCACACATACATCATCAGTTGCAGTTAAAATATGACACATTCAAATGAACCATTTCATAGAGGCACCCACCAAGTCCATATCCTTCCACATGAGCGCAAACAAAAGATATGAAAAAAGCAAACAGATATTCGCCATTCCGCGGACTCGTTTCAACAATCATCAAGATAGCCGGCTATCATAATCCTCCCCTTCACTATCGCTCAAGCTGTCTCTCCTGCCTCTCCCACCACCGGCACGTCGATATCCTTTGCTTAAACCTGGGATGGGGTGGTGATAGGACTTGGTACCCGAAGGTGCTGCACCAAGCTGGTCATAAACATAGTCAGATGCACTGATTGAAGACATGTCCAATGGTGTCGTATATCCCCCCGGGACTGCAGATCGGTCACGCTTCCGCGGGCTCGCCGGTCGCGAATGTGAGTTGGCGCCCTGTCGTGGACCACGTGGGCGTTGGGAATTTCTGGACCGGCTTTGCGCTTCCCGTCGGTGTCCTTGATCGCGCAGCAGGGGCTCTTCGGTGACGTTACTAATTGTATCTTCTCCCTGTGTGAACGAGAAGCTTGAGACCGTTCTGTCTCCTCTTTGACGCTCCGGTGGATCATATTGGGTCTCCGTTTCGGTATGGCTGTGCGTCATCTCGCTTCTCTGCTCTAGAGTTCCAGTGTATTCCGTTCCATGGTATGTTCCATCCGGCTCACAATTGATTCCTCCTACCCTCGCTGGCTTCTCGTGTCGATAGGCTCGCACATCTTCATCGTGGGCTCCCTCCCATGTCTCGTCTTTTCGTTTTCTTAACAGTTTCTGCTTCGCTGACTCCTTAAGTCTCTGCCCGCGGCTCTTCTTCTCTGTAACGACTGTTTCAGTCTCCATCGTTGTGGTCTGCCCGTCATAATCGCTATAGCCTCTCCCAACGATACTTCCGCCGCCTAATTTCGTACTCTTTGTCGCGTTCGAGAGTGTGCTGCCATTCGGTGACTTTCTCCTCAGCACACTCGACTTATAGTCCTCCCAGTCGTTTTTGCGCCACACAAACCCTCCATTCTTGGCCCAAAAAAAGAACCAAATTCCCGCAATCACGAATGCTGCTCCGATAATCGCGAAGAGTGCAAGCAGCGCTTGCATATTGATTTTATTCGGGTTGACCGCTCCTTGACCGGGATTAACGATGGTGTGAGCTTCCTCTCGTGCGGTGAGTACATTAGAAGCCTTGACCGGTAATACTCTTGTAGCAAGCTCCGGCTCTGCTTGCAGTCGTTTAGCAAACATGACCACAGTATCTTGAGAGAGGTTTTCTGGTAGCCGATCGCGGAGCGTCGTTAGAAATCGCCCGAAGGAAGTATTCGCAGGCGTGGGCGCCATGATTATGAATAATCAGGCAAAATCTGGAGATAAACGGCTCCCCCTCCCCAACCACCGCTGCAAATGGGAAATGGGCGCTCAAAATATATCCCGAATTCGAGGCCTCTCTGATCAGTACCGCCGGATGTTGAGTTCGCTCGATGACAGCATAAACAAAAATTGAGGGGGTAAATGTTCTTTTTCAAAATCAGTGAGAGGAATCAAAGCAAAAGGAAAGTTGACTGTCGACAGACTTTCAGGGCGGAACTGCCAGCCAACCTGCCAGTTGTGTCAATTCATGAGGCTGGGAGACAAGGTTCCCGCCATCCAATGTTTACTGTTGAGTCGCTGCGGGCAACGGTTTCTTACGTCATCAAGAGGTAGCCACGTGACCGAAGAAAACACTCTCGGATTATAGTAGGTCCGCATCCGCTCTGACTTTGGAAATTGACGGCGACGATTGAAGGAGAATACGACAATCTAATCACTTTTTGTCTGTCTAGAATACATATCTAGTGTCGCATGTATTCGACTGACCCTTTATTAGGCAGAGTCATGCTGCCATTCTGAGTGCTTTAGGCCACATCAGTCCATCGCCTGATCACACGGTTCGTTTTCTGTGTTGAGAGCGCCAACGTTGAAGGCAAAAAATATGTCGAAGTTGTCGAAATCGTCCCTTAGTGCTAGCGTCACATTCAAACAAGCAAGATGCCCTAAATATCTTATTTGGATCCTTTGGAATAACATCGGTTCCTTTATACCTCACCATCGGAGCCATATAGGATCTTTAGGGAGCATTGCCAGCATGGATGTGATGCTGGCATAAGGGGATGATTTCGACAGTTTCCACATATTGTTTGCCATCAATGCGTGTTTATGTGATTAGACAGCGAGAGAGTAGCGTCGATTGGCGACACAATTAGTGCGCGGGCTACCGAACGTGTGGAGGTATCAAAAACTGTATGAGAAACGGGCGATCAGAGATATCTTCGATTGACTCTCGTGCCGTCACGCGCGCTCATGGCATTTCGAGGGCCGTGGTGCTCCGGAACTCGAGGCGGTGTTCGCCTTACATTATCTGTCTCAAGTAGGATCAAGGCGAGAAAAATCCTGAGTTTCTATTCATCACGCCCAATAAGTTACACCCCTAGCGTGGTGGCCTGCAGGACGTTCCTCAATGTCCAGTGCATATGCAGCTTTTGAGTCCACGGACAGGCCTTTGTGCTGGGACGGACTGGTTCAGACATTTAAAACTGGGCAAATGAGATCTAAACGTGGGCTCCTGGGGTTTCAAATAGCAAGCGGCTACCCGGCCCGGAGACAAACCGCCGGAAAAGAATTTGACAGAGATGTATATGTTCTGTTGATCCAATTATTATAATTATAATACTTTATAACATCACGGGCTCATAAATGGGAGAGAGAAGGGTATCAAGTTCGAGGTATCATAGTCAAAGCATTCGTATCAGCAGAGCTTCCAAAAGTAAGGCGTTTCTTCACCTATCAAAATCATAATAGTAATAATAGCTCTGCAATATACGCGCACGGCGCAGATAGCACAGGCGTTAGGCTAGGTAGAAAAAAAGGAGGCATCGCACAGTCGTATCACATTGCGCATAAGACGGTGGGCAGAGCGTTGTACGGGTGACTCGAAATGTAAATACACATAAACAGTATGTCGGGTGTTCCAAATGCAACATGCAACATCAACAATGGGCGAAAATGGGAAAATCCATCACATCATAATCAATCGTACAGAGTCATAGCATTCCACATGAGAAACATAAAATGGTAATGGGATACAGGATTAAGGGGCTCACAAATGGGGGTAAAATGCAACTGGAAGATGAAGAGACGAATAGAAAGACCTCAGATGCTATATGAAACGCAATGCAACCAATGTATATGATACGCAAAAACCAGGTAATCAGAAAAGGGGAATATTGCTTGTCAAAAAAGGGGCTCAGATGCAAAAGAAGATACCAAGAAAATCATTGAAAGCCAGAACTTTTGGTGGTTTTTTTTCGCTGGGCCAAAATCAGGAAAATATTTTGCTATGAAGAAGAAGAAGAAAACACACAGCCTCCCACATGCGTCGCTTTTTGTGCTTTTTGTGTGTTTGAAATGAAAAATAACCAGTCCCCGAGCTTTTGTGGAATATCAACCGAGTAAACGCTTGACTTTTTGTTTGCTTCCAACCGAGCCGGAAAATTTTGTGTTTCGCAAGGCCGCAAGGCAAAATAGCTCTAAATCCCATCCAGGCCCAGAAAAAAAAAAAGGAGGATAAAGTGAAAAAGAATCAAAGTAGAAAGCGAAGTAAGGGGTAAATCAAATGGAGAAAGAAATCCGAAATCGTTGTTGCATCAGAGGCAAAACAGTTATGGACTCATGAAGACGTATTTTAGTCAAGCATACCACGGCCACTATAACCAGAGCGGCTGGAGTGTCGACTTTCTCGATCAAATTTCATTTCATTTCGATGGGTATCACGAATGCGTCGAGGTTCTTCCATTCCTGACCGGCTTCCTGTTATGCTCATGGCGTCGGACCGCGACGTTATATAGCGACGGGCGGGACCCGGTCTTGTTCCCTCGATGAAAACCTCCAAACCACCTTCTTCACCCGCTCGCACTTTGATCTGCTTGTCGACGGTATCTCCAGCGAGGTCAAGCCTGACACCCTTAAAAGTCAGACTGATTTGTTTGTCATCGTCCGTACGAGAACCAATACCACTACCGGGACCGCTTCCAATGCCGCTACCAATTCCGCTGCAAGTCTTGGTGCGAATGTCACTTTCGTGGCTGCTCTCAGAGGACGTAGAGAGGCTTTCACTGTCACTGGACAGGTGCCTAGCACGGACTTTGCGAAGAGCCTCTGCAGTCAGGGGTGCTGAGTTCTGGGTTTGGTTTTGGTATTCCTCAGCCTGGCGGTGCTTGCGATCCATTTCACGAGCTTGGACCTCACGCATTCGCTTTTCACGAGCCTGCTGTATTTCGCGGGCTTCTTGCTCCCGGTACGCACGGTTCATTTGGATCTCGCGAGCTTCAGCATCTCGAGCTTCACGAAGCTCAGCAGCAAGCTTTTCCCGGATAGCACGTGATTCGCGGGCCTCACGTAAGTCGGCTTCACGTAGTTCACGGGCTTCCTGGGCTTCCCGAAGCTCACGAGCAACTTCACGAGCCTCCCTGAGCTCCCTTGCTTCCCTTGCTTCCTTTGCTTCGCGCGCTTCTCGAGCCTCTCGGGCTTCTCGCATCTCGCGTTCCTTACGGGCGGCGTCACGGGCAGCCTCTCGAGCGTCACGGGCAGCCATAGCTTCATAAGCCTCCCGTACCTCTCGGACCTCTCGAGGTTCACGTTCCCTGGGTTGAGGCTGCTGCGGTGGATCGACATTATACAAAGACGAACGTCGACGACGAGAGTTCTCAATGACTATCCTCCTCGGGCCAGAGTCATAATAAGTAGTTTGGCGAGGCCGTTCCCTTGTAGGAGCGGGCATGCTCGTTCGACGTTCAGGCTCAAGCATCGGATCACGTGATTGTTTCCGTCCCATACGGTTGACCTGTCCGTGGTACATATCAGGATCATATACGCCCTGAGGGAGGTGGATAGCAGGTGTGGAGGGAGTGGTATTGGATTTTCGGGGAGAAGGTCGTTGGATGACTTGTGGTGCCGGTTGCTGTTTATACTTTCGAGGTTGGTTGGGTTGCTGTGGGGGTGGCATGCGGTAATAATCTTCAACAGTGTCGTAAGAGCGAGATTGTCGGCGAGTTCGGGGTTGGGGAGGTGGAAGATCGAAGTCCTCTGGTTCGTAAGGAGTAGCAGGAGCGGTTTTGTATTCCATCACAGGCCGCTTGTGAACCGATGGCCGTCTGTTAACTGGCTTCTCGGTGGCAGACCTTGTAATTGATGTAGCTCGTGGACGTTCTCGTGGACGATCTTGGGAAGCGCGAGGAGGGGCGTCGTAGGTTCCTGGAGCGGGAGACTGGTGGACAGTCACTTCACCACGCACATAGGGAGGTTGCATGAAGTAGCTGTTTGCAAATCCAGCAGACACCGATGGTGGTGGTCCATAAGCTCCATAAGGAGTTGGATACCCCATGGAAGCCATGTTATAGATGTCGGGCATCGTTCCAGCATGGTAGCTAACTGGTCTGTTCTGAGCATGGTAGGAGTTTGACCGATGGGAGCGTGATTGAGGTATTACGGGCGAAGCGAGGTGCATGTCTTTTTGAGAAGATGGTGGGTATCGTGCGGTTTGCGGAGTCGGAGGGACTTCGTAGCCAGACAGTGGTGTTTGAGGAGTAGGAGCTGGGAAATAGCTGTTTGCATCCATGGTGCGAGGATCGATACCTCTAGAAAGAGCAGCTTGTTGCATCCCCCACTGATGACAGTCAGGGCACGCACAGTTTTGTCTCGCACCAACTGAATCTCGCTTATGGGATTTCGAGCTCTTATGAACAGCTGGAGGTTTACTCGAGCTTCGAGGACGGGCAGCTGCCATAGTATCGATAGGTGCCAGATGCGGCAGATGTGGTCTAGTGTGTTCCTTGCCCTCTTTCCTATCTCTTCCTTTGTTCCCAGAGCGATCTTTTTCTTTGACAGAGTCTCGGTCTCGCGGGCGAGGTTTTTCAGTGTCGACGGAGGGAGTGGAGGCGGCCAATGGGGAAAGAGTAGGGCTCACCGTGTCGCTAGCGAAAGAAGAGCCACCGCTACCGACTGTTGCGGCGGTCCGACTCGAGTAGCCGGAGTCACTGGCACCGTCTGGACCAGGGCCAGGAGGGACAAGTTCAGGACGAGACCGCTTCGTGGATATGTTGGCAACTTTTCGGGTTTCGGGCAAGACAACACCAGCCTCCTCATCAAGATCTTCGCAAAAGGCGGCGTGTGCTTTGGGCGCCATGGTTGTATGTACCTCTGGGTGGGTCCCCCTTATCAAGGCCCTTTTTTGGTCCTTGGGAAGGTTCGGGAGTATCCGCTGGACCGCTAGACGGTGAGTTTTGGCCCAAGATGGGGCAAAAGTGGCGGAACCGTCGAATGACGCTCGAGGAGGTGATTTAGTCAACTGCACTGCAACGCTTGACACGTCAAAGGCGGTTTCTCAATTCGATGCGAGCAAAAAGTATTTAATCAATGCAAAATCAGAAATTGTTTCGGCGGTAGACTTGAAGGCAAGTTTTATTTTGTAAATTTTTCTCTTTCTTTGTGCGTTCGTTTTTCGCCCGAACGCACAACAAGAAATTTTTTTTCGAATTGTTTATATTCGGTATGGACCCAGACAGGGTGTATCGTCTCCGAAGTTGAACCTTACGGTTCACCTGTACACGTTCGCTCGAATTTTCAATTCTGATATAGAATCCGAGGAGATCGTCTGCTCCATCGAGGAGTAAAGAATTGATGTGATGGGAGGAAGGGATGGTGCCGGCACCAAGGAGAACGACTACCAGTGGGTAGCCAGGTGAGTTCTTTCCGGGAGAGAGTGAGGAGGAGCAAAAGATGCTAGCAGTTTCGATCGACTCGCTGCGAATAAATGGGCGGCGAAGGATATATAAAATAGAAAGGGGTCTCAGAACTGGTACGTTGCGTCCGCGGAGGAAGATCAGATGGGTCCAGACAAAATGCAAAACAGCTAACACTGACGCTCGGATCACAGGGGTGAAAGAGGTCTATTATTATCTGCAGCAGGGAAGAGGAAATCGAAAGTCTGGCTGCCTGTTAATATAGGCAATTATGGAGAATAGCGGCGCTGGGGATGTCTCGTCAGGAAATTTTTCTTCGCTGTGGGAGGAGATTGGAGCGGATATCAGCGCCGATTCTGGGGAGGGACGGGAGGACAGTTGGAAACGATAATCGGCACGACGCAGGCGGCAGACTCGGAGGAGGAGGGGGTATAGTATACTTCTGTTAATTATCGAGGTCGACGGGGTGATAAAATAGGCCGCGAGAGCAAATGAGGCGCGAGATTCTGTATTAATTGAAGGCGAAAAAAGGTTTGGATTGTGTCTTGTTGAGGGCGCCGACAACCGTGACAGGTGATGGTTAAGCCGGAGGCTGTGCGACGAACACGACGGGAGAGGGTGGAACGAGGAAGATCTTAGTTCGATGAAGGCGAGACGGGCGATCGGCGAGAGATAAAATCGAGGGCTCGAGTGGAGGTCAGATCTGGTCTGGAGCGAGACAGGCGGGAGCCTGGAAGAATGAAGACAAGCGAGTCGGGAACGCTTTGAAGGACGGACAGAGATGAAACTCAATCGGTTTGGGCCAGCGGATATTAATCTCTACGGAAATGAATAATGCTGAATGCTGAAGCTGAATGTCGCAGAGAGTAATGATCAAGTCACTATACTTGGCTGGAGGAGATCCTTTTTCTGTTAGAAGCGAAACGATATTGCGGATGGTGAGAGGTTTTCGTCTGATATTCTGATGCTTGTCCGGTTCAGATGAAATCCGCGCAGAGGAAAAAAGAAGAGATAAAACAAGAGATAGCGGGAAAAAATAATAATAATATAATAACAAATAAATACGAGACGAGACGAGAGGAATTAATAGGAGGAAGAATGAGGAGAAAAGAGAGAAATTATTAAAAAAAAGACAGCCGCAGGCAGAAAAGCGAAGAAAAAGCGAGACTCACATGACGATCAATCGATTTCATTGCGGGCGACGGAAGAAGAAGAAGTTCAGTGGAGGTGGGAGCCTACAACACGCGCAGCTGAGAACTGAATTGCTTTGCACGCTCTCATGTCGGGCTGCAGGTGGCTTTGGTTTTGGTTTTATTTTTATTCAGATGCCATTCTCATGTGGATGGTTCTTGAATCAATGCCATTGACCAGTCAGTCTCAAACAAAATCCTTCATGGTTGAGTGTGCGGTACATCTGCAGTCAGAGAACGGAGCGAGGGTTAGAGCGGAAAATAGGAAACTAATTGAATGAATACAGAGGAGAAAGGAGCATACATACGTTTCCGGATCTAGTCGAAACAAGAGAAGGGAGAATTTCCGAATAATGGAGGGTTGAAATTGCGTTATCAAAAAGGAAAGCTGTGGAGGAGAGGAACAAGACAGAGCGAGAGAGAAAGGAAGAAAGAAAGAAAGAAAGCGGACAGAAAGAATGACAGGATGGAAAAGGTCACCGGGGGGTCCCTTTTAATCAGGAAACAATAATTACAGAATTAATAGTCATTTCGTCGCCGTAATTATCAGCAGAAAACGCCTGTTCTCCGGTCTAAAAAACCATGAAATAAATAAAAAAAAATAAAAATAAAAATAAATAAATAAAAGAGTCATATCTAACTATATCGTGGCACAGCAAAAAAACAAAAAAGACAGCAACAAAACCAACTCCATGTCTTGTCTTACTCTTCATTCTTCCATGAGGAACACACTCTACAAGTCTATACAAAGCAAGCAAGCAATGGGAACTGTTGCGTGACATGCACTGTTTCCCGGCTGCCATCATCGACGAGGCGACGAGGCAGCGCAAACTGGCAGAGGCACCAGGCAACAGTCGATGGGCACTCCATTTTCAGCTCATATGGAACGTGTCTGTCTCTCTGTCGTACTCGAAATGACATCCTGCATGACATCCATGCATCACCATCACTCTTCCAGCTCCATTCGATCATCCAGCCCGGAGTTCCGAAAGGACCACAAATGAGCATCAGGAATCGCGTGGAAAAGGAAATGAAAAAAGGGGTAACGAAAAAAACAAGAAGAAAAAAAACGACAGGAAAGGATGTGTATACCCAGCCTCAGGAACCACTGGAAGCCCGACTCCAGTCTTATTATTATGACTCAAATCCTCCCATCGGCCACTGAGAACTAGTTACGGGAATATACACCCAAAAGAGACTCGGCGGAAACGCCTCTCTCCAGAAAATTTTCCTTGCCTTTCCATCCTCCCTGTACGAGGAGGGGAGGATTGTGGATGATTGGGAGCATCTTCGCTATTTTTGCTGCCCAATGGGCCCGGACGGAGAACTTTCCTGCCCAATAACAAGATGAAAAGCCTTTTAGATTGCAGCAAACATGCGTCATGCCAGGGCTAAAAGGGCTAAACAGAATGTGAAAAATAAAATAAAAATAATTGACGTGCATCTGCTCCGCAAGGGTGTAAATCGACAAATTGGAGACGCTGAGCAACAAGTGCATGAGGAGAAAACGATATCCGCAAGAAATGGACTGTATGTACGGGATCAGCAGCATTCGACGGCTCAACCCGGAGCGATGATTACGATAAACTCTGGATCTAGACATCCAGACAGCTGAAACTGCCGCTGGGGACATGCTGCGAGTCACACATATAGTTATGACAAATGGCATGAAAGAAGGCGAAATAAAGGAAGAAAACAAAAAGAAGATCTGGCAGCCCTACTAGAACCATCCAAGCGCATCTCCCAATCCGCATATGAGAACAAAAAGAAAGATGGGATGTCAATGTATCACGATTTCCAATTCTTCAAGAAACTCATCAGCAGATCTTCGTATTCATCCTACCCTCGAGCTGGGTGTCTCCAAGACCAGAATATTACACAAGGACCTTTGTTTCAATCTCGACAAGTCGTTGCTGCAGTTATGATTTGAGCCCAGACGGCGAAAAGGAAACAAAATAAAAAAAAATTATGGCTTGCTTGAACGCAACGTCAAGGATGTCACAGACCATCCATCCACTGAGAGGGGCCGATTCAGATAACAAATCTTTCTTCCCTCCGTTTCGGCCATTCTCTAGCTCATCCCATCCCATTCCTGGATGGCCAGCAAACCCTTTTATGAAGGGGAGATTGTTGGACTGGAATCGTTCCGGAAACAGGGTGCTCCTTGTCTCTGGCTCTCTCCTTGGGACTAACGGCTTACTCGTGAGCGTTATTAGATAGAAGGGCTTCAAATGCGAAGCATAACGGACAAGACCTTTTGAAATTCCCACCCAATCCGGCATGCCGGCCACGTCTGTACAGCGATGGGATCTGGTCTAGTGAAAATCTGGCAGCACAAGTCACCCGCAATCTACTAGGCAACAATCCATTCATTTGATGCGATTGGCGACTCAAGCTTTTCTATTCTCTACTGGAAAATGCTGTCAGTCTGAAAACGCGACTGATAATGGCGTCATGATCGAATGCATCCCGTTACCGACCGCAAAGAAAGAAACAAAAACCAACGAAAAAGCAAAAAAAGGAGAAGAGATTTGGCACCAAAAAAAAAAAAAGGAAATGCCAGTCCAATCTCTCCGAAATTACTACCCCTCGGTCTTTTTCAAGTCACCGCCGAAAGATTGCCCCTCATTTCCTCCCATTATTTCTCCCAAAGTCCCCGCCCAGATGCGCCCAGAGGGCTTGCAGGCTGCAGGGTTGACTAGGGTTCTCTCCTCCCCATCCTGGCCTTTAGAGCCTCTGGGCTCAAGAGACGGGTTTTGTCCTCCCTAACTTCCTAAATCTCCTCCGTCCGCTCCCCAATTAGGTGTTGGGACTTGCATGGGACCCCCGCTTTGCGCGGCAACGCTTCCAAACTAGTGCTTATCTCCATTCGACTTGTCCTCCCGGACGGAGCGCAGACCGCCGACTTTGGATTGCAGGTGGAGAATAAAGCCCCTCATGCCCCTCATTTGGGCTGATAAAACTACAGAGGGAGAAAAGAAAATTTGCTGCTCGCGACCCGATGAGCTTGGAATTCCCGTCATCGATTAGTTACGGAGTACCGCTAGTACCGGTGATGAGGTATCTTAAAGTGGGAAAAAACAGACCACTGCTGGCCTGAAAGGAAGGATTCAGAAGAACTAAATGAGAAGAAAGAGCCCAAAGTGGGCTTCGGCTTCTCTCTTTTTTTCCCTCCTCCCGTTTTCATTTTTTCCTTTTTCTTCCTGGTTGGCCCACTTTCTTTTGTACCCCCTTGCCAGTTGGGATCTTGCCCGTTGAGAAATCATAAACAAGGAAGCAGGAAAAAAAGAAAAGGAAGTCTGTGACATGCGAACACCTTGACTGCATCATGCATCACCCCACAATGAACTGTCCGGTCAAAAAAATTTTCTTGTCGCCTCCTCAATCCTAATGCCTGGCTTTGATTCGTTCCGCATTCGCAAGCGGCAGGGAAACCTCGTCAATAACCCTGGTGGTTGATTGGCATACCGGAGACATTTTTGGAGAGGCTTAATCCGTCGTCCATTTTTTTTTGATGCTCTTGATAGGAGCCAGCGCTGAACAAGATCAAGGAGGCGAACTTCGCCCGGTGAGGCGTAAGAACTCGATGGCATATGTGGATGCATATAGGTCCACGATACAGATGTTGAGCATCATCGTGATCCGAGCAAATATGCTCAACATTATTACTCGTTTTGTCGAGCTGCTGCTTCTGCCTAAAGTACACGTCACCGGCGTTGCGCTGCCCCTCATAACCATTCAAGCTGACCCCCTGAAAACGGGGCGCGGCTTGAATATGAGTGTATGCATGTTCTATACCGGATTGATATATCTATTAGTAAAACTTTTGCTTGGTATTCCCTGAGGTTTGAACCGGTTTTTCTGCTGATGCTCAAGCGTTCCGACAGCAGTGAACCCTGACACTAGATCAGACGATATCAAGTGAATGGTATTAGGGGCTTGAGCCCATTCAAGAATTGGATGAATCTTTCAAATAGCTAGTTGATACGGACTTGTGGGAACCACGCCCTTGTCTTCCGCATATCATTCCTATATTTCATGTCAAAGCGGGAGATTTTCGGGCGTATTACTTCGAACTTGTAGGCAGAGCCTCAAATCGCCTTTTCAAATATATGAGGCGCTTCGCCCTCTCTAGGCCGCTTATAATATTGATTATCAGGTTGCTCATACGCCTCACTTGTATCTTTGTTCACAATATCTCGTACGTCGCCTGTAGCTCAATACAATAATTAGATACCTTCTGTCCTGCCGTAATGGTCTGTGTTCACGATATAGTATAATTCTGATAGAGAGATCTATAAGCTGCGTTGTAGCATTTAACAATCATGCATTGATACCCACCTGACTAACGCTGAGAAATACTGGACTGGTTATCGAAGCTCCATTGATTAAAAATATACCGGGGAGTAAAGCAGCGGTTGCTTATGATTCGATCTCAGTATCAAGGCTTCACTTGATGAGCCACAATGTCCTCTACTCTACGGAGTAGTACGCCGAGGTTGAGATTTTAAAGAACCACCGCAGCTTGAAGAGAAGTGGTAAACGTATCAATTGAGCGCTTTTGACACTGACCGACTTTGTCAGTAATTGTTTTTTTGTTGCTTTCTTTTTCTCTGACGATGGCACACGAGGCAAGAACGTGATACTGCATGTATTGCAATTAGACTGGAGGGATAAAAAAGGCACGAGTAGAGAGGACTTGGAAACTGAAGTTTGTGACAATATTTTACATGTTCCTCAGGTAGTGCATCTGTCGATACTCGTGATGCTGGTATATGACCTGCTAGTGATTTTCTCTTGTGTCTTATAGTTCAACATGCGAACACAGCGATGTATGTTAGGGGCGCATGTGTGATGGTTTAAATGTAAATTCTTTTGGATTGATTGGATACCAAGTGTTGAGATTTATATCTCGTCTCTTACTAACCCCCTATAATAACAAGAATTTATATCCCTTCGGCTAAGAGTTGACGTGTCCCGAATCGGACAACTTCAGCAAACTCACATCCTAGGAAAACGGTCAGATTCCAGCGTTCGCGTCTAAAACGAGGGGCTCTCGGATGAAATACATACCGCTCAACGGGATTCAAACCCAGTAGTCTCATTCCATTATTCAACACCTGTCTCGCACAGTGATACAGCGCCATTCTTGCCTTCTTCAGCTCTGGCTCGCTTCCTACAACTTTCAGTGTTTCATAACTAGAACTCAAACTGTGCCCCATGCGGAAAAGATACGTCATGACTGTAGTGGGTTCGAGAGTTTTCATGGAGTTGAGAACGACATCTGGCCATTGTGAAAGAAGTCGAACGAGCCCAATGGCATGTGGTTCGGTCAAGAGAGATAGATCGGCCGAGTCAAGCTCGGACATGTCCATCTCAGCTTTCCGGGTCACGGAACAGAGACGGGCGTGCGCGTACTGGAGGTATGGACCTGTATCACCTTCGAACGAGGTCATGTCCTCGAGATTGAATTCGTAGCCATTGATACTACGTAGAACATTTAGCATTCGGGCCGCTAGCAGATCATTTCAAGTATACGTACCGCTTTCCACTCATATCCTGTACCATAACGGACGTAATCCCAAGAGTATCGGCTGTCTGCTCTGGATTCTCCACCTGCTCGTATTTGGCGGAATTCTTTCTCATCACTTCATGCATCTTTTCTCCCACATCCTTGAGAATATCATTCAAGAATTTGACTGTTCCTTTTCGAGTGCTCATTCCGCGAACCATACCGAAATTAACATGCTGGCACTTATCAGACAGATCCTTTCGACCCATAAGCTCAACCGTCTTGAACAGTTGGGCGAGATGAAGATCTTGCTGTGCAGCAACAACATAAATCATTTTATCGAAGTGAAGTGCCTCCTCACGTTCAAAGATGGCTGCAATGTCTCGAGTAAGATAGAGAGGCGTACCGTCTTTCCGAACGACGATGGCCTTGCCGAGCTTCTTTGCTCCGTGCTTGGTGAAGTCGACAATAATGGCGCCCTCTGAGTTTTCTGAAACTCCCTTCTCTTCCATTGTTGTATATGCCTTAGTCAAAGTCTCTTGCATTATCTGAGACTCGCCGGAATAGATATCAAAGTCGATGTTGAGACGAGCATAAGTCTCCTTATATTTTTGAATACTAAGGTCTCGGAACCGCTTCCACAGCGCAAGGGCGTCAGAGTCACCGTCTTCCATACTCTTGAAATATTGACGAGCTTTCTCGTCCCAACTAGCGTCCACGAGAGGAGCGAGCTGCTTCTCTAATTCCGCGACGTCTTCGCCACGTTCTTTTTTGACCTTGATAGTCTCCTTCAACTCTTTTATTGGACCCTCTTGCTCCGCAACATCCTTGTTGATCTTGACGTACACCTCGAATAGATGGTTGATCGGGTCTTTCAACAAGTCCTCTTCATTTCCATACATCTTATAACCATTGGCCAGCAAACCATATTGCTTTCCCCAATCTCCTAGATAATTCATTTTCACGACATCCCAGCCCATAATTTTATGTAGGTTGGCTAAAAAGCCACCAATGATGGTACTCCGCAAATGTCCGGCATGGAAGGGTTTCGCAATGTTCGGGGATGAGAACTCAACCACGATTCGCTGCTTCCCCTTACTAGGGTCCCGTGGATCTCGTAGACCGATATTTGCATTCGTTCCATAGGTGGCCTTGTTTTCCAGAATCATGGGAAGTACGGTTCGTATAAGAGGTTGGGCCCGGAAGTAGAACTGAAGATGTGTCCCTGCGGCGACAGGAGGTTCGAGGATATCAGACTCGGGGAACTTCTCGGCAATTTCAGCGGCTAGATCTGCTGGCTTCTTGCCCTTGACCTGAAGAGCAGGGACCTAGAGAGAAAAAGAAAAGTGTTTAGTACCACGTTTTGCAGCATTATTGTTCTGGGAACTTCTTTACCGCTAGAAGCAAATCCCCCTTATCGAGACTGTTTGTCCATTGCAACCGGTTGTAAACAAATTCTGGCTCCTTGTCCACTATTGGTGCAACCAACTCTGCGATATGCGCTCTGTATCTATCTACCGGGTTCAAGGTGGGGTAGCAGTTGGGATATTTCGGGAGTTCACTAGTGGTATCGTGTACAGATAGCTCTGCCACTGCTGGAATAACACTGTCCGCCGGCATTTTGTTTCCTTGTGAGCTGGAAGACGAATAAGATGAAAGTCCGCGAGCCGGATATGTAGTTAAAGGATGGTGGTTTGGTGAAATTTGTGGGGTGTGGAGGAGGGATTTGAAAGGATAAAAAGTTACGCGACTTGCGCGAGTAAGTTTTTGGAATCGAAACGCCTTGCCAGCAAAGAACGCGTTGTGAATAATCTGATAGCGCATTCAGATACTGAATGCTCTGTCAACCTAATTAGATAGCTGTACCAAGCTCTGACTCATATGTGCTCGGGTTGCTTCATTGCGTTTTCTTTGATTCTACTTCTTTTGGGCGGTCAGGCTTTGATCGACCGGCAGAATCGATTTTCTATCACGTGATACGGAGTACTTGTAATCGATATCGTAAAAAAATGAATACCATTAGGTTTCCGTCCGAATATCTAGATCTTTTTAATAGAGTGGAAAGTTGGTACTAAGATTCAACCCAGCCATCCCGTAAATTCCCGCCGTTCGCTTGTGTTGACATTTATTACGTCTATCCTGCTCGAACTCCCGAAAGCCCAAGACACCGCCAACGGTGCTGGAAATGGATCAGTCAATGTAATTTCCCTGCCTGATCTATAGTCTATCTCTTCACTGAGAGCTTGAAATTGGAGTGATCAGAAGCAGAAAACCTGGTCCTCAAGTTTGCTCACAAGGTTCGGTTTCTTGTATCCCAAAGATTCAGTAGCTTTCTTCATGGCGCTGACCATTGGAGGAGGACCACAAATGAGAATCTTGATATCGGGAGCAGGGGCGGGGAATTTGGCCTATTAAAGCAGATTAGAATGATTTTGAGGCGAGTATAATGGATAGCACGGACCTTGATCATATCGGGAGTGACAAATCCAACACCGCCCTTCCAGCCCTCAGGGGGGTTGTTAAGGACGTAAAAGATGCGGAAGCCATCATCCTCCTTGACAAGCTGGTCCAATTCTTCCCGGAGAAGGATATCATCAGGGTTCACGTTGGCGAAGATAAGGTCAATCTTTGTAGTGTCGTTTCCTCCATTTCGTGGCCTTCCCTTGATGATGGCTTTGATAACCTGAAGCATTGGGGTGATACCAGTACCACCAGCAATCATACCGATATGGCGAGCCATATTGGGTGTGTACACCATCGCGCCTTTTGGACCACGGACTTTCATCTTATCTCCGACCCGGAGACTGGTCATGTATTTAGAGATATTTCCTTGTGGGTAAGATTTGATGAGGAGGTCAAAGTGGCCTTGGTCGTCATCGGAGGAAATAGGAGTGTAAGAGCGCACGATTTCCTTCGACTGGCCAGGTACGACAGCTGCTAGCGAAATATGTTGGCCGATAGGAAGGCCCAAAATGTCGGTGGGCTTAGGAAGGGCGAAGCGGTAAATGCAGACATTATGCGAAACGATAGTTTTTTCTTTGAGGACAAAATTCTGGAATTCCGAGGGATTCAAGACTCTCCGTTGTCCTGATAGAAACCGAGCTTGTCAGTGACTTTTCTTGAGTCGACGGTGAAGGTCTTACTATTGCCGATAATTTTCCAGGCGGAAAGAACTAAAGCCAAAGCGGCAGCATAAGCCACCCACTCCCTCTTCACGATGGAGGTGCCGAAAATCAGTAGTGCAGAGGGAATATAGATCCCATTAATACACTCTTTGGAAGTCCAGGAGCTGTTGAGTTGATCAGCGGATTAGTCACAATGACATGGTCTTTTTATAAGGGTCACGACGGAGCTCAACACGTACCTCATTGTGACGGTTGAACCTGCAAAACTGGCAATTGGGAGCGTCGTAGGAGGAATTGAGCAACGTAGCCTCTTAAGTAACGCGAGACGGGTAGTTTAGCAGGCGGGGAAGAAAGCACTTCGAGTCGGGACGGGAACCAACACCCGCCTGGCAAAAGGATTCGTCTTTTACCTGAAAAATTGGCGTTGGCCCAGCAGGGCCAGGGGCGTGAGCTATAGGCTAATGTGGACTCAGCAAAAATCGATGGGGCGGAATATCGGAGGAACTTTGTTACGAATCCCGGAATATCCTCGGGCCGATGGTCTGGGCATTGTTGGCTTGATTAGGACTAGTGTGCTGATAAAGTTTCGAGTGACATCCGCTTATATAAGATTGTGGGGCTTCCGCCAACTAAGATGGATCCATCAGTACCCGAATTCCCGGAGTTCGTGTTGGAGCGGCTGTCGTTTCACTGATTTCAAATCTCAAAAGAAGCGCGAATAATGATTCTTGGTGTCAACTTGGACATTAAGAGCAGCATTTTGGAGTCCCTGAAAATGTATACTTGAGTGACATCAAAAGCCATATTGGCTATACAGGAGATAGAGCCATGACCATGACACTCTTTTCCAAAGCTTTTCGTCGGATCTCGCGGGGCATCCGCGTGCCGAGTTCACAATGTAAACACCCACGGCGAAACGAAAGCATAGCTGCAACATGCAATAGCATCCAACCGGCTACATCTCCGTCTCCATACTCCCCTCCGCCGCTGCCCTCTGAAGCCCCGTTTCCGACGCCGCCAACCTCCTCTCGCCAGGACGCTCTGAAGCAAGCTAAGCCGTTCTCCGCTTTCTTGACCGACACATTCAACCGCCAACACGATTATCTACGGATAAGCATTACCGAACGCTGTAATCTACGCTGCCTGTATTGCATGCCAGAAGAAGGTGTACCACTATCGCCACCCGCACACCTCCTAACTACTCCCGAGATAGTATACCTGTCGGCTTTGTTCGTGTCGCAGGGCGTAACCAAGATTCGATTGACGGGAGGAGAGCCCACCGTGCGGAAAGATATTGTACCGATGATGCAGCAAATCGGTGCGTTGCGGCGGGATGGTTTGAAAGAGCTATGTCTGACCACAAATGGCATCTCCTTGCATAGGAAGCTCGATAGCATGGCTGAGGCAGGGCTCACCGGCGTGAATTTAAGTCTTGATACTTTGGATCCATTTCAGTTTCAACTCATGACCCGGCGCAAAGGTTTCGATGCTGTGATGAAAAGCGTTAATCAAATCTTAGAGATGAACAGGGCGGGAGCAGGAATTAAACTGAAGATAAATTGCGTTGTGATGCGCGGCTTGAATGACCGGGAGATAATACCTTTTGTCGACCTCGGCCGCGACGAACCGATCGAAGTACGATTTATCGAATATATGCCCTTTGATGGGAATAAATGGAGTCGGGGCAAGATGTTTCCTTACCAGGAAATGCTTAGCACCATTCGTGAGAAATATCCCAACTTGGAGAAGGTAGTGGACCACAAAAATGATACTAGCAAGACATATTGCGTTCCTGGTTTTGCCGGGCGAGTTGGTTTCATTACAAGTATGACGCAGAATTTCTGTGGCACTTGCAATCGACTTCGCATCACAAGTGATGGAAGTTTGAAAGTTTGCCTTTTCGGAAACGCTGAAGTCTCCCTGCGAGATTTGATAAGGAAAGAGAATGATGGAAATCCAATCGACACCCAAGCTCTGGAAGCGTTAGATCTTATAGAATCTGCTCGAAGGTCAGCCCTTGCAGGAAGAGAGGGTCATACCGTTCATGAACGTGAGCGTGAGCTTTTAGATATCATCGGCGCCGCAGTGAAACGGAAGAAAGCTAGGCATGCCGGCATGGGAGAACTTGAGAATATGAAAAACAGGCCAATGATATTGATCGGTGGGTAGGTCTATACTCTACATTAACTTCTGCCCACCTCACTGTGGGACGTTTGAGAAACCTTTCTCCCAATGAGAAAGTTGGCCTATTTGACTGGCCTTCACCATTGCAAATTTGCGACTATTTCCTCTCACGTGTGCTGATATATCTTATTAGATGACCAATATGTATATGCTAGCGGGCAGAGGAGTAGAAAGCTTCTCAAAGGACGGACGCCATGGACAGCTATTCCCACACATATACTACCAAATTTACAACAGCCGACACGCCAATATTACTCTACTAAAGCTCATAAGGAGCCAACTGTGGACCCTACTCATTGCGAAAAACGTACCGGACACAATATTTTCCATCATACTCCCGCTTCACATCCCGTCTTACCACATCTTACGCCGCAGGAGACCGTACATATGACTTCTATCTCTCATAAAAAAGAAACAGCTCGCCGTGCTGTTGCCGTATGCCGTATCAGCTTTTCAAACCCTACTGCCTACTCCCTGCTAACAACGGAAGAAGGCTACACTAAAAAGGGAGACGTTCTCTCTGTAGCGAGGATAGCTGGCATTATGGCAGCGAAGAAAACTGCGGATATTGTGCCTCTAGCACATCCAGGCTTGGGAATCACAGGCATAGAAGTTGATATTCGGGTTTGTGAACCGTCAGGCCCAAACCAGGCAGAGAAAGAAGGAGACTTTCCTTATGGCAGTGTGTTGGTTACGTCAGCGGTGCATTGCTTTGGAAAAACTGGAGTAGAAATGGAGGCACTGACCTCGGTTCTCGGGGCAGCGCTGACAGTATTTGATATGTGCAAAGCTGTGGATAAGGGAATGGTCATTGGTGAAGCAAGAGTCATTCGTAAAACGGGCGGGAAGAGCGGAGACTGGGAGGAGGGGAAGAAAATTTGACACTGAAAGCTTCTTCTCCCCATTAGCAGATGGTCAATTCTGTGAATCTAATTGTTGAAAGGAGTGCATTGGGCTCCTCAAAATGACCAGTCTAAACAGCTTCCAAATTTTAGCGATGTTTCAGCTAATTCTAAATACAACAAAATACAACTCGCATCCCAGAACGCCTCGGTCCGCCTCTTGTGAATAGAAATCTTAGATATAGAACATTGTGTCCTTCAAATTTTCATGCACATCCTTCACCCACTCCCGATCACTGAACTGCCCAGGCAAGGTACTATTGTAAGCAGAGTATAGATAGCATCTGCCCCGTTCACACACGATATCAGCGTAATACGCTGGTGTGGCAATAGAGACCGAGCGCGAGGCACGTCCATACACGTAAGTAAGATCATGAGTCTATGGAGGAATTGTTAGACCACACTAAGGATAGAAGGGCTGGAATTCTTACAATGCTTTGTAACTGCTCTGCGCTGAAGTTGTTTGCATCATGAAGAACAACGTAATGGGCCGGACGACTAGTGCCTTGAATACCAGTATGAGAGACCATGAAGAAATCAAAATTGCGTTCCATGGTGCAGTAGCGATCAACGACAGTACCCGGGAGGACGTTTGAGCTTCTATCGGCGCTGGCGGGATCCAATGGGTAGAATCTGGATGGGTGCTGTTAGAAATGCTTTACCAACACACGATGGACTGGACAATTAACTAACCTTGTGTGATGTCTCTTGCCGACAATCAGAAGAGTGATATTTGGCGGGTTCAACTTAAGATTGCCGTAGTATGTCTTGACTGCCTTCTGAATCTGTACAAGCTCCTTATCAATGACTTCCTGATACTGGCTCTCGGAAACACCATCGCGATAAACGATGATTTGCTTGGGCATAGTCTTCTGGTTTGTCCAGGCCCCCAGTCGCTCAAGGACCATATCACGAAGATCATTATCAACCATTTCAACGCGGTGACCTTGAGTCGTTATGCTTGCTGGCCATTGCGATAGGGTTCTATCGGTATTGGCAACCACAGCAGAAATACTAGGAGCTCCTGATTGAGATTCTGTGTTGGTAGGGTGAGTAACGTCGATCCCAATGAACATCGTAGTGCCCATGATATTCCTGATATGCTGTTGGCTTTCGATCACATGGTTGATGCCACCGAGCTTGAGGTTGATTTTCAACGCAATATTGCCCAATGTCCCATCATCGCTCTTCAAGCCAAACTCGCCTCCCTTCAAGGGCTTTTCAATGGCACAAACTGTTGAAATGCCCTTCATCACGTCTCCTTGGTATTTGATGAGTGAGTAAATCTGCTGGTCATATCTTGGTAGCAATGCAACCACGAAAGGTGTCCCGGCTCTTCGAAAGTTCTCAAATGCTTGTACGTAAGGCCCTTCTTCGTGTTGATCATTTGCCTCGATTTCAATCTTGAGTTTGCCATTGTCCCGCCAATTAATGCCGTGTCTCGTCAACATGCCTTTCAGTCTGCGCAAGTACTCCTCGTATGATGATTTCAGCCTTCCAACAACAAGGACCCCGATAGGCTTATTGCCAGGTAAGATTCCGGCCTTTCTCAAGTTAAAGTGCGCGAAGTTCCACGATCCCTGTGGCGCATTAGGGCCCTTGTTCTCCATATATCGTACCTCTGGCGCATCAAGAGCGATTCCTTTTACGGAAAGCAGTTCATTTGAAATGGTAACGCCGAATTTCTTCTTCTGCGAGAACATGTTAGCTGAATACCCAAAATCAGGGGGCAAGTGTAAAGACTAACCGGTCCGTTATCAGAACCAACTCCAAGCAACCTCAGCCCATTGTTAGAGATGTCCATCGCATTGACCGCAGGCTGACGACAAGCAATTCTTATCATTCTGCTCGTCTGATCCGCATTGAGCTTTTGATGGGAAACCTGGCCGTCAATAATTGTGCAAAATTCCGCAGGAATGTGACATGGCTTCTCAGTTGATCCGACATTGACAACAAATTGATCGTTTCCCACTGAAACATTGTGCTCTACAAGAGCTGTTAGTAGCTTTAATACAACGGGGGCTTCATTGGCTTACCTTTTCTAAAGTATTCGGTGATGCTGACATTTCCAGGTGGACTGCGTTGAGCCCACCAAAAGTTCACTTCTGATGGGGAGGCAAAGGTCCCGTTCTTGGTTTTGGCGATCGTATGAATGGTCCTGATTTGAGTTACTCTGCCGTATTGTGTTTTGACGCGGAGTTTCTTTAGAAATTTTTCGAGTTTAGGAACCTCAGAAGAACTTCTCCATGTAGTGATTCTGACCACCTGTTTCGCTACTTCAAGCAGATTTCCGGGCCGAAAAAAGGCGCCAGTGGAAACATTGAGATTCAGGAGCAGTCTGCCAGTAGATGTCTTCACCGAATGGAAAAATCCTCTTCGCGCTTCTAAGCCACCCCCCAGCTGGAGATTCTCGTCCCCGGCATTAAGGAGGAAATGCCTGCTCTGGCCGACAAATTGAACTCTAGGGGCGTTATTTGGAAAATTTGCTATCACTGTGTTTAGGGCCTGGATTGCGCAGTTCTTCTCATCCTTTTGGTAAATTTCGACAGGAGAATGTAGGTCATCCAGAACGTCGCCGAAGCTGTAAGAGGTGTTATAGTGAAAAGTGAGCGTGTATTGGTGACGAGTGGCCTCATTCTCTTCATGATATGGCACTTGAATACTATCGAGGTTGAGTTTTTTGGTGCAGATAATCTTGTCCAAGTAGTTTGTAGCTACCGCGTTACCACGTAGTGGCTGTTGACCAAGTAGCAAAGTAAATAGGCGTCGTTTGACCCTCTGCGAGAAATCCTCAGGCAAATGAACAGTATATTCGTATAGCGTGACATTTCTCATGTCCTTGAGCTCAAAATAATTAGCGAAAAGATTCACGACTTTGCCTGTTCCGTAGCCAGGCCGCATTGGCAGTGTCAGCTTGTCCTCCAGCTTCAGCTTCCCGAGTTTTTGTGATAGGCCTGGGTTTTTGTTCTTGGCGAGAATCTCATTCTCAAGATTGTGTATTTCCTGAGATGGGTTATGATTGATATTTTCACCCATATCCCTTTATGGTTGAGTTGTCAGCGGATATGGTAATGAACATCGGCCATGTGACGGAACATACCTGTACAATGGAAATGCGGGTTGATTTCTCATGGTGCCACTTCGAGGCGCCTGCTGCATATTTGGCCGGTTTTGAGGATTGTGTTGTTGTTGAAGAAAACTCGGTGGCAGTGGAGAACGGCCACGGCCTCTTCCTCTTCCGTGACTTTGACTCTGGCCCCTGAAGCTCCCTCCTCGGCCTCTGTAACTATCATTTCGACCACGGTCTCCGGACTGACTGCTACCTCTAATGCTACCTGTTTGGCCTCTGCCACCACCGGCTCCGCCTTGTGCTTGGTTTCGTCGACCCCCTCGTACAACGGTTGTGAACCCATCTTCATCAGTCTCCTGTGGTGGTGCTTGTGATTGCGCAGCGGGTTGGTTTCCACTTGAAGTGTTAGGCTGTTGTCTGGCAACATCAGCAAAACTTCTTCCTTGGTTCCATGGATTGCCGCCCCTATTCGGGCCTCCTCTTCCAAAAGACATTTTGATTCGCTTATCCGCACGGGTTTTGTAGAGATAGATGCTTCAAAAACGCCCTTGTCAACCCCAGAGGAATGGGAACGGGCACACATTTATATACTGATGTTTTCGCGAAGGTAGCCAATTTGGCAGCCGAAATTAAGACCATGGTATTCAGCAGTCCAAAGCAAATACGGCCATAAAGGAAACAATGGTGGGATGGATAAAGAGTGGTATAAAATTTTTGATATCGAGCCATTATAGCTGTTTGGCAAACAATCACCACAAAGACATGCGCAAACACTCAAAAAAGTTTAGAGAAGAAAGGACGTACGTAAGTATGTATGTGTAAATACACACATACACACAGCAATCAGGTGTAGATAGTTTCAACCGGTTGTAAATGGTTGGTAGCCTGGCGACAGGATGCCTAGGCTATCTGGTCCAATTTTCTCAAGAGAGTTACCTTTTCTTAGATGCGATCAAAGTGATCAAAGGATCGAATTTTTGGTTGCTGGAGGCTGAATAAAAGTCCATCCAGGCTAGAACGCAGCTTAGAGGACAACAAGCTTTCATCGAGAAACTGCTGCGTGCTTTCGAAAATGGCTGAATTTCAATATAACAAAGGTATCCTTAAACCGCCCCTATGAGACTTTTAACAAATACAAAATTCAGCAACAAACCTAAGAGGTTGCATCACTCATTTCTTCATCCTCGCTATCAGGCAGACCTCCATTTTCTTCCTCTCGTTCTTCCAATTCTCTTTGCCGCTCGGCCTTCCGGGTTTGTTCAAGTATTGTTGCCCGTTCCGTTCTTTGCGCTCTTTGAGTTTTCACAAAGGCCCCTAGTGGAGTTGACTCCCAGTCGACCTCTTTCAAGAATCTTTCCACCTCTGCGCGGTCCTTTGGAGTAAAGGTTACCTTTGACCTGCGCTCTTCAATCCAACGACTATTTGCTTCCAACTTTTGAACAAGCAACACAAATGATTGATTGATTTTTACATTCTTATTACCCAGAGAACGGGAAGAAACCTCTTTCAGCCATCGTTTGAGCATGACAATCGCAGGTAGGCTAAGTTCAGGAAATGCAATGTTTTTGGTCCATAGGACAAAGAATTCTGATAGTAGCTCCGAAACCTCCTCTGCAACACCATCCTGATAGATACGAGTGCGTAGGTATGATTTCGGCGCGCGGATGCATGTCGAGAAGTCTAGTGGCTTCAGCGTGCTCGGTTTCGGGGGGGTTTTCATCTCTGCAGACTGAAGCACTTCCAGTAAAACAGGGGCTAGAGGAATAAATGTCCCAGTAGCTAGGGATATACGTAAGAGAGAACGGGTTAGCTGGAATCTAAGTGGGAAATATTGCGCAGTAGGAATGAGGCGCATAGCCCCAATGGTGATTTGTACGACGGGGTATATGAGAGGCCTCAAGGGTGACTGCTTTCCTGCCTCAGCTTCCACTCTGGAGTCACAATGGGCAGACAGCACACGGGACCAAAAGTCCAGCGAATGGACGTACTGCCAATTGTAAACTGTTTTGTAGGAATCCTTCGTCGGGCTCGTGATGCTACTTCTTAGATGAATAGCTAATTGTCGTATCGATGTAAATCCGGTAGTGTACGCAATGTCTTGATCTAGACCCCAAAGCTCTGCAGCGGAGTTTTTCATTAGATTTATTCCAGGCAGAGTGTGTACGGTGGTATTCCGGCTTCCTTTCACGATTCCTTCGTAGGTTGACTTCAGGACGGCCTCCCGAATACCGGCATCTCCGATCACAACCAAGCGGCGGAGAACGAGGAAAGCTGATATTCTCGTAGCTTCTGAATTGGAGGAGTCGCACCAATGGCTAACTATAACCTTGACCATAACCTTCAGGATCTTTCGGAACTGCAGTAGGTAAGGTAACATGGGTGTGATTGACGATAGCGTCAGTCGCAAAGCTGCGGCATCGGAAAGATTTTCTAGAAGCTGGTGAATTGAGGACGAATGCGATTTGATAAGAGGTGTTAGAGCTTTAAACTTCTTCGAATCAAGCGACACTCTGACTTTCCCACTGGCAGTCTCTTTAACGGGAAGGTGGTGGTTCAGAACTTTTTGAACATCTTCCAGAGCCGTAACGAGTACTTGATGATATACGTCCGGATTCGCGATGGTGAATTTGCTGTCCTGTGTTTTATCCTCATCTGCGTACGCCGCTATTCGAAATGCCAGAACGGCCTGGCGAGTGGCTCTTAACGAGAAAGATTCTGCCATTGACTTCTGCCATTGTTTGACAACGGGTAGGCGTAGTTCCGATTTACTCTCTACTACTTTCTCCAGCTTCTTCTTTTTTCGTGGGACCGATTCTTCTTCCTCCTCTTCACTCTCACTAAGTCCGTCGATCTCGGCGAGATCGCCGTGCTCTCCAAAATCGAGAAGCTCTGCATCATTTTCTTTGAGGTATTTATAGAATTCGGGATCCTTTTCCTTCAGGGCCTCGAGTTGGCCAACGTGGGTGTCAAGATCTTCTGTTTCGCTGTCCGAGCCACTTCTGTCCCCGCTCTCTCCATTCTGAATATCTTCGGATTCGCTTTCCGTGGGCGCGTCTTCGCTACCATCTTCGTTTTGTGTTTCTTTTGTCCGTTTTCTTTTGCCGGTCTTCGGGGGAACGTCTTTGGCCTTTGATTGTTTCTTCACAGTAGCTTGGGGAATATCGAAACCGCCGGCGAAAAACTCATCGACATCCATTGCTGCAAATTCCTTGCCAGCTTGATTCGCGCCATTTTTGCTTTCATCCTCCTCTTCAGCGGCTTGTTTGGCAGCGCTTTTTGCCTTCTTCTTCTCTTTAACTTGATGCCGCTGCTTGACCTTCGCGAATTCTCTCCGGCGATCAATTGTATCTCTGAGGTGCTTCTTTTCGAATTTCTTCGTTGACTTTTTCGTAGAACCCGCCATTTTTTGGCGTATCAAAATGGTTTATCGAGGCGATATATTGGCGACGATTTAATCAATTTTCCGTAAAGACTCCAGACGTGGTGCTGAATTTTTTAAGCTTGGAAATTTGGAACTTTGGTAAGCCGCGCGCACGGACCACGTGAAGCTTAACACAAGACCCGAAACTCCGCCCGCGCCGGCCTTCAAGCAACGATTGTCGAAGGATGCAAGAATGTACGCTCAACGGCCGCTATCATATGCGCCAACGCCTTATAGCTATACGCCAAATCAAGCATTAACGGCGACTATAAATTTAGACGAGGTATGCCCCCCGAACCTCCCCGGGAAGAGCAACGGCTAATCCTGAACTGCTGTTTAGGAAGTCAAGCTTTCCTCTACCCCCGCGGAACGGGATCTTTACGAGTCGCTTGCTGAAATATACAGTATCATACTAACCCTAGATGGGCTGGAAAAGGCATATATTAAGGATGCAATCGTGGAGTCGGAGTATACCGAGACTTGTACCAGACTCCTGAAACAATACAAGTCTAGTCTGAGCGATGAGAAGGTGTTTGCAGAGTTCGTGGACCTGGAAACCTTCAAACGCGCATGGCAGGTGACTGCTCCCATTTGTGACATAACAACTGTGCCAACTATTCTGACATGTCCTAGCTGGAATGTCCAAGAGCAACTGAACGACTCCGCATCGGACTCCCTGCTACTGTAGAGCATCCCTCCCACAATCCAGCCCAGACAGCTGCCTCAGCTTCTGCATCTGGAAGTCTTATACTTACCGCAACGGAAAATTTCATTACCTTTTTAGATGCGTTGAAGCTTAACATGCTTTCAAAAGACGCACTCCATCCTTTACTTTCAGAAGTCATCCAGTCTGTGAACAAAGTGACAGAAGAGGATTTCGAGAATAGAGGAAAGATAATACAATGGCTCATCACTCTGAACCAGATGAGGGCTACGGAGGAACTTGGTGAAGACCAAGCGCGGGAGCTTGCTTTTGATATCGAACAGGCCTACCAAGGGTTCAAGGCGACATTGAATTAAACTTGAGCTACTTCATGTGGGACTGTCGACATTGAGACATGGCTACCTTGGCTGAAGAGTTTCGAAGGAGAGTAACGAAGGATGAATCGGAACATTTGGATATGTTGATAATAGAAAGAAATGTTCAAAACGGCTGCAATGCCGGAAGCCGGATTTCAAAGGGAACAAGACGGCCAACCGTCCGCCGCAGGCCAGTACGTCTGCAATAGGCCTGGGTTGCGGACTTGGAAGCGATAGAAGAGGATGAAACTCGCTATCTGTATGTATATTTCTTCGCAACATTAGCGCCTATATAAACTGCGTCTGCTTGAATAGCAGAATGTTTTCCAAAGTAGAGCCTTGACACAGAATATTTATAATGGGATGGGGCTAATTATGTTTGCTCGCTACGATAGATGCATCGATTCGAAGCTGAGGCGCGGCTGCTGCCTGGTGTCTAAGGATGCGGACAACAATTCTTGTTCTGATATTAATGTGAGCTGTTCAGCTTAGTCAAACTGGCGCGCGTGGCCAAGCGGTAAGGCGTCGCACTCGTACTTTGATGACATGCGGAAATCGCCGGTTCGAATCCGGTCGTGCGCAGTTTTTTTTTTTTTTTTACTTTTTGCTTCCAGGTACGAAAACCTTAATTTTTGTATCATCCCTCGGCTTCACCTTGTTGGAAAGGAAATATTAGCCATCTCTACGGACATTTTTGTCAGTTTGGTTTGCTCAGCTAACAGTCCAAGGCCTTATCTATTCGTCTATTTGCTATGGATATTTGGCCGTTCCCACATTTTCTGCTGTTTACTAACAATGGACGGTGACGCCGTGCCCCTCCATGGTATCGTACTCCAAATTACTATTAGAATGATGAACGCCTGGTACTAATCTTCTTGGTAGTTCTTGATCTGCCCCAGCTATATACAAAACCATCGGCTAAAGAAATTCTGCGTGCTCTCGATCATCTAGCCATTAAGCCACGTACTTTTGGAAACTCGGCTGGGAGTCAATCCTCAGCCGTCCATCCCAATGGCGTTGCACAGTACCTAACCACCATCATTTCAAGTGCCCTCTCGTGGCTTGAATCTGATGAGGTGCGGGAGGAGATATGGGATGCTGCCAGTTCCAGGTTATGCGAACGCTCAGGGAGAACTGGTGAGTTTTGCCTTGACATCGTAATAACTGGGGCTGAGCATATGAGCTGACCAACCCGGTAGCAATGCCATCGATATCGCGAGAATTCATGATTCCAGTGGCAGGAGATACGGATTTTTCGGTGACTCTACGCGAACCGTCTCTCACCTCTGACAACCTGGGGATGAAAACCTGGGTGTCGTCTTATTTGCTTGCCAAACGATTGAATACGTTTTTGTTGCCGCCATCATTACTGATTCCTTTCAATACGGACAACATAGCTTTGCGTGTTTTGGAACTGGGCGCGGGTACGGGTCTTGTCGGCATTTCTCTTGCATCTCTACTCGGCCGTACAGCATCCGTCCACCTCACCGATCTACCGGAGATTGTTCCCAATTTGGCGCATAATGTATCTTTGAACGATGAACATTTGCAATATGCTGGGTCATCCGTCACCACGGGCGTTTTGGACTGGTCTGTTCCGGCTGAGCCTCAGAAAGCGGAAAGCGAAAGGTATGAAATTATTGTTGCTGCTGATCCACTTTACTCGCCGGAGCATCCTCGTTGGCTAGTCCAAACCATTAAGGCGTGGTTAAGTCAGAGCAAAGAAGCGAGGGTGGTTCTTGAAATGCCCCTTAGAGACGCTTATATCTCACAGGTCAACGAGCTTAAAAAACGGATGGCGAATATTGGCCTGAAGACTTTGAAAGAGGGAGAAGAAATAGGTCACGATGATTGGGAGGGCAAAGATGGCACTCCGCTTGAAGTACGCTGCTGGTGGTCAGTATGGGGTTGGGATTTGAATAGTTAAAGTGATTTTCGTGTCCGGTATAGAATATAGATGAAAGAGCGTTTGATTGTCACGAGCCAATAGATATAAACCACGAAGATAGACCAATAGAAAGATTGGAATCTGTGATAGGGGCTGTATTATCTGGTTGAAGGTCCACCTCAGCAATGCTTTTAAGAATCATCTTCGGACTAATCGTGCTAATGGTAGGAGGGCACCAAGGGTTCCATATCACGAACTATGTAGGTTTTAAAGGCCAGACGATGACTACTTTGGTTTGAAAATAGATAAAAGTCCAGAATGCATCACACCTCAGTCATCAATACCACCCCAAGCCTCATATGCTTCCTCCGCTTCCGTGGATGGGCCTGTTTCTTTCCGCCTTTGGTTCCCTCTAATCGCACCTTTTCTTCGGTTCTCCATTTTCCGGTCAAACCCGCTCTTGGTACTAATTCTCATTTTCTTACTTGAGGTTTTATCGCTAAGAGCAGAGGGTCGCCGAGCTTTGACACCATGCTTCTTGAGGTCTTTTTTGTCCTTTTTCGACAGACTCGGTAAGGCATCAATAAGCCATTGAGGTATACATTCTCCTCCTTCCTCTTCACGCAGCTTCTCGCTTGCGGAGATCACATTGGCAATGTTCTTCACGTATGGAATATCTTCCTTAGTGTAAAACGTTACAGCGACTCCGCCCTCGCGACCGGCTCGGCCGGTTCTGCCAACACGATGGACATATGCGGCACTGGAATTAGGGATGTCGTAGTTTACGACTCCGTTGATGCCTCTAAAATCCACTCCACGAGACAACAGGTCGGTGGTAATCAAGATCCAAATTTCGCCTTTTCGAAAGCCGGCCATCACGTCCGACCGTTTCGAATCTGACAGTTCAGAATGAAGAACAGCAATGCGTGAAGAGCCTCCCGCTTCAAGTGGAATGTCGTACATCAGCTCCGAGTGAAGTGCGGTAGCTCGGGCAATGGTCTGAGTAAATACCAGAAATGGCGGACAAAGTCGGGTGGTAGACCCGCTTGATGCGGTAGGGTGAAGTAACTGGCGCAATCCAAGAAGTTTTCCTCGTTCTGTTGCAGCATAAACTAGTTTATGAGATATGTTTGGTACAGCGGTGTCTTTGAGTCCGACAACAAGTCGAATGAGGGTCGACTGATTGTCCAATCCTAGAGATTGCTCTCGTTCTTTCATTGTTGATTTCGTGAGTTCCTCTATATTTGAACCCATTGTGGCGGACCACAGTCCAATTCTTAATTGGGGACATGTACAAGCTTTCCATACGTCCAATGTTTGATCTCTAAATAAAGGGTCGAGAAGGACATCAGCTTCATCGAGCACCAGTGACCGGACTGATGGTAACGGCGCAATCTCTTTTTTCCCATGGTCTGATAGGGCATTTGCGAGAACAAGGGGCGTGCAAACTAAAATGTCACTTTTCGTGAGAGGGATGTCGTTTGAGGCAGGTTTCGACTGATTCTCAGCTTCACTGGAAGCAGAGTCTGTGTCCTCTGTTTCAGTGTCCTCGCCTTCGTCTTTCGGGTATTTCCGATCTCGTCCCCTTTCCTCCACAACACGCATGCCTTTGCGCATGGCAGCTGTCTTGACAGCAGTTCCGGCGCTCAGCTTTCGACCCTCATTTACAATTTGCGCCACAAGCTCCTTGGTTGGAGCAATGACGACCGCGAATATTTCTTTGACCCCTGGATTATCATGGTGATGTTTGAGCACCTTGCTGATTAAAGGGATCATAAACGCGAGTGTCTTTCCGCTACCCGTAGGTGCAACAACAAGAAGGTCAGGATCTTGCTCTGGCGCCCCATTAGCCCTCAGATTTCTTACTGCGGCGCTTCCCAGCAATAATGGCAGCGATCCAAGTTGTACTTCTGTAGGAACCGTATAACCCTGGTTCGCAATATTATCTAATAGCCGCCTTGATATGCGATATCTCGATTTTAACTTGTCGAAAGATGTTAAAGGTTCTGGATATATCCTCTGGGCAGCTTTCTGCTGTTTCCGACTTAAAGGGATCGCCGCAGCTTCCGCCCGCTTCCTTTTCGATTTGGATTTCTTCCCAACCACCGGCTTATCGATAGCCGAAATAGGAGGATTGCTGAGGTTCGTGACCTTAATTTTATGGGTTTTAAGAATAGACTTGCATTCATCCTCTGTTATAGGCTGATCCGAGATATCTCCATCGCCCTGCTCAATATCCTTCCCTGTATTCCGTTTTCGCTTGCGCAAGGCATCCGCAGCTGGAGGGGAACGGGGCTCGGAGTTTAGAATTGGAGCATCCTTCAGAAATGAAGAAGATTCTCCATTGTTTCTCTTCCTCTTCGTTCCGCGGTTACTGGGTTCGTCCGGAAATAGCTGCGGAGTGCTGGCTTCCCCGGCTGAAGGCAGACGATTCGGAATCGAGGACGGCCCCGATTTGGCTCCGGGCTTGAATTTTGTCGATCGAGTCAAAAGCCTGAAGGCATCCATCGATGCGACGGAGTTCTCTGTTTTGTTTCCTCAGGGCAGTAGGATCGGAAATTCTTAGTATGTCCCTGCCTCTGGAATTTTTTATGCTCGTTTTGCGGGCAGAAGAGTAACTTAATCACGTGACACCTTGCAAACGCACGCATGGAAGCTCGGGGCCAACGGTTACATGCGTACCGGGAACCGATTAGCTGTGAATGAGAACTACAAGTTGCGTCTTATGCGGCTCTACACCATCTTATAAGTTATGCTAGAGAAAGAGCGTGTGTGTGAATTTTTTTGTATCTCGAGTGGCCTTCACAATAGTTGTATTTTCCAGGCGACGGTCATGTCAAAGCCGCCTTTCCGATCGCATGTTCTATGATACATACAGACAAGATAAAAAGATAGAGAAATTGTTTAAAAAGAAAGCTGTAGATCTGGAAGATGCCTGCGTCTTTGGATTCTAGTGTTCATGGGCGACCTCACCCCGGTATCCGACAATCTTCATCCTGCCCAACATCTCGCCAACGGAGAAGAACCCGATAAGCTCTGCGACTGTCACACCGACGAAAGCGAGTTGTTTGCGGTCCATGTTCCTGATATCTCCTAAATAAGGCTTTAAGTTGAGGTTGGAAAGCATTGTCGAAGGCTGACGGAGGGATGCGAGGAAGGGCTGGAAGTATGCTTGGAAAGTAGCGAGGTTTCTGTGTCGGACATGAGTATTTGAACCATCAATGGTATTGGAGATAAGCAAAAAACTAACGGTGGAGCCATCTTTTGAGATTGAAAGACGATTTTGGAGACTTCAAAAGCCACTCGGGAGTAATATATGGTAGGAGGTATTAAAGCTGTCGAGATACGCAAATTAGTATCTTTTTCTCAACCGGAGCACCATTGAAGCCAAGTGATAGCTCCCTCATATGCAATCATGGACCGGTAGTTCATAGCTTACACTCAACGAAAGAAATCATTCTTCCGGTTCGACCACCAATCCTTTTCAAAGCATTTCCAACTCCCGACACGGCCCCCGCAATTGCAGGTCCTGCGGTGGACGTCACTTTTGACAAGCCTTCGGATGCCTTTGATGCAGCGGAGGATGCGACTTCTTTCGTCTTAGCAGCAGCTTCGGATGAGGTTGAGTTATATCTGAAGGCGGATCGGCGGACGAATAGCCGCGACTGCCGCAAAGCAAGACGGGATACAGCGATAGGCATTGTGAAAAATTATACCAACAAAGACAGTACGCTGTGAAGGAATAAGACAAGGGAAGAACGCTGGAGCGGCGCAGAGCTGTCAATTGCGGGAAGAAAGCGTTAATGTCGAAGGTCTTCACCCCAGCGGTTCACACTCGCGGACACTCTTGTTTCTCGGGAACTTCAGGGAAAAAATCAAAGCAGTCGCTAGTTCAAGCGAAAGCCACAGTGGCACCAGCCACAACTCCCCTGTGACTGCTTACATAATTAAACTTTAATCAACGATATTCATTTGTTCCCAAGAAGGCATTTCCAACCTCACCCTCATTCTCAGCTTCAATATGTCGTGAAAGCCCTGAGGTTTGAAGAGCACCATGGACTCAATACCTCTCGATATCGTATATCAAATTTTTGACGTTAGTGATGAGCCGTCACTTTGGAGCCTCCTTACCGTTTCTCGAGCCTTTCAAGCGGTCGTTGAGGGGCGTTTATTCTGGGACACGTATCATCACCACCCAGGTCGGAATATAGAGCAGTTTCTCAATAACTACCGTGGACATCGTTGTCGATACCTCCGTACAATTTGTATTTCCATCGATTTTCCCAAGATTGTGGATGAGGGCGAATACAACAACAAAAATTGCCGCGAGACGGTCAAAGAAATCAATGCCCATAGTGAACGTTTCACTCTCCTAATTTCGGATGTTTTTGGTGCACTCAAAGCTCTTGAGACCCGGGAACTTCCGTTGAACTGGCCTTCTGAAGTTTGCCTCATTCTTGAGAACCCCATCCAACTTCAGGACGTAGGCTAGACGTCTTGCCTTCACCGCCTGTATAATGACTAGCGCCTAAAACTCCTCAATCCTAGTGACTTACCTTCTTTAACATGCATTAGCGAATTGAGGATTGTAATGCAAAGTCTTGGAAACCTTCTCGCGACATTGTGCAACGAGCAGGGCATTCGACCGTTTGATTTCGGACTCATACCCTCCCTCCTATCCAAACTTACCAATCTCAGGAGTTTAGAATGCCCCCGCCTATGTGAACGTTTACCTGTTGCTTATGAATGCGAAACCATGTGTTACTACCAGCGGCCTTGGGCAGGCCCGTGGCGCGATACGAGACACGCCTTTGGCAACGCCATGGCCGAGGCCAAAACGTTACCCCAGAAAATCGAATCTGCTAGGCTTATATTTGGTGGTTTCAATCACCATTGGTTCGATCAGGGCCGTGACATACCTGATTTAGTAAAGCCTCGACCATACGACCCATTTTGCTCTGCGCTTCGCGTACTTTCCCAGCGCACAGTCAATTGGAGCATTCGCGGATGCTTTGATCAAACGATTTTCTGTCCAAGTCCTAATGAAATTTCAGTCCCCCCAACTTGGCCATTCTTAAAAGCAAATTTGTATAGAATTCCTGCCTATGGCCCCTTCTGGATCCTGGTATTTCCAAGGCCCACGAGGCGAAGGGCAAAAGGAGAAGGTATTCGAGGTTACTCAGGCCCATTACCCACCAGTTGAACCAAATGAAGACGACAAGTGCTGGGATGAGCGCTTTCTGGCTCAGGGAGGCTTCCGGGGGGGTTTTGCACCAAATATGTTCCGGATCGTTCCTCGCGACAAAGTCGTAGAACCTTTTTTGGAATCTTTCGCGAAGGCAATGGAGAACATGCCATGTCTTGAAAACGCTGCATTGTTTACTGCACTCTGTTTCTACATTGAAAGGGACTGTAACTTGCAGAAGATGTACCCCGACCGTGTAAACGAACGTTACCTGTGGGGAGTGAAATACCATCTATGGAATATTGGCAGCCGTCCTGCTCTTGAGTGGCGGGTTGGGGACTGGCGCCCAAGCGAAAAGCTGTCTCGGCAATTCCATGCTATTGGGGAGAACAGGTGCGGACTACCTATAGAAGAAACATGGATGGATTGGAAATATGATTACGGAGATCCATGGCTTAAATATTGAGCCTGGTATTCTGGAAAGGATATGAAGCAATCATTCCCTTTTTCCAAGCGTTGTTCCCGCTTGAGACAAGTCATCCCAATACCTTACTATTGCGAACTGATTTTGGATGGATGTGGGTATGGTAATTTGGGATAAAATTTTGTTTTGTGATGGCCGCACCATGTGGAGTCAGTCTATAGTCCGGGAAGTTCATCTGCTCTCTGGTTCTCAAGAGCTCATCCATGTTGCTGTTAAAAGCAAGGAAAGGGATGTTCATCATGAACAAACATTCTTGTTCTGGGTTTTAATAACTGTCACACTTTCTTTTCATAACTCTTGCTTATGAGTGATATGACATGGAACATTACTCTTGCAAAGTCCAAGCTCGGGTATTTTTCATGGTGCTGCTCACCAACACATTGGCCTTCTTTTTAAAGAAGGCTGTGAGCCTTAGCATGCCAGCATGCATCTGCGCACACATATGTAAGTCCATATGTATGATGTGGCTTGATAAGTCACTGTTCATGAGTGATTCCTAGACCTGAGGATGGAGCCGCACCTCTGATGTGCATCATGGGATCCATCAGTGGGCATTATCAGAGTCCTTTAGATGAAAAATTTCATCCGAACTCACCTCACAGAACTTTGCCATCACGGTTGTTTGCGCCAAATTGATATTATCAAGTAACATCATCCAGGGCCTTCTACTTCCTTTGAATGCCAGTGATGGGCTTTGTCTCTAAAACTCTTTTCCCTCGATTATCCACGATTGTTGTTCTTGCCTTCGACCATCATAACGATAGGTCACTCGAAGACTTGAGGCTCAGCATGAGCTCTTATCACGTTTAAGAACTCTTGTCAATGTTTCTTTGCCCCCAAATCTTACAAAGACAATGGACTGCGTATGTATATGCCATAAGTATATACTTAGGGTGGAAATGGAATGTTAATTTGTCACGGCGTGTATTATGTACCCCAATTGGATGACAAACACATGCAAATGGCACCTCGATTACGGAGAAATGTCATCGAATTAACACTCCATCTTTCTATACCCTAGAGACTGTATGTACGCGGTTCCACAAGGTCATTTCAAGATTTTTTTACTTCCTATTCGGAATGCCGCCGAGCCATCTTGCGTTGACAAAGTATGTACTTTCCTGGTGTGCAAATGTATGCACTCGCGCCCTCGCAATGATTGGTACTCAGGTTCAGTTACGACGGAACTGTTCTAATGAAATTCGGATAACACTATCCGTTGCTATGTAACATACATACAAAGGAATAAAACCACTCAGTATTTCGTTCGATGTCGTTTATCTCGATACTCGTCATTGTCTCCACCACTAAACACCGGGCACGTACCGAACGAGTCTTCCGGTTTTTGGACTAGCCTAAGAGAGATTCCTTTATGGCCAAAACGATTCCCTCGCCCGATTTGCCGCTTTCTCGTTTTTCTACATCCAAATTTAGCCTCAGAAACACATGGATTGAGAAGGTGAACTGACCATTCATTTGAGCGGTGGAATGGAACCTAATTTCCAGTTAAAAGATGCTCTGATCCACCACTTTGGGTCCTGTGAATGAACGGGCCCGACTCCCTGGAAGGTTGACTCAACCTTCAATGAGTCTCCCTGGTTACCGGGCCAGGCATTATCAAAGTCCATGATTCCGCTGCCAGATTTAACACCCGAGAAACGTTGATCAAAGTCATAGGTCCGATCGTTGATTTGTGCCTTGCCGGCCAGACGAATTTTCATTGGTCCCCGCAGCAGATCCCACTTTGTAGGCCCACCAGCTACCCACCCCCGTATTAACTGCTCAATCTTTTGAACCTCCAGTCCCAATCTCGCATAATCACCTCCGGTTCGCACACAGTAACGCCCGGTCACACGAATCCCTTTATTCTCACTGAACACTTCAGTAGGAGGGCCGCAGGCTTGCCATTTTTTTTCAGCCCGAGCAGCAAGAGGAGCGGCAAGAGCAACACCGTTGTCAGGAGCAGGAAGGGAAAGCGCAGGAGAAATCAAGGAGAGCGCGCAGGTAACAATATATTGAAGTTTCATTCTGGCGGCCAGAGACAAACTTGTTCGATTTGTTTGGTTTGGGAAAAACAAGCATGAGATAATCAACACGAGGAGGTTCGCTGGTTTATATATGTTATTTCTCGCCAACGATTGTCGGATCCTCGAAATGTCAATCGCCGATTGACATGCAAAGTGGCCCACTAGTAGTTGGCGATAACCCGAGGACAGGGTATACACATCCCGTCCGTCCAATCTCGGCCGATGGGGATCAAGAACTTATTTATCCATCGACATTTCTTGTGTTTTGATAAAACAGGAAAATGGGGTTTCGAGCATATAAAGCTAGTTTTTGCCGCGCTCAAGTGGGCATTAGGGCTGACTCCATATTGGCACCGCCATAAAGAGCCAGGTCAAAGGCTTCATGCTGCCCTGTCGGCAAGAAGGAAGAGAAAAATATCGATGCCTCCTCTGTATCTTAGATAGCTTTGCAAAAGGGCCGGCTAAGAATTAGTGTCATCGTTCCTGGTGAAAAGAGGGAGCACGGCAAACTGGTATGAAAATGTTGCCAAAACCACTTGTGGTGTAACTAGGTAGTCAAGTGGACCAAAGAAGAATGGAAAAGCGGAGAAGAATAAAGGGCTGGATATTCTATATTCAAAGCCTTAGCTAATTAGCCTCACGCTATTCCAGGCTGCATGAAGGGTTTAATGAGTGGGGCAAGGTTTAGTTACCGTGTTTGGAATAAGGAATCGAGTGGACATTTCAGCAGTGTGGGAATTCTGGTCTCCGAAAATAACTGCAGACCCGCGCCACGCTACCCAGTATTGTTATGAAGATAAATGCCGACAACCGAACCGTATTCGTGCAACCCCTCCCTTACCGATCTTACCCAGGCAGGGAGGATAGTAATTAACTAGATCAGATCACCAACATACATTTGTATGGGAGGAAGGGATCGGTTGTCCTGCCAGGATCCATGTATTCTATGTTGTCTGTTCGCTTCTTGGGCTTGCCGACAAAAAACAGAGTAAAAAGCGATGATTTGAAGAAAAGGATGCATTGGCATCCACCAAATGCAGTCTTCTCCCTCGCCGAGATTGCTAGTTAACTGAACCGTCAATGAATCCGCTCCAGGAGCGGCTACAAGAAAAGCGACCACGGAGCAAGTCAGAACAGGGTGTATCAAGTACCTAGTCAATTTGGTGCGTGAGGAAATGGCATCTGAACTTACATCATTTTTCTCAAACTGGTCAGAATTCTCGAAAAGTGAAAGTGTCATCGAAGGAGAGAGTCCTCCAAGAGTTGGCGATAATCGGAGAGTTGAGTACTCCGTACATTTTCTCATTCAGCAAATGTCTCTACTCGCGGCCCGTGGAAAGCTGAGGAATCGGGGTGGTCCGACGGAATTGGGGCCCCTTGATCCATCGACACATTTTATACTTTGATCAATAAGGATGCAATTCGAAGGATATGCCAAGATGTGATCAAGACCATTCTTGTGGCATAGCCAAGTAGGCCAATAGAAAACATCTTCCCCCGACCAAAGCCGGGAGAGGAATAAATGCATAGACACGGGTCCTTGTATTGTCCGGTATATCCCCGACAATGCTCTCCGTTGGCTTCGGGCTGTCGGCCCAGCGAATGGCATTGTAAAACGCCGTGTTCAAAATCTCGTGTTGCTGTGTTGGTGTAAAAAAATTGCTTCCTCACTAGTGAGCGGAAGTGGCTGCAAACTGGTATAAAAACGTTGCTCAACCTGCCATTTCGCGCCAGCAAGTTGGCCAAAGGAGAACGTCCTCCATGTTGATTATGGCAGGGTCTAGTCTATACACTATAGATTTGATTGTAAAATTGGCGCCAATCCAATAATAACGCGCAAAAACCAGGATTTGAGATTATGGGACGCGTTTTAATGGGAGGCACCTGATGAGTGTTTACCAAATTGGCGCCAATTTGAAGTCCCGCTTGTAGGGTAAACTCGTTGCCAGCCAACTGGGCGCAGCATAAGAGGCTGAATGTTCAGATAATAATAGAACTCTTTCGTAGTGTGACACTCTGCGAGGTACTTGTAAGTTAACGAAGTGGAAAGGTTGACTGTTACAAAACCTGCTTTCCATTGGCCAAGTTCGCTTCGCCTTCCCATCTATTAGAACGGGCTAGGAAGAAATTGCTTTACCTTCCTGAAAACTTAATCATTCGGAATCAAAGCGGAGCAAGGTTTACTGATCCACGAGGGTACTCCGTAACCATAATTCTAGAAGGATCGTTTTGAGGCCCTGAGGGCCTGAGGGACAACCGCCTAAGAAAGGGGGATCGCGGCATTGAATCCTGCTTTCCCCACTCAGCGACTTATCGCCGAGAAAATCGTTCCACAAGCGCCTAGAAAGGGTTTGGAATTAAGATAATTTGCTGTCGTAAGGATTGTGAGGACATTGATGGAGAGCTCTGAAAATGCCAATCCTTCGGGATTTCTTGTATCGTGATGTCAGACCATTTTGGAGGACATAACTATATGAGCTAGCCTCCGGATTATATATCAAGTGGTCTCAGCAAAAATGTCGCCAGTTTTTTCGCTGCTTGGCACTCCGTCTTGATGCCGACCATGGCGAGTCGAGGAACCTTGGATTCTTCTGTGCATCGAAGGCCATTTTGTATCCTATCAAAATCTTGATGGAGAATGAGTATTATGAGAAGAGTTCTCTATATAATATGATGAATCAATAACGGGACGAAAGCTGGAGAGTGCGGTTTCAAAACCTGGAAGCATCTCCGGCTACCAGAATTGTGTGAGGTTGAAGGTGAGGTTGAGAGCGCGTGGTGGTCTGTGGACGGAAGGTTCAGCCCGCGCCTAAATAGGACTTAGTAAAGTTGGTTAGCGCTGCTGACAGATCGCTGGTCTGTTTTCAGGGGTAACTCTACTGGCAGCCTAGCAGGTTTAGGTGCCTAATGGTGGGGTAACTAGCTTGGGAAGGCCCTCCCAGAGTTCCAGGCTCCCACCGGCGAACAGCTATTGGAATCTTCCAAGTCCGAACTTCAAATACAAGACGACCAAGTCGACTATCTAGACCTTTTACCGAAGTGTGTGTATGTACATACATACATACATACATACATACATCATTGTTGAAATGTCTCATAACCACAGGAACTATCAAGCTAGGCTTGACTTTATTCAAAAATTGTTCAATGATCATCTGGATTTCGAGGTAATGTTGGTTGAGTAGCGACACATCTTATCGTATCATTCCTGATGCTGAATAAATCTCTGTATCAGGAGTCGCCAGCCGAGATTACACCCCTTCAATATGACCCCAAATGTCCATTCAAGTACAATAACTTTGTCTATCTAATCATCTTGCGCTCACCTACCACGAATCAACAATTGCAGGGCAATGGGCTTCGATATGGATGTGTTCCTATTCCAGAGGGAACAAAGTCCTTTATTCTCCGCTTCACAAACTCTGATGCCGATGGAATGAGCTCCGGAAACCGTGTGGAGAACGAAGTTGCAACTCTTTCTCTCGCTTCTAATGCTTTAGCCGCATTCCAACCCCATGTGGTCCCTTCAGTATACGCGTGGAGTACCGCTGCCGGATCTGCCCAGGGATGGATTCTCCAGCAGCATATGCCAGGCTCAGCTATACTCGAAGATTATCCGACAATGGACTTCAAGAAGCAGAGGCTGATCCTTGCACAAATGGCGAATATTCTGAAGGCTTTGCAGGATTATCCGCTGCCAGACAGCATTACTGGTATTGGTGGCTTGACCTTTGACAGCAATGGGCGCATCGTCAGTGCCCCAATGACTAATGTCGGCGCGGGACCTTGGTCTACATATGAAGACTTCTTCAGGACTAGATTGCGAATTGAGCTCGAGAAAGCGGATAAGAGCCAGCATATTCAGGGCTGGCATGCCAATGGCATAAGAAAGCGCCTTGATGCTTTTCTCGAACATGGTCTACATGCCCAATTTGAATCTCTAGCTGATAAGGATAAGAGAGTTATTGCACACAATGACTCCAGTCAGTATCTATTGATCTGACTTGATACCCAAATTGCTAACCTTTCTTATTGCCAAGCTGCCGATAATATTCTTATTGATACTGACTCCGGACGCATAACCGCATTGCTGGACTATGACTTTTCCTGCATCTCGCATCCCTCCTACGAATATTTCTGCTCCTTTCTCGGTGCTGGCGAGCAGCTCCCTGGTTGGTGTAAAGATCCAGAGAGCGAACAAGCAAAGTTACGTCAAGCTAAACTGCACGGCTTCCCACCACCTCTTTTCCCAAATACTGATGGCGGAATCAATTGGGAGATCGCAAGGGCTTGTGAAGAGGAATTGGAGAAAGTCAATGCAATGCGACCACGGACTATCGCCGGAGTAGACAGAATTGCGGATGTCAATGAACTCCTGAGTAAAATTCTGCCTTGGCGCTTGTCTAATAGCGACATTCTCGAAAGACAGTCGCAAGAGACTATTGACAGTTACAGAAAGACAGTGGAAGGGCAAATATCGGAACTGCTCCAACATTTGGGGTATTAGGATGATCGAGGGACCGGATAGCTGATTATTCGCCAATTAAGCAAGCAATCTAGAGCGGTTAAAAATGAGACACTTTTAATATATACCACTCAATGGAGTTAGGTTAGGTTATACAGGATACAAAAATTTACTCATAATACCATCCTAAAACTTGAGCCTAAGGCGGGTGGAACCTAAATATCGCTACGGGTAACTCCTTGGTACCTTACCTGAAGTAAGATTTAGGTGCCCTGGCCTTAAAACCTCACTTGAACTTCTGTAACCTAACTAGGGGTTCTTGAGCATAAACAGCTCCTCTAGTTAAAGCCTATCGGTAGGGCTTTAACTAGAACCCCACCTCGAAACTCGAACATCAACCTCTACCCATCACCGTTTGAACCTCCATAATTCAACATCGTATATCCTTATGTACCGCTTTCACAATGTCTGTCACCTTCCCATCCGTCACACTGCCGTACTTTAGAGACGCAAGTCTCTTACCAGGGCCACTGCCCACCATCGAAGAAATTGAAACCGCTCCCACACTGCCCACAATCCGACAACCCAATTTCAGCCGGATTGTCTTGGTTAAAAATGAATTTGTCGTCAAGTACGGAGTCGCTTACACCGATGTGCAGAATAAAGGGAATGCTTTATTGTTTCTCGAGCAGAATAAGGTTGATATACCCGCTCCGCGTTTGTATGCAATGTATTTCAAGCGCCCGCAAGATAAGGAGAGAGATTGGTTCTATATTATCATGGAACATATACCCGGCGAGACTCTGGACACGCTCTGGACAAGCCTTCTGAAATCCGAGAAAGAATCGATATTAGGACAATTACGATTGATTTTTAACAAAATCAGATCTCTACCACCCCAGAGCTTCTTTGGAAACGTAACCGGGGGCCCTATTGAACATAATTACTTCTGGACTAAAGAGAAAGACCCTGAAGTAAACGGGCCATTTCAAACCGAAGAACAGCTCAACTTTGCACTTGCAAAACATTCCCGCATCAACTGGCCACGAAATGAGAGGCATGGGTGGCTAGCAGATTTTTATGAGCGCAATCTTTCCAATGCTTTGAAAGGCCATGAAAGCCTTTTCACACATAGCGACCTTCAGCGAAAGAACATACTTGTTGATAAGGTCATTAACTCAGGCGAGACTCACTACATTGTTACTGCAGTTATTGATTGGGAATTTGCCGGTTGGTATCCCTCATATTGGGAATATTCAGTAGTGTTTTGTGCTTTGCAATGGACGGAGGACTGGCCGGAGTGTTTGGAAACGATCGTGGATCCTTGGCCGCTGGAGGCTGCTATGCTAAGATTTATACACCAAGATCTGTGGTTTTAAGAGATGCAGTCTGCTGTCATGTAAGCATGGAATTATATAGGTTTTCGATTCGGATCCGAAGGTGCAAATGGTATGAGATTATGTCAATGGAAGATATAATGACATGGTAAAATAAATTTTCAGATGGATAATGTCAGATTCTGTCAGGACCGAGATATCAAGTACGGAACTATTTTCATAAATATTGTGTATATTATAGATTAGATATTAGGGCTATATATAAGTAAGAACAATGAAACGTATCTGGGGTGGTTATTGAACCAAAAAAATGCTTGTCTATCACATGAAACAAGACATAATGAATGTATGGTGGATTATTAGGTGGTATGAAAATTTCACAGATGGCAGATATGAAAATGCTGCGTCGACGGGCGTATATAATAAAATGAGACAATATGGGAAGCAGAGAAATGTAAACTTCCGGTTGCAAAGGCACCGGGGGGGTATCTAAATGCCATATAAAGAGAAGAAAAGACGTGAGACAAAGGAACGGGCGGAATGCAAGTCATGTAGATAGGAAAATGGCATGGGAATGCCAGGTATGTTGGGTATGGGGAAAGAAATTGCTAGGATAGTCGAGTCAAAAAGTTTCGTTAGGTGTGATGGACGGGCGAAACAGGGCCCGTATGAGTCGTGTACGGGTCTCCCGGTAAGAGGGATCGGTGTGAATCTTTTTTTGGCAGAGTTATCCTTGATCCACCGCCGTAGAGGTATGAGGGCTTTAGGGTATGATGTAAATTGTGAATTCGGTTGATAACGCGGAGCACTTCTATGGTCGCAAGACTTCTCATATCTTCTTGCGATAATGAACTTTCCACTCCGCTTTCGCTACGCGCATGAACAATTCCACATCCTTGATCGGAACCCAACTTGTTAAGACTTTCATTGCGTTCTCGAAGTCGGATTCTAAGATGATGTCGCGCATTCCATCTATAAGCGCGGCTGATGTGGCATGCAGTACGTCAAGACTGCGTCCAAACGGTGTCTCACCAGGAGCTTTTGCCTCGTGCTGGCTGCTACTGGTTGAATGCCGTGAAGTTGCGGTATCGCCGGAGTCTCCTAGGAGCATAAAGACATCCCAAACACGAAGCTGTGCAGGGAAAGGGATGGAATAATTGAATAGTGTAAGGTACCATCGGGTGCCATACGCGGTGGGTGGTATACCAAGTTCAGTCTGGAGGATATGTATTAGAAGATTATTTCAGAGAAATCCTGATTTTGGGAGTAACATACCAGTTTCTCAGCCACCTCACCACCGTCCAGCCATTCCTTCTCAAAGCTGTCAAGCGCTTCCATCAGCCCGGCAAATCCAGACTGGTACAGACGTTCAAGACCTCTGAGCTGCCAGAGTCGTACCAACATTATGAAAGCATGCTCTTCGTCGTAATACGCGAGTAATGTCGCAGCCAAAGAAGCCATGCCTTGAACGTAACCAGTTTCAGGAAAGTATAGTGACATCGCGTGCAGGACACGGAACAGTAGCCGCTGGCCGCCTCTATACCGACGGCGGAACATTATATGGCTGCTGATCGTTCGAGGAACGTCGATATCAATTTGAATATCATCTGGAGATGGCTCGTGTTGCAACTCATTAAATTGGATAATGAGTTCTTCATCCGTGGCACTGTTCTTACTCTTTCTAGCACTAGCTGAGAGGAACGAATGCCACGCTGTTGCTCTCCACCTATCGGGAATACCCTTCCATGTTCTTTCAATGAGTTTTGAGCTTGTAGTATCAAATTCGAAGGTCATTCCCGAGCCATCTCTATTTCTCGACGTCAACTTGGCCATTTTTCTCCATTTTTCTTCACGCTCCCACTCTTTTTGTTTCATGGCACGGTTGTAAGGAGAGTCATCCTCGTTGGGAGATTGTTTCACTACAGAAGGATGCGTCAGCATGTCCGATGCCTCATCCATCAATTTTCGGTCTTTATTATGAGGCAATTTATTGGTGGCATATCGAAACTTGGAGGCGGTTCTAGATACATTCGGTTTGTATGAGCTTTGGGAAGAGTTTGGTCGTCGACTTTGCTCCGTCGATTTTCGGGACGGCGATCGGCCGGCAAATGATCTAACGCTGGCAGTGTTTGAGGGCGTCCTTCGCAGTGTGCGCTTCCTACGGGGAGATGTCGAGGCGAGTAGCAAACTGGTGGAGACTCGTTGGAGCGGTTGGGGCGGGCTTGAATCTGATCCATTACCCGTCTCTTGGCGGGGAATGATGAATCCATATCTGTCGACATCTTCGTTCTTGACATTATTCCAATCTTCAATACCTCCCGCCAATTCCATGTCTTCTCGCTGAATAACACTATCGCGCCGAGATCCACAAAGCTCGGTAGGAGAGCTGGCATCGGTCACGGTTGCACAATCTCCTGTTTCATCCACAACTGAAGATGACTCCTCCCATAGAACCTCTGGGTTTCCATTTGATAGAGGATTCAGCTCGGACTCGTCTATATCCGCGTCGCCCTTCTCATACATCAGCCTCACTTTTTTCGAAAGGATTTCATCGTCGGCAGAGATCGGTCGGCCTGAAGTCACACTAGACCGAGTGGTACGTAAAGAATTCGCCGACTTAATCCGGCGCGTACTCGACGATCGAGGACCCGGTGTCAAGCTGGTTTTCACAGACATGCTCGCAGGAGATTCAGGCAGTTTCTCGGGTATCGAAAGCTGACCAACCTCTAGAGTCGCGGTAGCGAGTTCGTCGAGAGAACCGGAAGGAATGTCCAGACTTATACCCTGAAAGGGCGCAATGTTTGGCAACGGGGGCACAGAAGGAATGTCACTACTACTCCTCCTGCCGCCCAGCCGGCTTCCCCACCGCAGACTCCGCTCCGATCTCCTTGAAGCAGGACGAGAGGCATCATTCACGACGATACTCGGAATACGTGGCGAGAATCGGAAACTTGCAATTGAACGAGCTCCGTCAATTGAGGGTCTTGGCCTACTGAAACTTGTGCGCGGAAGAGCCGTTTTCGGCCTTAGCTTGTCCATTGTTTCCGGAGATCTTGTTGGCATAGCTGGCGGAAGCGGCGAAACTTCGGGGTTCGAAGTTACAGATTTAGATCCTTCGGGGGGACCAGTGGATGCGGCGAAGGTTGTTGGGTCGGCGGGCAATCCAGTGTCGTGTGCTGCGTCAGTTGTGACACTTTTGAGGCTCGAACTGGAGGCGCATGGTAGCAAATTGAGGGTGGGAGCCTCCACCTCAGCCATTGCGGATGGTGGACGGTATTTGCACCAGCGCAGACGAATTAAAAGAATCCGCGAAGCAGCGCGAAAAGGTCCCAAGACTGGGGATGCGTGGCCTTTAGTAAGAATAAAGAAACGCGAAAATTCGTTAGTCACAAGGGTTTGGCACTAGGTGAAACGGTGTTTTGAGACAAAGCCGACAGTGACGATGGATAGCTTGAAGTTGGGAAAAGCATATCCGCTTAGATCGTCACTTGCAGTGAGTCAAGAGGAGAGCATTGGGAAGAAATAATAATAATGGCATTCCTGCATCAAAGCGGCCGAGTAACCTGCAAGGCGAAGGATCTGCCATCTGGTAATCTGACAATAGGGAGAGAAAAAAAATGACACGGCATGGCTTGAATCGCACGGATCGTCGTCTCCCAAGAGTGTCGTTGCACCACAAAAAGCAATTTATAATAAGGAGACGCTGGGGCGGTCATGTGAGCGTGAAGTCTAGCCTTCTCTAGTCTAGCGCCGATCGTGCCCCATCAAGTCCCCACACGCTAGTGGTTCAAACTCACGCGCTAGACCGAATCAGGTCTAGGCGGCCAGACTGCCGGCGTACTGGTCACGTTGTTTCTGGTTCGCGATCCCTGCAGGCGAGGAGCTTCCCTGCAAAACAAAAAATAAACAATAAAACAAGATAAACGAGGACGATTAAATCGAACAATCTCGATCTTCTCGAATTTTCAAATCTACTCCGTACTCCGATATTATCTTCATTGCTGCCTCCACCTGGTATAGCCGAAAAACAATCCTTCTGACTTACAACGGTGGTTCTTGTTACGAGACAGATATTCTTTTAATGTCTATCACATGTATCGATACATAACGAACAGCAGTATCCACGTCTTCTCCATCGGCGTTACGCCCGCTTTTTCTTATTAGCCTGTGGCCGCCGCCACGTCGGCTGCCGCGGCCGCATCTCGGAGTCTCTTTTCCTTGAGTTCCAACAAGGCCGTTAGATTCCATGGTGAGTCCATCATATCAAAATACACCTCTAGAAGCTGGAGACGGTCTCCCTGCTTGAATTTTTCATCTTCTAGGACCTTGCCGAGATCTGCATACGTCTTCGCCACGTAATTGGGCGCTTCAGGGGCTCCGAAGAATCCTAACATCTTTTGATGATCCCATTTCGTTGAGATATCGTTATACTGCTGCATGGGTCCGTGGATGAGCCGTTCGATCGTGTATCCAGAGTTATTCACAACGAAGATGGTCGGTTTCAGTCCTTCTCGAATAATTGTGCCTAGTTCCTGAACGGTCATCTGCAAACTACCATCGCCTACGAGCAAGATGACGCGGCCTTTCGACTGCATTTCCTTATGCGCCAAGAGTGTTCCGAGAAGTGCCGGGACGGTGAAGCCGATACAGCTGAAGTATAACTGAGTGTAGAAGAGGCAGTTGTTGGGCAGTTTCAGGTCGAGTGAGGCGTACTGCGAAGTCCCGACTTCTGTGATCACAATGTCATCGGGCCGTAGATATTTGCTCAGTCGACCCCAGAATCGTTTGTGATCAAGAGGGTCGTTGCACGAGTCGTCCACCTCGGAAACCTGGCTTACAATCAGCATCAATATAGCATCTAACATGGTGAAGGATGAAATACCGCTCCATCGGGTTGGATCTTCGGTGGGGGGTTGGCCTTGCGGGCCAGTGGCTGTTTCTTGAGCTGTTGTATTAACTTCTTTACTACAGGCCTGAAATCAAGACCGTCCCACACTTTCTTTCCAACCGAGCAGTAGTCAGGGTGAAGCTTAATTATCTTGTCCTCCGGCAGCGCAGACGAGAATCCTCCAGTGTTTGCAGCGACCGGGAATGGGCCAACATGCAGAATAGCATCATGTGTTTCGGCTCCTGACTGTGTGGAGGGCGAGGAAGAAATGATACCGGCGTACATCCCGGCGTAGCGCGAGTCGGATTCGTCAATGATTCCCTTTCCGAGTGGGGTAGAGTAGAACTGTGGGCATCGCATTGTTAACATGTGTCACGCATTGACTACAGTAAAAAGCAAAGCTGAACTTACTGGCGCATTGACCTGGTCAACCAATTCCATTGTCTCACTCTTTAGTCCATGGCGATGCACCAGTACATCCACAATCAGACTCGGGTTAGATGCCTCATTCAATCTCTTGATGGTCTCAGCAACCACTTCGTCCTCCTGTGCTTCCTTGCCCTCATTGCGAACTTCCAAATCAAGAGGCGTGGACAATCGGGATGAATCTGTCAACAGATCCTGCACATCAATGGGAATAAAGATGTACACCGGCAACCTGCTCTTCACACAGACCTCAATCACCCGGTCGATCTGCTGAGGAGCAGTTTCTGAATCCGTAATGAATTCAGCATCCTTGCGCACAGGCTCGCTCATCTTCTGGTAGGTTGTATGATCCCAATTCTTCGTCCACAAAGTATGGTGTATCTTGACATCGTCCTTCTGCATGTCACGCGACGTATTGCCAACTATGTGAATAACGGGAATATATTCGCTATAAGCGCCCGCAATGCCGTTGATAGCGCTTAGCTCGCCGACGCCATACGTAGTCACCACAGCCCCTGGAATACCTCGTGCGCGGGCATAGCCGTCGGCGGCATAGGCAGCGTTGAGCTCGTTGCAGTTTCCCACCCATCGCATATCCGGGACATTGTAAATATGGTCGAGTAGATTCAAGTTGAAGTCTCCAGGGACACCGAGGATATGACGAAGGCCGAGTTGATGTAAACGACGGAAGAGGTATTCTCCGATTGGAATCTGGTTACTATTCTTTGCCATGATTGATTCTTCGGAGTGTCCGTGCTCTCTATATGATTGATTGAAATTTGAACTGGTGGAATGCGGAAGCCAACAAAAGCAAAGAAGACAGGGAGGTGTTAAAATCTCCGCGTTCCTTGCTGAATCCTTGTGGAAATTATATTAATTCAAGAAACTCGCGGCCTCCAGGAGGCGACTGGTAGTTATAGTTTCGCAGCTTATCCACCCGCCATCCAGGCAATGCCGCTCGGCAAGTTCGAAACCCCGCACCCCTTTTCTCGTTCGCTACGGAGCACTCTGTTTGGATATTTGACTCCGAGCCGAAATCAAGCGCGACTTCGGTGCTTCCATACAGTTATTAATCATTTTGCTTTTTCTTGCTATGCGGTCTTCTGTCATAAGGCGCTTTGACTTCTGCCGGTGACCAATGAATCCAACAGTTCCCTGCACCTTGGACCCTCATTATTAGCCAGGTAGCAGCCCTATAGCATAGGTACGAGGTACTTGACCCTCCACTCGGCCTACATCTTTACATTCAATATATCGATATTTACTGTCTTCTTTCTTCTCCTATCTACTCTTTTTTACTGCGTGCTGATCACTCCTGATGCCCCGCTTGAGATTTCCCCTCCTTTTCCCCACTCATGTGATCCTGCAAGTCGCGGTTAGTCGCGGTTGTTGCGGAGCATTTACCCCGATTTCCCCGATGTTCCAGATAAGATGCCAAGAAATACCGAATTCGGCATATCAATAACTTCCAGGATTCTACCGCGCAAGATATAAGATATCGTTGATATATCTAAATCGATTTCCTGCATCTTTTCAATATCTGAACAGGTTGTTATCTTCTCAGCTCGGGGTCTTGGCTTGCTTATCATGATACTCCTATCGATTCGGTGAATTTGAAGCTCGGAGCTGACTCTTACTGTAACTTCGGAATTCGTAACTACTCCGTATTCAGTCGTTACATTAGCCTCATCAACCTCGGCAGTGAATCATACATATACTCAGCCCCTGGCCGATTTACCTCTTCAATCGATCATCTTACAAAATGCCACCGCGCTTTTTTTTTACTGTACTGTGATTCAATTCTATTTGCACACGCGTATATAGTTATAGATCGTGGAGTCTCTCTGCTTCCCTGAACAACGAAACGAGAAATAGTCATTGAGAAATTCAATGGCTTGAACGATTTGACAAAAGAAATTGCTTAAGAGTCATCGAGGCGCAACTGGTTCGGAAGGAAGAAGCTCAATCTGCCGCACGAGGAAGCTCTTTTCATCTGTGAACTGATCATCATCTGTTCGATCTTCCAGAAACTTTGGAAGAAACTTCAGAAGTCGATCTCGGTTGTTTATTAGAATCCGCTGCACAGCAACAGATTTGTTCGGGTTTGCTACAAACACCTAAAGACCACTGCATCAGCCTCTGCTAGAGAGTATTTTGTGTGGAGGTCATCGTACTTTAAAAATGTGGAAACCCTCGTATTGAACCATCTTCCTGTCATCTTTGAGTAGATTCATACATAGCTTTAGATGATCGCCGCTATCAACATATGTCGTCATGACTCCATAATTTGCGCGATCAAGCAGAAGCTCTCCCAGGAGCTTGATGCTCTGGCGCTTGGTTACGTAGGAGTCGGAGCGGATGAGGACGTTGTTATAGGTCGAAAAGAAAAGTTCAAAGTTGGTAGCAAGGTAACCGGACACCAACGGTTTATGCCTAGTCAAAATCTCCTGTTGAAACCAGTTAGTACAAACGTATTAATCACCGAATGACTTTGGAGTTAGAGCGTACACGAAACGTTGTAAATGCGTCTGCGCAAACTTCGAAGCTGCCCTGGTTTATCCAGCCAAAAAAGCTCCAGAAAACGCCCCTGCCCGTTTGTGGCGTCCCGGGCTGAACATTGTTGAGTCTAATGGCCGGTTCGCCCTCTTTTGACTGGTCATATAGTATGATTCCCGCAACGACCTCAAATTTCAAAGCTTCTCTCAGTATAGTCCCACATGGCATCGCACTCTGACTGTTCTCATAGCCGTAGCAAAGTTCAATAAGGATCTCGGGCCGTTTGTTGACGAGATAAGAAATCACTGGTGGATCACCGGAGGTAACATTTGGTGGTTTGAAGCGAAGGAGGTGGGAGAATATCGTCTGTGTATCTTTTCGTGCCTCGAACGGAAGGAATTGGATACTTCGAGCCAGCTCGTAGAGTAAGTCATCCAGGATTAATGCCTGAATAAGCTGTTGCACCTGGTCCGGAAGGCTGTCCACCTCTACAAGGCTTTGTCAATACTTGTTTATCTCGGTATGGCATCCTATGACGCTGCGGAGATACCTTGTGTGCCCTGAACAATCAGTTTTATATGCGCTAGATGTTTTGCTATATCTTCTTCGATCTACGGATAATCGGTATTACGTTAGCTTGCTTCCGAACGCGGTTGTGGAGAATCAGCCCACCTTTGAAGATCCCGGTACCTGCCACAGCCGTGCAAGAAGATCTTTCAACGTTCTCGCGACCTCTACCGGTTGCCGTGATTTACTGCGGTTGAATAGGAACGCCATCGAGTTCACAATCACAATTTGATTGGCTTCGGAGGAAAGGGATCACGCGCGTGGAACTTCTGGAGACTCGGACTGAGTATTGAAGCTGATCACTAGAGGCCAGTAGCATAGCTATATTCTTGCAGTAAAATTCAACTCAGCTCCATAGAGTCAACCTCCTCCGCTGAATGCCAGGGACCATTGATGTGATTCAGAATATTGTGAGGAAGTTGGGAGATGAAGGAGGTAAACAATGGGCGGCTAAGTCATGATCAGTTTAGCTTGGCTTTCTAGGGCCTTTTTGGTGGGGGCTTGCCGATTGAGATCTGCCCCACCATTGGCTTTTTGATTAAAAAAAGTTCCTGGAACCAACTTGAAATTCTAGAATCCAGGTACAACAAATGTAAGCCTCCCGTTTTCATCACTACCTAGTCCCTGGCATAGCTAATGTTGGCAGATCAATCCTTGTGCAACTATGGCGACTGAGCTTCCTCACCCAAGAATGGATGATGTCGAGGACGACTCCAGCGATTCATGCCCAAGCGAGGCTTTAGATTTAACAAAAGACGACGGATGGGAAGATTTAGAGCCAGATGAAGACGTCCAACCCGTCGTGAGCCTATTTGGCAAGGAAGTTTTTCCGGATACACGATCAATGCTTGAGGATTGCAAGAAGAATTTCAATTTCGACCTCGTGAAAGTGCGGAGGGAGCTTGGTAGGTGGCACCAGAGATGGAAACGGAAACTTATCAGTGAAGCTCCGGCTAATTTGACCTTGTGACTTCTCTAGGCCTGGACTTTTTGGGGACAATAAAGCTAGTCAATTACATCCGGACCGAAGTTAAGTCTGGTAATTTGAAGCCTGATTTGTCCTCGAGTGCTTTGTTCGAAGACGACGTATACCTCAAACCGGTGCTAGAAGACGATGCACTTTTATATAACCTGGACGACATCTCAGAGGATCACGGAGAAACTCAGGGAAACCAAGGAAAGATTGATTCAAATTATAGAATACGGGATCTCGAGGAGGAACTGGCCCGTCTTCGGGAGGAATTTGTTGAATACAAACAGTTGGTGCAAGCATCGCTCGAGAAACAGCTGGAGAGTGAAAGTAAACAAGGCTCACTCAAGCCACGAGAAGGAAGCAGCACGGAATCGGACAGGTTTAAAAATGCAGAGGCCGGATATTTTACCTCATATGCGTACAACGGTATGGCTACACCAATTTTACATAGGGACTGTTTAAACTGACAAATTTTTATAGCGATTCACGAGTCCATGTTGAAAGATACAATTCGTACCGATGCCTATCGGGACTTCATTTACGATAATAAAAGCCTTTTCAAAGACAAAGTAGTCCTAGACGTGGGCTGTGGGTCTGGGATTCTATCGATGTTCTGTGCGAAAGCCGGGGCAAAGATGGTAATTGCTGTTGATAACTCTGACATCATTGAAAAAGCACGAGAAATTGTGTACGAAAATGGGTTTGGTGATGTTATCAAGTAAGTTGATTTATTTTGGAACTGTAAGTCGTTGGGATACTAATCCTCCATCCCAGATGTATCCGGGGCAAAATTGAAGAAGTAGTTTTGCCTGTGAAGCAGGTCGACATCATTGTCTCGGAATGGATGGGCTATTGCCTTCTCTTCGAAGCCATGTTTGACTCTGTTCTTTACGCCCGAGACCGCTACCTCGCCCCTGGAGGCCTAATGGTCCCTTCCCATGCGACGCTTCGAATAGCTCCGATTTCAGACCCCGATTTCATTGACGAGCATATAACATTCTGGAACTCAGTTTACGGATTCAAAATGTCAAGCATGCTTCAAAACGTCTATAGCGATGCGCTCATCCAGACACTCAAACCATCGGCAATGATCGCAGACTCCGCAATCTTCCTTACCCTACCCCTACATACGACCACGGTTGAAGAGCTCACCTTCGTAAAAGAATTCAACGTCGCCGCATCAAGTGATGCCGAAGCCCTGGATGGATGGTTGGTCTGGTTTGATATGTTCTTTATGCCGTCCTCCGACGCAAAACTTCCAGAAAACCCAATACCAAGTAAGATGAAAAAAGAAGGATATGTTGCCTTTACCACCGGCCCTGATGGGCGGGAAACACATTGGCAGCAAGGTCTGTTCTTGATAAAGCCAGGAAAGAATAGCTTGGTCTCAGTTAAAAAGGGCGAAGTAATCCAGGGAAAAATCAGTTACAAGAAAAAAGAGGAAAAGTCCCGTTTGTTAGATATCGGTATTGAGTGGACGATCGATGGACAAGCCGCTCACCAGGAGTGGGCGTTGGAATAGAGACTATGGACAAGGGAAAGAGTAACTCTTAGGGACGTATAGATGGAAAATTGACACCGATAGATGAAAATGGATCTTAATTAGAAAAAATATCATAAATTATGATCTTATTGCTATGTGAATTGAGCACTGTATGTACATTCCGTCTACCAGATGGTCAGTTCACTTCCACTTTTTTCGACCCGTGGACTTTGCTCCTTTCGCTGTTACCATGATGCGAGTGTTTGTGGCGGTGTCCATGACGCCGAGAATCTCGATGTTCTCTATTCGACCTGCCTGAACGATGTTTTCGTTCACGATTTTTCTGGTCCGTTGAGTTCTCATCAAGCTTGAAATCTTCAAGACTATCATATGAACGAGATCTTCGGCGACGATGTCGCGTCGTTTCTTTAGTTTCTTCTCTGAGCGAATCGAGTTCTCGTCGTCTCTCTTCTTCCCACACCTTTCTTTCCTTCTCGACCTCACGCAATTTTCGAACGCCTTTTTTCATCATTGACAATGGGTCATTTGCATCTATTCTCATCTTTTCGCGCTCTCGCCTCCTAGGGTCTTCGTTACCCCATACATCTTTGGTAGGAGCCCCTTGTGCCTGTACCGCAAGATCGGAAGTTGAAGTGGAGTACCAAGGGGCTTCCATTTTCTGCCTATAGCCTGCGGCATTTTGAAGCCTCATTGTATACTGATCCTCATATTCCTGCTTCTTCTTAGCCTTCTCCGCTTCCAATTCCTCGTTCTTCTCGGAACGAGGGCGTTCGCTCGGAAATAAACTAATATGTCCGGCAGCATCGATGAGTGGAGCATCGCTCGTAGATTTACGCTGTAGTCTTTCATTCTTCCCTTTTGCTGGTACCACTGCATCCTCTCTAGCAAGTCGAATATCTCGATCAGTATCATCTTCACCGGCGAGACGCCTTCGCTTGCGACTTCGGATTTCGGTGGCAGTTCGACTTGGTATGCCTTGTGAAGCCGATGCTAGTTGCAACTGTTGTTGGCGCAGTGATTCAATCCGCCGTTCAGCATCAATCTCCTGTGCTTCTCTTTCATTTTCTTCTTCTAAAGCTTTAGCCCGAGCCTCATCCCTCTTGACTCTTGCTATGTTGTCTTGGTTGTAAACGTTCCATGACTTTTTCCCTAATAAATGACTTAAAAAATCAGCTACCACAGAATAAACAACTATCAACGCAGATACTTACAGAGGCATAATGTACTCCTTATTACTTGACGCCAAACTCCAATATCTCAAAACCCGCGGCGTTTATCATGTCCGCAAGTGTGACGTCGATGGTTTGGAAATGATGACTAAGCAGATAGCTGCGCGGGTGGTTTAGGTACCTAATGAGGCGGAGCTGTTTGAACGACACCTGTCTTCTATACTTCATAGTCCGATTTCTCTCTGTTTTTCGATAATTGAGGCTATCAGAGTTTATAGAACGAGTGCACGCCTTAGTTGACTTGATTGATTCTTAAACAGGCTCATCCAGTTTTGCATCCATTTCTCTCTCCGAATCCCTTTTGCCTCGAATAATCCATGCCCGCTAGAATCTACAACTAACGCAACCATGTTCAACCGCAATAACTTCCCTTCCGTACCGAACCCGTTCGGCTCCGGTGGATCTCCTGGCAATGATGGAGCTCGACCTCCTCGCGATCGATACAACACGCCCCCGCAACCAATGGGCAGACCGGATGCTTATGGCCAAGACCCTCGAATGGCTGGAGGGTATGCGCCACCGCAACGCGATCATGATACTGTGATGACTGACGTATATAATGAGCCAAGGAGAACACCAATAGGTCGAGCTCCCGGTCTTGCTTCGAGTAGAACGGTGCCAACGAGCGGAGGGGCTGGCCAGGTATGGACTCTGCGGCCGGCGAAGAGCCCGGATAACTCCTATACATATGGAAATATGTGAGCTTTAATCCTTCATGAGAATCAACTGGCATCTAATTGCTTTTAAATAGAGTCGCTGTATCCCCCCGTGACATTCCTCCCTCACGAGACGGCTCAGACGTTTACGTTTTAGTCAACAATCTCTACGTCTTCTCTGCTCGCCCTCTTGAAGGATTCCCATTAGGGCATATCAGCATGTCAGACCCACAACGGACATGGGCACAGGTTGCTTTAACAGATATGGTTGAAGTCAGGCTTTACGATATTTTCAGCCAAGGCAGCGAAACATATTTAGCTTCCCTAGATCTCGAGATTGGCTTCGCTGGTAAAAAAAGAACCGAAAACCCTTACGATCAAGATCAGCTTGCGAGTGTTGTTATCAGAGTACGTAAAAATACAAGGATTAATATTAACTCTGCTAACTGTAGCTAGAATTTTGAAAACCAAATACTTGCTCCTGGCCAGAAGATTCTTATGGATGATAGAAGCATACCACTCCTACTTACCGTGAAAACCGTGCAACTAGGTAGTCTATCAGAGAAACCTTCGACCTCGGCACCATCCTCATCGGATCCGCAGCTAAGGGGCATTCTTACTCGACACTCTCTCATAAACTTCTTCAAAGATGCAAGGTCAGGGATCAATGTGAAGGCGTCCAACAGAAGGCCGGCGGCGAATTCAATCATCCAACCGGATTTCAAATTCGAGCAAATGGGAATTGGTGGCCTGGGCTCTGAATTCAGCACCATCTTCCGAAGAGCGTTCGCCTCCCGAATCTTCACACCCGGACTTGTAGAAAAGCTCGGCATTATGCACGTTAAAGGCATATTACTCTATGGTCCACCCGGAACGGGGAAAACTTTAATCGCAAGGCAGATTGGAAAAATGCTGAATGCCAGGGAACCGAAAGTAATTAACGGCCCTGAAGTTTTAAACAAATATGTCGGCCAATCTGAAGAGAATATCAGAAAGCTTTTTGCAGATGCCGAAAAGGAGTACAAGGAAAAGGGGGAGGAGAGTGGCCTTCACATCATCATTTTTGACGAGCTAGATGCCGTTTGCAAACAAAGAGGTAGTGGAGCTGGAGGTGGTACAGGCGTCGGCGACAGTGTCGTCAACCAGCTTCTATCAAAGCTCGATGGCGTTGACCAACTCAATAACATTTTGCTAATCGGAATGACCAATCGAATGGACATGATCGACGATGCTCTGCTACGTCCTGGTCGTTTGGAGCTGCATATGGAGATTTCCCTGCCGGACGAACAAGGGCGAGTGGAAATTTTAAACATCCATACTAAGAAGATGCGGGACAACAGCCTTATGGACAGCGACGTGGATCTAGTTGAGCTGGCTCAACAAACCAAGAACTTTTCTGGCGCCGAAATCAGCGGCTTGGTCAAGTCCGCGACCTCCTTCGCGTTCAACCGACATGTCAAAGTCGGCACGATGGCCGAAATCAACGATGATGTCGTTAATATGAAAGTCAATCGTCAGGATTTTCTTAATGCACTAGAGGAGGTGAAGCCTGCTTTTGGTGTCTCTGAGGAAGAGCTTGAAAGCCGTCTCGACGGTGGTATCATACACTTTTCTCGTGCAGTTGAGGAAATCTTAGAAGAAGGCCGACTCTTCGTCAACCGAGTTCGAAACGCCGAGGCCTCGTCGCAGCTCTTCTCGGCATTGCTTCACGGGCCTTCTGGAAGCGGTAAAACCGCCTTGGCTGCGAAGATTGCTATAGACTCAGAATTCCCATTCGTGAAGTTGATCTGTCCTGAGGATATGGTTGGCTTTAATGAGATGGCTAAAATTCAACATATGAACAAGATTTTTAACGACGCTTACAAGAGCCCCATCAGTGTGGTGGTAATGGACGATATTGAGACTATCGTCGACTGGGTTCCCATTGGTCCACGATTTAGCAACTCGGTCCTCCAAGCAGTCAAAGTACTATTGAGAACCAAGCCCCCCAAAGGCCGGCGGCTTCTCATTCTCGCAACGACGTCTGAGCGTGCCGTTCTCAAGCAGCTCAACGTTTTCAGATCGTTTAATGCCGATGTTGCCGTGCCAAATGTAAATTCCGACGACCAACTTCAGACACTTCTTCAGGAGACGGGGTCATTTTCTCCACAAGAAATTGACCAGGCTATATCCTGGGTTCACGATATGACACAGAGCGACAAGATCGATGTTGGCATTAAGAAAGTTCTGCTTGGCGTTGGAACCGCCGAACAGGATGTTCATAAAGCTCGCCGTTTTGCTTCGATCATTGCTCGGGCAGTCGATGATGAGGAAGCTGTTTAGAGTATGCTCTTATGAGTTGCACTTAATATCATTTGGCACCTAATGCCAACTTGATGGCTTATCAAGATCTAATCCAATACTGGATTTTTGCTTCACCTTAACGTCATCCCAATCTTATTAGTTACATTTTGAGTATTGATTGCATCTTGCATCTGCTGTAAAGTCCTGCATCAACGCCCTTTAAGGGCTTACGATAGTTCCTTCAGGGTCTTCGGAACCTGTAGTAGGCGCGAGCAACCGCTGGATGGCTCGATAGTAGGATATCTCTTGGGCTTGCTGGCCGCCCTCCTTAGATATATAGTGACATAAGGAGTCTTAATGGTGTAGATAAAGCTGATAACCGAACACTAAGTATCTGGACAAAAGATTTCTACGTCGCTGTCTTATCCTTCGTCGTTAGAATCATAGAGAAAGTGAGAAAGTGAGCCAAATCGGTTGTCAAAACTTCACGTTAAGAGAAAAGCTGCCTCGAAAATTCTACATAGCCCGACTTCTCGCTCAGATCTCAGATACCTCCGTAGCTAAACGTCAAATAGGTGAACGATCTGAAGATAGACTTGCGTGTGCTTTCACACGGGTCAGGTAACTCATGTTTTGAAAACAATTTTCTTCCAACTCTCTTCCTCGTCGAGTGTTAGGAATTGGAAATGATAACTAGCTTTTCAAGCCTTTCTGGATGGAAAGGCTAGTTAGTCGAATAACGAAGCCGATTCTTTTATCCGGAAGGTTTTGGGCAGATCCAAGCCTGTTTCCGGGGTGTTCGCACCAAGGAACGCCCAGAATCCCGATGCTTATAAGCACTACCAGGCGAAACTTATAGGCGTGCTCCCTTATTTAATAGGCTACCAATGGCTGTGCTCTTAGGCTTTTACCCTACAGTTAGCCAAATAGCGAGCAGCACATCTACGGGTTTACTTCTAGGGTGTTCATAACACGCCTCAACCGTGGCAATAGCCACACCTGACTCTACGGAGCACGCAGCTGACTTAAATCGGAATCACGCGGTCCCTACACTGTCTACACCCGGCCCAGAAACCACACACCTCTCCCGGATGACGGCCCGCAGCCGCGTGTCTCCGCATGGGTGCTGCGGGAGTCACCTGCAGGGGTGTGCCCAAACTGTGGGACCCAGTTACCGCAACAATGCGGGGCAACCAGTCTCCCCTGAGTAGCTGGGACCAATAGGAGCCATGTCTGGGCTGGTACTCGCGGTTAAAATGTGGCCCCTGACTGTCCCTAAGCGCGTCGCGGTTACGAGCTGATTTCCCGCTAAAAGCGGCGACCCAAGGCCCTCCTCCTGACTGCGGAGCGGAGCGGAATGGGCGGAGCGGGAAAAAGGGGTAATATGAACAGCAACCACAACGCATATTTTTCGCTGGAAAATAGAACATGACAATGTTTGCAACATTTAGACGTTGCACGACTGAGTCACTTCTCGAGAAACCTAAGGCCTGAACAATAATTCACCTGGGAATCTCAGCAGAGCCTTGATATCAGGCGGATTTCTAGGCAATTGTACTGGTTATTACTCCCCAAGTTGAGGACTGAATCAGCCTTTCACTTAAGGGATCCCGTCGTTTAGAGCGACTGCAGCGCATTAGCCAACTGACCAACCAAGAGACACTAACAAATTGCCCGTAGGCTAGAAAGAGTAAATCTGGTGTATTGAAAATAACGCAGTTTTAAGCAACAACAAGCAATCTTTCCGAAAACATAATAAACTAAGTCTGAAGACAACCAACCAGCCATGACCGACAATGTGTAAAACGTCCCTCCGAAGTCCTCGCACAAATATACAAACTTCATTGTCACATTTATGCAACCCATGAGGGCTGAAAGCCAACAAAAATAACACGCAAGTCATTAAATCATTAAAGAAGTAAGGAGAAGTAAATAATGGGACAAAACTTTGGAACGTGATGATTCAGCAGCCGTCATCGATTTTATACTTGCGGGTGGCGATACTGTACTCGCTTGGGAGGCTTCGTTCTGCCTTCGCTTTCATAGAGCTGCAAAAGCGATTTAGCACTTTGATACCAAAACTACGGGGATCGATGGAGGGTTGTGAAGAGAAAACAAGAACAGCAATATCGACATCCATCCTTGCTACGCCAAGCGCAGCGGGGCGGAAGGCGGAATTGCAGCGAGCGGAGCGGAGCGGAAGGGGCTAGAGGGATACAAAGCAGCTGACGGGCAGAGAGGATGCTGACTCACCTGATTCGCTTCTGCGTCCATTCAAGGTCGGCTTTTGTCTCCTTTGCGGCTTTGAGACCTTCAGAAAAGGTCACTCGTGCTCCTTTGAGACGGCGTTGCATCAATGCCTGCAGTTCCATAAGCTCTCGCTGTTTAGCATTGAGTTGACCAGAGCTATATAGAATGTGGTTAGAATCGATATCAAGCTGACTGACTGGGAAATACTTACAGCTGAGTTTGTTTTGCAATTCCCTTGTCAAGTCTATTTGGATCAAAGACATTGCTCATGCGATCGTTCAAAGTGTCGATGACATCAACGCCAGAATAGCCGGAAGACGAGACATCAAAGTCGCTAGCACTTCCAGTAGTGGTGCTGGCATCGGAAATCTCGGGTGGAGAGCCAGCAACGCGAGAAATTGGGAAGTAATTGGTTCCAGCTACAGCCTTGGATGGCATATTGATTGGGAGAGAAGAGGTATGCTGTGCAGCATGAGCACGAAGCGTGGCGGCCATGGTGAACAAGTCAAGATGATAAAGTGATGCTTAAATAGAAGCAAAATATCCGCCCGACAACAGAGCAGCGATGAATATTGTCCAGTCAGGAGTGGAAGCAAGAGCAATGGGTATCAATTAGGAGCGGCAAGTAGGTCCTGCAGAGCAACAAAAGCAGTTATGCTTATCAATGATGAAGGATAAGAAGGGTCAGGGGGATCTTTGTATGTTTGAAGACAAAGTTTGCTATATGGTTCGAATGCTTTGGGGAGAGAAGAGAGTCGAAGCTTGAGAACGAGAAAATAAGGAAGAAGGAGGAAGAGAAGATGAAGAGGAGGAGGAGCTCCCTTTTATACCCTTTCCGGAGGAGAGACCATCCGGAATAGGATAGTCCCGGAGTGTTCTGCTCCTTGTTTGCCGTCCCATTGCTGCTTTTGCCGTGGGATGGAGATGGGCTATGAGTGGTTGGGTCCACAAACTCCCTGGTTTTTTTCGTTTTCTTCCTTTCTTCTTCTCTTCCCGCTTTATCCCTTGTTTCTCCTCCCCCCCCTCTACAGGGGGGTCCCATACCTCCACCGGAGTCCCGATTCGCTCCCTAGGGTTGATGACCCCGCTCATGATCGGGGATAGAGGCGTGCGCAGGGCCGCCATCCGCACGGGGATTCGCCAATCGCTCCGCACTAGGGAATTGGTCCCGCCTGATCCGTTGAGGGCAAACTTACGCTTTTGTGAGAGGCTAGAGAGACACCCTCCATGACGAGGCAGAACCGAAACGGGGATGGCGCCGTGCTGCTCTTCGAATGCCTGGATTTCCGAATTCTGGGCGGGCGGCAAAAAAGGGTCGAGACAGGCGAGACAAGTGGTTCCTTTTTTCGCTCCCTGGTTCTGTGAGACGAGGACCAAAATAGGGGCGGTAAGGAAGGGGGCTATGTGGGAGACTTGTTACATGTTTACAACTTTCAATCAGATCTACGAGCTGATATTGGCTGTTGATACGGCCATCCTGGTGCTTGGAGGTATACCTGAGTGCGTGGAAACTCAATATCACAAAACGGAGGAAATATCGGGTGTGGAAGACCCAGCTCTGGGCTTTGAATGAGAGAGACTCACTAGACGACGAGAGAAGTCGTTGACTCTTGATGCCTTCATATCGATGCGAGTTTCAAGGTACCTTACATAAGAATGGTCGGGACAGGGTACACCTGCAGCCCTGAGCGTCTTAATTCTCGGGCGTAGCCGAGAGAAAGGTTTTCCTTGAAGACGAAGAAACAGAGGAAGAGGAGAAAAATAGGAGAAAGAAAAAATGACAAATCAAACATGAAATGTTTCTGAATCCGAAGCCGGCGCGAATCCAAACAACTTGATACATGTTCTCGCTCACCGTCTATTAGCCACTATGCATACAGCTTCCAGGAATATCTCCATTCTTGTTGAGATCCCGGAATGCAGGGCATTTGCTGTGCATTATTCCGACAAGGCCTGCCTCACTTTAGCAAATTGAGTTTGCTAATGGACTCTCACATCTTCTCTAACTTAAACAAATGGGATTTTGAGAAGAGAATGGCCCCAAAAAAAAATTCTACATCGTTTCAGTTCACATGCTTACCGAGTAACTGATTCCCTGGTTCCATCAACCCACCCTCGTTTCTGTCGCTTTCCACAAGGCATCAATGTGCTGATCCAGGTCACAGCCAGACAACCCAGCTGATACGAACAAAATTAATACGCAATACCTTGCCTTGCCAGAAGCGCCCAATAAGGCCCTCACATCTCTCGAGCCCAGCCCTCAGACCTCTCGATATGTAACCTTCTCTTTTGCTTATTCCTATAATATCGATTTTTCGGGGAAGAAGGCGACCCGGAAGCGCTAAGGACTAACCGTAGGTATAGATGACTGTTGGTATCCCTAGCCATGGGTGTGCATACGTTATCGACGAGGCCTTGTACTCCGTACATCCCAAAAATCGATCAATACCAATATCGAACCAGTGATCTGCATTCTCTGCATATTCTTGGGTGAGAATGACAGCCCGGACATCGTCTGAAAATCTGGGTGTAACCGTGTCCGGACCATAAGCGCGTCACCACAACTTGACGGTGAGACGGCCAGGCCGGGATATCTGCGGTTCACGGGGTCTCGCCAGCCTATAGATCGAGATGCCATTGCTGTGGGTGCAGTGGGTGGGCGAATCACTCATGCAGCCAAGGGTGGTTGGGCATTCATCTGCCGGATCAGTTCAACGACTGCTGTGTATTCCCTGAGAAACTTTTACTATTACACGAGACGCCTGAAAGGGTGGGTGTGGGGAATGCCCTTTCTGACCTCATCGCCGGTTATGGCGCCGAACGGGCGTTGAAACCCACCAGAAGGTGCAATGTCGATATGCAACGGTTTGCGCTAGCGTATGACCGCCCATTCTTTTAAGAAGAAGGTATTAAGACAGATATTCTAAAAGTACGTCATATCATTGCTATCCTTTTCCTGAATTCAAATAACAGTCGACTATCACATTTTGCTCTTGGAAGTTACCAACTAGGGCATGCGGCTCAAAAACCACGCTGATACTTCGTCATAAAGATGAGAGTATCTAGACACAACTTCAATTGACTAACTAACTATGTATACAGGGTCTTTTTATTGGTTATTAATATATTTGCTAGATGGTACTACTATCTAACTCCAATCATTCCCTGCATTGGACAATTCTCTTTCCGGTGCACTGTTGGAAAAATTGATAATGGCTCTTCCATTCCGCCTATCTAGAGATACCCATTTTTATAAAGATTTGTGACATTTATGCGAGACATTCTCAGAAATCAGAAACAAACAATTTTCTTGTTACTTTAAATCACTCAAAAAGGAGGGATAATATTTCCCTCAACTGCTGGCACTGATGAAACAAAAGTTCAGGAAAACACATTCAATGAGGCATTAGATTACTTTCTTCTAAATATATAGCCCTTCACCAACCTGCTTTAAAGAATCAGCATTTCAAACAAATTTTCCTGTCAATATTGATCTCCTCTTGGTCTTGACATTGCTATCAAATATGATTTTTCCTTCTATTGTCTTTCTACTGGCCTTGATAGGCAGTGTATGCTCCCAGAGAATACTATCCAAAAGAGACGGCCTAATACCTATTGGCTATACTGGGGTTGATCAGTATGGCAACTTTCAATATAAACACCACGGCAAGATAAGTCTTGGGGATGGTCTTGTTGTCCGTCCTGGGACAGAACTTGATACTGGACTTTTCTCAGTGTTTGCAGAATTTCCATTGTTAGTATATCACTCTAGTTCTCTATCATAACCAGAAAAAACAATTGACCAAGGGCAGGAATTGCACCGTCCACGCCGACCCAGATGCCATTACTCGGGCTAGTAAGGTATGGGTGCCAGAATGTGATGGGGATAAAGAGATTCGGAACAATGCTAAGGAGATTGATGACTACATTCGACGCCTGAAATACAACTATAAGCCAGAAAAAACTCTAAAGCTGAGCAAGTCGCCGGAAATACTCGTGGTTTCAGAAGGTCTAGTGGGTGAAATGGAAATCAAATGCTATGATAAGATTACTCCGGCACCGAAGTTCAACTACGAATACGGAATTTGGAACAGAAACGTCGGAGGAAACAAGGACACTATAAATTGCCCATGACATCAACAGATTTTGGCGCCCGCCTAGGAGCCTAAGTACTGCAGTGGTCAGCGGATTGAGACGTTATTCTGTCCTAATGCACCTGGTGACATTGAGGAAAGAAGATTTTTTGAAATATCCTATTCATTGATGTTCTAGAGGCGCATATCTTTTGTTTTCTTCACCATTCAATTTGCAAGTTCTCCCAGCCACTCATGTTGTCTAGGCAGCTCTGTACAGTACACTGTCTATGGAAATGGGAAAATGTATGAACGGATATCTGACTAGTATAAATGGGAGGTTTAAGTGGCCAGTTATCAACCCTGACTTAACCATCAAAAGATGGTCTAGATGGATCTACAAACTATGAACAACTAGTATTATTGCGCTATGACTGAAAATGCAAACCAAGTGGACCAGCATAATCAAGGCAACGGACACCCAAATGTTTTACTGGAGGAATACAGCACATAAAAAGGAAGATAAAGTGGGGGTCATTTCGGGTCAGATACAGGATAACGACAATGAAAACATGGGATGAGTTTCATCACCAAGAGTAGGATAGAAGTGTGACAGTTGAAACTATAGCGAGCCATGAACCACACTCATTGAAAAAGTTCACCCGGCCTGCTGTGATGCAGAAAAATAGAGCCGGCTAATGACAGCAACATAAATGGCGTAATCGAATTTTAGGTCTTGGTACTGGTAGGACCAATGGGTTTTGTGCTTCCGTTTGTCAACTCAGAATCCGGTTCGGGGTTTTCAAGTGCAACTTCTGATACACGTCTTATTGGCAGCATTGTTTTGGTCAAGGGTTTATTCTTTGGTTTTGTAGCGTGCTTCAGCTGTGGCGCGAGGTACCGATCGAGCATGCTCCTTAACACGTCGGATCTAACGGGTTTTGCCAGGTAATTGTTCATGCCAGCATCTATGCATTTCTCGCGGTCACCTTCGATAGCGCTGGCTGTCATGGCGATGACAAGGACCTCGTTCACATTCGGATCGTCGTCCTTACGTATTTCCCTCGTCGCATCATAGCCATCTAGAACCGGCATTTGAACATCCATGAGGACAACGTGATACGGGTCTCCGTCTTTTGACCGTTGCCGGAGTGCGTTGACGGCTTGCTGGCCATCACTGAACACGTCACTAGTAAGGCCTAGATTGTGAACGAAATTCACAGCAATCTTTTGATTAATCGGATTGTCTTCAGCGATGCATACCCGAATTTGATCGCGAGGAATGCAGGTAAGATCTCGAGCTTGTCGTTCTGGTTTCTGAGCTTGATATTCTCTCCTTTGAGTCAAATCGTGAGTCCACGGGTTTCTGGCAACTGCATCTGGTGGTGCCTTTTTGAATGTCACCGTAAACGTGACGGTCGTACCTGACCCTACTTCAGAGCGCAGCCATATCTTTCCACCAAGGACGTCTTCGATGATGGCTTTGCATATACTTAGGCCGAGTCCGCTGCCGCCATAGGCTCGTAATGTCGAGCTGTCGGCCTGTGAGAACGGCCGGAACAGACGATTCATATGCTCATTTGATATACCGATTCCGGTATCCGAGACAGTGCAAGTAACTCTGATAGTGTTTTCACTCTCTTCAGAAACTTTCGCTCGAACTGTGACTGAACCGTCTTGGGTGAACTTGTAACTATTGCTGAGAAGGTTCATGAATATCTGATGCAATCGCACTGGGTCACCGATCACCAATAAATCGGGATCGATGTCATCGAAGTCTTCGATAGTTTCAAGTCCCCGATCACGATGGGTATAACGAAGCGCACGAACGACTTCGGCGATGGTTTGTCGTAAGTTAAGAGGCACGGTAGTCACCTTCATCTTTCCTGCTTCTAGTTTGGAAAAGTCTAATATGTCGTTGATAAGAGTTAGGAGTGTGTCCGCGCAAACACGTATCGAATCAACATAGACGTCCTGCTGGCGGTCGAGATTAGTTTGTCTGAGAAGCTCAGACAGTCCAATGACTCCGGTCATTGGGGTCCGCAAGTCATGAGAAATATTAGCCAAGAATACGGATTTCGCCTTGGCGGCTTCTTCCTTGAGCCTAACGTTATACATGGCATCGGCTTCGGCCTCTTTAGCCTTTTGCTCTGCTTCTCTTGCTAGCGCGAGCGCTCGCTTTTGGGACTCGACCATTGCAGCATTGGCAGCACTAATGCATGTTAGTATCTTTGTGACCAATAGCGAGAGACGGGGATTTGGGAATCTCTTACCTGATCTTGCGAGCTTCTCTAAAAAGGAATGCATTTGCAAGAGAGATGCCAACCTGATTACACACAAGCCTTAGGACAACCAGGTTCCGATGGGTAAATGAATTGGGCTTGCCCTCGATATGGATCACTCCGAGAAAATTATTTGCTTGAAGAATTGGCAAAGCGATAACCGATCTCCCATCGGGATTTCGGCTAGCATAGACGTCGGAGACGTTCAAAAAACGCTCGTCTTCTAGCACATTGTGTACTAATACCGGTTCTCGGGTGCGGAGAGTATAGTGGGTGATCTGTTGCGCCATTTTATCTTCAACTTGGGAGAATGGTAGTCCTTCCGGATACGCAATTTCACCCTTGTCAATCTCGCCAGCAGCGGCAACGCACCATCCCATAGATTCAAAATCAGTGATGATGAGCGCGATCTCGGACCCACTGCAAGATTCCAGAATAATGCTGACCATTTTGGTGAGTAGCTTGGTGATTTCTAGCTCGGACGACATCACTTGACTGAACTCAAGAATACTGGAGAGATCGATAATATCTAGATAGAATTAGCGACTAAATTCTTCGATCGAGATCGTGACTGCATAACTTACCTAGACCGACTCGTGATACATCAAGATTGCCTTCCGACCAGTCTTGGTCTGATTCCAGCCATTTTCGATTTCGATCATTTTCAAGATGAGTTTGGCTGCTATTAGTTCCCGGAACAGAGTTCGAGGTTACATTCAAAGCATCGATGGTTTGGCACCCTGCATCTTTAGAACGGGACACCGTTCCGGTCTTTAATAACCACTCGTACTTCTCGGATAGATGTTTGGCTTTTCCAATGGCACTCATTCTGTTCCATACGGGTAGAGCTTGTCGTGCAATCGCTTGAGCGGCTCGCCTTGCGCCTCGGCGAACAAGGAAGTCAACTACAATCGCGCGGTGTTAGAACATGGCTATCGAGCTAGTTCGAAGACTACATATGTGAAGTACGTACCTTGTAACTCGAGCGCGATCGCTTCTTCAAGCGGGAAGCAGTGTATCTGAGCGTGGTCAAGAGCAGCCTATAGAGAGCATTAGTATCGAAACGCTTACCAAGTGCACATAAACATTGAGATGTACTGACCTCCAAGGCTTGCATTGTTGCCGAGTAGCCTTTCTTTACTTCGCACAGCATGGCCTCGACTAGAAGGGACCACATGCCGAAATTTACATAGCACGTTTCTCCCACCAAATCGATCTCCCGTTTATAGGCTTCGACTAACTCGATATCAGCCTCTAGACCGGGTCGAGATGGGTCTTCGAGGTAACGCGATAATATGGCTAGTGATAAATAGAAATATGTTTGGGTCGTAAAGCGAGAAGACCAGAGGCACTCGATACTACCAACAATCTCACCGCCGACTTCGACAACTTTGTCATAGTGACCAAAGAGATAAAGTGGGATAAGGGCCATCGCGCGATAGGAATTAAGTGAATGTGGGTTTGAACCGCGGGACATCAGGGAAGTCAGGAACTTTTGCTCATCATAGGAGCTATCCGACATAACTTTCTGGGGATTGTTGAAAAATGTTTTCCCTTGGAGAGCTCGAGATGCTTGCCTATAATTTAGAGATCATGTTAGTGAGATAGAAAACCGAAACGTTAAATGACGACGAAACGCGTACCTAACTGCCATGATGACTGGACCGCCTCTAATATCAGCAGCCCAGTTACCTTCTTCCTCACTGGCGCAGTTGCAATGCTGTTCAAGTTCTACCATATCATGACCCAGCCCGAAATGCGTGGCAACCATAATGGCAATAGTAAAGAGCGTTACATGTCGCTCGCCGAGAAGATGTGCTGATTGCATCGAGCTTTCAAGCATCGGCAAAGTCGATGGAATCGGGACACGCATATGGTTAACGAACACATTATGTATCAAAACTCCACGACAGGCGAATGAAGGCTCTCTAAAAGTTTCGTAGAACATCGTCGAGAGCTCGATTAGTTTCTTACCCAATTCGATGTCCTTATATCGACTTGTCGATATCATGATCAAGTAGGTGCATAGATAAGCGATATGCGCAAACGCTCCGCGGAACAAGTAAATCTTCATGAGTTCGAGGGCGTAGCGGCAGAATAACCTTGGCCGCGTCCATACACACAAGCCCAGCGTGTCGGACATCACGACTCCGATGGCCATTATGGTTCGGTCCTCACTGAGTGGCCGGGAAAATATGTCCTTAAGGTCAGCACCATGAAGAATTGTACTCATTCCCATGTATGCCTCATCGACTTCTTGCCAAGAAACCTCTCTGTTGATGTGCACACCAAGTTCTCTTAAACCAGCTAATAAGCCATCCAAAGCCTCAGTGATTTCGCCCGTAGCAGCCTGGATTCGGCTCCTGAGCACCCATCCACGAGCTTTGCAAGCTGGAGTACGCGCGTTGGCAAATATCACATCCAAAAGCTCCATAGCTTCAGAGACCCGACCTTCTGCCACTAGCATCTCAGCCGTCCTGATATGCAATTCTCTCGTTTCTTCATAATAGACATCGGGTTTCGAAGCGTCCCAAGGATTGTCTTGCAGTAGGAATATGCAAGTTTGGTAGAATAGAAGTGGCATATTGCTCGCATTCGACTTCTGGGCAGTGACAGCTGCTTTCGATAATTGATCGCGATAGTGGATACGATTAGACACGTTTTTCTTGATCAGTCCGGCTGCACTTGAAATGTGGTGGGCCCGCGAGTAAAGCAACCGTTCATCAGTAGGGAAATATTTCATTAAGGTCTGGGCAATCGCGAAATGTGTTTCTTCTTCATCGCTGCATTGTTTCATTAAAGTTGCCGCCTGGGCATATCGGTCAAAAGAGAATCTAGTAAAATGTAAGTAATGTTGATTATGAAGAAGGTGTAGAAAATAATTACCTGAACTCATCATCGGTGTCTCCCGGGAGTATGATATAGGACTGCAGCAAAAACTGCAACCCAGCGACGATGCTATCCTCAGTTTTTACCCTTTTAGAAAGTGACCGTCTGAATGCTCTTTCGCATTTCTTGTCCTTTTCACTCTTTTCATTCTTCTCGGTTTTTCCAGCCGTTTCGCTGGTTTCCGCGCTATCATTTAGATCCTTCACGTCATCTTGACATTTTTCGCCTTCCTTTTTACGAGGCGCGAACTCGCCCTCAATTAATTTCTGAATCACAGAAAAATAGAACGGACTTCCTAATAGCGCTGCCCATCGAAGTATTGATCGCGCAGCTGAAGGCAGTTCTTCGAATCTCTTTGCCACAAAATCCGTCTCGAGACCTTGACCATAATCTGAGGTCGCAAGTTCCGTGAATATGCGATCGATATCAAATTGCCACGTGGAATCGCGCCAGGAATACCATATGCAGTTTTTGCGGTTGCAGGTTTCCAGGATCAGTCGGACGTAGAACGGAATTCCTCGGCTTCGTTCTTCGATGATAGCCGCAAGTGGTATCAGAGAACTGTCCGCAGGTCTGTGGAGAGTCGCAGCGACGTATGCGCGGATATCGTCTTCGCTGAGAGGGCCGAGTTCGATTCTTGTGATCTGCGGGCCTTCCGTATGGAAGAGCATCTTGACTGCGGGGGATCTGATTTCTTCGGGACGGCCGGTTACAATGAAGACACATCTCAACTTAGTTCGCATAATTTCGAGAAGTAAAGAAGACGTCTCTTCATCAGCATACTGAACATCCTCCAGACATATACACACCAACTTGTGTAGAGTCATTGTTCGGAGAACATCCATGAAAACATCCACAAATCTAAATTTTTTGGATTGAGATGGTTCCTGACAGAAATCGGTAGACAGTTGACCGAAGCTCAGACTGACAAAATCAGCGCTATTATGGCCAATTTCTTTTTCAGGCACTTCTTTGATATCATGCAGGGGTAGTACGGGTGATTTTGAATCCGACTGCTTCCCAGAGTTGCACAAAGGATAAATCAGTTGTTCAGGTAAATCGAGTATGCGATGAAGGCTTCGCCAGGTTGGCTCAAGTGTCGCACGGAGAGCACTATGATATTCGGTATTGATGTCTCGCTCGGAGAAGATTTGTTGCAGTAATGTTGCGAGAACCTTTAGAAAGGGTTCGAAAGGGACTCTGCGAGAGCGATCGAGCCGTGCGACAGCCATGTACCCTCGTTTTCTAATTTCTGTCTGAACCCGCTGTATTAAATCGGATTTACCCTGTCCACCAGTCCCCGAAATTGTGATTACTTCGCATCTTCCTCCATGACGATATTTAGATTGGGCCATAAGTTTACCCAACCAAGGTAGATTTTCAAATTGAGAAGAGATATGACTCGTGATACCCATTTCCTTCTCACTATTTTCCCAGGACAATCGAGAGTCCACAGGGCTTTTAACTCGACTCAGAGGCAAGCTTTTTTGAGCAACCGCGGACCCTAAGCTGTAAACGGATTCTTGTGGAGAGATATGGGAGTGGGAAGGAAACGAAGGTGTGAGAGAAGCTGGGAGAGAAGACGCATTTTTAAGTGCCGATCCAGAATCACTTGAAGCATCGCCAACCTCAACTGCGTCTCCGCGATCACCTGAAGCAGAAGACCCGGAACTGAATGACATTTTTGGGTGTAGACTGCTCTTGCCGCTTGTTGAAATATAGGGTTCTAGTAGCCGTTTATGCACTCTGTCGACCACGCGAAGAATAGTCTCACACTCCTCTTTGCGCCCAAACAAGTTTGTCGGTAAGGTGAAGAACGCGGAAACATCTCTTTGAGCGATCTTGAATTGTTTGAGGGCATCTGCATCTCCATCCCCGAGGAGTCTCGATATATTTTGGAGGTCCACTTTTACTGAGGATATAGTGTGATATCGGTCGGAAATCTGTTTATGCACCATTTTTTGAATCACCGCGGCGAGAGCATTAGGTACATCCATTCGCTTGGTGGTGATGGGGTTTAATCGCTTAGCCAGAACATTTTGCACGACTTCGACTGGGTCATTTCCATCAAACGTAGGCTGGCCAGCGAGCATTGACCAGAAAAGTACGCCCAGGGAGTATATGTCAGTTCGGCTATCAGGTTCAGTAAGTAGCCTTCCGGTCTGTTCAGGGGCAATGGAGCGCAATTTATCTTTTGCGCCCGCTTCTCTTGACAAAATCGACCAGCCTTCACTGAGGGCATTATCGAAAGCTCGCGATCCATTTCCAGTGTTCGATAGCTTCACAGCTCGAGTTTCCAGATTAAAATTGAATGCATCGGCGCGAATCTCCCCGTGAACATTCTTTAAACCATAATGCAATAATTCTAGACATTCGCAAGCACCCACCGCGAAGTCCATGAAGACAGATAAAGGAACCTCTTCTACCGGCGACGGTGCCTTATCAACATTAACACGCCCGTTCGGCCTCGGCTGATGGAATGTAGGTCCAAAGCTCTGTAACTGGCCGAGATAATTTGGACCCGGAAACTCGAATATCGTTACTAGGAGGGGTATGCGAAGGCCAGCTTGTGGTGGTATTCGAATCATGTCAATCGGTCGAACAGTATGTTTGCATTCCGGATCCGACATGTCGATGATCGTCTTCATCGAATGGTATTCCCGTTCCAGACGGATGATATGTCCCGATATCCGTGCAACAATCGGTACCGAGATGTCATTTTCCACGCGGGGCAAGAGGAACTCACTGCCCGCTTCACTAACACCACTGCTGTTTCCATTATTTCGAGAGGTCGATCGTGAATCGGCTCCGGTTGTGTCTAGGGAAGATAGGGAGGGTATAATCGAGGAGGAGGCCGGAGAAGCCAAGAAAGGTTCGGAGGATTCGGATTCGGATGAGTGTTTTGTGCCTGTCACTTGCCAGTGATCGTATGAAGAGTGGATGGGTGCGATAGTTGTATCCCAAGCATATCCTGGGATTTGTCCAAGACGGTCGAAAAGTTGTTCAACGGTGAGAGGAAGATCTTCCCCAAGGATCCGACCTTCCTCCATGTTGCCGTGTTCTGAGCGCGGGTGCTGCAGACTGACTGCACAAGGTGAGAAAGGGAAAAAAAAGTTGGAACGTTAGCCCTGACTAGTTGACTCCATCCACAACAGTTATTTTAGTTTCATGGAATTATAATGAGCTGAGGGTACGGAGTACCGTGATAATGAAATTCGTAGCCCTTAAACCACCATGCGCCTTCACCATAGCCCATCAAACATCAAACAACCCGAGTCGCGTCAAGCCGGGACCCAACCAGAGCAGTGCTGCACAGGGCGTTTCTCGGCTTCTCTGTGAAGAGGATTGATGGTCGTTTTCTCCTGTCTTTCCCGAGTGGCTCTTTGGGCGAGAACCTCCTGGCTCCACGATTTCTCGCTGTGCGATTGGCTCGGGCCCTGTTTAAGGACATCATCGTTGTTGCTTGGCGCGCTAGAGGCTCGGGTTGCCGATTCTGGCCTGCGTAACTGTTATGTCAGCATAAAATGGGCAGGTCGAGACGATTACATAATACATCTATCTGAATATGGTCTAGCGCGAGGCTTCGGTTGGGTTCCTGCTGACCGATTACGTCACTGTGCCGCGGTCCAAAGGAACCTTCCTTTTTTATCCGACGAAAAGTAAAAAAATAAAAAGGAAAGAGCGATTCAGGGGGCTGATCCTGACGTAATACCAAGGGAAAAGTCAACACACTCACTCGAGTCAGTTTCTCCATATAAAATGGCTCCATCAACGCTCTTCTTCATCTGACGAATTTTATCAACACCGACACCGGCTACTGGTATTTCACATGCTAATGATTCTTTTCTCTGCGATGGATGCCCAATGGTCCTCTAGTTAGTTTACTCCACTATATATCAGACATCGTTTCCAGATCGGGCTAAAATGTGATGTTCACTCTCCTGTCTTTTGGATCCCAGGCAACGAGTTTAGATTCCATTTCTACTTCATAGAGTAGTCGTTCCAAAGAGCCCGAACGTGGCAAGACAAATGGTACCGAAGGATACTAACGGCCGAAGCAATGGCAAACTGTTGTCATGAGGTCCACTACCACATGGAACTATGTATCTATCACCTCCTCAAGGTTTGGATTGAATGGGCCATGGTACAGTACGGAGTACGAAGTACGAAATGGATGGTTCGGTTCTCCATGCCTCGTCCCATGCAGCTGTGTATGAGAAAGATTCCCTCTTGCGGCCGAATTCGGCCATAGATTTGCAACACTCGGAGTAGTACTTGTCCTCCTTGAACCGGCATGTCATCAAAATCCATGAACTTGCATGCATAAACCTTTTCGGGCGAGGTAACACTTCACAATTGCAACAAAAAAAATGCAGATGGACTCCGGGCAATCAACACCACACCTCACCACCTACAGAAAACAAAGAAGAAAAGTCTAGACATTTCTTTGAACACGGCTAATGACTGAACGAACAGAGGACCCACCAACGAGAAAGGAAAGTTCCAATTAAAAACACGGATTCTCCCTTCATTTTTCGGAATTCATTCCCACTTGACATTCGAGCGTGGAGTTCTTGCGCCGTCTTTTCCGGAGCGTCCCGGAGTCTTCTTTCATGCTTGTCATGCTTTTGTTCACCGCATTTCGTACCTTCACCGTAACTTTACTCCGTACGGAGTGGTTGAAAAGTCGAGACTTCCCAAAGAACGCTATTTGATTGGTTGTTAGCGCCAACCTTTGCGTCCAAACGTTGTTCAATCTGAAAAGTAAGTTTCGGGTCGCTCTTTGACGGCCATGGCCCTGGGTTCGACTAAGGCCGTCCTAGCGTGGTGAAAGTGCAACTCCTTTGCATCATTTGCGTGATGTTCAGGAGTCGATGCTCGGGTAGAGAGTGAGTCTAGAAGAGAACGATGCTAGGTTGTGAGATCATATGCGCTGATCATGTCTCCATCTATCTCGTTTTATCCGCGGCATGGCGGAAATGCGATCAATGTACGGAGTAGTAGCGACTGGACTTTCTCGGATTCTATGGACCCAAAGATGGATGGTAAGCTTTTGACAAGAAGGCGGCTGCGGAATTGGCTCTTTTCCAGAATTGTTCGCTTATATCAAATTTTCTTTGTTGCGACAAAGTCTCACGGGCCCATGGAATTGAGTGAAAGTCTGTTTGCTACAAAGGGACCAAACGATGTCCAATGGTAATAGAAGAAGATGTTGTGGGCCCATGGTAGTTAAAAAAACTCCAGGGGCGATAAGATATAGAACCTTGGAAAGTTCGTCTGGGGATTTGAAAGTCTCCATTGCTCTGGAAATTGGAGGCAAACTCTCCACTTCAATCGACATTTCAAATCCCGAATTATTATTATTAACTAACGGTGTGCGGAGTATTATTGTTATAGTATGAGGGGTCTTAATTTGCACCATTTCAATGAAGGACAGAAGGCGCCCGGAATGGTGATGCAAGCGGCAATCCCCGTGTGTGTGTGCTGCTGTCGTACGGTGCTGGGATAGTTATTGGAAGTCCGCAGTTACAGAGCACAGAGTAGCAGTAGCAGTTAGCAGTGATATGTAATCAATCTTGGCGGCTGGCATTCAAAATGGGAAGTTGGTTTCTTCGAATTCCGTGGCGGCGGCGCCAGATTCCCAAGCCAAGTACGGAGGAATATGATGATGTAAATGGCAATATTTCTTGCTCAAAATGACCTTGATAACCTGTGAAATTTGTGGATGTTATGATCGAACGACGTCTCCAATTCGATTCTGACAGAGACACAGCAGCCTGTCGCTCGCCCTCGGAGAAATGGAAGCTCACAGGCAAATTCATCGGTTGTCGATCAAGCGAAGTATCTGAAACCGTGATTGGCTTTTCATTTCTCTCGTTCTCAGGTAGCGAGGAGGAGGCTCTCACTTGGGTTGAACGCGCCGACGTCCCGTAGACGCTGGGGTCAGTTTCACAGTAGTGCTGTCCACCTCTCCCTTGACACATTCTTCCCTAGTTGGTTCCAGAGGGCGCAAAAAAATCCGCCAGACAAAGTGGAGAGGTTCTAGACGCAGGAACGACACGTTCTGGAGTGAAATTCAAGGTTCCGAATTCGCCTCGCTGGGTTATGATGTTCCTTGATCGTCTTGTCTTGCGACGCGTGAGTTCGGGATCTGTTTTTTTTTTTTTTCTTGTCGAATTGGATCTTGGAAATCCCACATCGAATGTCCTTTGCTTCGCATAACTATATCAGAAGAGAATTAATGTGTCTGAATCGCGTGAAGAATCGCGGAGGTGAGACGGATAAACCAGCGCAAGTTGTTCTTGTTGGTGGGCGGGTTTCAAGTGCGCCGTCCGCGTTAAATTACAGCCGTGTTTACGGTAGCGGTAATTGGCTGCTTTGGGAATCGCCGCCAACGACGTAACGACCCCACAAAACGGTGGAATAGCAGCCAATCACAGAGTCCTGTTGACCTCATCAATACCATTTGTCCCGAACGGTAAGCGTGTGACCGTATGATGCCTGTCACGCTAGAAGCCTCCAAGGGCGGAAATCAGAGCAAAGATGAGCCAGAGATGATCGTCTGTGCCTCGTATTGACAGAACAAAACCAAATGGGTATTCATCCGATTCCTTGATTGGGACAGTGCAAAAGGTTAAGTGGTTCTCTGTCACCTGTGACTGGTTTTGGTGGCTTGTTATTGACCGTACGGTAAGGCGATTACCCAGCCTGTATGTAAGTATCCGGAGTCTCGCGCATATGTGCAGAAGGGACCCTTGTAAATGGAATCTTGCATTTCTCTTCTGCATTCGGTTCTCCGAGTCGATATGCAGATAATCAGCCGTAATCACACAGAAGAAAGAACATGCTCGTTGTCTTCTCCGTACTCTCAACCTCGTCTCTCCATAATAAAAAAGCCATTAATCATCGTCCTCCGGCCCTGAAATCCTGACCCCAAAAGGCTGGCGGTTCCGAAAGAGTGTGGTACGTTGACGTCATGGTGCCAAGGCCCAGGAACACTAAACTCAACCCAAACGGCAAACCCAGAAAGACCCCCAAAGACGCTTTTTTGCTTCTCTTTCGCTCGTCTCGCTCGCTCGCTCTTCTCCCTTCCATGCCGAAAACAGCAACGGGCACCACCCTCCACTCGCTCATCCGTCCCTCGTCTCCCATTCCCGCCCATTCCTTTCGCTTCCTTCACCAGCGCCGTGTACAGCGTCCGTTCGATGCTTGGGACAAAGCGATGATACCTGTCTACCTCTTTATGCACTCCGAGTTTTCTTGTTACCAGGATTAGATCCGACTCTCCCTGCCACTACTGGCTGTACCCATCGGGCTCTCCCCTGAAGTAGCTTACAATGCGTAGGTTCCCTTGCACCACCTCATATACTCACCATCCATCGTGCATCATCTTGTCTTCCATCGCCAGCACCCCCTCCCAGGTGAACCTCAATATTTATTCGCCCATCTAACCGCTGAGCTATAGGCACTTCGAGAGTACCGATGAGCCATGATGAGACTCCCGGTGATAGCGCTGCCGGCGCACCATCAACTGATGTCCCATCCCCAGAATCGTCCTCAATGCCTTACGGAACTCGAACAGAACCCGTGAGAGACAGTGACCAGTATATGCAAAACCTTGAGGAGTTGCGGAAAAAAATGAAAGTCAAGATGGCCAGCCAACAGTCCCAATTCAAGCAATCGTTCGAAGGAGTACCATCGCCAGGCCAGGATATGACGACCCATTATAGGAATGCGCTGCGTGATATGAGATCCCATCCCGGAACGCCCTTGCGTCAGCCAAATTCTCCTGGTCCTATGAAACACCCTGCTGGTATCCCGCACCGACGAGCTTCCTCTCAGGATTTGGATGCATCATACCCCTTTCCAAGAGGCTCTTCAGAGCATGCTTCGAGACTTCGAGATGATCCTCGCCTGCTGAGCCAACGGTCGTCTCGAGGCGCGTTGAAAAAGAAGCTGGGAAAACAGCCAGAAACATGTCCTATGCCAGAAAGACCGGTTCCACCTGTGCCGAGAAGTGCTTTTATGCCTTGCGATGCTAGTCCTGCTCCGGAGGATCCATTATACCCTAGTCCAAGCCTCTACGAACTAACTCTGAATTTGAGCGCGGATCCGGGACTAGACGGTTGGTGGTCAAATGTTTGTCAAATGCTACGGACGCACTATGGAGCCGAAAGAGCCAGTCTCTCGGTCCCTGGTGATGTAACTGATCTTGAGAACGTGCCGTGGGGACAAAAGGCGACATACGGTCGATATGCTCGGGACCATCGGAGGTCTTCCGCACGCCACTCTCCTGCTAGCTCCTCTGAGAGCCTTCCACAGGAGACGGGCACCGCCCAGGAACCCTCACCTGATATACCCTCTGGCGAAAATACCCTACGGCGTCCAAAATTGTTTTCTCGCCACTCCTTTGCTGGATATGGCACACCACGTAACGAAAGCGGACCCCAGGACCAAGGACCCAGGATTGCAGAGTTGAAAAAAAATGCAACACCACGAAGAACAAGTTTATCCGGATCATCAAGCAAACCCCAGGAGATATTGGAGAAGTCAAAAGCGAAAGCCGGCCACAGTTCATCATCTGCGGTAACCCAATCCTCCTGTGAATCCGACCTATCTGGCGATGCATCCCAATTCCATGTAGCCGACCCTCTTGCCAGAGTATTTCAAGTACCGTGCGCGTTAGACGTAGAGCCCAATCCACTCATCAAGCGGGCCGGAATTCCACGACTCTTCGGCAGGACGAAACCAGTCGTGCTAACCCGAGAATATGCCGATGATCCAATGGTGCCCCAGGGCTCAGCATCGATACATCGCCACAAAGATATCATTCAACCAACTCCGCGGGAAGAAGTTCCTGGAAAACCAGCTTGTCAGGGTCCATCATCAGCCCGACGTGCGGCGCAGAACCGTGCCGGGAAAGGAAAATCACCTTTATCAGTGCTTGGTGAGGAGTCGGAATCTGATAACGTTCCTCCGGAGAAATATGAGGACTATGAGCAAGTACCGCAATCTCCATGGTCCCAGTCTCCTGCTCCATCACCAGCTCCTCTCGCAAAACCTGATGAAAATCCTTTCTTTGTCAACCCAGAGGTCGATGAGACCACATTCACTGCAAGCCCACCGTTCTACGATTACTCTGAACACCAGCTGCTACGAGCAATTGGTGTTGACTGGTCGAAAACCGTTATACATATACCATTGTTATTTTCTCCTCTGTCGAGGGGCCTTGGCCCCGAAACCTTAAGATTTCCCGTCGCCATCATTTCCTTTTTAGCGCCCATCATCCCTTATCCATCCAACTTAAGAGTTTCTTTGGCATGGTTAATGCCCCATCTTACACAATCATTCTCTTTGGCTCAGAAATACAGTCGTCTTGAAAAACAGCTTATGAGTTCTTCCATGGGAAAATATGGTCAGCTTTTAGGTTTAGGCGGTACTTTCTCTGACGAAGGAAGCGAATTAGAGCTTGTCACTGGCTTAGGCAGTTTTCCATCAGGCGAAGAAAGCGGCTCTGTGGGTCGGTCGTCTATTTCAAGCCCCGTTGCCGCCACCCGATCTATTTCCACCGTTTCGGTACCTGGCTTGGACTCTCCAAACACAGCACCCCGCAAAGACGCGCCTCCTTCGGCTCCTCTGTCCCACCCGGGAGCAGAGACTAGCGACGGCTATTTCAAGTCAAAACGACCCGCTCGGCATCCAAGTCAGCTCTCTTCGCAATCAACACATGATCCAGTACCCATCCCGATGTCTACCAGTCCCTTAGGCTCAGATGATCAAGAAACTGCCGAGTACGAGGATATTACCCCCAAGGATGCGTCGTCATTGCCAGATGTCTCGCCCGTGAGTAGCAGGGTGCCCGCGTCTCGTTCATCGTCCACATCCATTGCTACTCAGATGCACCGCGATTTCTTGTCCCGTCCATTCTCAGATACTATCTCGCAATTAATTCTTAATTCAGTCCCTCTTCACCTGTTCCTTGCTAAATCTCCTACGGGTGAAGTTGTTTGGGCGAACACAAAATATGACGCGTATAGAAGACACCCGCAAGAGTCGCGTATCAGGGACCCCTTTCACAATGTTCACGCGAGTGAATATGATACAGTAATACGGGAGTGGACAAACGCGTTACGCACAGGGTGCCAGTTTACAGAACGCGTCCGCGTGAAACGCTTGAACGATGATACGACCTACCGCTGGTTCATCTTCCGTGCTAACCCATTAATCTCGCCAAACGGAGAACTTCTTTATTGGATTGGCTCGTTTTTAGACGTGCACGAACAACACATGGCTGAGCTGAAAGCTGCACAAGAGCGTGAAGTCTTTGCTATCAATGCTAAATACAGGGCTTTGGCAAACTCAATACCTCAAATTGTTTTTGAGGCTGCTGAATTTCAAGGACTAATTTCTGCTAACGAGCAGTGGGAGCAATACACCGGACAGTCACTGGAAGATGCTAAACATCTCGGCTTCGCGAAATACATCCATCGAGACGACCTTTTGAAATGCGGTATCCTTACTCCCCCTCAGGTCATTCCTGAGTCGTTCAGCGGCACGGAATTCGGACAAATAATGGGCGATCTTTCGGAGGACACATCTGACGAGCTGCCGAAATCAGAAGAAGAAGAGGAGCCTCGAGAATTGTCAGAGGCGGAAATAGCTCTAGAGTTGGGATCCGAGCCCGACCCGGAGGCAACTCCGAGTCCTCTGGAACCAAGCAAATTCAGCGATGGTGTGACCGAAGCACTCCTTGATTTGGTTCGAAGGAAAGTCGTCACGATGCAGCGCGATGAGAACGGACGTGACTCCTATACAACTGAAATCAGATTCCGTTCCAGAAGAGGCGACTTCCGTTGGCATCTTGTTAGATTGGTCAAAGTAGAAACCACCGGGTTTGGCAATGGAAAATCATCGTGGTACGGTACTTGCACCGATATCAATGATCGAAAGATTCTTGAAAAACAGCTGAATCTTGCCGTCGCTCAACTAAATCAAGAGATGGAGTCCAAGTCCAAGTTCTTCACCAATATGTCTCACGAGATTCGAACGCCTCTGAATGGCATTCTAGGAACAATTCCATTCATACTCGATACGCAGTTGGATAACGATCAGCGACGTATGCTGGACACGATTCAGAATAGTTCGACTAATCTTCGAGAGCTCGTGGATAATATATTGGATGTGTCTAGGGTCGAGGCAGGGAAAATGACAATCATTCGACAGTGGTTCCATGTCCGGACAATCCTTGAGGATTCTATTGACACAATTGCTTCTCGCGCAATCGACAAAGGCTTGGAAATTAGTTATATCTTTGACCCTGACGTGCCTCCGATGATCTGCGGCGACAAATTCCGGATCCGCCAGGTTCTCATCAACTTGATTGGAAACGCTGTGAAGTTCACATCACAGGGCGAGATTTTCATACGGTGTTCGATGCTTCAGGATCACGAATTCCCGCTTCAAGGAACGGAGTTCATGCTGAATTTCGATGTCATAGATACCGGAAAAGGCTTCAGCACTCAAGATGCGGAACAGTTGATGCAGAGGTTCAGCCAAATTGATAGCACTAGCAACGACACTTCGCAGAACTCCGGCAGTGGTCTTGGTCTCTTTTTGTCAAAACAGATTGCCGTCAAGCACGGTGGAGGGCTGAAACCGACTAGTCTCGAAGGTCAAGGTGCTAAATTCTCGTTCTTTATCAAAGTCGGATTAACTCCCGATCCGGATCCAAGCGAAGGCAAAAGCGATGCGGCAGCGTCTGCAGAGAACAAAGCGCAAGGGGATGGGAAAGCGCCAGAAGGTGAACAGGCACAGCCAGCTGACGAGTCGGCACCTGAAGGTGAGAAAACACAGAATGATGAAAAGCCTCGGGAAAATTCACCTACCATCAACGAACCTATCTCGGACGCTACATCGGAAAGTATTGCAAACAGTCAGCTGCCATCTACCGCAGTCTCAGACATCAGCCCCGAGTCTACAAACTCTGGTAGCTACCTTTCTGTTTACTCCAATTCCAATTCGTCGAACACGGGAAATACCGATTGCTCTACTACCAAATCATTCTCTACGGCACAAAGTGAGCGCTCTGCAATGCTATCTTCGCAAACATCTTTGGTATCGGAGCCCACACCAGTGCAGGAGGAATTGGATTCAACTAGTAAAGCATCTCCTACTAGCTCCGAAACCGTCGAAGTGTCTGCGTCTCCAGTGACGTATTCCGTGTTGATCATTTGTTCTTACGACTACTCGATCGAAGCCATAAAACAGCACATCGAGCAGGTAATTCCATTCGATGTCCCGGCGAACGTGACATGTTTTCAAGATCTGGAAGACTGGAAAGAATTGAGGACTAAAGGTGGAAATCCCAATTTCACACATCTTGTCTTGAACCTTCCGGTCGTCGACGACGTCAAAATGGTTATGAGAACGGTCCTTGCACCCGGTACACCTCACCCGCCAATCGTTGTGGTTGCTGCGGATGCATATTCGAAACGACCACTTACTGAATTCACCGAAGACTTCGATAAGAAGAGAATTTTCATTGTGCCAAAACCGCTCAAGCCGTCTAGTTTCTCGGAAATCTTCGACCCATCGTGTTTGCGCGAACTCAGCAAGGATAGAAATAAAGCTGTAGCTAGAGCCATGAATGACAGTTTTAAGACTATGTCGAAGTTGGTCAGAGAAGTGCTTGGGAACAAGGGACATCGGATCTTGCTAGTTGAAGATGATGACACTAATCGAGCTGTAAGTTGTTAGCACTTTCTGCTTAAGTTGATTTTGTTTCTAACAATTTGTTCCTAGGTCATGTTGAAATACCTTGATAAAGTCAAACTCGTATCTGAAATTGCTCGCAATGGACAAGAGTGTCTTGATATGGTGCTGACGAAAGAACCTGGATATTACTCCCTCATTATTGTAAGTCGCTTTCATGTCTTCTCCGGCACGTGACATCAAAACTAACAATCTCCCAAGTGTGATATCCAGATGCCCATCAAGAATGGTTACGAAACCTGCGAAGAAATCCGGGCCTGGGAAGCCAAAAACAAATTCCCACCAATCCCAATGATGGCTCTATCAGCCAATGCCATGACAGATCAAATCGCCAATGCAACCCGCGCAGGCTTCAATAACTATGTCACCAAACCAATCAAGCACATTGAACTTGGCAAGATGATGATGAAACTTCTTGAACCTGAAGCAACCCGCATTCTCTTTGAAGAGACAAATTCCTAAAGTTGGTTATTACATAGCTGGCAACTTATCCTCTTCTACTCTTGTTACTTTTAGCCTAAGTTTCTTTTTACAATTTGTTTAACTTCTTCTCTACCAAGTTTGGCTTATTATCACGATTCACTTGCACTACCTACTAACTCTTGTATTAACGAACCCCCCTTTTCTCTCATTTTAATTGGTTTTTGTGCTAATCACTTCCCACCACCCCTTTCCCCATGACACACACTTGTTTTTGTTTATTGATCAAATTACTTCCTCTCTCCCCGGTGCATCAGATAGGTCGCGTCCTCGGTTTTTTTTAATGGATATGGGGAAAGGCATCATACATTCTTCAAATTGGTAAACTCGGAAATGGAAACAAAAAAGAAAAAAGACAAAACGCACGGCGTCCCCGAACATGACTTTTTTTTTAACGAGCGCACAGTACGATTCGGCGGTTCTCTTCTCTACTTTTCTATTTGGCTGCAGGCGAATTTTTAATACTAGTTCTCTACCCGTGCGTTCTCTCCTCTCTCTTTACTGAGGTTGAGACATCGGGAAGACTTTACATAGCGAGTGATTGAAAGCGATAATTTGTGGACTTGTTTTTGCCATATACCATTCATTCCTTTAAGCGTATGGTGGGTTCACCTCTCTCTTTCTCACTTTAGGTATGGCACCTTTATCTCTCTTTTAAATGCTACTTACCTCGCTTGCTTTCTCAACTTGCGGTATAGAGGTTTCTCAAGGATATATAGCAAGTGGTTCGCGTGTAATAAAGGAGTTTTGGAGGAGTAGATTGCATGGGTATGGAGTTTGGAGTAGTGCTCTCAATCCATTTTCGGCTAACTATCAAGCTACCTGTTGCTGTGGGTCTTTTGTCACATTGTCCAAATTACTATTCAAAAGAGATGAAAAGTTTTTTGAAGATTATTGAATAAGTTTACATTGATAATAGCCGGAAGTATATATGTACCAGGAAAGGACAATACCGAAATATCTTCCAACGTCTTGACGTAGCTCATGGCTTAGTTATAGATCCAACGTGGACCGAAAACTCGGAATCTTTTGATGCCTCCATCTGGAACAAGGGTTAGTTTTACATGTGTGAATTCGGCGGCAGTCGTCGTATTATCGCCAATATCTGCAACTTCGAAGGGATGCTCCGTATCAGCTTTACATGTTTGATCTCCAAGTATCTGGACCCAATTCGAATCCTCGTCAGGCGCAACTGGATCTTCAGTCATTTCTTCCCCAGGAACGCGTTCTATCCCATGCACCCGCACCGCCCGAGGAAAATTTCCTCTGAAATCTTTTGTATCCACCACAATCTTCTTAATCGATCCAGGAATACCAAGCCTGATAATGACCCAATCCACATGTCCTGGTGTCCGAGAACGTGCTGTCTCCCACCCATCTCCCATGTTCACGCCTCTGCCCGGTAGGAGGATATTAGCTGCTGGTGTGTAGTGTTGATCGCTGACGGATGTCACCACTGCACCATAAAGCGCTGAGGAGAGCTCTTCGAAGGGCTGATAAGGTAGATTTTGAGGTAGCTTAGGTGCGGTACCATGACCATATAGACGTAGTCTCGCGAACCCACCGTCTGGGTACATTCGTACTCGCACATGAGTGAGCGGTGTTGTTTTCTTTTCTAAAGCCCATGCTTGACGCTTCGATGGGCCACATTGCTGAATAGGTAGAATAGTTTGCCAGCCTCCGTATTCTGGACTTACAACCTCCTTATCGAAAGCTTCGTCGTCCTGTTCGGCTTCACGAGGAGAATAGGCTCCCTCCACAAGCACTTTCTCACCATAGTTTCCAACAAAGTATGCGGTATCAATCTCTATACCTTCAACTATGCCACTGCCTACGCCTAGCTTTATCACAGCCCAATCGTAGGGTTGTGAGTTATGACGGCGTGTTTCCCAGCCATCATACCAAGCACCGGTGTGTACGAAGACACCTGGGCGGTGGATGGGTGCGGTAGGCGTAAGAAGGTTAGACGCGGCGGCAAAGAATTCGTCGCTACAAGCGAGAATTTTGGAATTTAATGCGGAGGACGCAAGATTAGTTGTTTTGGAGAAACGTTTGTCGATATGAGTAGTTGGAATGGGAGTGATGTCGGTACGTGGTCCAAGGTCGTCCAGGTTCTCCATGGAGATAGTGAGCTGTGGGACGATTAGGACAAGAACGGCGAATTATTTTCCCTAGAATCTTCAGCAACTTGTGAATTTGTAACTAGCAGGGGTATTGTCAAGGTCAAATGGCTCCTTGCTTGGGGATGTTGTCTCTTCTTGCTGGGTTGATACTCGGGTGAGCAATGGTTCCAGGATCCTAGGGCTTACCCCGCCTGGAACTTAGATAAGGCGCCCCTGAATGATAAGGATTATAGTTGTTCCACCCCACCTTCCGAGATCCCGGGAACGACTCTTTCCTCTGCCCAGTTGAGGATTCTTGCAACGTCTCGAGAGTCTAGACGGAATGTCATCACCACTTCTTCAAACGTGAGTATCTCAAGGGACATTGGCGGATAAACGCCTGACTGCGTTATGTTTGCATTACTTATCCCTTTTCTTCCCTGAGATGCTTTTCTTAGAAAACCTCCACAGAAATTTACGCAGACTTGGAAGCATGTTCAGACAAGGTTAGAGGTCATTGGCGAGAGAAGATTTCCATCTTTGGCC